>CM054112.1:259173429-260373429 GCA_028673005.1 Tanypteryx hageni | reverse complement strand
CCGCTGCTCTTCTTAATTTACGTCAATGATCTTCCAGACAAAATGAACTGCGAGATAAGACTTTTTGCGAATGATTGTATAATTTATAGGCGGATCGAGAGTTATATCGACAAACTTTCAGATTGGACCAATACCAACGGAATGGACATCAATATAAGTAAAAGTATGTACATGACATTCACTAATAGGAAATTAGTGTCAAATAGGGAGTATAATTTTTCGGGAAATTCTATACCAAAAAGTGATCATTGTAAATATTTAGGTGTCTATATATCAAAAGATCTAGGATGGGGATTAAATGTCGATTTCATAAAAAGGAAAGCTTTCAAAATGCTGCACTGGGTTATGAGGAATCTAAAAGGAAGCAGTCCAGCTACAAAGGAGAAAGCATACAAATCTCTAGTTCGGCCGATATTGGAATATGCCTCCTTGGTATGGGATCCGCACGAATTAGGGCATATCAGGAAGCTGGATAAGGTTCAAAGAAAGGCGGCCAGATATGTATTGGGTAGACACAGGAAAACGGATAGCGTGACGGAGATGCTAGAAATACTGGGCTGGGAGAGCTTGCAAAGGAGAAGGAAACGGAGTAGACTCTGTGGTTCTTTTAATGTGATAAATATGGAGGCAGCATGGAGTGAGTTACACAAGGGGGTGGAAGAACCATCTTTTAAAGGGAAAAATGATCACAAATACAAATTTAAGTGTAGAAAACAAAAACAAATGTAAAAAAATATTCATATTTAAACAGAACTATTGTTGACTGGAATGAGCTGCCTGCTGAACTAGTTGAGCCCTTCCCAAAGAGTGTAAATGTTTTTAGGAATAGATGTAAAGCTGTTTTGTGATTTTTCTGTGATTTTGTGATTCTTTAGTGATTTTAAAAAAATATTTCTCCTTCCTTTTTGAAACTTTTGAATTTTCTTGTTTGCAGTGATATTTCTTATGGGTAATATTTTTGTTATGTCAATACTATAGATGTTTTTATTGTTATCTTATTGTTTGTTTTTAGATCTCGTTGTTGGATGTGTGAGAGACCTACGAGGTTTCTTTATGTTACCACCTGGCAGATCGCCAACTTGTAGCACTAAGTTTAAAATAAAAATAAATAAATAAATTACTTAATCGTCATGGATACAAATTATTAGCAATTATTATGCATTCTTTGCACGAAGTGAACGCATATAGGGGAGGTCGATTCCGTCCGTCCGTCCGCTTGTTAAAACTCGGAAACCGCTGTACGTATTTTGATGAAGTTTGGTATTGGGGGATTTTGCCAAAATTGGTGGAAATATTCCAATTTTGGTTAAAATCGGACAACAATTACGAACACTTTACATGACCTACATGTAGTTTACAATGTTCCTTTCTTTCAACTCGGGAACCGTTTGACATATTTAATAAAATCTCGTATTGGGAAGTTTTGATAAAATTGGTTCACCGAATCTAATTCTGGTTAAAATCGAGCCACAATTACAACCACTTTACATGAAACCCTACAAGTATTTGACAATGTTGATTTGTTTCAACTCGGGAACCGCATGATGTATTTTGATGAGATTTGGTTTCGGGGAGTTTTGCTAAAATCGGTCGGCTGAATCCAATTTTGGTTAAAATCTGACAACAATGACGGCCACTTTACATGAAGACCCAAATGTAGTTTACAAATTTCCATTGTTTCAACTCGGGAATCGCTGGACGTATTGTGATGCAATTCGGTATTGGGTTGTTTTGTTAAAATTAATTGACCGATTCCAATTTTGGGTTATTATCTGCCATGATTATTATGCTTGCCTAACAGCGGTTTTTAAAGTGATCGTTGATCTCTTATTTTTACTTGTACAAGTAAACAGCTTAAAATTTCAGTTTGATTCGTCCAACGAATCATTACGTTGAGTCAATTCTCATCAAATTTCGATTCATGACGCCGACGTCTTCATTAACTCCAAGGGCGTCGTTAAGAGATAAAGAAAAAATTCTCCTCTCCATTAATTTCGATCAGACGAAAAGACACTTCAAAAATTGAAAAAGTCGACATCCATGGCATAAGGGATTGATTTAGGAACTCGTTAAATATGAAAGCATCATCGAGAAATATTCGAGATTTTAAGGGTATTTTTTTTTAAATTTTCGATATTTTTTAATTTATAACCTCGGACAGAAATGGCGGCGGTCTAGAGATATCGGGATGAGTTGAGCGCTTGATGAAAAAAGTTTGGATGGGTGAGAGAGGAGATACTGAAGGGAGGAATGAATGGGAGATGGAGAGGATGAGAGAGTATAAGGAAAAGGGAAAGAGAGAAGGGAAGATGGGAGGAAGAGGAGGGGGTAAAAGAGGGGAGAGGATAAAAGCTAAGGGAAGTAAATGGTGAAGAGAAGATGGAAGGAGAAAGGAAAGAAAGCACAGACGGGCGGGAATGGAAGGAATGGAGAGGAGGAACACAGTGGAGGGTGATGAATGGATGGAACGAGGTGACGGAGTAAATAAAGAAAGAGAGATATAGCGTGCAAAGGCAGGGAGAAGTGGAATTAAAGAGAGTACAGTAATACCATGGTTTAACAAATCCTTTGATAACAAAGCTCACTCATAAAAAAGTTGGCTATATTTTTGCAAAAAAACATAAAATATAAAAAGCGATTAAAAAGGCTAATATTTTATTGTTATCGCCTCCGTGCAAATGGCACTGGAATTGGGCATCGAGAAAATACGAGGACGTGCAATATCAGTCGGTTAGCTACTGACGATACTAACTTGCCTTCCACCCTTATAACTATTGCTACCGTGACTCTCACCTCTGCCAATTTGGACGGCCGTTGCTACAGTAGGAACTACTGCATTTTTAAACTGATTATCACATTTCATATTTTTTGGCAAATTTTATATTATTTTAGTTATTACTTAATATTTCATCTTGTCTCCCCTTCTATGGAATTTTGAAACTCATCCTTTTGCTTCTGTTACCTCTACCTCTGTTAAAGAAGTGACGCCAAATAACGGATGTACATACTTCGTTAATTATGGTATAATAGATGAGAGAGCATACCTCGTTTTGTTTGTTTATATTTCCAACTAATCAACCTCTTGGGTTATTATAGCCATAACACCTTCCACACTGAACACACTCACAAGGGAGGAGTGAAACCCGGAGCCGGAATTACTTTTTACAAAGTGTATCAAAGGTTCGAACTGCTTAATGTCCCTTCCTAAGGACGGAGCGCTGACTTGCGCGGTCTCCTCAAAGCACACAGACAGGGGACGGGACGGTCCCAGGTTGCCAAATCCGGCTTCTGCCAGATTCTAACTTGGGACCGCTGCGTGCAAGGCCAACGCTCTAACCACTCCGAAACCGCCACGCTAAGGTTATGTTAATAGATTTTTAAGAGGAGAAAAGTGAGATTCAGGGGTTAATTTGTAAACCAAGGAGAATGTGTCATAGTTTTTGAAGAAGCATAACAGTGGAATCAGAGAATTATTACAATTCGATTTTCCATAACGCTGTGCATCTAACAAACCATTATATATGACGTGCTTTTTGTACAAATTTATGCGTTGTCCCCAGATATATTTTCTGAAATATTCCATAGCATATAGCATTTTGGATACAAACATGCACAGAAAGTTACATATGGATTGACAATCAACGTTGCTGGATGTTGAAAAAGAAATTCGAAGACTACGGTGCACAGAATGGAATAAAATTAAAAATTCCTGAACTGTAAAATAATTTTAATAATTCCAATGTTGCTGGAGCTGAGAAATGGCTGCGCTCAAATATATATCTTCTAGAGATATGTCTTCATCCCATTACGTAACTTTAGTTTTTATGATGAAGTAGTCCAAAAAAGATATTAAATTAAATAGTTATCTCCTAGATGAAATCTTATATATGTTATTTCCTTGTGTGTTTGTTTGTATTTGCGGTTCCTCATTTCGTGAAAACGGTAATCTAAACCTCTTTATATATGTGATAGCTGGAATTCTTACACTCCCGTGAGGGTGCGACAGGTGATCATTTATTTCAAGTTAAATTGGTTTTATTCCAGGCACATTCATTTCCTCCATGAGAAATACAATGGAATCGGTGCATACCGTTATTAATTTACATTTTAAAATAAGTAATATAGGACTACAAACTCGGGACTTATACGGTCGTACATCTAAAAATCCTTACTTTAATATTTCTTAAGAGAGAATTCTATTTATGACAAATTCTTGTAAAGATGTGTTTAAATGCGAAAAATGAACTATTTTCAGGTTTTTCGATAATGAGTAATTTAAACTTACATTGAAACCAGAATTGGCACCGTATTCTCAAATCTCGAATTCTAGAAATTGCTTTTTACCATAAATTGGCTTAAACTATAATCCTTAATCGGTTACTTTATGGATTTATCTTTGAATTTTAATTTTACACTAAATCAAGACTTCAGATAAATATTAAACACATCAATGATTTGCCTTTCAAGTAACCTTCCTTAAAAAGATCCTCGCCTATCCTGATGCTGTAAATAATCATCTCCCTTCTCACCCGGTCCATTGATGTTCTACTTTTACATCTACATACACATGTTACCGTGCAATTCACCTAATTAGTGCGCGGCAGGGGGTGCAATGCACCAAAATCTACCTAAGGATTGTCTATCGCAGGTTGAAATTTTCTATTGTGATCTCGTATTGTCCTCGGAATGAACGAGCCTAGATAACGCTCCATCCTACAATCAATCTCTCATATATTATCGTCACGGTCGTTTGTACCTATATACCTTGGCGCTTTAATAATTACTACAACATCCTCTTTTAGACGAGTGTGCATGTCCCACGAAAGATATCGACAAGAAGTTACTCCTAAATATTTAACATATTCAGCTGGTTGAACATTCATTCCATCTATTTTATACTATAAACCTACTTCTTTTTTCTTACTTTTCCAGAAAGTAACTGCAGAAAATTTAGTGTAATTAATTTCAGTTTGTCAGTCTTTGCCCTACGCTGAAATGGATATAAAATCTTCACAAAGCGAATGATGGTCCTCCTGGTTTTTAATTTATTTTATAGAAAGCTATCATCGGCGAAAAGTCTAATTTTACTACGAACTATAGAGCAGATATTGTTTACATAAATTAAGAACAGTAGAGGGCCCAATACACTTCCCTGAGGAATACCCGACGCAACTTTAACGGGGGACGAGTAATTCCCATCAATGACAACTATCTGTTCTCTATTTTAGAGGAAGTCTCTCACCCAACTTACAACTTTCGGATTGATACCATATTGTACTTCGAAATTATCGTCCACGAACTGGCCGAGCTGCATTTCGCATGATCTACCACTCCGGAATCCGTGCTGGCATCCCCTTAGCATTGAGAACTATCTAAAAAGCGCATTACAGTGATAAAGACTATGTGCTCAAATATCTTGCTCGTTAATGAAGTTACGGAAATTGGCCTATAATTTTTGGGGTTCTCTTTGTCGCCGCCATTATGGATGGGCGTAACTTGTGCCACCTTCCAATCTTTAGGAACGACACCTTCCGCAATGGATTTCTCGAATATAATTTCCAAATACGGCGCGATTTCATAAACTAACTATTTTAATACTTGCGTGGGTATTTCCTTCGGCCCAGAAGATTTTTTGTTTTAATTGAATGAAGTTTGAGCGCAATACTATTTACGGAAACTATCAAATCTTCCATCGAGTCGCCCTAATGCATAGGAATAAGGGTTTCACATTCATCGTCATTAAGAGTAAAAGCTTTCTGAAAGTGTTGGTTTAACAGATTTGCTTTTTCGCACTATCGTGAACTGCATTTCTCGTTTCCGATATCAGTGACGCAATAATGGGGCCTCTACCTTGGACTTCCCTGACGTAAGACCAAAATGTTTTCGGTTTCTCTTTGAAGTTATCCTGTAAAATCTTCTTTTGTAATTGTTAAACACATTACGCATTGATATTCTGGCTATGGAGCGCGCACCAGGATAATTCCGCGTCTGTTACCTCGCAGAAATTAATATATTTATTTCGCAGAAAACCTAGATCTTGTGAAATCGGCTTTGTCGAATACATAATGATTTCTTTTAGCCTTAACCTGTTTCACAATGTTTACCTGAAACTCCACGTACCCTGACTTGTGACCGCTAATTCTCTCAACAACAGATATCCTGTTCATATGTTCAGGATGGTTATAAGCCAATAAATCTGAAATATTATTATATCTCGCGGGAAATCTCATTAACTGATACAATGAGCGTTTACCGAAAGTTTCAAGTAAAGCCTCGCACGATTCACTGTCTCTACCACCGAGTTAGAGGCAATTATCCCTCAAATCAATTGACGGAAGATTTAAATCTCCCCCGACTATAAGGGTTTATCTTCATTACACAAACTTAGCGTCGCCACCTGTTACCCCAAATAATATAGAGTTTCCACGCTTGCATTTGGTGGTCCATAAAAGGCGCATATATTTACAGCTTTACAATTGCTTTCTTTTACACTACACCAAACACTTCGACTTCGTCATCGTTAATCTGTATAGAGTAACTTTCGTATTTATTGCTAATTGCTATAAAGTCTCCACCTCCCGACCCGACCGGATACTACGATCTTCTCTAATAATGCTATTGTCACGAGGAAAGAACTACTGACTGGCTATGTCCGCCGTTAGCCAACTTTCTGTACCTCACACTACATCAGCACGCAGACTTCGAATTATATTTCCAAATTCGGCCTCTTTCCTTCGAATGCTGCGACAGTTAACCGTGATGAATTTTAGTTTGTCGCTATTACTACGCGACGTTGCCTCGCGCGCTACTGAAATATCATTATTATTAACTGCCTCCTTGTCCTTCCTATTACGTAAACTATTTCTACCCTTAGAATGTATTCTAATGCTACTTAACATTGCGTTTCTACAGGTAGGGCTGTCGGACGTAAATATTATATATGGAACTGTTGCATAGTAAATCGGATATCCCCATACCTTGGATAATTCTGCTACCACAAAGATGTCTTATACTTTTCAATAGTGCGCGCTCTATTAATGCCATACATATGAGACGCCTCCCTACCCTACCATCTCACTTACTATTGACGTACTATATACATATATACATACATACATACATACATACATATATATATATATATATATATATATATATATATATATATATATATATATATATATATATATATATAGTAACTCTATCTCCATCGCTGAATTATCATTATTATTTACTGCCCATACCTTGGATAATTCTGCTACCTCACGTATGTCTTACATTTTTCAATAGTGCGCTCTCAATTAATGCCATACCTATAAGACGCCTCCCTACCCTACCATCTCACTTTATATTGACGTATATATATATATATATATTATATATATATTGGTCACTCTCATTTACTCTATCGCTGAAGAAGGGCATAGGCCCGATAAGCTTGCGTGTTTTTTGTTTTTGTGTTCGTGTGTTCAACGTGTCTCTTCGACGCCCCCAGCAGTCTGCCAACTTGGTAAGTGTCCGCTGGGCTTCCTTCAACACCTTTTTGTTACCCTCATCACTACCTTTTCATTTCCTTAATACTATATATATATATATATATATATATATATATATATATATATATATATATATATATATATATATATATATATATATATGTATATAACAGCTTACGGAAAAGGAAAGGTAAAATAGATATATGGATGTCAACAAGGTGTTGGGATGAGGAAACCCAGTGAGCACTCACCAATCAGACGACTTCAGGTTGGCGAGGCCCCGGGGATGTCGAAGCGACACACGTAAAATAACACAAAAACACAGAAACATCACAAACGTAAAGCTTTCGGAACTACTCCTTCTTCAGCTACAGAGAGAGAACTCAGTTCTCTCTCTGTTGGGAGTTCTCTCTCTGTAGCTGTTGAAGGAACAATTCCGAAAGCTTCTACGTTTTTGATGTTTCTGTGTTTTTGTGTTATTTTACGTGTGTCGCTTCGACATCCCCGGGGCCTCGCCAACCTGAAGTCGTCTGATTGGTGAGTGCTCACTGGGTTTCCTCATCCCAACACCTTGTTGACATCCATATATATATATATATATATATAAAACCTCTCGTAATTTAAATACTATTATTAATGAGCTGACCTAAATTTTATGGTATTATTTATACCGATATATATACTTTGGTATCAATAATATATTTTTTTAAATGTTTTTTAGTATACTCAATTTTATGTGCTCTCAAAATTAGAAAATATATTTTTCTGCCCTCAACTTGAATAAAATTTGTTTTGCAGAATGAATATGGGTGGTAGAAAATGCCACTTATTCTTATTCTGCACAACAAATTTAAATCATGTTGAGGGCAGAAAAATTTATTTTCTACTTTTTAGTGTACATAAAAGTGCATACTGAAAAACAGTTTTTAAATATATCATTTTCTCCTTTTTTGTCTTCTTTTATTTTAAAGTTGAGTTTTTGGATTATGGAAAATTGCGAAGATTATAAATTAATTTTCAAAGTTAATTTCAATACAGTAAAATTCTTAAAATATTTCCACTATAATTCATTATGACGGCATTCATTTCCGTTAAATGCATTAAAACGTCTTTAATTTCCATTAAGAGCATTAAAAGTCCTTTTAAAAGCAATAAAGTCGTTGCCATGGTTTTATACATTTCCTTATTTTAAGAGAGGAAATATTCACAATTTTTTCCGATTTAAAGCTGATATTTACGCTAATTTGGTACGTATTTTGACTTTTGCCTTAAAAAATTAAGAACGTGTTTCTATCAGCTAAGCAACGGTTCTTTTCCCGAATTCGTATCCCAATTTTAAGTAGTTTTAAAATTCATTTTTAGGAAGCCTTGCACTGAATCCCATGCTTTTCTTATGGGGGTATTAAATTGGAATACTGTAGTTAAAAATACTCCTTAAATATTAACTCTTCTAGGATTTTAGATTTTTCTCGTCGGATATCATCTGAAATAAAAAGATACCCGAAATTTCAGCCATGTAGCATTAATAGTGGCAGATATAAAACGAGAAAGATTTGAAAGAAACCTATATTATAGTTATTATTAAATATAGACTGCAATTAGTAACAATCCTGGCGGCAGTGGCTCTATATATCATATATAATTCCTATTTGACATATACATAAATATATACATATATATGCATACATACATATTCACAAATGAATCCTATTTACATATACAGTTAAGTTAGGTTAGAGATTATTACTAAGGTATGTAATATACTACCAAGATCTATCATCAATTGCAAAATTTCTTTGGATTTTAAACAGGTTACCACAAGGCACGTTGCAATTTCCTGAGCCTATCCTTAAAATACATAATTTATCTTAAAAATATAACTTGGTTATTTGATACTATTTCCATAAATTACAACACAATACGATCATCAAGTCAGAGAACTTTCGTCACTACAGCTTAGCTATGAATTCAAGCATTTTTTGCATGCAATATTCTTCTGCAACAGATTTAACCCCTCAAGCCCGGAGGAGATTTATTAAATCCCACCCGTACGGCCGAATGAGGTTTTCAAATTTTTACGATTGCGCTGCAAAAACGTTCGAGAAAATTTTAAAAAATCATAACTTTATAAATCTTCTCTCGAACAAATATAGTTGCAGTAGAAGAGAATGTACACCAATCGCTAATTTTCCGGCGCGCGTTCGCACTTTATATATAACATTCAGTACCGGGAAATCTATGAAAGATATTCATATAAAATATTAATAAAAGAATAATATAAATTAATAACTATATTATTCTACGAATCTATCCGTCTAAACCAATTAGATGAAAAGTTATACGTATCTCAACTTTTTCATGTCTTTACTGGAAATTTTTAAGTAAATGTAAAATTACTGATTTATTAGAAGACTATTTATTTATAATTTAAACGTTTTAGTTATTTAGTCATTATTCTTGGTTATTGCAAAAGTCTCATTGAAGAAATGATTCCATTTCGTTCATTGGAAAGGGAGATATGACGATGCATACATCAGAAATGAATTTAGATGGAAAAACACGTAAAACTTTCAAAAGTTAAACTAGCTTATGAGTCCTTTCCAAATATTTTTAGAAAATTTACACATGCGTAATTGGATTCGGCAAGAAATGCCTTATAGTTTAGTATATACTTCTAGTAAAATAATGTGTAAATATATGGAAGAGCTTTGCTGTTCGTGATTTTTTATGACGTGTCCTCTTCTTGCTCTCTAGCTTCATTGCTGCTTTGGTCCCACTAGATAGCACAACAGAGAAAACCCTTATCTGAAAAGGAAAACAAAGCCTACATCTTCTTTCTGATGACAAAGATAAGGAACCCAATTTAGTGTGTTCCCTTTCCTGAGGTATTTACGTGTCAACTTTAGAAACCGCAAGTCCGTAGGTCAGTGGTAAAAACTAAAGTTCTATCACAAAACTAAATGTATATTATATGTAAGCAAGTACACACAAATAGATATACACGATTTCTCAAAATTACTCCCCGAAAAAAGCAAAGGCTCTTCAACTAACTTGCTTTGGGGATGAAAAAAACCTTAGTAATCCTAACCACCTCGAAGAGGACGAAATAACAGATATTGGTTAGCGTGGACGCTCTTCTATGCAGCGAGGAACGAAGGATCGCGCGGTCATAAAAGCGAATATTTACCGAAATGATTTTACTCAACACAATTCCATTCTTCATGAATTGCATCGTAAATAATTCTAATAAGGCGATTTACTTTCTTTTTTTACATGCCTACAAAGACCTTTGTCGCATGACAAAAACCAAAACGATTTTTCTCCTCTTTTTTCCTAGTGGAGCACTAGGAAAAAAGAGGAGAAAAATCGTGCTCTCCTTTGAAAAGATACACAATTGCTACATTACATTTCAAACACCAAGGAAAGGTTCCTTGCCGCATTAAAAAGCGATTTTTTACAGAAAATCACCGTCATATCTTAGCAAAATTGAAAATTCCATCGCAAAATTCAACGTTGATTATATATTTTTAAAAACAAAAAAAAATACAGGACAAGCAAAGATAGGAAGTACAAAGCTTCCTCTTTCAAAATATGAAAAGGTTATTTAGATTTAAATTAGTCTCTAGTGTCAAAAGATAAAAGAAATTATGGCTGACACAGGACGCAATAATACGTCTGATGGCCGATTGGACAGTTCTCGCAGGACGTAATAGTACGTCTGACGGCGTTTACGGGTTAAATATAATAAAACAACAGCACCTGCATTATTATTCATAACCACTGCAGTCATTTAATATTTGTGATAAATATAATACTGAGTCATGATATATATGATAAATGGACACACAGATAAGGTGTATAAAAATGATAACTAATAAAAACTACAATCTGAAATAAAAATTGAAAAACCCAGGGGATTCTCCATATAAATGGTACACTAAATGGAAACATCACATATCACTCAATGCTCGTCATTAAAGATACCCATAATTATTGTACATTTTGAAAAACTAGTCGATTTATGCTATTTAACTTCGCCTTAAAGAGACCTACGCGGGAAGAAAATGGGTTGAAGACCTCTGCAGGTAAGGCATTCTAATGTTCAATCCCTCAATTAAGAAACGAAAATTTGCTGCAATTTGTTTTTGAGGTGGGAGGGGGCTCAATGTTGTGTTTATGGTCCCTGCGTCCATAGTATGATGTATACTTGATCCTATTACTAATATCTGCCCACGCCGGCTTTTCCGTGTATGCGTAGCTATGTTTCTTCTATGTTCCAACAAATCCCACTCTAGTTTTTTTTAAACATTCCTATTACATTTTCGGTTTTTCTGAAATCCCCTAAGGCATAGCGCGCTGCAGTTCTCTGTACCATCTCAAGCTTTTTTATCTGACCTAATAAGTGAGGATCCCAAACCATTTCAGCATATTCCAAAATAACCCTAACTAACGATTTTATAAGCCATTTCCTTTGTGGCAGTAATACTCTTACCTAAAACCCTGATTAGAAATTGAAGTGCTCCACATGCTTTGGCTACGACTCTATTTGCGGTCCCCACTGAAGGTCCCTCGTAAAGGTTACCCCGGGATACATATACTCATCATCTTCCGCTGGGACGCTGCCCTCTAAAACGTAATCCCAATTCAATGTACTTCTTCCTCTGCAGAAGCGTATTACTTTTGTTTTCTCTGCATTTATTATCATTTTATTTTCTTTTGCCCAACGTAAAGGTTCGTCTTAATCAGTTTGCAATGAACCGCAGTCTTCAATGTTCTCAATTATTCTATACATTAAACAATCATCTGCAAGTAACCTAACGTTACACCTCAAAGACTCAGTTAAGTCGTTTATGAATATCAGAAACAACAACGCCCCGAGGACACTTCCCTGAGGGACGCCCGAAACGATATCTGCGTCATTCGGGAGTCCACCGCCTACTCTGACCTTTTGCTCATGTTTCGATCAAAATTCCTCAATCCATTTAACCACTCTTTGGTCCATTCCCATTCTAGATATATTATGTATTAGTAACCTATGGCTTACTCTATCAAAGACCTTGGAAAATCTATGAAAATAGCATCTATCTATTTCTCCTTATCTACCGTCTCCGCGATATCCTGTGCTAGCGCGGTCGTCTGGCTGTCACACGAGTATTCTCTGCAAAAACCGTGATGTACTTAGACAGTTCTTCGCCTCCCAAAATTCTCTAATATAATGATCCAGTAAATGCGCAATTTGCTTACAAACTACACGTGTTTAACTTATTGGGCAAAATGTATTCAAATTTGAACGAGAAACTCCTTTATATTTAGGGACTACAATTGCGCTCTTCCACTCTTTCGGTGTTTACCCATTATTCAGTGATACTGTGAATAATATTTGCAAATAAAGTGCGATAGCTTCTCCTCCCAACTTCAGCACTTATCCTAGAATTCTGTCTGAACCGCAAGATTTATGCTTCCTAATGCTAAGTATGCTCTTTAAGTTATCGCTGTCTCTTATTTTTATATATTCAAACTCACCGTTTGCTATCGAAAGCTCGTTGCAATTCCTCTCTTCATTATTAAACTGATTCGTAAACCAAACGTTAAAGGCTTCCGCCTTTGCTATATCGTCTTTGAGTACTATACCATTTAAATCAAAATTTACATTATCTAACTAATCCCGGCCTTTACGTCTTCTTCGTATATATTTATGAAGATTTCCCCAATCATTATTTTTATAGACTTTTCTAAAAACTTATCTTTCGCTTGTTTATTTTCTTTCAGTAGGTCTCTACAAGTAGCCTTATATTTTTCCAAAAGTGGTGTTCCTCCCTGCCTCTTATGATAATGTCTCCGTGCCGTTTTCTTTAGTTTCCTAATAGCAATATTATAATATTCCGTTTCAGGATTACTGCCTAATGACTTCTTAAGAACGAATTTTCCAATAGTATCCGATAGAATAGTTTTAAAATTAACCCATATTCGCTCTACACTGTCCACCTTGCTCGCCCATTCTGGAAATTCTCTACGTAGATATTTCCTAAAAGCCATGACATCCGCCTTGTGATATAATCTAACACATTTATCCCCCTCGCATTTTCTATATACATATATATAACAGAGTAAGTTAAATAAAATTGTATAAAAATGGAAGAATGCGTGATTAATCTGTGTTTGTGCGAACTAAATATCCCCTTAAATGGGTATCACCTTCATAACCCGGAGTGTTTGTGATTGAGCGTGTTCTCGGACTAACATCCATCCATTTTATAGGAGTGACTATGAGTATTCTCTTGTTATTTTATGGTTAAAGAGAAGTTTCTTTGTAGTAAAACCTGGGCCATGTAGAAGGTTCCGCAAGTCTTGAGAACTACGCTGGCTGGAGTATTTTTTTGTGTTTCTAATTATATTAATTTTTCCGTGGCGAGTGACAATGTAGGCACGGAAGAATATTGGTGCTTTTTAGAAATATGATGCAAGATTGAACAGATAAATTTGTTCTAAGTAAACTAAAGTGTGATAATGCGGAACTTAGGTGTTTCCATAAAGAACGTAGAGGCGCTCGTAGGCGACAAAGAAAAGTCCACTCCGGCGTAACTAATACATCTTCGACAGCCACGGTTGTACAGACGGCAGAGATAAAGCAGCTGTACAAAGAAGCACGCAAAAGAGCTAGAACAACGGTAGGTAGTGCATTTAAAAATTACAGAAAAAGATTTTACACGACAATTTGGCTGAGAACCAAAAAGCATTTTGGTCGTATAGCAGGATAATCCAAGGCAGAAGTCCAACTATTGCGCCACTACTTCACGAGCATATTCAGAAAATTTTGATTGAGACTAGCGATGAATATGAACTTGTTCCTATGTATCAAGGCAACTTTGTGGAGGATTTGGTCCATTTGGTAGAAGGTATAGCGCACCAAATTTGCTCGATTATGTAAAATAAACCTCTCGGGCCGGAGAAAATATCCGCGTAAGTTCTAAATGAGTTACCCTCGGAAATCGTATCGTATCTGATGACAATATTCGAGAATGCCATTGCATAAAGCATGATCATGATTATAAGATACGTGATATCTATTGTAGGACGGAGCCTTATAGAGGCTCATTATTTCCAATAACATTACGAGACCATAAAAGGAAAGATAAATCTTCGAGTTATAACTTTTTGGTAGGGCTCGGTGCCTTGCATACCCTTCCACTATCGGATTGCGGAATTACAGGTTAATAAGAGCATGTAGGATCACACGGGAGAGTAAAATAAATAGGTGTGGGCCAGGTTATAAGTAGTCCACGCCGCGTCTGCAGCTCAGGAAGGTGGCTGCAAAATGCGTCTCTACCCAGTGTGTTAGTGGAAGCTAAGGTAGAAGCAGAAAACAGTGATTTCACAAATATGTATGCCAATAAGAGAACACAGTGAGGAGGAATTGAAATAGTTGTAGGAATATATCGAGGAATATATGAGAGAAATAAAGACGAAAAAGAACTCGGTCGTCATGGGCATGGGGGACTGCTCAGATACGCTTCCTGTACAATCAACGATCAAGGGCCGGTCTGACGATATCTTTGCATAATTATTTTTCCACGAGTTATTCTTTTCCAAGAGAGAGTTTTTTCTCTGTTATATTACTTAAATTTAGATAATATTTGACACATTCTCAGGTCATAGTGTGACAGGAGGGTGTTGGAGCGGTTTTCCTACCAAATTACTTGGCCGCTTGACACCTCTCAGTACGCCACTAATCATGAGGGATTGGAACATATATATCGTTAAATAATTTTAGCCTGACCCCTCAGACGGTGACAATTAATGCAAAAACGCAGTATATACAGTTTTATGAGAAAATATTAATATGTATAACTCGCTCAAGACTCGTAAAGTTTTACTAACTGATGAATCATTGCGTGTCGTGCGCTTGCTCGCTAGCCAGACACTCAGTATGTTGCCAGCTATCGTGTCTGTTGCGTGTGTGTATTGTGCTTTTTCTAATGAAGCTGTCATTTGGTTGATACGTTAACAGTCGATATTGAGGTGCTTAATATTTTATATTGATTTATACAAACCCAGAAGTAGGTGTTAGGCATTGAATATAAATAAAAATAACTAATTTTTTCCAGTTGTAATTTACTGTTGTTTAGGGATTATTTAATTATGGCTACTCGGCATAAGACCAGAGTTAATTTGATAGACAAGTACGAAGTAAATATCCAAAGGCCTAAACTGCCGTCCAATACGCAGTCTCTGTCACGCTTCCTTTACTTACACATTTAATAGAAGAAAATTATACGCGAGAAGGCCTCAATAACGATGGAAACGATTCAAAGGTTCTGGAATCATGCGACAAACCAAATCCAACATAAGCAAAGTGTGGTGAAGATGATGATGAAGCTATACTATCTGTGGGTGGCACTGAAGTAAAATGCCAACCGTAAGACGGCAACGCAGGCCGGCAAAGAGAGGTACTTCAAGGATTGCTTTGTAGATCTTTAAACATAGCCCTCGCCAACGCTCCCAACATCATTAAAATCGATGAGAATAGGCAATTTCTCTTAACCCAGCGTGAGAAACAAGTTCCTCTGTTGACATTGTTCTAAAATGAAAGATGGAAAATTAGCAGGGGCGGCTGTTTAAGGAACATAGCCAAAAGCGGAAGGAGAAGATAAGAGTGATTCCGCTGTTCAAAGACGTCGTGCTTGACAGCACCACCGGTAGCATATCGACATCTGATGATAAAGATTCTAATGCTGATCCAGTTTCTGGGCATTGCTGGCTGGAACCACCTACAAAGCACGGAATATTCTAACATTATCTCTCACAGCAACTCTGGGTCGGAGTTAAGTGTCCGATCGAGCGGAAACGATGATTATCAATGAGACAACCGAAAGACTTTGTCATAATGTCACTGATCTGGCTTTAAGCAGAAACATAGTCCAACGGTAATGACGGGAGTAACGAGAGGCAGCTACTGCTATCACAATGACAAAGTTCAAGCCGAATGTGCCCCTAACTCTCCCTTGGGACGGTAAGCTACTTTCTGAAATCACTGAAAAAAAGATGGTCGATCACCTCCCTGTAATTGTAACCAGTGATTGATTCTATGTTCAAATGTACCACAATATTATAGTAAGCAGTGAGCGTTATCAGCCGTATGCATTTGCTCTCTTTTAGTAGAAAATTATGCCGGCAGATGTCAATTAGGAATAGTTACTATACAGTAAATTTGTAAGCAGTTTTTGAACATTTTAGTCCAGGAAAACATAATGAATAACGTGGTAGAACTTGATCGCGTTTCGTTTAGTTGTGGATAATATTTTGAAGTCAAAAGTGTTGTACAAGTGATAATTTCATCGATATGACTGACGACAATAAAGAAATCTCAAGTGCTCAATTCCGATGGTAATAATATTTTACATTGTGTATTGCACTTAGGAATGGAGACATTTACGTCATTACTTATTTTATTTACAGGACGACTTATGAGAGTCAACAAAATTATTTGGGACAACTGTTGAATGATTCGGAAAACGATTCTGAAAACGATCTTGAGATATTTCAAGATGACGCATCAGACGAAGAATGGTTACCAACGCAGCCTAGACATCAATGAAGAAGAATCTGATGTCGAATATGGGCGTGCTGACACAAATCTCGTAAGTGAAATGACTGATGATGACGATAATAGAGATTGTGATGGTGATAGTAACAAAGAAACTTCATCCGACGAATATGATTTCCGTGGCAAAGACAATACAATTTGGAATCGTACACCGCAAGCCATCCAGCAACCGTTAAGACAAAAAATTCTCCGTCAGAAGGCAGGACCAATAAGATCAACTGAAAATCTGTCGATCCGAGATACTTTCAAGTGCATATTTACCGATGATATGCGTGACATAATCATCAATCAAACAAACAAAAAACAAGAAGTTTATACAGAATGGAATTCCAGAAACCAGACAAGTGATCCAAAAGTGTGGAAAGATATTTCTTCTACAAGGTTCGATAGTTTCCTATGTATTTTAATAAGACCGGTTTTCGCCATTGGAATACTGAGCATATCGCAGAACTTTGGAAAACAGATTCATTCTCACTGTACCGCGCAGCCGTCTTACAACCGATTCAAACAAATAATTAGATTAATTCACCTTGACAATGAAGCAACCAGATCCGAGCGCCTGATAAACGACTAGACAGCTCCAATATCAGAATTGCAGCTTATATTAACGTAAACTTGAAATCGCATTACGTGCCATCGGATTGCCTCACGGTGGATGAGTAACTGTTTCCTTACCGGACTAGGTTCACACAATACATTCCATCAAAACCGGCAAAATGTGGCATCAAGATTTGGTGAATGTGTGACTCCCAAAACTCATACCCTCTCTTCGGTGAAAGCCATTACGTGACTAGAAGTAAATCAAGGAGAGCGTGTCGTAAAAGACTTATGCTATAGATATATAAACACTGGCCGAAATATCGCTAAGGATAATTTCTCCAGGACGCTGCCTCTATCTCGACTAATGATGTCATGGGATCTTTCCATAGTGGGCACTTTAAAGAAAAAAAACCTTACATTCCTCCAGAAATATTTGAAAACAAATTTCTTGAAACTTTGTCGTCTCTGTTTGGATTTAGTGAAGGCAAGGTCGCTATTGTCTCCTACGTACCCAAAAAAATGAAATAGATAGTCTTGTGGTCGAAAATTAATTACACAGAAAATGTAAATGGTCCCAAAAATAAGCCCGAAATTATATAGTATTACAACAGTGTAAAAGAAGGGGTTTACACAATGGATAAATGGTCAGACATTACACTACGAAACGGCGAACTAAACGGTGGCCAATAGCTATGTTCTACAACAGGATAGACATAGCCAGCCTTGCAGCCGACATAATATATACGGAAAACAATCCAGCGACTGCAGAGGCCACTGATAACCGCCGTATTTCCTGAAGGATCTAGGCAAGATGTCAGCAATACCATCCATTGAAGATCGCTCAAAAAATCATCGCGTTTGTCAAACTTTCGGCGTCAAATCTGGCATTGAGTGTATACTGGGAAGAACTTCGTTCCAGAAGGTGTTGATACAGCAACAGGAGAAAGCACCAGCAGGAGTCGGGAGTACACTGGCAAATGCTATGTATGCCGGTCAACTAAAATCTACCGGAAAACACGAAAAGCTTGCTTTATCTGCAACCGTCCAGTTTGCGCCGAGCACTCTAATTCAATTTTGAAATGTTGTTCTTGCACAATGTAATTGGTTTTTTATTCAATAAACGCTTGTCTAAAACATTTTGAGTGGTTCCAGTGCCAATTGGTCCTCCAAACACTCATTACTCACTCCGGTATAACTACTGGTACAAATGTACCACGTCGCTCACGGTGAGTGTATACAAATTTATACCCAAAGATTTAATATTTCTAATCACTTTATAAAAACTTTTTGTGTTTTTGTGTTCTTTTCACTAGATAGAAGAAGACCGGATATTTCAATTTTTTCATATAAACTTTAAAAACCGCGATTACATTTGTACCATATCGCTCACATTAAGGTTAATGGAAGATGGTCGGTCACCTGTGGTACTTGTCGGAGGAACTAATAGGTCTCTCTTTGTTTGATGATGCTGTTATTGCTGATTTAAGTACTGCATGGTCGGAGCTATGTCCATGGTCGTTGGAGAAGAAAATCCTCCCAATCGAGCTATGGTCGGCCTGGATACCATGAACGACAAATCTGTTGCAGAAATTGTAGCCAAGAAGACAAAGTCTCTCATCTAAACCATCACTTTCCCTGACATGTTTTTGAGGATTTATGCTAAGCACTTGGATTAAGGCAATGACTATCAGGCTGCGAAAGCGTATCTGAAGACTCTGACAGGCACCTATGATAATTCCGAACGTGGAGTTGCTCTTGTTCTGAACCTCTACTGGCATCTCAAGAAAGACGAAGAACAACTGTTCTCCATAGGGCCTAAAGCAAACCATCACCGGGCTAGTCACCATGATACCAACGCTTTAAATGGATAATTACTTTTTCGAATGGGGGGACCCTGGTTTAAGGTCAAACATGGTCTTTGTCAGTACACATGATGATGCCATCATACTCTATACAGCATAATTTTAAAGACATTCGGTGACCTCTAACTATTTTTCTTATTCGCTAAAATATCATGCATTCTATTTTTGCATGACATGTCACATTTTGATGAGGAACAGCAGAAAGAAATATAAATACAAATACAGATACAAATACGAATACAATACAAATGCAAATGCAAATACAAATGCAAATGCAAATGCAAATGCAAATACAAACACGAATACAAATGCAAATACGAATACGAATGCAAATGCGAATGCAAATGCAAATACAAATACAAATACAAATAAAAATACAAATACAAATACAAATACAAATACAAATACAAATGGAAATGCAAATATAAATATAAATATAAATATAAATATAAATATAAATATAAATATAAATATAAATATAAATATAAATATAAATATAAATATAAATATAAATATAAATATAAATATAAATATAAATATAAATATAAATATAAATATAAATATAAATATAAATATAAATATAAATATAAATATAAATATAAATATAAATATAAATATAAATATAAATATAAATATAAATATAAATATGAATATGAATATGAATATGAATATGAATATGAATATGAATATGAATATGAATATGAATACGAATACGAATACGACTACGAATACGAATACAAATACGAATACGAATACGACTACGAATACGAATACGAATATGAATATGAATATGAATACAAATACAAATACGAATACGAATATTAATATGAATACGAATACGAATATGAATATGAATATGAATATGAATATGAATATGAATATAAATATAAATATAAATATAAATACAAATACAAATACAAATATAAATATAAATATAAATATGAATATGAATACGAATACGAATATTAATATGAATATGAATATGAATAAGAATACGAATACGAATATGAATATGAATATAAATATAAATATAAATAATGTGTATATATAGTGTAATAGTGTATATTAGCTTACGGACTAGGAAAAATAGTGATTTGGGTGGCAACAAGGTTGTAAAGGAAGCTAAGCGGACACTTACCAAGTTGAGGATCAATTTGGCAGGCTGCTAGGGGCGTCGAAGAGACACGTACAAAACATTCACACAAAAACACGAAAGATTTTCGGGCATATGCCCTTCATCAGCGATGGTGATAGAGTCATATATATATATATATATATATATATATATATATATATATATATATATATATATATATATATATATATATATATATATATTTACAAACAGGTATTCTTTCGCTGAAGAATGGCATAGGCCCGATAAGCTTGCGTGTTTTTTGTGTTTTTTTGTGTTTCTGTGTTTTACGTGTCTCTTCGACGCCCCCAGCAGCCTGCCAACTTGGTAAGTGTGCGCTGGGCTTACCTTATTGACACCCTCGTCATTACCTTTTCTTTTCCTTAAGGTAATATATATATATATATATATATATATATATATATATATATATATATATATATATATATACTAGTAGAAGTTGCTTGCATATTGCATGCATTTCAACTCACCTTGAGAAAACATTCATTTTTCAGACAGATATTTCATCATTACAAATATGTTTATAATTCTAAATATTTCACCTTCGCTGAGATTTTCGTTTTTCACTTATGTAAAAATAATAGATTAAAACAATCCCCAAACTTAAAAATTTTAAGGATTTTATACTTTTCTATTATGAGGTACTAATGTTACGCGTTTTTGGCAAATTTTAAAGTTGTAGAACTTCTAGAAGTGAAATATGTTTTTCTAATTATTTATAATTTTAACATTTTTAACAGCCGCCGTATTATATTTATGGAGAGATTAATATGTTTATTTATGCAAATTCACTACTCTGTAAACAACTTGAAACTTTCAGCTTCCCAGCTCATTCCATACTACCTAAACAATTAGCTATTTGTTTAAACTTCAAGAATTTTTAACTGCCAAAAAAATTAAAAAATCGAATTTTCTATGATCACTATTTCGTTTTTTTACAACCCCTAATTCTAAAAGTCAGTAAAGATATGTATTTTTGTTTTGTAGATTAGGAGAAAGCTTTCGACCGAGTGAAATGGGATAAAATGCTGGGTATTTTAAACAAAATTGGAATAGATTGGAAAGATAAAAGACTACTTAAAAACCTTTACTTTGATCAATAGATTAGAATCAGGGTTGAAGGAGAAGAAACAGAAAGTACTTCAATAGGGAGGTGAGTGAGGCAGGGATGTCCTATTTCACCAGCAATATTTAATATTTATGCAGAAACAATAACAGAAGAAGCGTTGATGGAAGAGAAAGGATTTAAGATAAGAGGTGAAAGTATTACCACCATTAAATATGCAGATGATCAGGGATTAATAGCAGAAGACGAGATAGAGCTTCAGAGGATGACAGACAGACTAGTGGAGGTTGGCCAACAATATGGAATGAAGATCAATGCTGAAAAAACGAAAGTCATGGTGGTTTCAAAGGAACATAAAGAATTAAATATAATGGTAAATGGCAAAAAATTGGAACAAGTAAGTAGTTTCAAATGTCTCGGCAGTATTTTAGCGCAGGATGGAAGTAGTACACAGGACATCAGAAGTAGGATTGCAATGGCAAAAGCAGCATTTAACGAGAAGAAGGAGCTTCTCACAAGCAAGAAAATAAATTTAGAAACAAGGAAGAAATTAGCAAAATGCTGCATATGGAGCATAGCTCTTTATGGTGCAGAGACGTGGACGATAAGGAGAAAGGAGGAAAAATATTTAGAAAGTTTTGAGATGCGGGTATGGAGGAGAATGTTGAATGTGAAATGGACAGAGAGGAAGAGAAATGAAGAAGTATTTGAAAAGGCGGGAGAAGATAGGATGCTAATAAAAACAATCAGGAAATGAAAAGCAAATTGGATAGGGCATATATTGAGAAGACAGTGTTTACAAAGGACGATCTTAGAAGGAAAAATTAGTGGAAGAAGAGGAAGAGGGAGAAAAAGAACAGGAATATTAGATAATATAAAGCAGGGATATAATACTTATAGAGATATAAAAGAGGCTTCTAGAGAGAGAGAAATGGAGGCAGCGATTCAGTTAAAACCTGTCTTCGGACAGAAGCATGATGAATGATGAATGACGTATAAAAAAAACTTTAACTACGTAGCACATTCGGAAATGCCTAAACCTTGAAAATTTGTTTAAACAATTGCAAATTTTTAACGGCCGCATTGTTGCACTTTTTCATGATTTTCGTTTTTTCTAGTCGGTTTTGCACAAAATCCTAAGAAAAAAATTTCGAATCTCCAGCACATCTGGAAGTGCTTAATCATTAGTATCCTCCTATATGTATTTTATATCCTCCTCCTCCTCTGTAAGAAACGTCTATATATAATGATATATATATATATATATATATATATATATATATATATATATATATATATATAGGTTGTTTCAGAACACCACAGCATAAATTCACCCACGTGCGGGAAACTTTATTCCAAGCAAAAAAGTTCCTATAAACGTGTCGGAATCTCCATGGTTACGGGGCTATTGCAACTGAAAGATTTTTTTTTGGCACTCCACACGGTATCCTATAAATCATGCCATAGTGTCTTCCTCTTTCGATGAGGGGAGATGAACTTTGGACGAAGTTGCTTTAGATTTGTACTCATCAACCATATTTGGCGCCGTCTCTTTTGTAACGCCACAAATCTAACGCAAATGCCCCTATTAAGGTTGATTTTTCGACAGCCTTGTTTATTTATCGAGATACGCGAAAACAAGCTGTTAGTAAAAGTCTTTTACACAGCATGACCTTTCCCAAAAGGGCCAATCCTACTTTCTAAGTGGATTAGTTCAAGAGAAATTGCGTTTGGAATTATGCGCACCAAGTAAGAAATCACTTCCCTTGTCATTTAATAACATTGGTTAAGAATAGTATTTCATAATATGTTCAAAAGTTATACTTAAGTAACTCCAAGACTACAAATATGATTGAATTTAACACAGAATGAAATTTAAATTTAACATGGCCTTGGTTATAAGAAATACCAAATTATGTAATCTGAAAAATGTTCCTTAAAATGGTATAATGACTGAAAACGGACCTTTACTTCTCACTGGAGGCGTAATATCCCTTTTGCCGAGAATCCCCTATAGCTGTTGTTCTGAATGACTTCATTGGCTCTAATGCACGCTCGGCATCGTCGCAGAAACGACTAACGGACTCGTGATAAATGCTGGGGGCTGCGTCGGATGACAGTAGCTTCGTCTTCGATTCTTTTTACAAGTTCATCTTGCGTCTGCACCTCACCCGTGTAGACCTTTTATTTAAACATCTCCTGAGATAGAAATCCATGAGCGTCAAGACGGGAGAACGGGGTGGCCACTTTATAGAACCTTCTCAACCAATCCAGTGTTGAGGGTATTTTTCGTTTAGCAGTGTGACAATATTCCTGCTCTTATGTGCTGGAGCCCTGTCCGGCTGTAACCACATATGATTCCGCACAATGATCGGAACGTGTTCCAAATGGATAGGAAGAGTTTTGCGTAAGAATTGAGCGAACAAATTACCATTCAGTATGTGTATCACAAATGGACGATCAGGTGATCACCTACAATTCCAACCCACACGTTCACGCTGAACTCCTTTTGGAAGGACCTGCATCTCATTAAATAGGGATTCTCCGTAGCCCAACGATGTGAATTATGTACGTTTGTTGCCAGATCTTGTAGACATCGATTCGTCCGTCCGTAAATCTGTCTCTACAAAGTGAGGATCATCATCATCGCGATATAGTACCCAGCGACAGAAACTTAAAAGAATAGCATAGTCACCTTCGGGTAAATTTTGGACACCATGCACGTGATACAGATAAAACAAATGTCTGCGTAGGGTTCTCCACAATTTGGTATGAGGAATACAAAGTCTTACTGATGTACGCCAAGTGCTTATGGACAGTTCATTCATTACTGCGTCTACTATGTCATCTTCAATGTGATTGTCGATTCGAAAATGGCCAGCATTGTGGCGGGAAACGAAAGAACCGAATTCCCTCAAGTTGCAGTGTACATTTACGAAAACTGATCGTGATGGATGTCGACTAGTTGGAAAGCGGTGCCGATCTTCTTCTACTGCCTTGAGTTGCATTTCCGTCACACACCATACACGAAATGTATGTCTGCGTACTACTGCGTGGTAAAGCGAGCCATCACTGCGTCGTCTTGTCAACTTCAGAACTCTTGATTTCTTTATAACACGCTTCGCTTCTACATCTCAACTCGCATTAAATATGTCTTCTACGTAATATGGGGTTAGCCTTTGCCGGCAATAAAGCCATTTCCTCTTTCTTTTACAACAATATATTTCGCTCTCCCTCGGAGCAACAATAACAGAAATGTGATTACTTTGGGTATGCATTTATAATGTTAAGTGACATTGTTGAAGAGAATGGCTTTATCGTGGAAAACGTAGATTGTTAATTGCACAAAATTAATAAATTCACAGCTACGACGGCCAAATGATGTAAATGTCTATTTTCAGTCATTATTCCATTTTAAGGAACATTTTTCAGATTACACATTTAGCATTATTATAATCAAGGCCATGTGAATAAAATCTTTGTGCACCGCTCCTGTTTTTGAAGCAAACAATAGCAGAAGATTTCAGGTGCAAAGTAATCATTCGGTTGCGGAGCCCGGATATTTTTTGCGTAAAACGGGTACAAACCAAATGCATGCAAGGTTCTCTAAACTCATCCGGCTGGCCCCTACTAGATGGAAAACTCTTCGGACACTCGTGGTTGGACTGCGCTCTCCAGCATATCATCTTCCACATCGTCATGGCGTCGTTGTGGTCTTTCACGCCTTGGTTGTGGGATTGTACCTATACAATACTGAAGACTCGACTATCTGGGACTCTACGATCAGGAAACCGCCGATGATCCCTCGAAGAAATAAGTTCCAATTAAATAGCTTTGCTATCATACCAGCCCACTACATCACATGTGGTGTGTGATGTTCCAACTCGATCGTTAAGTTCGGGTTATTTTTTGCCAAAAACACCACATTTCTTGCACGGGCACTGCGATAAATGGCGAGTTCGTCGGAGGAGAGAATCTTCGAGCGGGAGATGGCCTTCGGAAAAATGTCCAGTAGTGCACGACATGCTTCAAGGCGCCGATTCATGTCATCGTCCGACGGTTCCGTTATGAATAACGGCCGTATCGCATTATTGACCTGGCACACCAAGCTCCGATGATCGTTTCAGCGTCGACTTCAGTGGGAAACGAGTAATGTAGGCGTCAACAGCTTCACATGATGACGAGCGTGTTATCTTCGCCCACTTCTCGGCCGATCTTGAACACTTCCAAGAGCAAATGCACGTTTCTCCCATTATAACAATGTTGCTTTTCGTAGAGGAGCCTTATTGAATCGTTTCCGAAACGCAGCCATCACCTTGGCCATTGTTGGGTCTGTGTCTTCTCCCGTGCACCCACACGGTTGCCACTCAACTGAAGTGAGCTCTCTGAAACACTACACTGCACTGTCTATCAGCGTTGTCATTTTTCATTTTTTTAAAGTTGCAAGTTTTCGTTTTTCAGGTTTGCCAATTTTTCATCATCGTTGCGTAGGAGAACGGTGACTTCTCGCCCACCCTGTACAACTGGCCACTGACAATCACTGACTGCCCTCTCTGTCTTGCCTACGTCATGTGCGCACATTCTCGTGGCAGCTTAGTGAAATAAATTTTCATACACAACTAATGCATAGTGAATGCTTATTCTCATTTTAATGACAAACCGTTGCAGATCGGACCCATGTTAATTAGAACTTTACTAACCAAAATGATCCCAAGAGCACGTAGTTGAGCTATGTACTTCCTATTGCGGGACACCATATATATATATATATATATATATATATATATATATATATATATATATATATATATATATACGATTCAAAATATTTTCTGTATTATCATTTAAAGAAATTCATTAAAATAACGTTATACGTAGTATTATAAAATCTCACCGTTTGGAAATGATGCATGATTTGATCGTATAAAATATTTTATAATGAATTATAATTTATTATTATTGTGCTGCAGCTCCTTTTAATTCTATGCAAACTCTACATCCTCCTCTTCCTTTTTCTCAATTTCTGGTCATTTCTTTTCCCTTTTCCTTCCACCATCTAAGTACTTAGTAGAATAATTATATGTGTTATATCATTACATAAATGCCTGATCCGTATTAAAGCACTAAAAGGGTGCTTTAAATAAGCATTATCCTTCGAGCGGGCGCGCCTATGTATCAAGTACGCCAATTTTACGAATTTCAATGTGGCAACGCTGCTTTTTGTCTGGCATTTAAGACACTTTCTTTCGGTGTCATTTTGATTTCCAAATGATAAAGTTTTCGCACTTCAAAGATCAGTAGTAGCTTAATAATCGGAGTGATAATAATATTAGTCACACATTGTCTACTCTGTACGCCGCGCGCCTGTTCGTGTGATTCATTATTTGCTTTGTCTCAGTCCTCCGAGCAGACGCGGCGGATTGAATATGCGTGCGATTGAAAGTGATTTTAGTTGAGTCTGAGTAAGCAGTGTGGTTTGTCATGTAAGTTAATATAACTTTATGTTTACGCTTATGTCTGTAAAGTTAGAGTATCAATTTCCTTTGTACTTTTAAATGCTCGAGGAATAAAATATTTTGTTTATTGATTATGGTAGAATAAATATCTCTATGATAAAATAGGCTAATTTTGCCTTTATTCTCAATATATATGTAGGTGTTATTTTACTACGTGTTGTCCTATCGTCATCTCTCTGAGAAAGTGATTGAAAGAGTGATCTTTGGTATTGAGTACGCCGCACGCCTTGTAATCTAATTGTTATTTTTTTATTATATGTAAATCTGTAAAGTTAGAGTTTCAATTTATCCTTTACTTTGAAATTCTCGCAGAGTGACATACGGTAGATTACCAACTATATGGCATTTGATTACTCGGCGTCCAACGTACCAAAAAAGAATAAGGCAATAATAGTACTATCAATAATGCAGTTTGAAACAAAAATTGATGACGAAAACCTTAAACCCTCAATAATATTGGTCTACAACATGACTAAGGGTGGAGTAGATACAGTAGATCAAATGTGTAGTACTTACTCTTTAGCTTGTATTAATCGACGGCGGCCATTGGCAATATTCTTCTCGCTAATGAATATAGCAGGAATAAATGCGCAAAAACTTTATTTTTCTAATGCTGACAATCCGCGGCAAACAAGAAGAAATTTTTGAAGGAATTATCAATGGCATTGATGAAGCCCTATCTCACTGAAAGAGCAAAAATAAATTCCCTACCGTCATATGTGAAGATATTCCTTTCAAAATATCGAGAACCAGCGGAATGGGAATTTATATGCCAGCACCAGGAAAGAAAAAAGCGTGGACGATGTGTACTATGTGGCAGAAGAAAAAATGTGGACACAACCATTAAATGTGATTCTCGCAATCAATTTCTTGCAAGAAACATGTCAAAGCAACATATATTTGTCAATCATGTAATGCTGAAGACAGTAATTCAGATTAATAATGGAAATTTTATAATTGATACTTTGGTTTGTGTGTAGATATATAACAATATTTTTAATTGGAATATAATTTTTTAAATCAAGAGCTATCATTATACCTTATAGTTGTAAAACATAAAACATCATTTTGATAAAGATAAACAAATAATGCCATCAAACACATGAGATATATTGCAATAATTTCGCCGTAGAGAAGGTGCGCCGCGCCCCCGGTCGTGTAACAAACAAGAGCGCGCCCGCTCGAGGGCTAATATGAGACTAAGAATATAATTAAACTCTCTGAAACATACTATAATGTGAATTATATACTTATTAATTTACAGTCCACAAAAAATGTTCCATTAAACGACAATTTATTAGTTTCATTCGAAGGAAGTGCAATATATACCTTCCCCCTCAAAATAACGCCATAAACGAACAGTTATTTCTTAAATTACCATGTCAACCCGAAGTAAAATAATTCTGATTAGCTCATTATATAAATTTCAGTGAATATTCAATTTTCTATCTACATCCTTGATCGAGTTAATCGCGTTTTAATAACTTTACACTAAGACCAAATGACTAAAAAATTAGACTTTTATTATTATTTTTGTGATTCCTTTAAAATTTTCCAAACCGTCCTCAAGTCCTGCAACCTTCTACCTAACTCCCGTAACCTACCTCGCAATCCTTCACTCTATACATTTTTACACGCTCGGTTTGTTTATTAGACGTCCAGCACATTCCTCAGATTTTTATACCATTTCTATTTCATTAATATTGAATTTAGGTCGTTATTACTATTTTTAATCTTTTTGAATAGTATTTCAGCTCTTGTGGCATTCCTTCTTGTAACTAACGCAACTAATGTTGTTTGTAGAATATTAATCCTATATATATTATATCCTTCTCCTTACATCTTCCTCTCCTTCTCGTATTAAAAGGCTTCAATACGCGCTTAAACTTTTGAGTTGAGATAACAATAGGATTTCGAGGTTTAACAATGCAATTGGTGGGCATGGCAACATACCGATAAAATGGCAAGATTTCCCCAAAATATGTGAATTAAACGTTTAACATGAGCAACTTCGAATTGTAGGCAAGAAAACATGAACAGAATAAGAAACCTTATAATGGTATCTTTAAAATGGCTAAGATCCAAATATAGTAGGTTTGTTCTTTATAATTTTAATAAAAAAAGAAGAAAAGCCTGAACTTGAAAAGCTTGATTTTTACGTGTTATCTTATGGGGAAGGTAAATCATCGTCTGGAGTCGAACCCTGGACGTTTTCCATAAATTATTCTTCCTCACGGCATTTTCATATCCGAGTAGATTATCTTTGCCAAATTTTGAGTTTATATACGCATATTTGATCGAGTTATTCGAACTTTTAGAGCGTGACATGACGAAATTTTGAAAGTAGTTGGGGAAGAGAGGAAAACAATATTAGGGTTAAAAAGGATAGGAATAAGAAATTGATGTATCAGATTTATAAAGAAAAGGGATTTATGAATGAATTCATAGAAGGAAGTATGTTAGGGAAGAGCAAAGAGATAGGAAGTTATTTGACGCATTAAAAGAAAGAAAAGCCTATGAAAAGATGAAGAGAAAGGCCTTGGGCTGTACAAATTGGACTGGATGATCCAAATATCTACCGAAATCTAGAATTACTTTGAGTGAGAGGCATTAATTTATTCCTCATATTGCTAACCACAGACTATAATATTTTACCTTTTACTATTATCATAAGTCCTTTAGTATACATCAAGTCATTCATAGACAAAAATTTAATTAATGATGCATTATCCCATTACTGCATAATACTATATTTATTTTGCTCATTTCTTCCCGTTATTAAACAAAGCACGGCTGAATCTCTTTCATTTGCTACGCAAGCCAGAGAATCACAGACCGCGATTTGCTCAATAGGTATGTTACACAAGATGACAAATCAACATGGCGACTGATCCGAGCACTTATACAGTAACCTCAGCCCTGATCCTCCTCATTCTTTCTCAATCGCGTACTTCGATCCCTCTCTCACATTCCCTCTATCTTCCATGGTCACCCCAGCCCTCTTATACATGCCGAGGAACGACAATATTTCGCTCCCAATCCGTCGTTCTCCTTCCCATCGACTTTCACATCTAATCCTTGCCACGCATTCCCTTCTCCTAGGTGACTGCAGCCGCTGCCGCCCAAAAGGGCAAGACGCAGATAAGAGCGAAAAAATAAAGAGTAAATACCCATTTTCTTTCGCTCTTTAAGTGCAGGATATTTTTTCACCTCCGGTCCTCGTTTAGTTTTAAAAATTGACATCGTCTGGAGAAAGAGTGGGAGGTGAGAGAGAAAGGCAAGAAGAGATGGTAGAGGGACTGAGGATATGGTGAGGATAAGAGGATAGAGGCAGTTAGAGATACGTAGATGAGAAGTGGGGATAGAGAAGTAGAGTGGATGGAGGAGGATAAAGGGAAGAAGGGGATAGAGGGAACAAGTGGATAGAGTGAAAAAGGGCGTAGAGGGTAGAAGGGGATCAAGGAAAGAGGGGGATAGAGGGAAGAAGGGGATAGAGGGATGAAGGGGATAGAGGGAAGAAGGGGATAGAGGGAGAAAGGGGATAGAGGGAAGAAGGGGATAGAGGGAGAAAGAGGATAGAGGGAAGAAAGGGATAGAGGGAAGAAGGGGATAGAGGGAACAAGGGGATAGAGGGAACTAGAGGATAAATTTAAGAAGGGGATAGAGGTGAGAAGGGATGAGGTGGAAGCAGAGGAGGGGGTAGAAGTGATGTCGCGGGAGGAGGAGAGGAGAGGATTAAGCGAAATGGGGAGCGAGGAGGAGAAATATAGAGGGAAACGGACGCTGAGGAATATAAAAATGGCTCTTAGAGGAGTGTGTGAGAGAAAGGAGAGTGAGGGGAGGAGAAGATGAATGGAATATTTATTCACCGAAGGTACGGGAGAGGAGCTTCTTGAGAAAAATAATAGAGGTCGTTGAAAATAGAGGTGAGGATGGGGTTGGCCTGGGGAAGAGTGACACAGCGAGATTACGTGTCTCTCTTGCGTTCCAGAATCAAATTTACATTCGTTCGCAATTCATCTCTTTAATATTGATGGAAATTTTGGTGTTATTTTGTAAAATATTTATTTAACGAATGTAATTCCTTCTCTAATTTTCTTACCTACAGATTAGCCTTATCACTCCTCGATAAAGGTCGCAAGAGCGATTCGTAATTTTCCTCATAATGTCTATTTTTCTATTAAATATTTGTTTTTTAACTATTTAGATTCGAAAGTATCAATTACAAAGTTTGATTTATTATTTGTACAATTGTATAGAATTCCTATGTTAAACCTGGGTACAATTATGCTTATTCTCTCAGCATGTTTCAGATTACTTGGCGCACTCCTCGGTAAAGAAATGCCGAGAAATGTGGACACGTTTCCCCGATTACGCTCAATATTGCTGAAAACTTTGAGCTTTATTCATTACAACGGAAAATACAAAAAATAATGATTAAAATGTAAAAGAAATGCCTATATCGATTTGTGAATCACAGTGAACTTTTCTTGCCTCGGCCCTGACCACACCCCTCACGCTTCATATATGTATACCATTCGCATTACTCCACCTGTTGGGTTCCCAAGTATATCCCGAGCATTTCTTTTCAATTCCTGGAAAATATAACCATATTTTATTTCCATTGTTCGTCTAAATTGAATATGTTGTTAATACAAAAATCGCCTACGCCCATTAAAGCATCAGCAAAACGTTCATCAATTGCATGAATAAATACGAAATAGATGACTATCAAAAGAGTCCAAAACTCTATTCCCGTAGTTTTTCAGTGTATTTGAGCAATAGAGTTTCAAGATATGCTAATAAAAGCGGAGGCGGCGTATGAGTCGCAAGTCTGATGCAAATCAAAAGGGGCGGGGATGCGGCCAAGATAGCCAAGATATGCGCAGAAATCATATATCTTTGAGAGGGCCGTTATGCATTCGATATATTTGTCCCCTCCTTCGCAGCCGCCGCGTTAGCATAAAACAAATATTCAGGGCCTCCGAACTCTTGCTCCTTCCCTCCACACCCCTTCCGCATCCATCCCATTCCTATTCACGGGCGCCATAGGGCACAAATATAGACGGGTCACGGTCCAACACGGCGAATGTAAGGAGGAGGAGAGAGAGGAGGAAAAGCAGAGGCTTCCAAGGAGGATGCCGATATTTCGTTATTTCTCGCGGCGAGGTATTCTTCGCGGTTGAATAATCCGGACAAAATATTCGCCAAGGGCCGCCACTTCGGTCGCAAAATTCGCATAAATCGGCGGAAGGGGATGTTTGCGGGCATCGTCCCGAACTGCCCACAGTGGGAGGAAGGGGACTGGAATGGCTGGGGAAAGGGAGGTGGGTGGGGAAGAGAGAGGGGAAGCCATTGCTTCTTATGCTGCGGAAGTTTGCGATCTCGGATGGGAATAGATTGCTTTATTTTCACATCTATAAAAGCTTTTGATCTGGTATTGCTTGCATGGGAGAATTTAGTTAGGCAACGAGCCTTAAAAGGATTTTATTTGTTCGTCAACTGACATCACAGTTCCTCATTTACCTAGAAATTATTAATCTTATTTATTTATAGAGGGAATATAATTTGTTTATTTTCCTTCGTTTATCGTCCTGTGTATTGGGAAAGTAATATTTCTCGCTTGTTAGTCAGTGAAAATTCATTATTAGTAGAATGTGAAAAGTGTAAATATTATTAAATGGAAACGATTTGAGATAGAAAATTAGTTTGTTTATGACGCCATCTGAAGCTATATAAAAATTTCCAGTTACGAAACGTCTTCGCCTGTACAATACACGGTTGCCTGGGAAACCCATCCTTATGAACTGCTGAGCTATATACAAAAGAAACCAGTGAAGGAAATAAAAGTGCACATTGTGTAAATCATATCATTTGCAACTGTTTCACTTTCATTGACTTTTATTAAACTCGTTCGTGATCTATAATACTATACAAAAGCTTCATAAGAAAGCTGCATATGTTGTGTTTATAAATAATTAAATCAAATCATGTCATCTATTGCATTATTGCATATATCATGTATTTAATTTGCCTCTTTCTTGATGTCGTGTACGATTAATAAATGTTCAAACATCATTTAGCCATGTTTTGCTCGAATATGTAAAAGTCTATCCTTATAACATAGATAACATTCAATTACATTTTTTTTTAATTTTTGCTTCATTACAGTTATTATACCTTTTTTTACTTGTCCTTTACATGTGTTAATCATGTCTATTGAATAAACAGAATCATTTTTACCTTTTAGATTTCAGCCCTATCGCGACCAAGTCATAAGGTCCACTTCCACCTTTTTGTCTTAAACCACCTTATCGCCCCATTCCTTCTCCTCCTCCTCCCCTCTCTATCCACATCACTCTCCCCCTCCCTTCCTTCTCTCCCTCGTCCGTTTTTTCCCAGTCACCACGTCCTCTTCGCATTTATTCCATCCTCCGTGGTCGAGGCAATGTGATCATCCCCATAATGGAGATGTTTCCCCATAAAAACGAGAAATATGGCGTGGTATTAGGACTATGCGATGCGCTCCGAACATAAAATAGAGTTTTGGCATTATTTTGCGGTCGAAAGCGCACCCATTACGCCCTCTTTCTCCTCCCACTATTCTCTCTCCCTCTCCTCCTCAATCCCTCTTAACCTCTTCCGCCTCTCTCTCTCCTCCTCCTCCTCCACCTCCCTCCCCACTCCCACCACAAACCCCTTTCCTCCCCCACCCTATCCTCCTCCCCTACACTTTTCACCCACTTAAGCAAGATCCCGTTTGCCGACGTATAAATTGATCGTTCTACCTTTTTCAAAAGTATTTTCCACCTCGCAACAACCCAAAGTTCTCCGTCCTGTATATTAAGGGCTTGCGGTAAAGTCGATTATTGCATCTCTTTCACTCGTTTCTCAATGACATTGTGAATACAAGCCAGTTTCTCATTTTCAGTATTCAAAAAACAAATATTTTTAAAACACAGTGCTTAACTAAGCCTTCTATTTTTCTTTAAAATTACTATCGGTTTTCATCGAATATCGTTGGTCAGGGTAATCACGTCTGCATGTGATATTGAAAAATAACCGTCCCCGAATTCATATTAAGATGGCACTAACCGTTTTGGTATATGAGAGACTATTAATTTCATGTGCAAAGGGAAAGATGCGCCCTTATCCTCATCTCTCCGATCCAAAGTATCGAGACAGCCGACGGTCGCAGACTTGGGATAACGTTACACTTGAAATTTACATACTGCAGGAAATGTCATTCGCCTAAAGAATGTTATTACTTGCACAATATCTCTCGTTTGGTTTACATTTGGGGAATATAACGAGAATCCGCAGAGGATTTTTAATAAATAATATATGAAAAAAATAATTGGTTCTCAATATTTTGGGACAAAAAAATTTTAAAATTCATCTTCATTATTCATATTAAATACACATTTAGTACTTTTCCACAATTTTTATTTTTTCGACCTGTTTCGCACGTGATACGACATCATCTTGTCGATGCAACTCAGCTCTCAGAGAGTGAGGTTGTGTGCTTGCTGCTCTCCTTAAGTTTTACTAGTTATCAAGCTTAAGTGGTTTGTTAATTCTCATATATTAAGTATTCTAAGCAGAAGATTATGGGGCTCAAGATTTTTATATAACCACACCCATAACATTATGATATCGTGTAATTTTTAATAATTTTCCAATGTAAATTGCGGCGTATGAGTACGTACCATTCTATTCAACTCTTTTTGTTTACATCCTAATAATAATGCCTAATAAGTGCTGCAAGTGTGATGAAAACTTACCTGTTGATGGTAATTACCTAACTTGTTATGGTTGTAATTCGTCTTATCATTATAAGTGCTCTGCTGAAAATACCTATAAACGTAAATTGGAAAATAAGAAACGTGAATGGCGATGTAAACTGTGCAGAGGCAAAGGCATAGATAAGTGATGAAGAATGTGAGTCTGGACTGAAAAATCTAATAATGAAGCTATCTAGTGAGCAAAAATCCATAACTGATAATTTGGAGAAAAATTTGTCCAAACTTTCGGACTTGTATGACGGACATAAAGGTGAGTTGTCCACTGTGAAGGTTTCAAACTGTTAATTACTCGAACGTATTAAAGATACACAAAATCTAAATCGCCAAAAGGACAAAGACACAAGCTCTTGAAGACAGAGTGAACGTCCTTGAACAGAGCCAGAGGAATTATAACGTGGAATTGCACGGGCTTCAAACGGAAGATGGTGAATCGGAGACAAAAGAGGCCTTGCTGTACAAAGTTGTCCAAGTAGCTGCTTGTTATGAGTAGCGCATCACTGCAGATGATGTGCAAGATCTACATCGTCTTCCTAAAAGGACAGGAGACCTGCCACAAATTGTGCTGGTCCATTTAAAAAATAATGGTATGCGAGTGGCTGAGCGGGTGTTCTCCAGGTGTATACCAGGAGGAACGGTCCCCCAAGTGACGAGGGCGGTACGGGAGTCGGTGGAGTCAACGGGTTGCTCTAGGCTGCGGATGGTGGTCCATGTTGGGACTAACGACGCCTCGAAGCGCGGGTCCGAGGAGATTCTAAGTTCTTTTGAGGACTTGGTCGCCGAGGTCACTCGTGTCCGAGAGGAGTCGGGTTCTGATGTGTGGCTCACCATTTGTAGTATTGTCCCGCGGATTGACTGTGGTTCGGAGGTTTGGAGCCGCGTGGCGGGGCTAAACCAAAGGCTATGGAATTTCTGTGTGGGCATGGGAGTCGACTTTGTTGATCTCCGGCCGGTTCTCGGATCGTGTAGGGTACCCCTAAACGGCTCTGGAGTTCATTACACGACCGAGGCTTCACAGAGTGTAGCGTGTAGGATCTTCGACCATGGTAGGTCTTTTTTAGATTAGAGAGTAGGGTAGGGTGTAGGCGTATTAGGAGATTTCACAGGGGCATCGAGTGTAATACAGTTTCTGGTCGCAAAGTGAGAGAGTCCACCTGCGAAAGCCGTAATAGAGCAGTTAATGCTTCGGGCGATAACGAGAAATTAAATATTATAGTTTTAAACTGCCGCAGCATTCGTAGGAAGTCTGCCGAACTCGAACACGTAATTCGCACGTTGCATGCGGATGTAGTTATAGGTACGGAAAGTTGGCTCACTGAAGATATCGCTAGCCAAGAAATTTTTCCGAAAAGCTATAGAGTATACAGAAAAGACCGCACCAATAGAATAGGTGGCGGAGTATTTTTGGCAATAAGTGAAAAGTACGATAGTTGTCAGATCCCTATTATCGATGAAACGACCGAGAGCGTGTGGTGCCGCCTAGGTAAGGATAATTAAAAAAAGATATATTTATGCTCATTTTACAGACCACCTAATGCCAAAGTTGATTATATTTTAAGTTTAGAGAGGCAATTAGCCGAGCTTAGATCTATTATGAACGACGGTTACGTGATAATTGGAGGCGATTTTAACTTACCGTCAATCGATTGGGAAAACCTATGTTTCGTTACGGGAGGTAAAGAACGCGAATCGTGTGAAGCCTTAATGGACACGTTTCATGAATATTCCTTAATCCAGATGGTACAAAAAGCCACGCGTTCGGGCAATGTTCTCGACTTGCTTGCTTCTAACATCCCGCATAGGATAACTAAGGTATCCACAGAGGAGGGACTTAGCGACCATCGAGCTGTGTATGCGGAGTGCGAATTAAAGCTCAAAAGACATCCTAAGCCTCTTCGGAATGTATACGCTTTCGCCAAGGCCGACTTTAAAAGTTTCAGCTTACATCTCAAAAGTACCTTTGTCAGTTATCGTGAAAAGACAGAACGATTAGGTATGGAGCCATCATGGTTATTATTTAAGGATATACTAGGAAGAGGTATCAATAGATTTATCCCCAGTAAGTTAAAATCTGATAAGAAAGAACCTCGTTGGTTTAATAAGGAAGTCAGGATTGCCTTAAGACGACAGAGGCGTAGCCACGCAAAATTGAAAAACATACCTACCACCGCTTCCGATGAGTATCGCACAGCTATAGTCCATGAGTATAACAGTGCCCGCGTACTAGCGAGAAAAACCATGCGTAACGCATTTAACACCTTCCGGAATGAGGTATTAAATACAAAATTTAAGGAGGATCCAAAAGCGTTCTGGTCCTACGTAAGAGAAGTCAAGGGAGTGGGTTCTTCAATACCCTCCCTGCGATGTGATTCCGGAGACATCCTTCACGATGGGGAGGATAAAGCTAATCTACTAAACGTTTACTACGCGAAGGCGTTCACGGCAGGTGGAAATATACTTAAAGACAATCCTATTCCCGATGGATGTACTCGGATGGATAATACTAAAATCTCTGAGGCAGGAATAGCGAAGCAACTGAGTGCGATAAAGCCCAACAAAAATCCTGGACCAGAAGGAATTCCCGCGCGTGTATTAAAAGAACTAGCAGAAGATATAGCTCCCTTCCTTCGGATAGTTTTCGAGAAATCTCTTACCCTCTGTGAGGTTCCTGATGATTGGAAGCTAGCACACGTCACACCCATTCATAAGGGAGGTGACAAAGAAAACCCCGAAAATTATAGGCCGATTTCTCTAACATCATTATCATGTAAGATTTTGGAGCACATTATTGTTAGCAACACAATGCGTTATCTTGAGAGTAGATCGCTCTTAGTCAGCTGTCAACATGGCTTCAGAAAAGGTAGATCCTGTGACACCCAACTCGGTCTGTTTGTGAATGATGTTTTATCATGCCGCGAAAATAATAAGCAGGTCGATGCAGTGTTCCTTGATTTTAGAAAAGCTTTTGACAAGGTTCCACACCGTAAGTTGTTATTAAAATTGGGAAATCTTGGCGTTAATGTTAAAGTCATTAACTGGGTTCGCGCTTTCCTAAGGAATAGAAAACAAAAAGTAGTCATCGATGGTAAGTCCTCGAGTGTGGCAGATGTAGTCTCTGGAGTGCCGCAGGGTACTGTGATCGGACCTATGCTTTTCTTGCTTCATATAAACGACATCAGCTCAGTTGTAAAAAGTAATATCAGGCTTTTTGCGGATGACACCGTAGTCTATAGAGAAATTAGTGGTCCTAGCGACCGTCGTCAGCTTCAGGATGATCTGGATGCGTTATCTGTTTGGTGCAAGGAATGGCAGCTAGAAATCAATCAGAAAAAGAGTAACGTTCTAAACTTTTGGAAATCTAGAAGCCCATCGTCCGTGTTTACCTACTCGATAGATGGTGAGATCATTCCTGTTTCGGAATCCGTGAAATACCTCGGGGTAACCTTGAATCGTGACCTGTCTTGGGACACCCACATAAGACGAGTGATAGGTGCGGCAAATAAGAAGTTGGCTTTTGTGCGTAGGATAGTCAGGAAAAGCACGGAAAAGGTGAGAGAATCCTGTTATTTATCGTTGGTTAGACCTCAAATGGAATACGCAGCAGCGGTTTGGGATCCATATCAGAGGGGACTCATAAAGGATTTAGAAAAAATACAGCGGCGAGCAGCTAGATTCGTGAAAAAGAATTACGATAAAAAACAGAGCGTTACGTTACTCATTGAAGAGTTGAGATGGTCGTCGTTGAAAGATCGTAGATTAAAGGCGAGACTTAAACTTCTAGATAAATATAGGTCGGAGATATTCGTAAATGAAATGAAGGATATTATTCGACAACCAACGTATATCGGACGGAGGGATAATGAGGACAAGATTCGCGAAATAGATAGTAGGACGGAGAGGTATAAGGAGTCATTTTTCCCTAGGACAATACGTGACCACAATAGATAACTGTGAATAATAATTAGTTAGGAACTTGGTGCGCGGCACCCCCTGCCATCCACCGTCAAGGTGACTTGCAGGGTAATATGTAGATGTAGATGTAGATGTGACTCGCTTCTTGCCAACAAGCGTAAACTGGTAACAAATAATATGGTATGTAAAAATGGCAATGGAAACAGACTATATATAAATGAAAACTTGACCTCATTTTACAAAAACCTAATGTGGCTAACAAAAACTAAAGCTAAGGAACATAAATATAAATTTGTGTGGTATAAGAATTTTGGAATTTATGTTAGGAAAAATGAAGAAAGTCCTAGTATAAAATTGCATCCGAAACTGACCTGATTAAGATCAATCCTTGAATAATTTTAAGTTTAACCCTTGCTCTACCAAGGTATTTTACAACTTACTCCTCCCAGGGGGATAACTCAGTTACCCCACCATTCTTTTGTCAGAAATAGTTGTTAATTGGGAGAAATGTCTAAATATTAGGATATCTATATAAAATACATAATATAGAATAGATATTAATAAAGAAAATCATGAATATTTTATAATTATTTCACAATTGTAATAAAAAGTTATGCTACCTTGAGATTTGAGCACAACCAGAGGAGAACATGAGGCTGAGCGGTATTTACAACAGTCTCGCACTGTAACACACATTCACATAAGTTCATTCTTTCGTAGTTCAACACGCATCTACCATAACCAAAATGCTTTGAAAAACTCTTACCTATTTCAAACATGAAGAATATAAGCTGACATTAACGCGTAATGTGAAAATAAATATTTGTAAAAATAATTAATATTTTACAATTATATCGCAGTTGCAATAAAAAGTTCTTAGTTACCTTGAATCTTGAACAAAACCAGACTAAAACACGGTACCGACTTAAAATTACAATGGACTTTCAAAATAACACACTAGCACATAAGAATTTTTTGTAGTTCAGCACGCGGCTGCTCATCACCAAAATGTATTTTTTTTACATTTTACACCGATAGACTGAACAGTTGTATAAAACTCCTTAAGCCAAAAAAAAAAATTGTAGGGTAAGCCCTATGCATTTCGCCCACTAAGTGGGCATCTTCAGGGGAGAACCTGCCTTGGCAGTGAACAAGGTTCAAGGTTTGCAGTTGGCAGTTGAACCTTGTTCACTGCCAAGGCAGGTTCTCCCCTGGAGATGCCCACTTAGTGGGCGAAATGCATAGGGCTTACCCTACAATTTTTTTGGCTTAAGGAGTTTTATACAACTGTTCAACTTGGAGCCAAAGTGATTACGAGCTACCATCTACTGACCGATAGACTGAATAAATTACACACATATGTAGCCATATGCATAGTGGAACTACATTTAAAGTAAAATTAAACAATGACAAACTCTACCAAGGAGGGTAACTCAGTTACCCCGACAGTGTTTTGATTTAAAAAGTGGCTCTAAAAAATTTGTAAATCTACACAAAATTCAACAGCATTGTTTATAGAGGGTAAAAAACGAATAAATTAGGGGATACGAACGAAATCCCCAAAATAACCATTAAAAATAGAAAAACGTCGTTGGGGTAACTGAGTTACCCCCCTTGGGAGAGGAAGGCTTACGTCAGTCATGTATTGACCACACATATATTAAGGGAAATTTTAAATTTATATTATCTGTAATTCTTAGATGCAAGATATTAGATCATTATTTGATAGGATGTGATTTATTATTGCCACAATCTGGGGCTAGTAAAATTATTATGTCTAGACCAGTGAGATCATTTCTTTTAAATAATTGTGAGATAAGGCATAGATTGCAAAAATTAGACAAATCTATTTAAAAAGGAATACGTTAATGTCAACAATATTTGTAATGACCTTATCAAGAAGTTAAATAGTATTTATAATTTATCGTGTGATAATTCAGTGCTTGGCAATATTTCCTATTGTAATAATACAAACACATTTAAAAAACTATGGATGACCGTGGAGTTATACATGAAATGAAAAGAAAGAGATCGATTGTTTATAAAATGGAAGCGTGCACCTCACAATACTAATTATAGAAATAATTATATTTCCTATAGAAATATGGTTAATGCCTTACTATGTAAAAATTAAAAGAGATATTTTGAAGAAAAATCGAGAGACACTTCTAATAAAAACGCTAAGGAAACATGGAACGTATTAAATAGTCTGTTAGGAATTAAAGGAAGGAAAAGTATTTGTAATTATAGACCAATTTCAATATTATCTGTATTAGATAAATTATGCATTGCGCGTGTACAAAGCTGATAAACTTAGATGAAAATAGATTAATCAGTGATACACAATATGGATTTAGAAGAGGCGTTAGTACTACAGATGCTCTGGCGTCCTTTTTTGAATATGTAAGTCAAAACTTGGACAAAGGAAATCATGTACTGATTTTATGTATAGATTATACTAAAGCATTCAATATTGTAAACCATCAAGGACTTTGTGACATTCTAAGAAGTGAACCGTTCGCGCGGGCCGGTTCGACTGGCGCTCCCCCTCTAGGACCCGTTACCGGAGAAGGAAAGGGACTTATCCCCGCGGCAGTGCGGTCATTGGTATCCTGGCCTGCGACGAAGTCGCTTAATGGGCCCGCCAACGGTCGGGCCCTATAAAAGCCATCGAGGGGACGACCTCGGGGCCTGTTTTGTCTGAGCGCCGTGGCGACCGCACGCGCCCGTGACCAGGTGACCGCTCGACGCTGCTGCTCCGGTTTCTCGCTCGCTGGCTCAGGAGATTGGTGCAGCCGGCAACCTACACCTCTCGTCCGGCTGATCTCATCCACCAGGGTCATGCCTTGGGATAGGCATAAGCATCCCATCGAGGCAATGGGCCCTGCATATCAACCTCCGCCCAAGAGGCAAAGGCAGCAGTAAGCAGCTGCCAAACAAACCTGCACCTCACGCCCTGATATGATAAGCTTGCCATTCCAGGTTCATAGCTTAGCTGGCAACCTGGCTGGGGGGCACCATGCCATCCCCCCAACACCCGTACTGCAAGGAGATTGGAGAGAAGACCACCTGCCACCCTGCCTGTCTCACTGTAACCTCTGAGTTCCTTGTTCGTTTGGTTATAGTACAGAATTTGTAATTTAGTTAGTGTTATTAAATGGTTTTGGGGTTGTCATTTATGCCGTTTTATTAAGACTTCTCACGTTTCTTAGAAATAGTTTAATGGTAGCAGAGCATGGTTTAGAGTTAGTTTTTTCGGAGGGTATTCCTATGGCAACTAATTTGCCCTCGGGGACGAGTTGGATTAATCAACTCGCCAAAGCGGAATTAGTGGACCTGTGCATTAAGTTTGGACTTGAAACGGAGGGCGTAGTGGATGAGTTGCAGAAGAGGGTATGTGATTATGTGCGTTCTATTACTGACGAGGAAGGAGTTGAAGGGAGCGATAAGGAAGGAAAATTGCATTTACTATTATATATGGAGGAAAAAAAAGGAAATATTACGTGCAATATTAGAGCCCTGGAAAGCATCGTAGAAGCCGCACGTCGGTGGGAACTGGCGTTCCGAGGCGAATTGGGGGAAAGCGTTATGGGCTTTCTCGAAGTCTTAGACCGCTTCATTCGTCATTTTGAATTAGACAACAAAAATCAGCTTAAACTACTGCCCGAGATATTAGGGGGGAAGGCAAAGGATTAGTATTGGGCCAACGAATTCCCTGATTTAAGCTATTTTCGAGCTGAGTGCAAGGCTAATTTTGGGGCGCCAAATTATCAGATGCGGTTAAAAAGGGACCTACATAATCGGACTCAAGGTAGTTGCGAGATGTTAAGCGAATATCTTATCCTAATGAAAAAATGAATAACCGGCTGAGCAAACCTCTCGTTCAAGCGTTATTATTGGAGGTAGTATGTAGTAATTTAAATCCGAATTATTCGAGGCATCTCATTAAGGCGCCGGATTCGTTTGAAGAACTTACGCAATGGGGCCACCGCCTAGAGGACAGACGTGGCATCGCGGAATCTTACAGAGAGCCAACGACAGCGGGGGAAATGGTCGACGCGGACTTTTCCGAGCAGAGTCAAAGGGAGGTGCGCGGTGGATCGGCCCTAGGTCCACTGAACCTTCGTTCAACGCCTGCCCAGCGTCCGAGTTTTCGACAAGCCAGGCAGAATTGGAAAAGAGGAAATACTTCCTTCCGCACACATCCCTCGCACGGTCGGAATTTCCGTTCGGGAAACGAGTGGTCCGCGGAGCTGTGAAGCCACGAGGTAGCCGCGGAAAATTAGTGGCATTGCATTGGCCCTCGCCCCCCCTCGCCGCTTCCTTACCGAAACAAAGAGTTGTTGTTAATAAGTTTTCGACTACCGCCCTCTTTGACTCGGGCGCTTTTCATTCCGGCGTGGCCGACGCCTTTTTGCAGAAAATGGACCTTTTTCGGTGCAATATTACGAAGGTTGACATTACCTGCTGCGGAATCTGGTCCTCTCCCTTGAATTTTGAGAATAAGGTGGAACTTACAGTCCACATAGACGGCTTGTCGTGGAAATAAGAATTTTTAGTTCTACCGGAATCTCCGCTCGAGATCGTTTTAGGCGCCGATTTTATGAATCGTATGGGTATGATTAATAACTTTGTCAATCGAACCTTCCGGTTTGCCTTTCGGCCCAGAGTGAATGCGGCCCTAATTGAGGAGAGGCCGGATCAGGCATCGTCAGAAAGCAATCGAGAGTCCAGGATTTCTACTAATCTGACCCCTGAGCAACACGCGCGCGTAAGTACCTTGCTTGGGCGATATAATGACGTGATTACAGAGGCCTTGGGGTGCACTGATTTATTAGAGTACAACCTGAGTTTAACCGATAACGAACCGGTCAGATAACCGCCCTTCCAATGTAATCCCGCGAAAATGCGGGAATTGAAGGAACAAGTCGACAAGCTCTTGCGAGAAAAAATTATCGTGGAGTCCGAGTGCCGTACGCGAGTCCGGCGTTTCTAATACCAAAATAAGGAAAAACCTCGCGATTGGTGGTAGATTACCGACGCCTTAACCGTAAAGTGAGTTTGGATGTCTTTCCATTGCCTACGGTGGAGAACGCGTTAATGTACTTTGGGAAAGCGAAATATTTTACTATTTTAGACTTGAATTCCGCCTACCATCATATCCCTATCTCTCCGGACAGTAGAAGAGCGACGGTGTTTATTACTCCATTTAAATTATATGATTTCAACAGGCTGCCGTTCGGAATTTGTATGGGGGGCCAAACCTTATCTAGGTTGATAGACAAAATACTTAGTGGCATCAAATACGAATTCGTCTTAAAGTATATCGACGATGTCGTCGTGCTTAGTGAGACCTTTAAGAGCATTTGGCGCATTTAGGGGAGGTTTTAACAAGATTAAAAAGGGAGAAGGTTACGGTAAACCCGGGATAGATATCCGTTGCTCTAAGGGAAATTAGGTACTTGGGTCATGTAGTTTCGAGTAAGGGCATTAAGATAGATCCCGAGAGAGCGTCGACGATAAAAAGTTTTCCTATGCCTTGCAGCCTTAAAGCTGCTAAACGTTTTTTAGGTATGTGCTCTTATTATGCGCGTTTTATTCCCGCCTTCTCGGAATAGCCTCTCAATCAGTCGTTTTGTTTGGGGCGGTGCGCAACAAAAACACTTCGAAAATTTAAAGGATAGAATTACGACACCGCTGGTCTTGCGCATACCAGATTTTACTAACTAAGAGCTTCGTGCTGCATACGGACGCGTCGTCTAACGCAGGAGGCCGAGGGGCATCTTGTTCCTGTCGCGTTTGCTAGCCGCACGCTTTACCGAGTCTGAAAGGAAATACACCACCTAAGAGGCGGAATGCCTCGCGGTTATTTTCTCCGCGGAAAAATTCGAGCAATATTTACGGGGTTGGGAGTTTAAATTGTATACCGATAATGAAGCCTTGTCCTGGGTGCGTAGTCATCCTAAGCAGCTGGGGAAAGTAGGACGTTGGATATTGCGCCTGTCACCTTATAAATTTCAAACCAAACATATAAAGGGAGCCGATAATGTAGTCGCGGATTGCTTGTCCCGAATGTTCGAGGAGGAGACGCGACCGTGTGAGGATAATGTAGAGTCCAGGGTATGCGAGTTGCAGGACACTCCAATATTCTTTATCTCCATTAAGGATTATCAGAATAGAGATCCGGTATGCCGCGAGCTAAGGGAAAGGTTAAAACGAAGAGACAAAGTAAGGAATTCACGTTTGAGTCGCGAATTTTTAGTATTCCGCACACCTGGGGGAAGGCGAAATCGGGTCTACATCCTGGAGGAGATTCGGTGCATGGTTACTGCGCATTTTCCATGACTCTCCCGTCGGAGGGCACATCTACATCTACATCTACAGTTTACCCTGCAAGCCACCGCAAGGGTGTGTGGCAGGGGGTGTATTAACACCAAGGGGAAAACTCCAAAATTAGGCCTTGGTTTACGCCCCTACGCGAGGTTACTTTTGATCGCAAGTTTTATTCTGCTCAGCTATCGTTCAACGGAAAAATGAGCCTTTGTATCTCTCTGTCCTACAGGCTATCTCTCTTATTTTACGAGGATGGTCCATTCTACCGATATAGGTGGGAGTTCTTATTATTTCTTTGACGTCGCTGGAGAAAGTACTCGTTCTAAATCTTTCAAGAAGTTTTAACCTAGCACGTGATCGACGCTCAGCTAGTGATTCCCATCCTAAGTCCTGTATCAAGCCTGTAACGCTTATATTTCTATCATAACAATTTTTGACGAATCTAGCAGCTTTTCGCTGCACTTTCTCTAACTCGGTGATTAAACCTTTCTCGTACGGATCCCATATGCTCGACGCATACTCTAGCAGCGGTCTAACTAAAGAAAAGTGACATGTCTCTTTGACTTTTTCTTCGCTTTTACCTACTATCCGTTTGATGAATCCTAGTTTTTGCTTAGCTTTCCCGGATATATTTCGTATGTGTGTGTCCCACGAGAGGTTACTTGTTTAAATGACACCTAAGTATTTGACGGATTCGGATAATTTTAGATGTACGCCTTCTATACTGTAATTCATCGCCTCAATTTCTTTGTTTCTCCAGAATCTCATGACGGAACAGTTACCTAAGCTCAGCTCTAATTTATACTCTTTACACCACTCGAGAATTGCGTGTAGGTCGTTAGAAAGTAATGCTTGATCAGCAGGACTGTTAATCTCTCTGTAAACTACCGTATCATCCGCGAATAACTTGATTTAACTTGTAATAACATTATCTAAGTAATTTATGTATATAAAGAATAATAGGGGACCGATGACACTTCCCTGTGGAACGCCGGAGGACACGCTGACCGAATCTGATTTAAATCCATTTATGACTACCATTTGTTCCCGATCATTGAGAAAGTCCCTGATCCACTCGATTATCTTTCGATTTATTCCACAGGCTTGTAATTTTTTCAATAACTTAATATGAGGGACTTTATCGAATGCCTTCTTGAAGTCAAGAAAAACAGCGTCTAGCTGGGTCTTTCGATCACCGGATCGTAGTATATCATGTGCAAACAGAGCGAGCTGTGTTTCACAAGATCTTGCCTTCCTAAAACCGTGCTGATATTTACTGAGCAAGTCCTGGCTATCTAAGAAGTCCATCACAGAACTAACGATGATGTGCTCTAGAATCTTGCAAGATATTGAGGTTAGCAAAATCGGCCTGTAGTTTTCTCGGTCGTCTTTTTTCCCGCCTTTATGTAGCGGAGTTATAAACGCTAATTTCCATTCCTTAGGTATAACGCCATGACTAAGTGACTTACTGAAAACTGTTTCGAGATAAGGTGCTATTTCTAACGCTAATTCCTTTAATACTCTAGCTGGTATCTCTTCCGGTCCCGGGGATTTATTTGCATTTATGATTTTGAGCTGTTCTGCTATACCTTTCGCTGATATAAGTATATCGTTCATCTTCTCTTCGCTTGGTTCGGGTGGATCGACCTTCCTTTTCTCCACATCGGTCGTAAATACGCTTTGAAAAAATGAGTTTAACAAGTTTCCTTTATCAATGCTATCGTAAACTACCTCTCCTTTGACGTTTCTTAATGGTGCTACGGTTGGGCGTCGATCTTGAACTTCTCTAACATAAGACCAAAAGATTTTGGGATTTTCGTTTAGATGTTCACTGAGAATCTTTTTCTTAAAGTTCATTAATGCCTTGCGCATAATCTTTTTAGTCCAAGTCCGACAATTTCTGTACTTGTTTGAAATTGTATTTATTACCTCTTGTGACATATTATTTTTGGCGCATTTAAGTTTTGAGTGAAGCTTTCTTTGTCTCCTGAGAGCACATCTAACCTGCCGATTATACCACCTAGGTTCTCCATTATCGGTAATATATTTACTTGGTATGTACGTATTTATACCTGTTCTAATTACTGATAAGAAAGCTTTCCAAGTTTCCTCAACGTTCTTCGTGCTTGCTAATTTTCTGAAAGTTGCGTAATCTTTAATAAGTTTCTCTTTAAAGTCCGCCAAGTTAGCATTTTTAAATATGTACACTTTTCGCTTAGGCTTGCGATACTTTACGAATGCTATGTTCAAGATAACTCGGACTACTCGGTGATCGCTGATTCCTTCTTCAATAACTACTTCAGAAACACGTTCAGGGATATTAAGTGCTATTAAGTCTAATATATATTGTCCTCTCTCGTGGGTTCTCTGACTACCTGAATAAGGGAATGTTTATTGAAGATGTCCATTAGTGCTTCGCATGACTCACGATTTCTACCGGGTGGTGTGAAGCTGCAACTGCGCCAATTTATCGAGGGTAGATTAAAGTCTCCCCCTACTATAGTAAGACTTTTGCTATTTTTCATCTGTATTGAGTTGATTTGGGCCTCTAGCTCATAAATTTCTTCTGCGTCTGCACCTGGCGGCCTATAGCATGCACATACATGGATGTTTCCTAAACCTTCCCTGTTGATTGTACACCAAATGCTTTCTATTCTGTTTTCCGTAAACTCAATTGGCGAATTGATAAGCGTGTCCTTCACCGCTATAAAAACTCCACCTCCGTCCCTATTTACCCTATCTCGTCTGTGAATATTATATCTTAAGGGGAAAATTTCTCGGTCGTGTATATCCGAAGTTAGCCAGCTCTCTGTGCCTATCACTATATCTGCCTCAGTTTCCTCTAATAAATTCTGAAATTCTGCTGTCTTATTCCTGATACTACTGCAGTTTATATTTAAAATTGTTAATGAGTCGCTTCCGGGCCGCTTCTGAATTTTTTCTGTGTTATGGGCACTTGGGCTATAAAAAAAATAAGGAAAAGATAAGTCGAGATTTTTTGGACAAATATGCACCGAAAAAAATTTAAATTACGTAAGGTCTTGTGCCGAGTGTCGACGCGCTAAGCCTGCGCGTAACACTCGAGTGGGATACCATTCCGTGGATGTGGCGACGGAGACTTGGCAAAATATTTTCGTAGATTATATGGGGCCGTTAACACGCACGCGCTCGGGAAATATAGTGATCCTGGTCATCATTGATGCCTTTACCAAGTTCGTGTTAATGATCCCCATGCGGAAGATGAAAGCAGCGGTCACGGTCAAATGTTTAAAACACAGAGTGTTTAGCATAACAGGGGTTCCGCAATATTTAGTTTCAGATAATGCATCGGTATTCACGGCGAAAGATTTTAAGGATATGTGCTTCTCCTGGGGGATTAAACACGTTACTTCCTCGTCCTATTATCCGCAACCATTGCATGTAGAGCGGTTTAATAGTAATTTAAAAGCAGCTCTTACGGCGTTCCATTACGACTCGCCACTCAACTGAGACGAGAGCCTGCATACCCTCGCGATTGCTTTCAATTCGGCGTTTCACGAGAGCACTAAATGTACTCCCGCGAGCATATTTTTTGGTCGAGAGTTGAATCACCCCTTAAAGATCCAATGGGGCATCGACGAAAGTATATCGCAATCGGGGGACAATAAAAGACTTGAGGAAAGGTGGACGGACGCGATTCAATATCTGAGACGAGCCAATAAATTAGTAGCTGCTCGGTATAACCTTAAGAGGAGGGATCAACCTTTTTCGACGGGTCAAGTCGTCTCTTATAAGCTGCATCCGAATAAAATTTCCGGGAAATTGCTACCGAAGAGGTCTGGCCCACTTCGCTTTATTAGATTTAGTAGTCCGGTGACGGTCGAGTTGGGCGATCTGGAGATGGACGAACCTAAGCGTAGATGCCATGTCTCGCAGATTAAACCATTTCACCGGAGGTAATTCAGTGTCCTTCCTAATCCTTAACCCCTAATTTTACCCTTTTCGTTTCAAACTCTCTTGGAGGGGCGAGCGATTGAAAGAAGCAGCGGGACCGATTCTCGCGTGGGTTCTTTCGCGTTTGTTGTCACTTATCCCGGGTGCGTCAGGCTGAGGCCATGTTTTAGGGGTTGTTATGTTTGTTTCTTTCTGGCCTAAAGAAACATGTTTGTGGGAGGGGGCCGAAAAGTTGTGCTGGCGCCCTGGACTCCTATAGGAATTTTTGAGTGGTAAAGTGTTGTGATGGGCTGTTGGTGGTGTTGAGGGACCTGTTGATAAGCCTGAGTGTTAAACGTTGAGTGGAGTGAGAAAAACCGAAAGGTATCGAAGCTAGAATTGGACCGAGGTCTACGCCTGTCGGCTGGTGCCGGAAGCGACGCCCCTTCCTTCGCTCGACGGGGGAGAAAGACTGTTAAGGGAGTAGAGACGGAGGATGAACCATTCGCGCGGGCGGATTCGACTGGCGCCGCCCCTCTAGGACCTGTTTCCGGAGAAGGAAAGGGACTTGTCATTGGTATCCTGGCCTGTGACGAAGTTACTTAATGGGCCCGCCACCGGTCGGGCCCTATAAAAGCCATCGAGGGGACGACCTCGGAGCCTGGGGGGCCGGTGTTGTAGTGGTTAGGACGCTGGCTGCTACTCGCCCAATGCTTGAAAAAGTCATCGGGTACGAATCCTGCGCGAGTAAGATTTTTCTTAAGGTCGCCCGGATCCCTGTCTGTGTGGTTTGAGGAGACCGCGCAAATTCAGCTGTTCCGTCCTTCGGAAGGAACGTTAAGCTGTTGGCCCCCCTGGTGTTCTTTGTAAGAGCAGGCAAATGCCGGCACCGGGTTTCCCTCCTCTTTCCCCGGTTATTCATTGCACTGCCTCTGAGATACCCATTTGTGCTGTAAGAGAGGCGATTTGACTGGGCACTTAAACAAACTCGGAGCCTGTTTTGTCTGAGCGCCGTGGCGACCGCACGCGCCCGTGACCCGGTGACCGCTCGACGCTGCTGCTCCGGTTTCTCGCTCTCCGGCTCAGGAGATTGGAGAGAAGACCACCTGCCACCCTGCCTATCTCACTGTAACCTCTGGGTTCCTTGTTCGTTTGGTTATAGTACAGAATTTGTAATTAAGTTATTGTTATTAAATGGTTTTGGGGTTGTTATTTACGCCGTTTTATTAAGACTTCTCACGTTTCTTAGAAATAGTTTAGAAGCCACGGAATCGTAGGTAAGACATTAAACTGGTTTGCTAATTTTTAGTGTAACAGAAAATTTAGAATGAAAATATTAAATAATCTTAATAAGGCAACTAATGTCAAATTCGGCATACCACAGAGTTCCATTCTTGGACCAATTCTGTTTAACATATATGTTAATAATATGTGTAAGACAATTAAAAGCTGTAAATTAATACAATATGCTGATGATATCTTGTTAGTTATAGGACACCGTAGACTCAAAGTAGCAGAATGTCTTTTACAACAGGATTATATTGAGGTTGTGAAATGTTCTCATGGTAAAAGAGCAGTCATTAATACTAAAAAGCCAAAGTTAATGCACATTTGTTCTCCATATTTTGGCCCTAAGTGGAAAGTTAATATCTGCTGTCATCAATGCGCTTGCTTGAAAACAATTAATGTTAACTGCAATTGTGATAAAATTGTTAATGTTTTTGAATATGAATACCTTAGTTTGACTATAGATTACCACTTTAAGTGGGATTCTCATGTATAAAAAATTTGTAATAAATTAAGGTGTCTTGATGAGACTTCAAAACATTAAGCATTTAATACTGGTAAAATAGGGAAGAGTACCATATATTTCCTTATTTGAATCACACATTATGTATGTCATTGACGTTTAGGGGTTTTCCCCTTATAGCTATATCCAACACATTGAAAATATACAAAAGAAAGTCATAAAAAATATATCATAAGGTACTTTAATTGTTACTGATAAGGATGATTCCTACAATACTCCTGTTGTTCATAAGAATTGCAATGTATTGTTACCAAGATTTCTGCTCTATTATGTATACATTATACTGTAGATGAATACAAACAAACAAGGGATAATAGGTATACTACACTCAAAAGTAATTTTGTTATAAAGAATGTTAATAATCAATACGGAGAAAGGGTGGAAACATATTATTTCAAAATTACAAAACAAGTTTTCTAGAGAAATTCAAAATGTATGTAATGATCACAGATGTAAATTAAAAAATGCAATTAAAAAAGTTCTTTTTGAAGAGATGATGGAGTTGAAATAATATAAGGGTTATATTTACATTGATAGTGTTCTCTTGAGCCCGAGCTGCTTAAATCTCATGCTAAATATAACGCTGATTGTATTATTGTAAAGGTCTACCATTGTCCCGTCGACAGGTACGAACCTGATGGAACAAAAACGTAATTGTATAAATTAAATAAATTTAAAAAATTAATAGGAATAACATTACCTACTTCCAGAATATCACGCATGGCTCGAGTAATTATATTCATCTTCATTGCTAAATAATTATTTGTGACAACATAATAAAATTCAACTGGATAAGGACCGAAGGAATTTATAGTATTAATTTACTTTGAGCACAATTGAAATCATTCGATATATTCAGCATTAATTTTCTGTCTCTACAAATGTGTATCATTCCATTCTCACGTTCTAATTGCTCTCTTTCACTCCTCATTTTCTCTCTCTTCTCTGCTTCCTTATCCCACCTCTGTCTCATCCCCCTTCCTCCCTCCTATCTCTTCCCTACCCTCTTCTCCTTCTCTTTCTCCCCCTCACTCCACTCCTATACACTCCATTCTTCTCCTACTTCCAATCCCCTATCTCCTCCCCTACACTCTCCTACTACCACTTTTCTCTTACTATCTCTCCTGTAACATTCCATCTCCTTCTACCTCCCTTCCCCTATCTCCTTTTTTCCCCACCTCCCCTCCTCTCACCTCCACTCCTACCTCCCTCCTCTCCCTTACCTACCCATTCTCAAGGCCCTTCTTTCTCCTATTCCTCTCGCTCATATTTCTTCCCTCTTATCATTCGTCCACCTTCCCCCTCACTTCCAGTACCCTCTTCCCCCCACTCACCTATCGCTCACCCCCCACTTCCCCTCTCCCCATCTCCCCTCACTCCCCCACTCCTCCACCTACGCCATCTCTCACGTGCCTCTTCCCGGACTAAGCCGCCGCCCCAGCAGCAGCAGCCACATTTCCCTTTCCTCACTCGCCTCCCATTCATCACCTCCGTCTTTCTCTATCCCTCCCTCTTTGCCCACACGGCTCCCTTTTATTCACTCCTTATATTTTAAAAATATTTATCTCCATTCTCTCACGATTTATTTATTTAGCGCCCCTACCCTCTTTGGCCCTCTCCGTCCTCCGCCTCTCACAATTCCTCCTCCTCCCGAACCCTTATTCCACTCTACCCCCGTGGTCATCTCCATGCCGACGTCCAATGCGTCATCTTATTGTCTCTCTCACCCTGAAATATCTTTATTAGTTTCTCTAGTGTTTCGAAACTTTTTCCCGAGAATATATCGTTTTCGGCTTAAATAGTCTCGATAAATTTCTCGGAATAATTTCATGGCGGCTTTCCTTTTCTAAAGTCCACTCTTTCCCTCTCTTGCTCGGGTGAGAGACTGTCTCGTCCCTTGCCACCCAGGCGCTACATCAGCGCCGACTTATTTGCACAAAAGTCAAGAAACACGAGAAAAATGTTTCAATATTATTCCTTTATAATTAACTCGCGTAAGAAAATCACCGATCGCGAATATTATTGCATCGTGAAGACGAATTATTTTGTAACTGAATGTGTTAATTCAGAAAGAAATAAAGTAGCAACATATTTGTTGACATTAACGGTAAAAGTAATGGATCATTTATATGGAATTGGAGTGGTTTTCCCTAGGAGTAGCAGAATTTAAATTTCAACATAGAGAAGTAGAAAAATGTTGAAATTGACCGGCAAATCGAACCCGAATATCCTAGGTTCCGTGCCGGTGCTTTTCTAGTTATGCTTCAAAACCAATATACAGTCACACCATCTGTTATGCTCAAGTTATCTAATAATATTCATATTTAGTACACGATGTTTCTGTTTTATCTCAGCGAGGAATTTCAGTGTTCTAAGGTTTAAAATATTCCACGTGGGAAGGCTCAAATTTGTTTCCGAATTGGCGAATTCTGCTGAATTTTTGGTTTAGTTGCTTAAAGCACTTTCTGAGAAATGAATAAAATGGATTAGACATCTTTTCAATTTCAGAATGTTTCCCTTCTTCTTCGCTATAATTTGTATTCAGCATTGTGTTCATTCATAAAAATTATATTAACCTGCATTCGATATTACAAGTAACAGAATTCTTAGGCAATAATTAAGAAATTTGTATGAAAATATTTTGCTAGACTGGGCGGTGACGATAAACTTAGAAGTCGCGCTAAACCTAGATATATGATATATGAATTTTAAAATTCATATGTAATAATATGAAATAAAATATTGCATAAAAAGTGTGAATAGATGTTGATTTATATAATAGAAAATTTGGCTGGATAACAGAATAACCTATTAAGTTAAAAATCGGATAATTCAGCTATAAGATAAATATATCTTAATAAAGAATTATCGTGCTTGCCTTACGAATAAAATTGAATTGACACAATTATTATTTTCATAAAATGTTAGGAATACCAACAAAGCATCCGTTATCAGTAGTAACTCACTAATGGTAAAATTTGTTATACATATTTAAGCACTTGAGCACAAATGCCATGCAACACCATTCGCTGCGGCCTCCATATATTTGCCAGTTGGCGACTCAAAAATTGGAAGAAATCATGCCAAACTCGCGATAGTGTCATATTAGGCGTTGAACTCATCTCAAATACTTCAAATCGAGGAATGGTTGAGGAATGATCGGTGTGCCCATTTGGAGAAGAAATAATACGATCGGCTTGGCAGATAATAGGTATTAAATCATAAAATGCAACACATTCCACCATGCACCTACCTCATTCCATTTGAGTAACGCGAAAATTATAAACTCGTGACCGTTTCAACAAATTATTCTGCTATTATTTGCTAAATGTCGGCGCATTTATCAGGTCAGGTATTATATAAAGTAGCTGTATATTAATTTCTACACCCTTTCAAAATGCCACTTCCGAAACTAACTCGATTAGCTCATTGCTGTGAATAATTCACACGGCACTCAACCAGGAGAGAATAGGACACTCGATCTCTGAGTATATATATATATATGAGTGTGTGTGTGTGTGTCTGTTGGAATATAATCCCAGCACAAGGCACTCCCCTCCCACTTGCCCCTCCCACCCACTACACGGTTTCTAACTTCTGAGAGAGACCTCAGAGAAAAAGAGGAAAAGAGCATTGGAGAAGGGCAGCGGGGCGGAATTGGAAGGCCCTTCCATTTTTTCGACCTTCCTCCGTCCCCTCTTCAACTCTTGGAATTATTTTCCCTTCCCTCTCTCCAAACACCATCCACCTCCCGGCTTTAAAACCTAACTCATTCCCCTTTCGACCTTCTGCAGCGCGAGGCGCATGCCCAAGTGTAAGAGCGGGAGCGAGTTTCAAAACGGCATAGCATCTGTACAGAATGATGTACAGCATCGACGTATCTTTCAGCGTTAAAAAAATATTTACTAGCAAAAATTCGATAACATGGAGGAAAAGTGTAGTTTTGGAGCATACCATAATTGAACTTCGTTTAAAATGCTCCGTTATTCCACATCAACCACCTAAGGCGTCATTTGTAGACTCCGATAGGAAAGTGTTAACGAGCGCTAGTTGGAGTGTTGCGTGGCTGACACATGCACCGACACAATCCAATGGCAACTCTTAGAATCGACATTCGGCCTTCGGGTGCTCGCTTAACCCGCTAGAACACGCGCTACCTTTTAGAACATCATAGTACGCACTTTATAGAAAATACCAATTGCTAAAAACTTGCGTTTTGAAATGTATCCAAAAATTGTACTTGTACATGCTTGTTAATGAAAATAGAACTCGTGATTACCTATTTTACATCTTGATTGAGGGATAAAACCTTCTGGAATATCATCATCACTATCGTCCAAATTTGGAAGTTCCTCCTAAGTGATATTCTCAAATGTAGCTAACAAGTGGAGGACCCGTACATGGGGTCACGGATTTTGCTGAAACTTGTTAGGTACGTAGCGCTAGACGCCAGGTTCACAACCAACCCCCCTTTTGGGCGTATATGATAAGTAGTTTTTATGCAAATTGCCTTTAAAGTTCGCAATTTTGCGACGCGCACGATAAAGATATTTACGACGGCACAGTTCTTCATCGTAATTCGTAATCGTAATCGTAATTCGCTTCCGGTTTCGGTCGCTTTTTTTCCTCGCTTATTTTATTATTCCTATTTTCCTTTTTCGCGGTGAAGTTTTACTCGGTATCAACAATCATTTTTTCATTTTTTTCTTCACTACATTTTCGTTCTCGGAATTTTTCACATTCTCTTGTTCACCACACGGAAGACATGCAGAATTTACTGACAGATCAGATCTTCTTTCATTTATCTCTGTATACGTTTTAACTAATATTTATATTCATAGTAAATGGTAAAAAATCCATAAAATATTTTTGCGAACACTGAAATCGATGCTTTTAAAGATCCGTAATTGGCGAAAAATATATCAGCCATAGAATCATTGCCAATCTTTTGAGAATATCAATTGGTGAAGACAGTCCTAGATATATCCAATCTTTTTCCTGATCCTGTAAGATGCGTTGCATTTCTGTATTTCCATGTTGATTCTAAAGGGCAATAGCATAAAAATAATATAAAAGGTAATAAACTCAATATCCATATCAAAATCGAAGAGAAAAATTACTCCCACCTTTGTATATGTTCGCCAGAATTCAAAAACGCTGTAATACGAACAACCGGGAATCGACAGCAAATTTCAAAGAAGGACCATTGACACACAAACAAGTGCAAACACGTCGTACGCGCTACGTCGACTAAAAGTATGTACATAAGCAGCAAGGTAGAAGGCGACGCTAGCTTGCACTACAGATGTTTGAAAAAATTTAAAAAACGCGGGAATTCCCCGTTGGCGCGTGTTCTCGCGGCTTACTCGACTGCTCTACCAATTACTACCCTCCACTCCACTCATCCTCTCACCCACACAATTTCAATCCCTTACACCAAGAAAGGAAAAGGTGGAATTCCCTTCCGAACCACACGCTACACTATTATTCTTTTCCCCAAACCATTCGTTTCATCTTTAACTGCTCTTTCTCCCTTTCTCGATACACCCCACTCCCCTCTCCTCCTCCCTCCCTATTTTTTTCTTTGTTGCTGTCTTCCTGTATGTAATTGACAATGGGTTAGATGGAAGAAGAGACTGTTTAGTCTTAATCTAGTCCAAATAAAGACGCATATCTATCTATTTATTTTCTATCTATCCCTTCTCCTCCTCCGCTTCCTCCCCTCTCCTCCGCTTCCTGCCCTCTCCTCAGCTCCCCTCTCTCTCTCTTCCTCCGCTTCCTCCCCTCTCCTCAGCTCCCCTCTCTCTCTTCCTCCGCTCCCTCCCCTCTCCTCCTCCGCTCCCTCTCCTCACCTCCTCCCTGCATTCCCTCTCCTCCTCCTCTCTCCACCGCTCCCACCTTTCTCCTCCTCCGCTTACTCCCCTCTCCTACGCTCACTCCATTCTCCTCCTCCCTCTCCTCTCCTCATTTACTCCCCTACTGCTCCTCTTCACTCCTCCGCCCTTTAGCCCCGCACCAATGCTTAATATTAGCACCACCCCCACACTCCGCCCGCACCATTCCATTACCCTAGCGCCACACTGCCCTTATTGCCTCTCTCTCTCTCTCTCGCCCATTCCGCCGTTCCGACCACTTCTTTCTTCCCCTTCTAGCTATCCAAAGCTGCGGAAAAATCCATTCCTTCCTTTCCCTGCCACTCCACGCCCCTTCCTCTCGCGCCCTCGGTTCCTCCATTTGGCCTCCGCCACTCCTCTTTGCCTCCATGCCATCCCCTCCACCACGGTGCCTACGTCACTCTAAGGTAACCCTCGACCGTCGAATAAGGATTTGTACTCTCACCCTCTCCAATCATCCTTCCGCCGTCCTCTCTTTCCTCATTCCTCTCTCTCTCCAACTGAAATGCCTACACCTCTCTCCATCTCACTTTCCCTCTCCCTTTCAATCTTCATCCCCCGCCTCACCCTTTTTCAGCTAACTAGCATCCCTCTTGCCCCCTTCTACCCACGTTCCTCCATCCATCTTCCTCCCTCTCCCTCCTTCCCCCTCTCTCCTCTCTGTTTCCACATTCCCTTCATCGATACGCCCACTTTCCATTTGCTTTCGCTCTCCTGATCTTTAAGCGCCTAAATCGCTTCCCCTCTTTACCTCTATTTCTCTTTCTACGAGGCTCAATATTTAAACGGCATTTCCTGCGCCGCACTCGAGTATTTCCTGACACATCTGCACCAAGCTCTGCGCAACTTACGTATGGTATTCTTTCATTAGGCATGTTCTGATTTTTTAAAAGTATTTTAATTTCCATAACGTCGAATGAATGGACCAATTGTGAGGTGTTGAAAATTATCTGAATAATTGAGCCAGTGATTTCCAAACTGAGAGCAGCTAATTTTTATGTTTGCCGCAGATGATTTTGGAAGTAATGTGTAAAACAACGCATTGGATGTGTTGATATGTAATCAGGACACTAATGTTTCCCTAATAAATTGATTATGGCGTGGTACCAACAAAGGTGCAAGCAAAGATTGTAATACTCCTATGTAAAATCCTTGTGATAGTACTTAGGTACTACGAAAATTTGTTTATCATGAGCCTACAATAAGGTTGGGAACCACTGAATTAAAATAACAAATTCTAAAATAATAAGATCATCCATATTATTTGCTCTTTACTAAATTTCCATCCTTCCAGTTGAGACAATTCATCAGATGTGCATTGAGTGCATGTATTTAATTCTTCGCTCGAGTATCGCAGTTACGAATTATGTTTACTCTGTTTTATATCGAAAGCGAACTTTTTATTGAAATTCGACAAAAAATTACGAGAAATAGAGAAAGAATTTTTTTCAAAATGAAAATGATATAATTGGCACAGAAGAGAACGAACCGAAACTTAAATATTTATTAGTTCTTATTTGAAATATAACCACAGCCAGTGGCGTACCGGAAAATCTGGGGGCCTCCCCGCAGCAAATAATAAGAATCCCGCTATGTAAATCTTAAATATTTTCCAAGCTGAATTACTTATCATTGCCTGTATATTGATGAATATTACCCCCCTCCCTCCCCTCACACAAACGCTACTAATATTTTGAAAAGCCTGAAATTGTAAAGAATTATAGTTATAAGTTGGTTTCTTTTATTAACTTTAATCCATTTGGAGAAATGGGTTCAAAATATTATATTATGCCTAAAAATGCTTATAATGCCATAGAGACAAGAAAAATAAAACGTATTCACTATGACATTTAATACAATGCTCATGGGTGGTGATAGACATTTCAGCGCCATAGGCAAACTTCTATTTTGTCGCCCCTATCCCATTGCTAATTTTTTCTAATAATCTCAGTAAAAATAAAATACTTTCTTCGATAATTACACATTTTCAACGAAACATACATGTATATAGAGTAAACATTATGAAAATATGAAGTTTTCGTTTTTTCTTACATAGAATAATTTACAAATCTGCTATAATTTTACAAAGATTTTAGTAACCCCAATTTGTTTGGCTATTAAGTTAACTGTGTGAACCTAGCTAATCAAAATTTTAGCCGCCGGAGGGAATCTTTTCTTTATCTCAATGTTGCGCGCGAATTATGTAGCTCGGGCTGCAATTACATTAGTTATGAAAGAGCTTCAGGTAGTCCTCTCTAAGACTCACCATGCCCTCTGTAGCAATCAGAATTAGTTTCATTTCTTTACTCTCGCAGTCTAAACATTTTTGAGTAGCTGACTCTACCTGCTTACATTATTCTCCATCCATTTCTCAACCGCTATTCATTTTCTTGATTTTTTCCATCATTGAGACATTATATGATTAGGAAATGGTATTTGTTTATTTTAAGAAATTTTACGCATGGATTTCGGTTCTCTTTAGCGCCCATTCTACCACGGCATCCATAGGCAATTGCCTACTTTGCTACCCGCCAGCGCCGCCCCTGAGTATGCTTATTAAATTAGTCCAGTGGAGCAGTGGTTTGAAACACTGCACAATGCCTTCAGATATTGTAAATAATCCATTTTCATACGGGACATTAGGCCACTGGCACCTTTAAATAACTTCCCTTTAGGGGGAAGGGGAGTATGACCAATGCTTACCTAAGATTTTGTATATAAGAAATTTTTTACTTTTTACGTGTGATTTACCTGTCGCAACCGCTCGTCCACAGCAAGCTTCCGCCTGCTCGTTACCCGCGTTTCGTCCGACTTTAGAATTCTTTTCGCCCTATTTAACTGATTTTTCAGTAAATATAACTTTACCTTGTTTAATATGATAGATTATTCCTCATTGAGCTTTAAAGAGCCTTAAAATGCATTACAACGCTATAAGAAGACATTAGAAAATATTTAACATGTATAACTATGCATTTTCTAATTTTTATTAAAAAGGGGGGCACAACGAAGGGGGAGAGGGTTACCCAAATGCTAATGCTAATGGTTGCTGGCATGGAGGGACGAGGGGGGTCAAATATAGTCTAGCACTTGCTGTCGTAATACATGAACGGTCCCCTAGTGAATAAATACGATCTGTAAAGCCCTATGTGTCATCAGGGGCGGTTCTTGGTGTCGAAAAGAAGGGGGCTGCAGGTCAACAAAAATCTACCTATGTACTTATATATGAAAACATAAACTTACTTCCTGAAGATATTGGAGACCTAAAGTAGTGTAATTGAAGTTAAGTAAGTCGTCATCCTTTAGAGCCTGAACAGTGGACGCAGACCTCATGCTTCACTTAATAAGTAAATACTATATACACAGATAAGCACAATAATATTCCCTAGATATATATGATGATAAGAAATGTTGACACATGAGAAAATATATTGGCCTAAGAGCGAGAGACGTAAGAAGGCATATAATCGTAGCCTATATCATGCACTGGTTTTCATGCCGAGAAATACCTCTTCACAGCGTTATAAAGCCCTATTGTAGAAGTCGCAATTACATTTTTCGGGTTTGGACGCCTTAGTACTGTTTGAATGATTGGAGGGCCCACTAAATCTCTGGGCCCACCCGCATTGCGGAGTTTGCAGGGCCTATCAGTACGCCCCTGACCACAGCACTGCGTCGAATGTTTCAAAACAGATCGCAATTATTTTCTGAAAATGTAGAAAATGCCGGTTTAATTCGCAATCAAATCTTATCTCAGGAAGACATTTGGAACAATCGAATCCTTCTATTTGACGGTACTTCTCGCTTCTGTTTAGCATTCCAAGAAATCTCCGTTCCCTCTAGAGCAGTGTTTCTCAACCAGGGTGATCTCACACCCCAGGGTGACGCGAGAGTTATTGAAGGGTGACGCAAATATTTGATAAATTCACATAAATTCTGGCTTATAAAAATAAATAAAACCAGAAGAATACCTGCCTCTGCTTCTTTGAACGCATAAATTTTGATCTTTATGTTGTAGATAAAGCCTAATTAATCCATAAAGATGACTTAAAGGAAATGGAACAGTGAACGGGGTGAGGCAGAACAGAAATGGGGTGACGCAAACAAAAAAGGTTGAGAAAAACTGCTTTAGAGACACTTTCATTTTTCTTGCTACCTCATCCCCGAGATATAAACTCCGTCCATCTACGTCTTCCCCCCTAACCCCTCGAACCCTAAATCCGCCACCCCTGCCACCACACCCCCTCCCCCCGCCCCCTACCTCCCCTCCCCATGCCATCTCGCCCCCTGCCGTCTCCTCCCCCAATCGCATCGCATTCGCCGTCTCATCGACCGGCATCATTTTCTTCTTCGCCTTCTCCTCCGAAAGCCCAAAACCGAACCGCGGCGATGAGTGCGGGCGGACTTCGGCGTCCGGATTCGATATCTGGGGGCGAATGCAGATTTCGGTCCTCTTTCCTCTTGAAGGGGGATAAACTTTCCTGCTCCCATATCCCTCTCTCGCAACCAATCCTCACCCGCTACTTAATATCCCCACTTGTCCTCAGCCTGCGTTTCTTTCTCGTTCTCTGTAACTCCTTCTTCCCACTCATATTCCTGTCTCAACTTTCAAACCTCATGCAATTTCTATCAGCGTTCACGAATCCTTTCTTTTCTTCAACCATACTCTTTTCAGTTTTCTGCTTTAACCGCGTTTTTCTACTTTCCCTTACTCTTGTAAAGGAAAGTGGGAAATTTTTGTTAAAATCTTTTGAGAATTTGGATTTGGTCTGAAATTTATAAGTTTTAAAAGTACTTAATAACATAGCTCTAGACCCAGTATGATTGGGTAACTAAATAATGTCCTCCTTTTAAGATTTCGCCACACCTAAGGAAGCCTTCAACATATAGTAGAGTATTAAAGAATAACCGATGAGAAAGAATCTTACCGATTAAATTGAGCTTATCAAAACGGCAAACAAATGGGCGCATGATAAAATACTGGGACACTTCTTTATGCGTATTAGATGGTTATTGGCTAGAGAAGTGGACATTGTTAGCAGAAATTCTCTTCAAAGATGTCTACTGTGCTGGACCACATCTATTAATATTATATCTTGCAACTATGCAGAGGAACGTGGTTGGAGAACAAGTGGCCAGAGCGCGATTAACGAATGTAAGAACTCGATTCTAGGTCGATTCGTCGAGGGCAATTTGTCGTGACGCAATTCTTAAATTCTTCGCAAGACACATTCGTCGCATGGCAAATTTGTCGCATGGTAAATTCGTCGCAAATAAATTAGTCGCATGACAAATTCGTCGCAAGACAAGTTCGCCACATGGCAAATTCTTCGCAAGACAAATTCTTCGCAAGACAAATTCGTCGCAAGACGAATCGTCGAGGAAATAGGTATCTTTTTTTCATTAATCCCGCGAGACAAAGTATTTATTATGCCTATGGAAAGGGTTGACGATGCCTCACAATTTCCGAATAAATTATAGAACTTCTGCGCAGGTTATTCACAACAGTTCTCCTAACAAAATTTCGGAGATGTTAATTGATGAAGTATTCGTATATTATTTGATCAGGATTATAACAAAAGGATTATTCGACTTGCCACTTTGTGTATGACGCTTTTTATACGTCCTTTAACAAACTTCCCGTCTATGTAGAAAATTGAGATTTTGCTGGAATCCGTCGCGTGCCCACGCTTTAATGTAATAATCAATATCTTGAAACTATTGAGGTTATTGTCATTCAACCTGCTTAAAATATAAAAATAAACTATTTTAAACATTTCAATCGCTGTAACTACGCATATAAACCAAATAGGAAATACGTTTCGCGAAATTCAAGTTTTCTCTCTCGACTGAAAATTTTTGATAAATGTTATGATTGTTAATTTTTAAAGACAGTGCATAATAATTATTTATTCTTGCGTTACTTTGTCGTTATTCGGAATCATTATAGAAGTCATGTAAGAAAAATCTGATGTGGCCACCACATGACTTTTTCCATATCTGTAATATTTCTAAAAATTCCAAATAGGTTACATAATAATAAATATTTTAAGAAACTGCGAAAAATTTTTAGACTTTACGAAGAACAGAAATAAATTTCTGATATTGGGTATAGCCACAAAGCTCCAACAATTAAGAAAAGATGAAGGAGCGTTACTAGTCGTCGGTATGTGGCGTGGTGGTAGCAGCTAAGAATATCAGATATCTCTTAAATAATGCATTATATGGAAAAATGTTTCAAACAAAGAGTGTAGGAAGTTAATTTTCCTACAACTTTTATACCAGTATATTTTTACACTTATCAAATATTAAAGCAAATATTTCAAATAACGGAGAAGTAGTAAGAATAAACAACTACATTCGGTTGACATTTTTTACCAAAAACTAATCATTCCCTCTGACACTTATAAAAATGTTAAATATAAAATTTGGAGTTGACCTGATTAATAGTTTTTGAATTAGAGTACCCGCAAATAGCTATCATACCCACAGAAATCATCGAGAAAATGGTCAAAACCTGTTCAGGGGAACTCAAAACGTGTATTTTCGTTGAAATCTCGAAGTCGATTTCTTTCATGAACACAATATTTCCCCTATACTACGTATATGGAGAAAGTAAAAATTTTCTTTCGCATATACGTAGTACCTATAGGGGAAATAACACGTTTTGACCACTTTCTCGATGATTTCTGTGTGTGTATGTGATAGCTTTTTGTGGGTGCTCTAACTCAAAAACTATTAATCAGGTCAATGCGAAATTTCATATTTATCATTTTTATGAAAGTCGCAAAAACTGATTAGTTTTTGATAAAAATCGGTCAAACGAATATGGTTGTTTATTCTTGTTACTTGTTCGTTATTTGAAATATTTTCTTTAGTATTTGATAAATATGAAAATCTACAGGAATAAACGTTGTAGAAAATTTTATTTCTACAGTCTTTGTTTGAAACATTACTCCATATAATGCTTTGTTTAAAGGAAATCTTATATTTTTAGCTGCCACCACCACGCCATCTACCGACGACTATTGTTAACAATGGACGCTTAGTTACATCTTAGTAACGATCCTATTTCTTTTCTTAATTTTTGGAGTTTTGTGGCTATATCCAATATCAGAAGGCTATGGTTTGAATTTATTTATGTTCTTTGAAAAGAATAAATTGTCTCCAATTTCTTAAAATATTTATTATTATCTAACCTATTTGGAATTTTTGGAAATATTACAGATATGGAGAAAATCATGTGTTGGCCACATCAGATTTTTTCAATGATTAGGCTGTTATAAGAGAAAAAAGGAAAATGGAGAGAACTGATATATGTTCATGAATAGTCCACGCAGCGTCTTCACCTCTGAAAGGCTGTTGCAAAATCCATCTGTATCCACTGGGAAAGCCTTATTTGGTGATACTTTCACTCTCAAAACAGCGTTTAGGTAGGTAATCGGAAACGTCAACTAATATCCCAAGCAACATAGCGCGGTTATATATGAATTCGATTAAAAACGTTTATTAGACAATGCATATTAGGGTTTGTGTCGGGTCCTCCAGTCATCGCACGTTACCATTTCATAGCTCATGTCAAAGAAACGACGAAAAGAGAAGGCTACGGATATCAGAATGGGAACTTGGAACGACGGGATGATTCTCATAAATTAGGAAAAGTAAATCTTGAAATGAAAATAACTATCATTTAAAATCTAAAATTTTGTGAAATTATACGAAAAGAAACGGAAATATTTTAAGTTATGATTTCATGATAATGTATAGTGAGTAAAGGACACCTAGAGGAGATTAGTGTTTGTTTTAGACAAGAACGCAGAGAAAAGAGTCATAAACGCGGAGAGGCTAAGCGATCGTTTAATTTTAGTAGAGGTCAGAGCAGATGCAGAAAACTGATTCCAGAAATATATATGACAACAAGGGAACACAGCGAGGAGGAATTGAATTAGTTGTAGGAGCCCATCGAGGAATATATGAGAGAAATAAAGGCAAAAAAGAACTCGGTTGCCACGGGCATGGCGGACTGCTCAGATACGCTTCCTGTGCAATCAAGGGCCAATGCCCGGTCTGCCGATATCTTTGTATAATTATTTTTCCACGAGTTATTCTTTTCCAAGAGAGAATTTTTTTCCCTGTTATATTACTTAAATTTAGATAATATTTGACACATTCTCAGTTCATAGTGTGACAGGAGGGTGTTGGAGCGGTTTTCCTCACAAATCATTGGCCGCTTGATACCTCTCAGTACGCCACTGATCAAGAAAGATTTGAATGGCATATTGGGGCAAGGCAAGGACGGTAGCGAGTTTGGGGACTTTGGTCTAGGAAGGAGGAATGAACTTGGATAGAAAATGGTATGTTATTGTAAAAGGAGCAAAGTGTCTTAAGCATCACTACAGGCAAAGTTTTATTTCGAAAATTCCGTGTGATAGATATAAAGGTATCACATTGTTCATATCATGGTGAGAAAAAGATAAAGGATGAGTGTATTTAACTCGCATATTTTTTCCGGGAGCACAGAGCTGTGATTTTGAATTTCTGTAGAGGAAAAGTTATCATGAGGCTGTTTCGCAAGGCTTATTAATTGCAGATAAGTAAACATCGGATGAGGGCAAATGGAGAACTATGATGACATCTATCGTCGGAACTCTATCGAAAAGATAAGAAAAATAACATCCAAGAATATAAGTAAGACCTGGTAAAAATGAGATGTTTAATATTTTGGACGAGAGGAGGAGAAGAAAGCACGTTAATAAAAATGGAGGAAGAATATTAACTAATAAGAAGAAAACTGTAAAATTGGGAGATTTGTAGTAGAGATGACAATGTGAGAATACGGAAGAACTGCAGAAAGTTAGATACAAAAAAATTGAAAGGGCTTAGGAGATAAAGAGATGAAACGCGGGTTACAATTAAAGAAAAATGGCATACTGCTATTTGAGCAAAAGGATACGAGGGAGAGCGTGAAGGAGCGCATTTGAAGAGTTATACGCTAAAAATGTGAAGTGGATATCTGATGTGGTGCAAATTTAGTGTAACTATGTTCAGCTGATGATGAGTAATAGATGTCTTTTTCCAACACCTTTGTTTCAATTCTACGCCATATAATAAAAGAAAGATATCGGTGCAGTGCATTATATATTATCATTTTTAAAATTAGTTAAAATTAAGATAGAATCTCGGGACATAAACTGTTCTGAGGCTGAAATACAGGTTTATATTTTTTGAAAACAAGACTCAAATCCGTTTCGAATGAGATCAAACAATTTTTTTACCCAGAAAATCTGATGTGGCCACAACATGACTTTTTCTATGCCTGTACTATTTCTAAAACTTCAAAATAGTCTAAATGATAAAAAATATTTCAAGGAAATGCGAGAAAAATTAAAAGAACTTAAATAACTCCTTATCTAATATATGATTATTGCTGTGTCTCTGCGTGCGTCCCTGCCTGCCTGCGTCTGATGCCTCGACTGACGTCACTTTCCAACATGAACGCAAATACGCCCAGAACGGTTCGATTTCGACGAATCTTTCGCCTGAATACTCGGTGAAAATTCTGAAAGGTTTTAAGTGGTTTGTCGTCCCACCAAAAGGTATGGGTACGATACCAGGATTGTTTTCATTTTGGCATTTGATTAACACGTAATCGGCTAGAATACGATGTATTGACCTTTATTATTCAACTATGACTCAAGATTTCTACCATTTCACCCAGAAAGAAATGTAGATTCTTATTCTTACCGTCGACACTGTTGTTTAATTCGTGTTTGCTCATATTTTAAGTTTATATTTTATTTTCTCCGGTTTTTCGAGATTTCAATAAGGAGGTTCATCTCGGATTTTTGCATTGTTAGACTCGGTTTTCAAGTGCAATTGCACTAAGCTTGCAATGAAACGCATAGCGGATAAAGACAGATTAAGCCTCGAGTGACGTCACTTCCCAGTATAAACGCAAATAGATCAAAAACGGTAGGTTCGATTTTGACTAATCTTTCGCCTGAATACTCGGCGCGAACTCTTGCACTATTTCACGTAGAAAGAAATGAAGATTCTTATGCATACCTTCGATTCTGTGGTTTAATTCGCGTTTACTCATATCTTAAGTTTAGATTTTCTCCGATTTTTCAAAATTTCAAAAACAAATTTCCTAATGTTGCTGGCGTTGTTGGTCTAAGATTTTTGCATTGTTGGACTCGGACTTTCAAGTGCAATTGCACTAAGCTCACAATGAAACAAACACATCAAAGACAGTGACCGTTTGGAAATTTATGTGAAAAGATTTGTGTAAATATAAAAGAAATGAAACACGTAGCAAAGAAATTTGAAGTCAGAAACTACTCCAATGCATTGTAATATAGGACCACTTAACATTTCAAATAGGAAGATATTTCACCCTTACATTAAAACTCTCGTTTCGTTTGAAAATTTTATAGGGCAGTTTAAAGCAAATTACTATATTGATGTTTGTGATTAATTTCTTTTGATAATTTAGCAAGATCTTTGACGTGTGGCCGGTGCATTTATAGTGATTACATGATGTTAAATAAACCACAGAATATATTATTTGCTGTACCACCAGAAATGGTGAACAAAAAAAATTGTTGTGTATCGATAGACTAAATCATGTAGGTCTGTGTTTTAGGTTATGAAAATGGTATGAACTATATGATTATTTTGAGATGGGCAATAAAAGTGTGCAACAATTTTTTGTCATTGGGCTATCGCATAGGGATAGGGCCACTTCACACAAAGTTCCCTATATGTTTGCAAAGAGTACTGCAACGGTCCCTTAGTCCTATATATATCCTATATACTATATCAGGGGTCTCAAATTAGTTTTCTTCTGCGTCCATATTAGAAAAATGTAATTCATCGCGGTCCGGATGCATGAAATAGGAATAAAATTCATAAATCGTCAAATAACTAGTATGTAACATTTGCATTTTTTTTATTATTACAGATATAATAATTATAAATACATTTATGTATAAATACATTAATGAGAAAAATGACATTTCTTTTCTACAATAATTTTCGTAAAATCTGGGTTCAATTTTGTACTTGATATTTGAAAAACATTTCGCAGATATTTGTTCGTTAGCCGAGAGCGAAACTTGTATTTTATAAAGTTCATCTTCAAAAACCTTGATTCACATGTATATGTTGAACCAAACATTGTGCATAATCGAGTACACACTTTCCTTATTTCATGGTACTTCTAATGTTGCACGTATTTTCCGCGCAATTGTTGAAAATCAGTATGAGTAATTTTTTCTTTCAAAGCGAAATCTTCTTGGAAATCATTCATTTCCAACTACAGTGCAGCTTTATCACTTTTGAACCATTGAGCTGCCTCACTAGTTCATTCCCATATGGTTATATTAAAAAAGGGGTTAACGAAGAGTTGTGTTAATTTCTCTATTTTGTAAAAATCTGCAAACCTTTCATCGAATTCATGATCTAGTTTTTCTAGAAAATTCATGTATTTGCTTTTGTCTAATTGTATATTATTTCTTCCGTCAGTAGTTCTTTCATAAACGGAAAGTGCAACATTTCATCGTTTAAATCTGAAGAAAATATATCGAGCTTTTTACGAAATGAGTTTACAATTGACACCAATTCAGAAATAAATTTGTCCTTTCTTTGTAATTTCAGATTGAGATGGTTAAAATGTTTAAATACGTCAGTTAAGAAGGCAATAGTAAGTAAATTTGCATCATCTTTAAGAAAAATGAACTTTTTTCTTGCAGTTGGAGAGGTGTAAACAGCAAGAAATGTTTTCAATTCTTTCAGAATTGGCCACACAGCCTTTGTAAAGCGTCACCATTGCTAAACCGGGGAATATTATTGTGGAGAAGCATGCCATCACAACGAGCTTCCACTTCCTCAAGCAAAAATCTGAAACGGCGATGATGAAGTGAAGATGTAGATTGAATAAAATTAATCAACTTGATCCTTTTTTGCAGCACGTCTTCAAAATTATTAACAAGTTTGCAGCACAAGACAGCTTGGTGTAGAATGCAATGGTAACTTAGCAAATTTATATTACCTTGCCTGAGGCGTTTAACCAGTTCTTTGTTTGAAGCTATCATTGTAGGAGCACTGTCTGTGCATAATGATATTAACATGGGAATATCAAGATCAATGGTTTTCATATATTCCGTAAGTCTTCTCCACGAGTTCTATCCTGAAGGGATAAAGCAGATAAGAGCTCTTCATAATATTGTTCACTTTCTTCGTCAAAGAATCTTATTAATATAGGTATTTGTGCACTATTTCTAATATCGCATGACTCATCCAGAACCAAAGAATAGCATTCAAAAAGTTGAACATGATGTTTTATTTGTTTAAAATTTTCTTCTGCTGGTAAATATTTCATTTGTCCAATACACCTCGATATTTCTATAAAACATCCTCATCGTAAGGCCGTAACCACTTCGGGTGCTGACTTGCGGAGCGCGGACACAAGTAGCGAGTCGCTACAATATAGCACTCACAATTCTAAACTGAGTGTATGGCTACTGAGTCGCTGATCAGTCAAGGAGAATCATGGGGGTATTCCCCTACATTCCAAACCGTAATGATGGCCAACGTGCTGATTTTGTCGAGTCCTATTACAGTTGGTCTGGAGTCTAATGCAGAAAGGTTAGCTACCCGTGTCATAGAGGGATTTCCCCAGCTTCAAATATTTCACGTGTCCCCCATTCTTGAGTAAGAATTGACATCAGTTGTTTGTTTCCAGAATATGATTACAGAACTCAAGAGTATCCTCACCTTCGATGGCGGAAACGGAAAATTTTCAAGAAAGAGACGATAGGAGCGATTTTCCTCTCGGATACGCAACTGGCAACGATCGCAATTTGAGTATCTCTCGCTCTGCAAGACTTGTTTTGCCTTTCTCAGGAAGAAATAATCTGTGGCGTACATTCTAGTAAGTGCATAGAATAAGTCAAAGAGCGCATTTTGGAATGAAAGACTATAACTTCCAAACGGAAATGTGATCATCAGTACAGTACAGGAACAGGGTGGGCGCAAAGTAACTGAATATATTTATATCTGTATACCTCGCAAGCGAAATATACAACACGTTTGTATCTTTATCTCTCATATAAAACTTACAAGTAGAGTCACTCAACACTCTTCAATAATTTATCAATTAAAAGGGAAAATGGGAGAACCGCCGACAATCTTTTAAGAGCCCCTAGATTTTCGGCACCCCGATGCCTTGTTTACCTCTCTTACCGCCTACACCCGGCCCAGATTATTGAGGTTCGGTCGGCCGGACAGTCAGAGGTACGTTATTTTTGCAGTAAAGCGTGTATGAATCATATTGGCTTTAAACCCACTTCGGGGTTTCAATACGTTAAAAATATCCAATTTTATAAAGTGTTGAGTCTGGAAGTCTCGAATAAAAATTTCTCTGGACTCGAGAAAAAAATTCTGAAAATTCCAGGAAAATTTTCGGATCTGAATCACTACTCACAATGCACTCAGTCAGCGACGCTTAACGAGAGCGAATAGAACCGAACCTTTCTATTCAATATTAGCATTTTCATTCTTTCTCTTTCTAAATAGTGTTTCCATACATGATGCGGCAGGCGTAAACAGAGCACTGTTGACAAAAATATACTACAATTTGTCGTAAATTAACTAAATTACATGCAATGCTAATAAATTCTCAGAAATGTAGAGAAATGAATTCATACTCTTTCCGCACGCGCAGATGAATTGAAATTATAACATCTTCGTTTTTTCATTTTTATTTTTTCGTCCTTTTCGTTTATTTTTAATTCGATCTTTTACCTCGAATTTGGGGCCCCGTGTAACTTGGCGCATTAGGCGACCGCCCCTGGCTCCACCGGGCGAAAAATAGACGTGAAGTGAGGTCGCCGCCGCCATATTGTTGGACGTATTGTTTCAGGTGTAGCGAGTGAGCGAGAGCGTAAACGTGAGTTGATATTCCGCGGATTCTATGAGTACATTTTGTTGTAGGAGCTATAGTTCGTATAGAAACTGTTATAGAACTATAATACCTAATAAATATAAATAATAATTAATCACTTCTGATCTTGTCGTGTAGACATTATTCTTGTAATGTGTTTATTTAAATTGTATGTGATTAAAGGCACCAAATAAAGTGTTTTAACGCAATCTTTTTTTAAATTATAGTGGTTATTTTTGGAAATATTTATTTTTACTTGTTTGTTTAGAGATATTGATTTCCGTGTATTGTAGATCGACTTGTAGTTAAATTTATTATCTGTAATCAGATTTGGTGTAGCTGTAATTGGCTATTAAATTTATTTACTTCTGAAGTATTATATATATATATATATATATATATATATATATATATATATATATATATATATAAATTATTGAGTCAGATTCAGATCACTCGCGGTTAGGGATTTGAAATTTGCCGACTTTTTCAATTACAGGTAATTTGATAAATTTTTTCATAAATACCGGTTTACCGGTAATTTATCGGTAACTGTCGAGATTTTCAATAAATGATAAATTTTAAAATAAAACTGTAAATATAAATAAATAATAAATTTTTTTCAAGATAAGTGCTAAAGAAAAAACAATATAAATTGATAAGAAAATTGTAAATAAACCTTTGATTAAATAAACATGAAAAAATAAACTCTGAAGGAAAACACAATATAAACCTTAAACAAAAATCGTAAATAAACGTTTGATTAAATAAACATGAAATAAACTCGAAAGACTAAAGTGCTTGGGGAAAAACACAACATAAACTTTAAGCCAAAATCGTAAATAAACCTTCGATTATAAACTCTAAAGCTAAGTACTTTAATGAAAACACAACATAAAATATAGACAAAAATCGTAAATAAACTTTTGATTATAAACATGACATAAACTCTAAAATTTTATTTTAGATCAAAAGTATGCCGCAGACTCTTTTTTATTTGTTGTCTCTATGGTTGTTAAAATAGGCTTGCAGAAAACATAATTTATCCAGACTTTTGTCTCCTAACTGCGACCTGATTTTTGTACTCACCAGATCTGCCGTAGAAAACGCTCTTTCTGATTCGACACTCGTTCGAAATCGAAAGTCATTTAAAAATATTTTCCACTTAATTTTCCTTCTAGAAAATAAGTCAATTCCTTTTCCACCACATGTGTTAGGTTTTTCATGTTGTTTTTTGTTTTAGAGTTAGATCTTCATCAGTTATACCTTTATCGCCAATTGAAGTTTTTCCTTCATCGACAACGCAGCCGATTTCGAAGGAACTGAAGTTGTTACAACTTCAGTTCCTTCGATTCACAGAATCGGAAACAATGACTCCAGTTGACTTAATTGTATTATCTGTTTCCTTTTTGTTAGAAACGCGTTCAATTAGCTCCACTATTATCTTGGTTATTGTGGATTTTCTGGTTTTATTAAAAATTCCATAATCTTCATCATTCGATTCCGTGGGATCATAAAGGTAGTGCTGTGCGTGTGAACCAATGTGCTGCGAGGTTTGTTCAAAAAAGGAAATATTATTTTTATTCTGCTATTTAATTATTACCTGTTAAAATACAGCAGGGTAAAAATAAAATACTTCTAAATAAATAAGGTGTGTAAATATATTTCTGTTCATATTAATAAAAGTATGACATGTAATGATTTTTAAAATATTTTTTAAATATGTTAAAGTGAGCCTAATCAATTTTAATATCTATTCTATCTCTTTATTGAATTTAATCAATTATTATTTTTATGTTTATATCTATTTGAAAATATATTTTACAAAGATAATTAACAGGTAACATTATTAAAACATACATTAAATATGTTCTTCCTTTACCGAATTTACCGATAGAAAATGCCGAATTACCGATAAATTTAGTAAAGGATTCTGGCGCCATTTACTGATAAACCGGTTTACCGGTATTGCAATCCCTACTCGCGGTCCGCGAAATATGGTGTTCCGGATGCTGACCGCTGTCCGCCAATTGGTGACCTCCGTCCTATATCATATATCCTATATACGTAAGAAGCAGTTATTTATAATATTATATATATATATATATATAAGAAAAAATATTCAAACTCGATCCATGACGCCCGGTAAATCCGTACAAGTATGATCAGAGTCCTAATGTATTTATAAACTTGCCATTCACGGATTTACAGTTGAAGGTGTTTAAAAAAGCGTAAACCACGCTCACGTCAACATATACCTGTATAAAATTACGCCAGCGATAATTTTATGGACTTTAAGTAATTAAAATTTATTCTTCATAATATCATACGACTTTTCCTGTATGAAATGCCTTTTCTGTGGAACATGGCGAAAGCTAAATCCATTATAACGGGCCTTGGCTAATTATCAATTCATATTACTGTTCTTGCCTGATTATCAAGGACCGCCTGCGACGTCTTTCTCCACTTCCTCTCCGCATCCGCCCTAATCTCCTTTGTTCCTCCCTCCCTCCTGTTAATTCTGTCACTCTCCTCCCATCCCTCTTTCTCACCCCCTCCTATCTCTCTCTTCACTCCCCAATATTCTTAGCCTCCACGCGATGCTTTTCTTTCATTCGTCTCACGCCACGGAGAAATTGCTTGCTCAGAATGATTAATTTATTTCCCTTCAGTTCGCGTTGCCCTTTCGCTCCATTCCACTCTTCTCCTTTCTCCTCTGCCTCTCCCGTCCGCCACTCCCCTCCGCATCTCCAATCCGCCTCTCTCAACAGCCTCTCCCTTTCATCTCAGCCTCTCCCATTCGCCTCTCTCCTCTCCCCACCGCCTCACCCATCCGTCTCTCCCATCCGCCTCTCCAATCCGCCTCTTCCCTCCGCCTCTCCCAACCGCCTCTCGAATCCGCCTCTCGAATCCGCCTCTCCCATCCGCCTCTCCCATCCGCCTCTCCCTCTCACCTCTGCCTCTCGCTCTCAACTCTGCCTCTCACTCTCCCATCCGCCCCTCCCTCTCACCTGCCTCTCCCTCTCACCTCCACCTCTCCCTCCCTCCAACGTTAATAAAAAACTCTCTACCTCTAAGCACTTTTAAACGCTTGTATTACAAGCATCTCCTCTCACTTCCCATGCATTGAACCACACTCTATCTTTTCTTTCAGGTTGTCACAAGAATGCGCTTATTATGCATAAATTTATAATTTTATTTTATTTATTTTCCTGAATCATAATGACGATGTAATCTCCAAGGCATACCTTACCCTACAATCCCAGTTCCCCTCTCACCCCCCTCCCTTATATGGATATAAATGTATGTACATATGTTTGTATTTATGAATGTTTTTTTCCTCTGTTTCTCATATTATTGATTTTTTTTCTTTCATTTCTTTTCCTTCCCCTGAACTATTTTAGAAATTTTCGCGGTTTTTTACACCTCTCTTCTCTTCGTAGGTGTTTTCCGCAATGGGAATTTTTCTGTGTTAAAACATAACTGATACACAGTATTTTATGACCCATTAAACTAACATTCTTTGGTAATGCTCTGTTATCTACTAACAAATATACTAACTTGTAATTAATTTGCACTTTGTTAAAATCTGTATGAAATTAATTTCTCTTATTTTGTAAATATTGTAATTACTTATAAGACGAAAGGGTTAAATGTAAGAAGGGACTACATAGTCTCAATTTCGCCCTAATAAAGTCGTTTGTCTGTCTGTCTGTCTCACATCCACCTCTCCTAACCTCTTTTCCCTCTACCCTCCATATCTCCCTTTCGCCTTCGCCTCTCTCTCTTCCCTCCACTTCTTACTCTTCCATCTTCCTCTCCCCTCCACTTTTAACTCTTCACTCTATCACTTTCCTCCAACTCTCTCCTTCGCCTCTCCCTTCTATCTCTCCCTTTCCTCTCTCTGCCTCCCCTTTCCCTCTCGCTTTCGCCATCTCTCTCCTCTCTTCTTCCCTCAATCTCTCTCTCTCCCCTCCTACTCTATTTATTCTCTCTCATTTATTTAATCAGTATTTCGTGTTGTATTGGCATAAATCCATAACTATATATTAATTCTGCATATCATATTCTGCCATAAATAACTCTGATTATAATTTTTCGCTCTAACATTTGTCTTAAAAATTTATAACCTATGGAAGTTTTAATAACGAAGAACATGTGCCAGTAGACGACAATTCTAGCTATTGGGCGCATGGATTACCAGATATAGGCGCAATTGAAGGTAGAAATAGGCGCAGAGGGGAAGGGAGAGAGAGAAGGAAGAAATGTATCGTTTAGGAGGCGGGAGAGTGCGTGTAGGGTGATGGAGGGGCGTAAGGGTGGGGAGGGGTGTTATGGTGGAGAGGAGACGGTGGGTGGTTTGAGAGAGGAGGAAGAAAGGAGGGAGGGAGGGGACATGGAGGTAGAGGGAAGATGGAGGAGGGAATGTAAGAGGAGGAGAGATAGCATTAGCCGATCTGGAAGGACAAATGGTTTGGAACGTTTCAATTTTCCGAACAAAGCTCGCTGCATGATGTGTGTATTTATTCGGACGGCTTGGGGACTGCCAAACTGCCGACTGGGACTTGCATTGTTTCTCTTTGATCCTCTTTCTCCCTCTCCTCATCCATCCTCCTCCAATTACTGATTCCTTGCTTCCTTTTTTAATTTCTACTCTAGCCGTTTACGTTCAAATTTACAATACTAACCTGCAAGAAGCCAATTGTCTTTCGCAGAGGGTCCCATCACAACAAATATACACTATATTTAAAGTCTATATTGGCCTGTCATGTTCCGTTTGGAGAAAATAGGTGCTTTATACATTTCACAAACCTTGTCATTTACGTGTCTGGTCTCACTTATTTCTTTCCTGACTGAAAGGAACTTCATAAAAGCAACAAAAGCCATAATGGCGCTAAAGAGGAATAGGGAGAGCAGGACGATAGCAAAATAGATATTTCTTGAGAAATATGGCATGTACAGTATTTTTCATGGTGCCAAACACTATCACTAGAGAATTTTAATCAATATAATAGTTAGAGATTTTTTAAAGTTGACATTAGGTGATAATTGACAATAGAAACTACCCTTTATTATTGGGCTATATCGTTCGTCTCTTCATATGGTCTATTCTGAACGGTAGTATACATAAATATGAGATATAATTTGACTTCGTTTAATCGTTTAGCACCTAAATCCGCGAACAGCACACGCCATGGCGAAAACCACATTTTGGACTTACGTACCCCTAAATGTCTACATATTTCAATAAAAACCCCGAAATTTTTCTCGATTACAATACAGTATACATCCGAATCCAAGGCGACCCCGAATCTAAGACGGCCCTGTTAACATACTGTCAAACAGAAAAAGTATTTTATGAATTAATTTCTCACTGAACGTATTTGGTGTAAATTTCTAACACGTATTCAGTATAGGTACACTAGTTAGTTCATTAATTAATTTGTTACCTATTTTTGTTTGAGAAAAAAAATTATTTTAAAATGTACTTTTAAAAATAAATACAGCATTAATTGAAATCCGAATCGTAAATTTGCAATGAAAATTTTCAGCAGACACAATTATTTAGATTGTTTCCTTTGTTTAAAAAAACATCGATAAATCGCGTAACCATACTTCTTGCGGCTCTACGGCAACTCGTCGTGGTCAGTTTGTCGCGCGTCAATTCGTCGTGGACAGTCGCACGTCAATTCCTCACCTGAAAAATTCGTCGCGCGTCAATTCGTCGATTTCAATACATCGCAGGACAAACTCATCGCCCGTCAATTTATCGCATGGCAAATTCGTCGCGAGAAAAATTGGAAGGCGTGACACCATGACTGGTGTACTGCAGGGGGAGACACTCTTCTTAAGAAAATTTTTCTTTATATTTCGATAATAGCAGAATTCTCTTTGCGAGTTACGTAAGGTGAGACATTGGATGGTGTATGGCAGGCGGTGACTTCGAATCTAACAAATGTATCCCCCTGCCGTACACCATTCATGTTGTTTTTCCTTCCAATTCGTCCCGAGACGAACATTTCTCCGAGTAATTCACACGCTTCTTTTCATTCTATGCTTCACCGCCTTCTTAGTATACCCATTTCTAAACCCAATTTCCTTATAGAACTTAACACCATTAAACAGATCGCTATCAATAATGGCTACCAAATTGGTTTAATCGATAAAATTATCTCCAAAATACGTTTCCTTATTACCTCCCAAAAAATCGTTTCTTTTCCGCCTAATCTCAACCACAAACCTCTTAGTTGGCGCAGACTTCCATTTTTATTAAAGATTTCTTATAAATTGTCCAATCTTTTCCTAAACTCAAAATGAAACATGCTTTCTACTCCTCAGTTACTTTTCCCAAACTATTCCTTAATGCTAAAGACCCGTAGTAGTTGTCATTAAGAAGTGATGTATATAATCTTGCTTGTGATGATTGAGGAGCGGTCTACATCGGCCAAACGGGGAGGAGTTTTGACAAGAGGATTAAGGAACATAAGCGATACTTCCGTTTAAATAATTTGAATTTTCAATTTGCGAAACATCTGTTAAACCTCGATCAAAATAGTTCCTTCAACCCTAATTCCTCCATTTTGAAAGTAAAGGTCGCAAATTAGATGCTCTCGAACAGCTAGAGATAATTATTTGTGAAGACTCGCCCCTCTTAAATGAATACGTTTTCCACAATCATTCTCCTCTATTTAGTTTACCGAATATTTTGTGAATACTTTGTATCAACATTGTTGTCTATGGCCCTTTTATCAAGTTTTTTTAAACTTTTTGTAACATTCCCACCCCGTCTCTTCCCAACCGCTCATTCAATTACCTTCCATTTGTTTTCTTTTTAACCCATACTGTCTCCCTCTCCCCTCCTCGTTTTACCCTATATATATGGAACGATTTATATTTTATCACCTGATGATGCTACGATCGTAGTGAAACCGGTCGTGTTTAAATTAAAATTTGTGGAGTATGAGTAAATTCCACCGAGTTGAGCCTGACCTCATTACTGATCTTAGTTGTTTGGTTTCATCTAAGCATTTGTAGTTCCATATAAATTTTAAAATTTAGCGTAGAATTTCGTGTGGATAATGGATATCTAGGAATGTGTGAAATTCACGCAGCACATTTATCCACGTATGTTCATGTCGCCATACTACATCGCAATAGCGTAAATATCCCTTCGCCCTATTACATCGTTGTATCCTGAATTGATTTCTCTAAACATAAGTGTCCTCAAATATATTTTACTATATTATTTATATTATCTGCCAAATAATTTATGCATATCACATCGCTGTAATCTGAATTGATTTCTTTATATATTCGAGTATCGTCTGAAGAATATCTAATTCTAGTATATACCTGTATTATCTGTGAAATAACCAACTTCGAAAGAGAAGGTAGATAGTCGCGACACAATCGGGGGATATCACCTCCAAGGAGAGGACGAAGATTCCCTCCCTCTCCTCCTTTTAACCTTCCTCACAATCCCACTCTCTCAGACGCACTGAAGATCTCATCACAGAATGATGGCCCATGTATTCTTTCTAGAAATGGCAACACCGATAATGCGCGTCCCATTTGCCTTCGCAAAACTTCTCTCTCGTCTGCATCGGTCATTCCGAAAAGACCCGTCCACTAGGCTACCCTCGCAGTTGCGCTCCAAATGCGATAAAAACACGGGGGCGGGATGATGTGCTCATTTTATCGCTCACCATAAGCGAGCTCCCGTCCTCCTTGTGCTCCATCCCCTCTTCCCCTTCCCTCTTCCATCTTCCCCTCCCCTCTTCCCCTCCCCACTTCCTCTTTCCTCTCCCCCTCCTAATAATCGCCCTTTGCGTTCCCTTGCTCCGGAGCAGATTCTACTCTGCTTAGCGGAGTCGTCCTCGCGTCCGGGATCATTTCCCATCCTCAACATCTCTTACTCTCACTCCACCTTCCCGCCCTCCCTCCTCCATATTCCTCTCCCCTTCTGCCTCTCTCCTCGGTAAAACACCCGCCCAAAACATCCGAAAGGCGAAAGTGCTGTCCAAGTTATTTTTATGCTCGCAGTACTATACTTCCTCCGACGATCTCCCTCACTCACTCACTCCGACAAACACTTTTTTCGCACAACCCTTAAAAACTCTTTTTACTTTGTTTACGTTGTTTGTTTCGTCCCGCTCTTCCTCCAAATCCCATCAATCGTCTCCCCAGGGAATCTCCCTTCAATGTGCTCCCCTATTTCACCCCTCTTCTCACCCTCCCATACACCTATCCTTCTGTATTTTATATATCTGTTTGGCAAACCCTTTTTGGTGATTTGCTCATTTATTAAAAATTGTTTACTTAACATTTCTCCCAAAAAAAGTTTTTTAAGTAACATTACCAAATACACTAATTTTGATGTGAGAAGCAGCTTCTGGTTAGGTAGAGATACGTTAGATATAACTCACTACTTTGTAAATAAAACTATACTTAAGAAAAATGCAAATTTGGTTTTTAGTGGGTAAAAGACGTCATTGTACTACCTTATCATTGGAGGGGACTGTCACCAGAGGAAGGAAGGAATAATTCGGTGTAGGACGGGCGAAGGGGCAATCAAATATCTATCAAAATGGGTGATACAGATTGATTCCTCTGAACATGAACAAAGAAAGTGTGCATCAACGTTCGAGCAAGAATTAAAGCAATGAAAAAAATCTGATGTGGCTACCACATAACTTTTTCCATATCTGTAATATTTATAAAAATTCCAAGTAGGTTACGTAATAATAAATATTTTAAGAAATCACGATAAAATTTTAGACTTTACAAAGAACAGAAATAAACTAAAACCATAGCCTTCTGATATTAAATATAGTGACAAAGTTCCAATAATTAAGAAAAGAAGCGTTACTAAGAGGTAACTAAGCGTCCATTGTTAACAATAGTAGTCGGTAGGTGGAGTAGTGGTGGCAGCTAAAAATATGTTATCTCTTAAAAAATGTATTATATGAAAAATATTTCAAACAAAGTTTGTAGAAAATTATATTTCCTACAACTTTTATTCCAGTACAATTTTACACTTATCAAATATTAAAACAATTATTTCAAAATAACGGATAAGTAACAAAAGTAAACATCCACTTTCGGTTGACCGGTTTTTACGAGATACTAGTCAGTTCTTAAATAGGTAAATAAATAAATAAAGGTGGAGACTACGGCGAAATTGCAATAGTGTAAATTTGTGTTGAGAGTTTGTGGAATCTGTTCAACTCCTTCGGCCGGAAAGCCATGCTAATCAATAAGTAAACAATAATAATCAGTTCTTGTGACTTTCATACAAGTGTTAAATATAAAATATCGCGTTGATCTGATTAATAGTTTTTGAGTTAGAGCACCCAAAAAAAGGTATCACATACACACACACAGACACAGCCATCATTGAGAAAATTGTCAAAACTTTTTCAGGAGACCTCAAAACGTGTATTTCCGTTAAAATATCGAAGTCGATTTTTTCATGAAAACAATACTCCTATACTATGTATATGGAGAAAGATAACATGGCTACAATAATATGTAAAATAAGGAATAAGTAAGGACAGTAATTTTTATCAGCATGTATTCTCCCCAACTTAGAGACTGGCAACTTAAATGATGCTCTGAATGGTCTTCGGTGTGGTCACTCTGATGCTACTGATTTCAGGAAGTTCAGCTATGTGAACTCGTTCCAAGTGGTTAGGTAATATCTATCTAATACAGTTATTGATGCAGCCAACCGTACACTTGTTTGCAGAATACTAGGAGTTACTTTTGAGCGCCTTTTATTGTTTATGTTTACTAAATCACAGATGGCTTGCTCTGAAATGTAGGCGCTGTGAGACCTCAGAAGAACTCCGATTGCCAATTATGCCAAGCTACGATAATACTATTGTTTGTAAACTGTTGCCCAAAAGTCTGAATGTGAGTTGATTTGGAATATAGAATTTAAGTTTGAATCACAATGAAGTTGATTGTGATTCTATTAAAGAAAATGCCGGAAAGTCTTAATTATTTATACTAATTACTTTTAGAATTTGTTAATATCTACAGACCGTGCAATTTCAAGGAAATAAAAAGATAACAATTTGGTTTGTATTTCCTTTTCTTCAGTAAAATATCATAATAATAAAGGAAACTCATTGATATTTTCTTTGTTGCTAGCATCCGTAATTATAGAAAAGCCCTTTAAAAATAAGATTTTTTTACTCGGGACCAAGTACTTTTGTAACTATTTTGTAGCTTTTTCCTACCAAAACTGTATTTGTCTGCAACAACTGAATATGAAAAAAACTACTGAATAATTATCCTACATAATCGATTGATAAATATCTATGGAAGTACATTGTTGTGTGATAACTAAACGCTATTTCTACTGCAAGAATGAGGTTTTTTTGCTATTTTTTGTTAAGAAAAAGTTGTTATTTTTGTGGGTGTCGATGAGGAACTGATATTTGCCATGAGACTACTGGATTTCATATGTCGTTTCACGTAATTTTTTCCACCACGTCCTATAGAAAATTTATTGTTCTTGCAGATAGTGCAAATAGCTACATCAGCTTTACGAAATGACTCTCTTGCAGCCAATCATACCTTTTCCCATTCAGCATTGAATTTAACTAATCTTTTCTTTTTTTGGGGATGGAGTTTCAATTCTGACGTTTTCTAAGTCTGAATTATCCATTTCGTATTAAAAATAAACACGAAAAGTACGTGGTGCCTACATATTAACACATGCAATAGTAAAGTCTCTAGCAGAAACACATAAGATATATCCTAGCAAATATTTATCATCTTACTTAACAGGACTGGAACGTGTCCTTGAAGGCTAGCGTGTGTATGCTGTATTCTTCGCCACCCACGCACAAATACCTCCGTAGGGCTCTACTTGACCAACCACGGTTTCCTGAATCTGTTTACTCCTGTTTGCTCTTGATGATATGAACTGTAAAGCAGGTATGAATAACATATATAAAACTAAGTACCGCATTGTTCCGAATATAAAACGATCTCGAATATAACGCCACCCTAGAATTTTTAGAAAGATTTTCAAGAAAAAACTAAACCTCGAATATAACGCGATCCCAAATAACCTTCAGCAAGTCTAACTCAAATTCCTCGTTCATCCACCCCTCCCCTGCGCGTCAAAGATTATTCCTGAAGGTAACTTTTCCTTTTACGATTTAAAATTACGTAGGGAGTAAAGTTTTCGCCCGTCGTCCGTGACCGCAAGCATAACAGTTATCCTTGATTTCTCATTTCCGGTGGATTTTAACAACACCAATTTAGCTCCGACTAATTTAAAATTCGTATGATAACGTTGTAGGATTCTTCTGCTAACCTTGGATTTGAAAGAACCTTTTTTTCTCAACATGATAAACACCCTTTTTATCACCCATTGTTAAAATAACGGATGGCTAAAAACTCGCTAAGGTAGTTACAAAGAATACGCCGACGCACTTATAGCTTCATAGCAATTATTATCTAGTGCAGGGGTGGGCAAACTGAGGCCCGCGAGGGAATTTTATGTGGCCCGCGATGCCATTATGAAAGCGAACCGTAATATAAAATAGAGATAATTTCATATTTGTAGTTTAAATTAATGCCGGAAAACCTTCTCCAGTGACGTTATGGGGATAACATATTATTGATTTTCACTAAAAGGATCCCTCGCATTACCTCACATTACTTACGATGTGAACCATAACGTGGCCTGCCGAAGCATTTTCATGTTTATGCGGCCCACCAAAGAAGCTGCAACTGTTAATGCGGCCCGCCACGTAAAAAGTTTGCCCACCCCTGATCTAGTTGTTCAAACGCCGGTTGAACTCGATTTATTCTCGCCTCAGATGCTTTTCAGATACAATGTAACGTCCGCCTAATGTGTTTACAATGTAACAAGTATCTTGTATCTTGTAAACAGACGTGCGGAATATAGGGTGAATTTTCGAAACACGATTTTACGACCTTTTAAAATCACTAGTTACTCGAATATAGCGCGGGAGCTATTTTAAATTTCATTTTTGGGAAATAAATCGCGTTATATTCGGGACAATACGGTAAATGAAAAATTCAGGACCGGCGCTACCACTATAGTAACTATATATTAGCATTCAAGAGAATTGACGTCTTTATTCTTGTAATCTTTTTTTCAGGATTTCATTTTTATATCATTTAATTAGTGAAGATTATAAATACATTCAAAATAACTATCGTGGTTATTTAGTTGTTCCTATCGTTCTTCGTTCAAAGAATTAACAGCCGTGCGTAAAATGTTATTTTAAAGAATTAATCTACATATCTCTCCTGGATTCAGTGCAATTCATCTTTATGTACATAATCAATTAGCCTATTCAGGGACAATTGGCGGCCCCAGGCAAATTAATTTTTGACGGCCCCCTTTAACATTATTGAATACTCAGTTGTGTAAGTAATCACTGTTAATTGATATAAATAAAAGGGCAATAATTAGATCAATAGTTTCATTTCAAAATATAATGAATTTATTTTAATGATTGAATTATTATTATACCTTATAACAATCTTCTATAAATCAAAAGTTTATTTTTCTTGCTTTATGAATTACAAAATCAGCTATTACAGTCGGACAACCGAGCTATGATGCTACAGAATTTTCAAGTGAAACAGTAGCAAGAACAACCAGCCTTTCTTGTGTCATCGTTGAAGGCAAGTACGTTTTAAATCATTTTAATTTTTAAAAGCTAATTTCGCCAATAGCCATAGTGACCCGTATAGTCAATAATATTCAAAACAAACTAGAAATTTTGGTATAATTCCAATGTTAGGGAAGCTGCCAACCTCTGCGGTGGTTGGTACCGTCCCATTACCAGCTTAGCTTCTAATGCGAATCTTGCTCGGGTTTACTAGATCGGTTTACTTCTTAAGCCCCTTTGCACAAAGAGGCACCAACCCCTCCCTACAAGCGGGGATGCTTGATCTTGGGTAGGGTCTCTTGCGTATCAAGGCTGGCGATGGGTCGCTTGTAGCGGCCCCACCACCTAGCCTTGATATCGCCTAGCAGTTGCACCTCTTTGTGCCTCGATGCACCTGCCTTGCAGCAGAATTCCTTGGACATCCTCGGGAGGAGGATGTTCAGGGATTCCACGTTTTCGTCTAAATGCATCCGGCTGACGCGGTCGTATATGCCACGTCCGAGTATCAGCCGGAGTGCATTGTTTTGCACTACTTGCAGCCTCGAAAGGGTGGTCTTGGGCTCCCCAGACCAAACCGATGCGGCGTAAGTGATGATGGGTCTCACGCAGCTCAGTTAGAAGCGTCTCTTAGTGTCGGCCGACTAGACACCCGGGCGCAGAATCGGACGAAGTCTCGACAGCGTCCCGAGTGCCTTGTGGCGGACCCGCTCAACTTGAGGATTCCAGAGAAGCCTCTGGTCTAGCACTACACACAGGTATGTGACCTCTGGGCTCCAGGGGATGACCCCCCTATCACTCACATATTGACTCCAGGCGGCGCTCCTCTTCCGGGGTGGACGACGACGGTTTTGGTCTTTGCTGGGTTCACTGCAATGCGCCTCCGACGATACAAGGTAACTAGTTCGTCGACGGCGCACGGCAGCGTCTACGCGGCCGCGTACTTTTTGGAAGAGCGCGGCAGGAGCGCAACGTACAGGGCAAGCAAGGTCCCGAGATGGGTCTTGGGTGAAGATATTGAAGAGTGACGGCCTCAGGACAGAACACAGCGGGACACCGGCGCAGACTCGCCGCAGTCCCGATCCGACCTGGAGCCAGATCGATTATTTCTTGTTTCTCATAATGTATTTGTTTATAATCCTAGACTTGAAGATAATTCTTTGTTTCAAAACTTATTTAGAAATACATATATATTTTTCGATCGAGAAACTGAAATTTTCATATAAAATTTTTGCTTGTTATTTGATGAATACATACAGATCTTAAATGTGCTAACTGTAACTGCTTTGAACACGTAAACGCCAGCAAATACATATGTGCTTAGAATAAATTATAGGTAAAATGGACATTTTCTAGTGCAATGTGATGTGTTTAATTTTACAAATGGTAATGTGATCTTTATACAAACATTGTTTATGGACCGCAATGGGCCGTAAGCGCATTTGCCTTATTTTACATTTATTGCAACATTTGAAGCATGCCCATTGCCTCCTGCATCAATTTCATTACGTTTAGAAGGTTTAATGATTGACATTCTTAGAAATTAATTTTCGTTCTTTTTACAGGTGCAACAGAAATAGAACTGTGTTCCAGTGCAGAAGAAATCACTTTAAAATAGATTTTTGCTTGCTCCACAAATTCTTGACGTGAAAGTTTGACGTTTTTCGACGTCCACGTGAATTTCCTTTAAATACGTTTCATGCATAAAAGGTATTAACGTTATAAAATTCTGTTACAATAATTCATTTTTATATCTTTATTATATAATATTTATGGAAAAATACCTCACTGTTATGTAATTTGATAATGACTTTGTACTCTCGCAATGTGTGATATACGGTAATAAATTTGATTTATTATATGCAATTCTTTCATTTAAGTCCATTTAATCTGTCCATGCAATTTGTGTGCTATGATTATCGCATTAAAACGGGAGAGGAAGGGGGCGAGGGACATCCTGTGATGACGACACGCTAGCATTCGTTAACACGTAGTTCCAAATTTTCCCGTTGACCCATCGATTGTCGCCTTCCATGGATAACCTGGGAATCGTTTGATTGCATTAAGTTTCCGGTCTTTCCGTAGGGGTACTAGTCTTTGGATTGTGCTATCAAAAGTAAGCAATTGGAACTCAGGGCTCCCGGCGAGCATTAATTTCAATGAAAAGTTTATCACATATATATCGCAAGGCATCCAGTGCCGTTCTCCATTGACCCGGGATTATTTGTGATAACGTTTTCAGTTCAGTAAACTAGCTAAATCCGTAAATGTAACTATTAAATTCATGCTGTTGCTCCGAAAGCAATAGTTACAGGTCTTTTCGTTGTTTAAAAAAGTGAACATCAGATATGTTTTTCTGGCTAAAATACTATAGAGAACGCCGAATTTTTAAAATCTGAAAATCTGAAATCGTTCTCTTAGTGGTGTAAATGTCCCAGTAAAGTATTAAATAATCCTTGGCGTAAATTTTTCTCAGTATCATTTATTGATTCGTTTCCAGCTTCATGTGAAAGTTGTTTCCTTATTTTTCTTTATAAAACGAGATATCACTCGAGAAACGTTTACTTCTGGATGGATTTTAACTTCTTTAGCAAGCTCCTTTGCTTCGATTTTAAAACTTTCAAAGCTATTATCTTAGAATTGCATTAAGGAATTTTATATTTTGCAAATGTGATAATGTTTGATCTAACTGCATATTTTAGCTTACAACATAAATTTGCGCGATAATACCATACCAAACCACTAAAATCATCAACAATTAAAAGTATTTTAGTTTCATCAGCTACAGAGAGAGAACTCTCTCTCTCTGTAGCTGATGAAGGAATAATTCCGAAAGCTTCTTCGTTTGTGATGTTTCTGTGTTTTAGTGTTCTTTTACGTGTGTCGCTTCGACATCCCCGGGGCCTCGCCAACCTGAAGTCGTCTGATTGGTGAGTGTTCACTGGGTTTCCTCATCCCAACACCTTGTTGACATCCATATATATATATGGGCACCACTTTGCTTGTAAGCTGATGCCTTGTAGGTCACAATTATTTATCTCCGAGCTGAGATCTTGGTGTATGCTCATGTGTAAAGACTCAGGTAAAACACGGTAAAATATAAATCAAGCACCCTAGTCGAGAATATTGATACTTAAAGGAGTTTTGCGTGAATATGGGAACACGAGTTCGATTAACCTCCCGATTAGAACTCCTCATGTCGACGATAAAATCGTGCATTAATAATCACTAGAATATAGAAAAGAGTTACATGTAATGCAGAGACTTCTCTAGATAAAGGAGATCTTGGAAATATTCCCCAAAAGACGTGCTGAAACGGATTTTTCTACTTTGTTCAAGCAGGCAATACTGCTGTAAGTAGCTCTTGCGGCAAGGCCTAGTGTGGAAAATTTCACCCTATCCAAAACCTTGAAAGACAGGCATAAAAGACCTTGTAATATTATGGGCAAGAGCGTTGATATCATAATCATCATGCTGCTGTCCGAAGACAAGTCACAGGTGAATCGCTGCCTCCATTTCTCTCTCTCCTCGGAAGGCTCTTTGATATCTCTATAAGTACTATATTCCTGCTTCAAATGCTTTAATATTCCTATTATTCTTCTCCCTCTCCTACAGCTAATTCTACTATCTAAGGTTGTCCTTTATAAACACGGTCTTCTCAATATTTGCTCTATCCAATTTGTTTTTATTTTCCTGATTGTTTTTATTAAACCTGTTTTCTCCAACCATTTCTAATATATATTCGTTTCTCTGCTTGTCTGGTCATTTCACTTTCATCATACTCCTCCATACTCACGTCTCAAGTATTCTAAATATATTTCCTTCACTTCTCTGCGCCATAAAGAGCTATTCCCTATATGTAGCAATTCGCTAATTTCTTCCTTGTTTCTAAATTTATTTTCTTGCTTGCGAGAAGCTCCTTTTGCTTTTGGCTTTGGCTTTTGCCATTGAAATGTTATTTCTGATGTACTGTGTACTGCCAAGGTATTTTAAATTACTTACATGTTTCAATTTCTGTCTATTTAATTCTTTATGTTCTCCTGAAACCAAAATGACTGACGTTTTTCCGGCACTAGTCTACTAATTGTGCTTTTCCTTCTGTGGTAAAGTAAGAACATCTAAATAATCTTCAGGCCCTATGCCAGTATCATGTAATTGGTTAAAGAATTTTGTGAGTTTTTAAACGCTTTCGACCCCAAAACCTTAAGAATGTGCACTGGTATATCATCACTTCCAACACCCTTCCTTATTTTCATGTAATCAATTGATCATTTAACTTAAGACCCGAGAATACTTGGTCATAACTGGTCTTTTTCTACATCCTCTTTTTCATTTAATTCATTATTTTCTGGCTTGCCTACTTTGCCATACGGCACTTCATTGCATTCTTTCCAGACACTCTTTACATCGTCTGGTTCCGTGAATATTTCTCACTTTTGTTCATGATTCCTTTGCGTCATGTTTCCTTGACTTTTTCTTGAAAAGCTCCCTTGCTTTGTTATACATGAGGTTTGTTCCATAAATTCTTTCACACTCGACAATTAATACTATCTCTATATCTTTCATTGACTTGTATGTAGTCTATCTGTTATCGTCTCTGATCTCCTTGGCTTCTCCATGTTTAAAATCTCCTCCTCTTCCAATATCTCCGTACTCTGTTCAAACATTTCATATACTTCATCATCATCAGAATTAGTTGTTGGCATATATAATTGAATTACAAGCATTTTCACTGACTCCACCTCAGGTTTCACTGCTACTAATCTATCATTAGCTGTCACTACCTTGCTAATTCTTTCAACTATCTCCCATATCACAATAATCCACACTCCCTTTTTCTATTTCTCTACCCCAGAATTAATAATCATAAATTCGTCTGAATTTATTTCGCCTTCCCCTTCGCACCGAAATTCACTACACCTACTATACCTCCATTGTTCCTTCTCATTTCCCTTTTTAAGTTCTCTAATTTTCTCCTGAAATTGTAGTCCTAATATTCCATGCGCCTATTCTTAATTTCTCACTACTTGCTTTCTTCTTATGAATGTTACATTTCTCTGTGCACCCACTATGGTAGTCTACACCATAAGATGCGACTGGGAGACTATTTATCTCTTGAAAATTTTACCTCATATACATCCATATAGGTATTTGAGGCTTTTCAGCATATCATGGGAAATATAAGGCGGCAGTTTCCCCTTGCTTTCCTCATCGCATTTTCATTAGAGTTTTTACCCATCTGTAGCTGGTCAGATCCATATGATCACCACATACAGAAGAGCTGTGCATATTGCTGTTCTTTCACAGGGGTATGTAATATCCGAAAGCTGTAAAACCCCATGGCTCCAAGACTGTTTCTTAGTCTGACTCTTCCCGTCCGACCTTTCCGGTTTCAGTGGTCCTACCAGGAGAATTATAACCCACCGGCATACCTTTTTGGCTTATAAGAATTCACAAACTATGAACTCCAACCTCCTGGCGGTTGGCTTAATCGCATTGCCAGCTTTGCTAAAAATGCGTGACTAAGGCTATTTACACTTTGCTCATTTTTCACTTCTTTAGCCCCTTGTTACAAAGAGGCACCAACCCCTCCCTACAAGGGAAGACGCTTGTTGCTAGGGAGGGTTTCCAGCGAATCAAGGCTGGCGATGGGTCGCTTGTAGCGGTCCCACCACCTAACCTTGATATCGCCCAGCTGCTGCACCTCTTTGTGCCTCGATGCTGCTGCCGTGCAGTAGAATTCCTTGGACATCCTCGGAAGGAGGACGTCCAGGGACTCCACATTTCCGTCTAAGTGCAACCGGCTGACGCTCTCATATCGGCAACGACCGAGTATCAGCCGGAGTGCACTGTTCTGCACCAATTGCAGCCTGTTGAGGGTGGTCTTGGGCACTCCAGACCAGACCGGCGCTGCGTAAGTGATGATGGGCCTCACGCAGCTCAGGTAGAGGCGTCTCTTGGTGTCAGCCGACAAGACACCCGGGCGCAGGATCGGACCAAGCCTCGCCAGCGCCCCGAGTGCCTTGTGGGGGACGCGCTCAACCTGAGGCTTCCAGAGAAGCCTCCGGTCTAGCACCACTCCCAGGTATATGACTTCTGGGCTCCAGGGGATAACCCCCCCCCCATCACTGACAAATCGACTCCAGGCGGCGCTCCTCTTCCAGGGTGGAAGATGATGGCCTTGGTCTTACCAGGGTTTACTATCGACGATACCAGGACACCAGTTCGTCGACGGCGCACTGCAGCGTCTCCACGGCCGCGTACTTCTTGGAAGACCGCGACAGAAGCGCCGAAACATCCGCGTACAGGGCAAGCGTAGTGTTCCACCCAAGATCCCGAGGTAGATCTTGGGTAAAGATGTTAAAGAGAATTGGTCCCAGGACGGACCCCTGCGGGACACAGGCGCAGATTCGCCGCAGTCCCGATCCGACCTGGAGCCAAAACACCCTGAACGTCCTGCCCTGTAAGTACGACTCAATCAGCCGCACTAACCACGCAGGAAACTGGAGTCGATGCAACTTCAACAGGAGAGCTGGATGCCACACGCGGTCGAAGGCCTTCGAGATCGCAAACCATCCCACTTCGATAAGGTTATGCAGTCCGTAGGGAGAGAGCGTTAAGGAGAAACGTGGAAAAATGAAGAAAAGTAGAAATGATAATTGTTCTTCTTATATGAAATGTTGGTAGGAGTTAAAAGCCTTCGGTAAATTTAATATGATAATCCAAACAGAGCCTATGGTGTCGACCTTCCATTTAATCATTTATTTAATACTTATATTGGCTTTAATAGCTTTAATGTCATCGCGGATGTGTAGCACTTTGTGTTCCAAAATTTCATAATTTAGCGTTATAAAATACTACAAATACATTCGAACGGAATATTAAATTGATCACACGTATTTGTTCAGCAAATATAACCCCTTTACGTATTAGAATATACTGAATCCGAGAACAACAATAGTTGTTGCTATGGCAACACTCGTATTGAGTGACAAAAACTGCAAAATAGCCAGTATTTACGCGAAATTATAAGAAATACAATCGATAAGCAAAATTCTACTACAAAAATTGAAATTTTCATTCTTTTTTCCAGAGAATAGTACGGAACTCGCTCCGATATTAGACTTTTAAGATATTTTAACGTGATAGAGAAAATTACCCTGCAGGATGGATTTCAGATTTCTCATGTTAATCAAATTGGAACGATAGTTCCTGGAATCGAACCCGTGAAATCAATCTTCGCAACAAAAACTATCGCCGGTAGCTTGGCCCATGTAGCAAGATATTTTCACGAAGTTTCATAAAAATAGGTCTATTGGTTAATAATTTATAAGAGGTGGTAGACAGACAGACAGACAGATAGACAGACGGACAAACAACGACAAAACTATAAATCTATTTCCATTCTGAAAAGCAGGTTAAAAATCCCCGTTGTTTGAAGAATGTTAGGAAGCTGCCTATTAAGTATGTGGATAATAAAAACTGGGATGACTGCTCAAACATTCAAAGACTTTCTAGTGAGAGCTAAATATTGCAAAATTAAACATTTTGTTGATCATTCACGGGATGCGCTTCATTAGAGGAACTACAAAATTGTTTTTCTCCCACATAATTTCAACAGTCATCTCCAGCCACTAAACCATCTTTGCTTTAAAATGCAACTATATAGAGCGACACGCACGGATGTTTATGTCACCAGGGAGCTTCAAGACGCCTCAAAATCTAAAGTTGAGTAAATTTGATGCGCAATATTACACAGCAGTTGCCTGCCAGTTAATTAAAATCTACAGTGTAGAACTACTTCACTAAATGTGGGGTTACAAATAATTTAGATCATGAGGACATTGTCATCGAAAGTGATGTGATCCTGAATGATAGCGGAGAGGGTGATTACTATCGCGTGCAAACAGCAGAGGTACAGTTTCAAAGTGAGGCAATTTTCTAGAAACTTGTGACAGGTAGAACGTCCGCATGGTGTTAGATGAACACTTGGCGCAACCAGAAGAGGAGGAATAGCAAGAGATGGAAATTTTTTAATATTCTACGCCTATTGCATTTCCGACCACTCCTGAGATTAGATATAACATGGAAGTTTTTATCAACAATTGAAACCAATGTCATCGTGATAGTGATATTCAATGAGATAGAAAATTGATTACATAGATGAAATATAAAAGAGAAAAAGAAACAAACATAACAGTACGATCTTTAATGAAAAATATAATTATAAAAGTATTATATTTATATAATAATCCATGCAAAACTTTTCTTTAAAAAATGTCATTTTCTCGATTTTAATATTTTTTTATCTGTACCTTCAAAAACGTAAAATCTAAATTTCACCTCAAGCCTACTTGCTGTAATTCTTATGACAAAACGGAATGCATTTAGCGCCTATGCGCTTAACGCACATTTCTGGAATATATCCCACAGTGCAAATCGAGGATTGCCTGTATTAATAAACGACGCAATGTACATTGTACAAAGTTTCACATATACGTATACGCGTGCGCGCCAACCCGCCGACGCAGGGTCTGCGTCCAAGGTCCCACAAATTCTAACGGCATCCCGACCCTCGCTGGGTGCTGGAAATGAGCTGGTAAGGGCAGTGGGCCTCACCTTCTGCTCAAATTTCACTGCGATTGCATTGGTTCCGAGTTTTTTTTCGAGTGATTTTTTTCTCTTCAGTACTTCATTTTAAGGTCCTTGAAATCGCGTTATATGAAGCATTATGTTAATAAGAAATATGGAGTTTAGGTTCTTGGTTCTCATATTCTAAATATTTTTTAGAACATTGTTTTAACTGATATTTAAATACGTAAAATAACATCGTATTTACTAGCATAATCCCGTAATTTCTCGAATAGTATTTACACTATTATATAAAAATATTACTCAATGGTATTTTTGTAATTAATTTATTCATATCAGACCCAGAATAAGTATAAGAAGTTGCATAAGCAAATAAATGCCTTTAGTTTAGCGGATTAAAAGGAAGTTGATGATGTCATGGATCGGGGAAGCAGTCGCAATGGCCCTCCGACATCAGTCTGTATAATTGGATGGATTTCAATCAAAATCCTTATAGACTTTTTTTAGAGCGAATCGAATTTCATCCCAAACTACTCAAGATTAAAACACGCTTAAATGTTGCACAATATCTTTCATCTCTTCCAACAACGCCTTCCGCTGCGGAAACTTCCAATCGAAGTATATAAAGTTACAAATCTGTTATATATTTTGAAAAGTTGGTATGTCTGTTTGTTTATTCATGGAGCTCCTAAACGATAAAACCTGGAACAAACAAATTTGGTACGATTCCTCCTTAGAGCCTAACAGGAAATGGTCTAGGTTTGGTCAACCTAAAGTCTTTTATGGGTTTATTTTTGAACCCATTGTTCAATTTCAGTAGATCATAAGAGTATCATGGGTTTCTGTGCAAGTCAGTACAAAAATGATTTTTTAAAATACTTAAAATTAAGATACGAACTCTGGACAAAACTCGTTATATAGAAATTAGAATGGAGTTGCTTATGTTTGAAAGCAAAATTAAGATCCGTGCAGAATTAGCTTAAATAACCGATATTAATCGCATAAAAATCGTTTTTATTCCTCTTTTCAACAATGTCAAAATCTAATAACCATGATAACAAGCTCAATGCTTTTAAATGGGAACTGGTATCGTATATTATGTTACGATTGCATTGATTTTATGCTTTTATTGGGAATTTATGGCGTTATATTTTAATCGTTATTTTCAAATTGTATTTTTAAGTATAGTTTACACTTGAATAATTAACCCGGAGCAAAAACGTCAATTTGTTTTTTCATTTACATTGGAAATTAAGAAAGTGAAATATATCACAGAAGGTAGAATAAGAAAACTTCTATAACAATTCTTTAATTTCGAGCAAAATATAATCGTTAACTTTTTCCTCCTTTAAATACCTATATTTCCTTTGTGCATTCTCTTCGACTGAACATTTGTTTGCATTAATTGAGCCAATTATACTTATTTTATTATAACAACATTTTCCATGTCATACTAACACACATTTTATCGCCAACATCGGTTTCAATGCCCGGGAACTCATTATGTTTCGTAGGTTTAACTTTAAAATATTCGCGTGAAAAATTAGACCCACAAAATCAGCCTTTCCATGGGATAACGTATTTTTAAGCTAAATTTGACCATATCTTCAAACGTGTTTCCACCGGTTGTATCCCTAGATCTTAAAATTCCTGCCCAAGTTTTTAATTTTTTTTTAGATTGATGATTACATGATATGATGCAGTTTCTTCCATTGGAAATCAATTCGAGTGAAATAACTATATTTTAAAAGTTATTCCGTCTATTGTTTATCATGGTTATTTGATAAAAAATACAAAGTCGTCAAATTTGTCGATACGGGATGCGGGAAAAAATGTGTTTACTTGTGAAAAAGATGGGAAGACAAGAAACACTGCACACCTACCTTCAAGCATTAAAATAAAAATTAACTTGGGTTCGTCACTTGATTTTATTCTCAAATCTTCCTCAGTATTTTTTGTCTTGACTTAAAAACCCGAGCAAAGCCGGGTACTTTCAGCTAGTAAGAAATATTATGAAACATAACAGTAAAGCCTTCAATTGCACAAGCTAATATTATAGATTCCTAACTTCCTGAGCCAGCTTGAAGCAAGTTCCAAACAAAATAAATAGCACAATATACGCTGCACAAAATTTCATATATACGTTTATTCGTTTGGCCGTGCACGTTTATAAAAGAGAAACGCTTATGAATAAAAGTTAACTTTAGTTTAACTTATAGTTTAATGCCATTGGACTATATACAGTATTCTTTGGAAATGTGGCTTAGTACTATTTTTGACATCATATTACACGATTATAGTCATTTTTGAGTAAATCGAACTTTGTTTCAACATATACTAGAATAAAGTCCCCTTAATTGTTGCGCAATATCCTTCATCTCTTCTGAGTATCTATTATGAATGATATTATCCATAAATATAATATATAATTCGGTCTAGTTTAACCGTGTAGACTTTAGTAAGATTTATAGTGGATCACGGCAGAGGCGTGACGTCATAGGGCATAGGTAAGGTAACTTAGCGTATATTTTAATGTCACTGGATGCCATATAATGATTTTTGACACACATGGTTTAGGTAGTATTATTTGTGACACTAGGCTATATAATTGGATTGATTTTAATGAAATTCTCTAAAGCCACTTCTGAGTAGCTCAAATTTTTCTAATAATCGCCAAGAATAAACTTTAGTTTAGTTTTGTGAAATATCATTTTTATCAAAAATTAATCTGCAAAAGATGATATATTGCATAAATGCGAGATATCATTAGATTTTTTGTGCGCATTTGGACCCTAGAACGGCGAACAGACCGAGGGACAGACTGACAGATAGATGGGATGGCGAAAACCATTTTTTTGGACTCAGGGGAACCTAAAACGATTATTTGCATCAAAATTTCGAAGTCGAATTTTTTCAAGATTGCAATATTTTCTCTATATACTACGTACATATATGAGAAAGGAAAAATTGCATTGTTAGTCAAATGGGTATATATAATTACCACTTCCTTAATATGCTGCTCTTTAATTCTACATAATCTGTAATTGCTTTATATGATAGTTTTTGTTGTTGACGATATTTGTAGAAGTGCAATAGGAGTTTGATTAGCCTCAACTTTGCCCAAATCAAACTAATAATCAATTAATCAGTCTCCCTTCTCTCCATTTCATCCGCCTTCCAAGTCTTTCTCTCATCACCCTCTATCCTTTTTATTTGGTCCAAACGTTCCTAGCCACACTTCACTGAACCTTCATCAGTGCACCCGCGTGTCTTCTCGCTCTCCTTCCCCCTTTGCTCCCGCTTTTCTCTCTTTTCTTTCTCTCTCCCTTTTTACTTGTTTATGACCGTCACTATGCCAGGAAAAGTCGAGTCATTTATCTATCCCCCGAACTTCTTTTCGCCCCGCTGACAAGACAGAATCCCGGAACTTTATCCCATCGCATCCACCTCTCTTCTCCCTCCCCTCCCAATCTCTCCACTCACTTCTTACAATCTCTCCCTTCTCTCTTCCTTCTCTTCTCATTCCCCTCCCAGTCTCTCCACTCACTTCTTTCGCTGTCTCCCCCTCCCTCCTTTCTCTCCCTTCTCTTCTCTAACACTTTAGCGGAATCTTCTCGTTCCCGCTTGCCTTCTTAACTAAGGAAGAAACCGGGGGAGGTGCTTCGAAACACGCAACTTGGAATCTGGTAATGGTGCTCCAAGAAACTCATTTTTTTTAAATAAATCTAAACAGAGATAAAAAATATTTCAGAAGTTATTATATGCCACTGTATTTCTACTAAATACCCTACTGCGACATGTTAAATTAATAGATAATTTTTATACTTAATGAATATTTATGCTTTAACTTAACATAACAGCTTGCCAGATCATTGAGGATGTTAATTTTAACACTAGAAAAACTAAATTTATTTTTCAAGTTTCATAGTGATATTCAACAGTTTGTTTCTCAAAAATAAAATAATTTTTGCCATAAAGTGCAAGATACTTAATTATTCATGATCATCGAGCGGTATTAAAAATCAGACAAAGAGGGTAAGTTCAATTTTCCTTTCAATTTAGTGAAAAATAATGCAACAATTACGACAAACTAAACAGCACGTTTTGCATGAAACCTCATGATACCTCTCAATTCAAATCGCTGATTATTTGTCAAAAGGACCTATGGCAAAATAATTATCTTGATGCATGTTCTTGTTAAATTATCATAATTTATATTAAAAGAACTATTGGGATAGTCTAACTGATATATTATATAAAATGTAAGCGAAGGAAATTCTCCAAAGCCAGTCAAACTGATAAAACCCGGTTAAAAGGCCGGATAAAAACAGTGGAACCCGGATAAAAACCGGATAAAAACCCAATACGTATTTCGGCTACAAAGTAACCATCATCAGGGGTTAAAAACGGGGGGAAGGGGGACTTGAGAGAGGTCAACTGAAACCAAGACCAGTGGCACGCTCTCAAGTGGATGTCCAGGGCTGTGTCTGTGTATTTATACCTGGTTGGTGGGCAGGGGGGGAGAAGAAAAAGGGGGGGACCTAGATGACCTAGGTGATGGGAGAAAAAGGGGGGGAGGTCAGTTTAAAAAGAACGCTGTTTATTACCCCTAACTCGTTATTCATCAGGGTGTGTCTGTATTTATGAATGTGTAAGCTTTCTGTTGCGTCGAGTTTGGTATTTGGGGACTTGTTTAAGCAGTTTTAGGTTATTTGTGTCTAATGGGTGGTTATATTCCAAAATGTGTTTCGCGACGGCCGATTTTTCAAAGCGTCCATGTCTGTAGTGCGCTAAATGTTCTTTGAATCTGATGGAGATATTTCTTTTCGTTTGGCCAATGTAAGACATGTTGCATGTGGGGCACAACACTTGATATACGCCGGATTTTTCTAATGTGGGTATTTTGTCTTTAGGGTTCCCTAATAAATTTTTAATGTTATTTGTGTTGTGAAACGTTAGTGTATAATTTGCGTTATGAAAAATTTTTGTTAGCCCTTTGTTTAGGGTTGGATGGAAGGGGAGTGAAATAAATTTTTTCTTCCTATCGTCACTTAGAGCAAGCGTAGTACTTGTCTTCTTGTCTAATGTTTTGGATTGCTTGTTAATAATGTTGTCTATCAATTCGTGTGTGTACCCGTTTTCTAGGGCCGCGTTTTTAATATATTTTACTTCTTTGTCAAAACGTTTTTTATTTAGCGGTGTCGTCAATAGTCTGTGTATATATTATATTATATTATATATTATATATATATATATATATATTATATATTTGCCAGTGTAGCTCGCTCTCTTTTACTTAACTAATTATGGCTCTCCAGCCGAAAGAGCTCAACAAATTACATGCCTTAAAATTTAAAATCATCTCTTTATCTATTGACATACACTTTCTTAAAAAGTGCAAATCTTTGCATTTATTCCCCAAATTTATCAAAATTAACGGTCCCCCTAATAACCCTCACGCTTCCAAAGCAATAGAAACAGCACGTCAACATTGGCTCAATTTAGAAATTCGTGCCAAATACGCTAAACGTAGTCAACTAGAATTTCAAGCATACAACCTACACCTCGCTATCACAAAAAATTTTAATAACATTGAGTATCATTTCTTTAATGAATACTTTCAAAAGTTGAAAGAGGTTAACCAACATAAAATTCAAACCAAACTCAGAGGCATAAATTCGAAAATTAAATCTCTTCAGAAGCTTAGTCCTACCGGGTCTCCAGATAGGATTAATTTCGTTAAAAATATTTCCAACGTTCACTTCACCCATGACGAGATCAGATTGCTCAACAAAGGCCTTAAACATTGTCTTCCATACAAAAAACCACCAATTGACGACCTGATTATTGATATAGAATGTGGTATAAAGGATAGTAACGACACGACCAAACAGTATATAAGAACCGCTAGTAAAATCGCCATTGAGCGGAACATGAACAATTTGCCAAATAAGAACCTTCAGATAAATAAGACAGACTATAAAATTATTCAAAACTTAAAGAAGAAAGACTGCGTCTACACCAAATCTGATAAGGGCAACACCACAGTCATTCTAAACAAAGCGGACTACCTTGAAAGAACATTAAATACTATTGAAACAGGCCCCTACATCCAGATCTCCAAAAATCCCATTAAAAAACTCGCGACACAAGTCAAAGAAACTGTTAACCGTTGCAAACACACATTTGACAAAAAACTAGCGTTCGCTCTGAAAATAGCGAATCCCACCATTCCAAGACTTTACTGCCTTCCAAAAATACATAAACCAGGAAACAAAATGAGACCTATAGTTTCGGCCATCAACTCACCCTCTTATAAAATCGCCAAATGGCTCACTAAGGAATTAAAATGTATAGGCATTGAAGAAACATACGGCGTTAAAAACACCCAAAATTTCTTGGAACATATTAGAAACAAAAAAATACACAAAGATGAAATACTGGTGTCATTTGACGTAGAACAACTCTTCCCCAGTGTTCCCATTGACGTCGCGCTCGAAAACCTCCAGGACTGGCTACTAAGTAAAGAAGTTGAGGAAAACAAAATTCTAGAAATTCTCACATTGACAAACTTATGCATGGAACAAAATTACTTCGTTTTTAACAATAAGTTCTATAAACAAATTAATGGAACATCAATGGGCAATCCTCTCTCACCACTTATAGCAAATATTTTTCTTTATTCTTTTGAGCAACGCTGTAAAAATACGTTAAACTATTTCCCCAACACATGGTGCAGGTACGTTGATGACATTTTTGCCATTTTTGACACAAAACTCTATAACATTAACACCTTCGTCCAAGAACTCAACTCATTTCACAACTCTATAAACTTCACCTTTGAAATCGAAGCAAATAAGTCTTTACCTTTTCTTGACATTTTGATCATTAATAATAATGGACGATTAGAATTTGACGTGTACAGGAAACCGACCCATACCAACAATTATATTAAGAAAGACTCCAATCACCCTTACAAACAAAAGATCGCGGCTTTCAACCATATGGTACACAGACTATTGACGACACCGCTAAATAAAAAACGTTTTGACAAAGAAGTAAAATATATTAAAAACGCGGCCCTAGAAAACGGGTACACACACGAATTGATAGACAACATTATTAACAAGCAATCCAAAACATTAGACAAGAAGACAAGTACTACGCTTGCTCTAAGTGACGATAGGAAGAAAAAATTTATTTCACTCCCCTTCCATCCAACCCTAAACAAAGGGCTAACAAAAATTTTTCATAACGCAAATTATACACTAACGTTTCACAACACAAATAACATTAAAAATTTATTAGGGAACCCTAAAGACAAAATACCCACATTAGAAAAATCCGGCGTATATCAAGTGTTGTGCCCCACATGCAACATGTCTTACATTGGCCAAACGAAAAGAAATATCTCCATCAGATTCAAAGAACATTTAGCGCACTACAGACATGGACGCTTTGAAAAATCGGCCGTCGCGAAACACATTTTGGAATATAACCACCCATTAGACACAAATAACCTCAAACTGCTTAAACAAGTCCCAAATACCAAACTCGACGCAACAGAAAGCTTACACATTCATAAATACAGACACACCCTGATGAATAACGAGTTAGGGGTAATAAACAGCGTTCTTTTTAAACTGACCTCCCCCCCTTTTTCTCCCATCACCTAGGTCATCTAGGTCCCCCCCTTTTTCTTCTCCCCCCCCTGCCCACCAACCAGGTATAAATACACAGACACAGCCCTGGACATCCACTTGAGAGCGTGCCACTGGTCTTGGTTTCAGTTGCCCTCTCTCAAGTCCCCCTTCCCCCCGTTTTTAACCCCTGATGATGGTTACTTTGTAGCCGAAATACGTATTGGGTTTTTATCCGGTTTTTATCCGGGTTCCACTGTTTTTATCCGGCCTTTTAACCGGGTTTTATCAGTTTGACTGGCTTTGGAGAATTTCCTTCGCTTACATTTTATATATTTGCCAGTGTAGCTCGCTCTCTTTTACTTAACTGATATATTATATGTAAATTAAGTAAAAATATTGTGTATGCGTTCGATTTCAATTAAAACAATATATATTTTATCGTAATTGAAACCAAGGACAATGTGCGAATTATGTAGTGAAAGAATTCAGAGCATTTTCTTTTAAAAAATGCAGGTTCTTTATTCTTTTAGAAATACCTCCCACTGTTTTCGTCTGATTTGGTGTTGTATTCTTGATTTCCAAGAAGTTCTTAAATGGGGAGAAATTTCCGTCCGTTATCCTGAAAAGTAATTGCTACCAAACAAAATTTTTAAATCCGCATTTACCTGATCAACAAGTCTAAATTAATCATGTCAATCCATTTTAGCTCTGAAAGCGGTATTTTATGTTATATAAATTTCTCTTTGTTAGACAAAAACATTTTCAAAACATCGGTTCTCAAAAAATTAATAAGAATACCCCTATTTATTTATTCGATCTATCCAATCATTAGCAGTCATATAAACCGTTGATTCCTCAATGTGGAACATCTATCATGTCAGAGAATCTTGAGTGACAAAATTTTATGCTAAAACTTTTTTGCAAAATCAATCTTTAAATGAATGTTTACTTAGTTCGCTACAGATAAAATGGATTTCATCACAAGCTTAACGATGATAACAAAAGACAATTCATTGTGGTTTAAAAGAGTGCAATATTTAATATTTAATCCTTCTTTTGGTTGGAATCAATAAAGACCACGCTTAAATGTAACAATAGTTGGAGTTGGTCCGACCGTTTCTCACATAGGTAACTGTTTTTTGAGGGATGTCTCGTTTAGTACTCATAATAACTGCAGAATTTTCTGCATCGCATGAAATATCAATGTATAGTAACATATTGCTTTTTAAACTAATGTCTCACTAAATTATAGTCAGGTAATTATAGCACTTTCATATTTATTAAGATTACTTCGATAATCATTGTGTATGTTTATTAATAGGGAAAATATTAAATTATACACTACGCATTATCTTTAATATAAATTATATGCTTAATTTGAAAATCTGTCGCGCTGCAATATAAGAGTAACGTATTAACCATTTGCATTTTAAAATTACATAGAATCATTCTACATACTCTGGATATCCTCTTGCCGTACATTTTCGAATACGAATCGAATCGGTCCGGAAATCCGTTTCTTACACGAAAATCTGATGTGTTTTTACGTGAAAAATCATTCATTGTCTAGGTGATTTGTACTGTTGCCGGTTTCGTTTAATTCAGAATGATTGACTTGGATAATTAATTCGCGACACCTCTGTTCATATGCTCACGATATTTGTACGCTATTTTGAAATTCAGACAATACCTTGGGAATGAAAAAAAAGAAATCCCATTATTCATTGAAATTGTCTAATAAGTATCTTAGATAAAGAGATTTAATTTGCTAAATATTTTAGAGATCCTGAGTACAAGTTCTGTGAAAGCTGAGTAAGTTCTGGAGAGGTTCACATCTTCAATCTGAGTATTTGTTATATATTTGTTGTATAAAAATGGAATTTATTTTGCAATAAAAATTTATTAGATTATATGATAAAAATTTAGAAAAAGGTGGAAAATACTAATACAAACAAATTGAGCTAACATTTGATATGCATTCTGTTTGCAAACATCATCTGATCGCCATATTTGTTTGATCCTCCTTAATGATAGATAAACTGCAAAAGTATTTTCTATGAATATTTTGCTATTGGTCATAATTGAAATTAATTTTCTTTACAAAATTCAAAGCATTAATAAGATTTCTTTGTTTGGATTTTCACATTTTTTGTCATTGCACACTAGCTGTAATAAACTTGCGTAGAAAATAGACTTCTTAACAGAAAAAACAACAAACACAACGAAAAACTCAAGAGTAGAATAATAAATCTATTCCTAAAAATAAAAATTTAATTTTTATTAAAAACGGCAAAACTGCCCTATTTTTGTACTATAATAATATATAAAAATAAGCATCATATTCGCATAAATAAATTTCCCAAAAACTAAAATGAGGTTTGATCATAGAAACGTCGGGCGTAATCTTTTAAAAATAAATCACCACCCATATTTCTTTATCACACCGTATACAATTAACATTTTCTGAAAGATTGAATAAGATGAATTTTATATTTATTTTCAACTTTTTAGTGTACCTATAGGATGGTTTCATTATTTTTTTAAATTTATTATTTTGATATAATGCATAATTCAGCCATACCCGTCATTTTCGACGGACAATTAAACTAATTCTTAGGATATACATTACCTTTAAAATATTTAATGTATATTACAAAATCAAAATAGATAATATGTGAAGCGTATTATAGTGATTTCATATAGATTCAAAAGAATACATCTATTTGAGCAACGGAATCAATAGTTGATACATATTAAGACCATTAAAAATTGGTTCAAAGTTTTAATCAAATGCAGTAATCTGCAGTGAATTCAGTCACAGGATTTTTCTCTATAAAGTGAGCCAATTCAAAGAGAGCTTTGGATATAAATATCTCCGGGTCCTGAGAACCGCTCAGGTTCTAGAGAGGGGAAGAGAGAGAGAGGGAGAGATTGATTGATTGATTGATTTGGTCTTTACTTGGGGCGATATTGAGACTAAGAAGTCCCACCTTCAACCTAACCCTTTGTCATGAAACACAAACAATAATACATAGAACATTATGCAAATACAAGTAAAAATAAAAATACATGCATTGGAAAAGAAAAGATGTAATTATGAGGGGGAAAATAGGACTGCTAAATAATGAAATCCATGTAAAAAAACCCGCTGCAGAAAACAACCCACATAAGAAGGGGGGTGCGAAAACCTGTTAAACCTACTTAGATTAACTAAAGACATCAATAAATGAAATTTAGAGCAAAAGGTAAATATATAAAAAACATAAAGCTATGTACACCAGGGAAAATTTGGCACAATACGAATAGATCATTGATGGAATAAACATATACAGATGATAAAATGAATATATGTTAACATTATTATGACTAAACAAGATAGAGGAGAAAAAAATTTAAAAAATAAAATAACAAATAAATGAAAAAAATTATATAACGGTATGTACAATATCTATACTCATGAATTCCGAGGAAAGATAATGTGGATTGTTAGAAGTAAGTAGTTGATATAATAAGGAAAGAAAGTCTTCGGGACTCCAAATTTAACCAGTTTAGTTCACGAGTGAATCAGAAATGTGGTCTGATTTCTTCAGGTTAAAAATATATCTAATGTTCGAGTTATGTCTTCTCTTAATCTTTAACGACAACTCTTGAGATAAATCTTGATACGCTATATCAACATAGTGAAAATGCGGAATAATGAGTGAAGTTACCAGGTACTTCTTTAGAGAAACCGGAGTACTGCTTCTTAACATCCTAAGTGAGTGAAGAGATGAGTTTACTAATTTACACATATTTATAACATGTGTGGACCAAGAGAGGGTTTCATCTATAAGCAATCCTAGATTTTTAACAATTTTACAATAAAGTATAGTTGTCTTTGCTATGTCTTCGGTATTCTTTGGGATTGATTATTATCGGCTAATATCTTAGAGTAACCAATTAAGATAACCTGGGATTTTTCTGGATGAATACTAAGAAAGTTTTTATTGCTCCAATTCTCTAGCATTTCTGTCTTTATTGATATTCTTTAATGATCTCGCGAGATCGTTTGCGGTAGAGTTTGAACATATTTGCAAGTATCTGCATAAAGGTGATTATTGCAATATTTAAAAAGAAAATGCTAGGTACCCAAATTTGAGCCCTGTGTGACGCCTCTCCCATTAATAAGCCAATCAGATGAAGAATTAAGAAGATATCCAATTTATAGCTGACAGCAAGAAATTCATTGCGACCAGTTTTGACAAGCGAACATCTTTGTCTATCGAATCGAGAGCTTTACTGAAATCAGGTAGTACTAGGATTGTAACTTCCTTTTTGGCCATTTCGCGGCGATTGTCATCGGTTATTTTTGCAAGAGCAGTGGTGGTGCTTTGAGATTTACGAAAGCCAGATTGAAAGGGATCTAGCAATTGATTTTCGTTAAGAATGAGCGTGATTTGTTCACATGCTAATTTTTCCAAGGCTTTTGATAAGGTATGAAAAAAGCTAATTGGGCGAAAATCGTTGATTTAAGTCGATTTCGATTACTTTGGTAATGGTCTTATGAAAGAGAGAGAGATAGAGAGAGAGGAAGAGAGACAGAGAGGGAGAGAGAGAAGGAGAGAGAGAGAGAAAGAAGAGAAGAGAGGCCTCTCTTATCGCCAACGAGCAAGTGGAGTGAGCAGGAAGAAGGAAGATGTCCCGGGGGAGGGAATTTAGTTGGGGGCGAAACACTGTTCGCGTTTCTCAAACGACACCTGCAAACACGCGCGCACCACAGACAAATGGAAACACATCACGAGACGCAACAGGAGGAGGAGAGAAAGGGGGAAGGAGGCGAGTGAAGAGCGTCACCCTTCGGGCCAATCATGATGGACCCTTAAGAGTGGTGGGGCGGTTGGATAAATAGGAGGGGGAAAGAAAGGGGGAGGAGAGGGTGAGAGAGGGAGGGGAGAGAGGGTGAGAGAGAGAGGGGGGAGAGAGAGGGAGAGAGAGAGGGAGAGAGAGAGGGAGAGAGAGAGGGAAAGAGAGAGGGAGAGAGAGTGGGAGAGAGGGGGGAGAGAAGGGAGGTGGGAGAAGGGGTGGCAGGGGGGCGGTAGAGGGGGGAGGAATGGGGATAGAGGGGAAAAGAGAGAGAGGGGAGAGAGGGCAGGATAGAGGGGGCAGAGAGTGGGGATAGAGGACGGAGAGAGAGGGCGGGATAGAGGACGGAGAGAGAGGGGGAGAGAAGGGGTTTAACGTCCGAACAGCGAACGTCATAACAGCGAAAAAAAAACGGCGAACGGACATAACAGCGAAAATTGCCTTTGTAAAAAACACCGAACGTGAAAATGGCTGAAATAAATATAGCAAAATACATTTACATATACCCTGCAAGCCGCCAATGGCGTGTGGAAAGGGGAAAACACAGTATATTATAATTATATGCGAATATTTCAGAAATGTAAATAATAAAGTCCATCCAAATCTTTATAATACAGATGTACATCTCCGATTCTGAAATCTCTCTTGAAATCAGGCAATTACTAGCCCTTTCTTAAGTTCCTGAATTTAACATTATCAATTCTTTTGAAGTACATATTGATTCTAAGTACTACGTTGATTAGGAGGAGATCCTTCAGCCAATGATCGATTATTTGGAAAATACCTGGATTGGAAGAAGGAACCGCAGAAATAGACGTCGAGGGTCAAACTTTCCTATTAAATTGTGGAACTGTCATGAGGCTGTTAAGTTAGGTTTGCCTAGAACTAATAATGCATTGGAAGGTTGGCACCGTAGCTTCAGCCAGTTAATTGGATCCATATGGAAATTTTAATGCTTACAAAAAGAACAAAATATTCATGAAGTAAAAATTGAACAATATATTTAGGCCAGAAAACCTTCAAAAAGCCGAAAAATTACACAATTACAAAAAGAAGGTTTTACAGGATAACTTGAAAGAGAACCCGAAAGCATTTTGGTCTTGTCAGAGAAGTCCAAGGTAGAGGCCCCAGTATTGCGTCACTGAGATCGTAAACGGGAAAATGTAGTTCACGATAGTGCGGAGAAAGCAAACCTTTTAAATCAAAACTTTCAGAAAGCTTTTACTCCTAATGACGATGAATGTGAAACCACTATTCCTATGCATCAGGGCGGCTCGATGGAAGATTTGAAAATTTCCGAAAATGGTATAGTGCTCCAAATTCATTCAGTTAAACCAAGTAAATCTCCTGGGCCGGGATAAATACCCGCGCGAGTATTGAAAGAGTTGGCTTATGAAATCGCGCCGTATTTAAAAATTATATTCGAGAAATTCATGGCGGAAGGTATAGTTCCTAAATATTGGAAGATGGCACATGTTACGCCCATCCAAAGAGAACCCCGAAAATTATAGTCCAATTTCCTTAACTTTATCATCGAGCAAGATACTTGAGCACATAATATTTAGTTCTGTAATGCGCAATTTAGATAGTCACTCATTACTTAGCGGATGCCAGCACGGATTCCGGAGAAGTAGATCATGCGAAACGCAGCTCGGCTTGGTCGTGGATGAGTTGTTGCGATGCGGAGAGAAAAATACTCATGTCGATGCCATATTGTATGATTTCAGTAAGGCGTTTGATAAAGCATCTCATGAGAAATTAATTGCGAAGTTAGTACAATACGGTATCAATCCGAAAGTTGTCAGATGGGTGAGAGGTTTCCTTTCGAATAGAGAATTGATAGCTGTCATCGATGGGAAATACTCGTCCCACGTTCAAGTTGAGTTGGGTGTTCCTCAGGGAAGTGTATTGGGCACTCTACTTTTCTAAATTTGTGTTAATGATATCTGATCGTTAGTTTGTGGTGAAATTGGATTTTTGCCGATGATACCGTTCTATACAAAGAAATAAAAACCCAGGAGGACCATCAGTCGCTGCGTGAAGACTTAAGAGCCGTTTCAGCATGGTGCAAAGAATGGAAAATTTAAATTAATTTCACTAAATGTGCCGTAGTTACGTTCTAGAAAAGTAAGAACATAGAAGTAGGTTTCGAGTATAAAATATATGCAATAAATATTCAAGCAGCCGAGTATGTTAAATATTTAGGAGTAACCATTTGTCGAGATCTTTCATGGGAGAAGCACATACGTCGATTTATAGGCGCGGCCAAAAAGAAACTGGCTTTTGTAAGTAGAATAGTATGGAACACTACAAAGTACGCGAAACATGTTACTTATTACTGGTTAGACCGCAAGTGGAATACGCCTCATGAATATTGGATCCGTACGAGAAGGGACATATAATTCAAATAGAAAGAGTTCAGCCCAAATCAGGCAGATTCGTAAAACAAAAGTACGAACATAAGGAAAGCGTCTCTTCATTATTGAGAGATTTGAACTGAAGTATATTTGGAAATCATCGGCGTACAGATGATGCTTGGAGAGAGGGGGAATAAAGAGGGGGAGAGAGAGGGGGGATAAAGAGGAGGAGAGAGAGGGTGAGAGAGAGGGGGACAGAGAGTGGGGAGAGAGAGAGAGAGGGGGAGAGTAGGAGAGTGAGGGAGAGGGAGAGAAGAATAAGGGGAAGGAAAAGGGGGAAGAGAGGGAGGTAGAGAGCGAGGGGAGAGGACGGGAGAGAGGGTGGGAGAGAAGGCGGGAGTTAGGGCGGGAGAGACGGGGGGAGGTTGTGAGAGAGGGGGAGGGGTGAGAGAGAGGGGGAGAGGGATGGTGTAGGGAGGGGGGAGAGAGAGGGAGTGAGAGTGGTGAGAGCGAGAGAGAAGGAGAGAGGGGTTGGAGAGAGGGGGAGAGAGAGGTGTTGGAGAGAGGGTTAGAGAGGGGGAGAGAGTGGGGGAGAGAGAGAGGGAGAGAGGGCGGAGAGAGAGAGATAGAGCGAGAGGGATAGAGAGTGAGGGGGGATAGAGATGGGGAAAGAGAGGGAGAGAGAGTGGGATAGAGATTAGGAAAGAGAGAGGGGAGGGATGGGAGGGGGAGAGTGAGAGAGGGAGAGGGGGAGAGATAGATAGATAATCGTATTTATTCGTTCGAAATTTCGACCATAAGGTCTATTCTTACATTTAACCCTTCGTCAGTATCATGAATATTAAAAATTAAATTATTACAATGAAGAGTGTATAAAATATACAAAACAAAAAGATGTAAGTGAAACAGATTTAATTTTGTGGGGTATAGCTAGTTAAAAAGAGATTTTTTCTTCCTAGTATAACCCACGCAGGAATACACCCACAAAGAACGGAAGCGAGATAAACCTGCGAACACACTACATAGTGTATATATTACAATGGTAAACTACAACAGAATATAGTAAGTACATCCTAAATACAGCATTGCTGTAAACCGTCACAAATGTACATATAAACACACTCAAGTTATATACATATGAAATATAGATAAATAGACAAAATATAGATAAAAATACATAAATTATACATAAAATATATACGGAAAACAAAAACAAAGTATAGGAAACAGTAAGTACCGTAGGAAACGTTGTAAATGCAGCATCGCTGTATACCGTCAGAAATATACAAATGAATACATTCAAGTAATATACACAACAACAAATATACACAAGTAATATACACATGAAATATAGATATGAAAAAGATACAGAGGATAACGAAACGCATATAAAAAAGAAGATGGGAAAGAATATATAAATATTCATATTCATATATAAATATCATAAGAAGATAACATAGTCAATTGTAGTATACGTTGTGAGAAACTGAATATCCTGTAATGAGATTAATTAATATTAATTATGTTTGGAGGAGTGAGGGCATCCATCACATAAAAGGTATCAGAGATAACTTAAAGTTGACCTGAGCGTTGGGCCGTGAGCAGCAAATTAAAGTATTTATGTTTGAAGATGTGGAGAGATGTTGTATTTTGGAAGTCTGTAGATAGGCCGTTCCATAGTCTGCTAGCTGTAACCTGGAAGGGAGGGGGAGAAAGGGAGGGGGAGAGTGGGAGGAGGAGAGAGGGAGGGGGAGAGATGGGGAGAGAGAGGGAGAGACTGCGGGAGAAAGATGGGGAGAGAGAGGGGTAGAGAGAAGGGAAGGGAGAAGGGGAGAGTGGGAGAGAGGCAGAGAGGGGGGAAAGAGGGTGGGAGGACAGAGAGAGGGAGAGATGGGGGAATGGAGAGGACGAGATGAGGAAAGAGAGGGGAATTAATGGGTAAGATGGGGAAAGTGGTGGGAGAGAGGGGTGGAGAGAGTGGGGGAAGAAGGGAGGTGTAGAGATGGGGAGAGAGAAGGGGAGAGAGAAGGGGATAGAGAGGGGAAGAAAGAAGGGGAGAGAGAGCGGAAGAGAGAGGTGAAGAAAGAGGGGGAGAGAGAGCGGAAGAGAGAGGGGAAGAGAGAGGGGAAGAGAGAGGGGAAGAGTGAGGGGAAGAGAGAGGGAGAGAGAGGGAGAGAGAGGGAGGGAGAGAGGGAGAGAGAGAGTGAGTGGGAGAGAGAGAAAGAGGGAGGAACAAGCTTTAAGGAGCTCTGAATGCGAGAGGTGGTCCTACGATGGATGATGGGGCTGCGCCATGCCAGAAGTCCCCTCGCTCCCATTTATTCGTAATAGGTGTAAACAGAAGTATCAAAAAGCAAATACAGGAGAAGTGAAAGTTTTCCGCATTTTGTTTTTCCCTGGAAGAGAGTGCTGTGGATATGGGGGAGAGCGAGGAAGGGCATGAAGAGGGGAACGGAAGAGTCCTGGGAAAGTGGGCCGAGACTACGATGCGGTTTTTCGGAAGTTGGTATTGTTCGCAAATCGTTGCCTGCCGAGATGCGTTTCCGGTTTTATTAACATTTATTTTGTTTGTTTGCTCTTTTTCGGCTTTGTTTGCTCTTTTTCGGCTTTGTATGCTTCGGAAGTTGTCCTTTTCCATGATTATTAAATATTATTTGGCAATATGTGTACACTTAATATATCTTTTATTATATTTCTCTATAAAAATTTTAGCTTTTCGATGTAATGTATTATTTGCTATATCGATCGTGTAACATTTTTTAACCCGAAAAATGTCACTAATAAAAGAAAGAGACGATTCTCTTTCTTCTCTTCCCTTCTCCTCTAACTCTTTTAATAAATAATTATATACATAAATATATGTAATCAGTTGTTTATTTTTTAATCAGCGGTAGAAAAGTTAATTTCGGCGTAATTGAAAAATAGTATAGTTCAAGTAGTTCTGGAAAGAACTAATCCGTCTAGTTTTCTTTCAATACAATTTTAATATATACACAAGTAAGAATGTACACAGGTTTCCCGTGGTACAGAAGTGATTTTCTTCAAATTCGCCGCAGTGTAGTCGCATAGTAATGTATTCTCTTTGAAATCAGAAAATTTTCTTTCCTTATATTGTGGTCACCCTTCTTTTTATATCCATTTTAAACATATTCATCTCATTTTTCCCATTATATACTCGCTCTACAAACGAAATTTCTTTTAAATCCTTTCATTTATATAATATTATATATAATGTTTTGACATAAATGTCCATTTTTGAACACCTATAATGAAATCATTGAAAACGACGCAGGGCTTTATGAAATTGCTTTTTTTACATTATCTTACTATGTTATAAGTTTATATACTTGCTAAATCGCACTGCTTTGCTCGGGAAAGTTTTATTAGTAGAAAACGATTGTTATTATTTATTATTTTTATTGATATATCACTTTTAATGTCATCATTATATATAGACGTTCCTTAGAGAGGAGGAGGAGGATATAACATAATAGTAGTTAGTGCTTGCATTCTGCAAGCATATCATCTCACCTTGAAAAAACATTCTTTTCTCAGACAGATATTTCATCTTTAAAATATATTTTTATTTCTAAAGATTTCACCTCCGCAGCGATTTTCGTTTTTCCCTTAAGTAAAAATAATAGGTTAAAACAATTCCCAAACATTGCAATTTTAAGAATTTTATATTATCTCCATAATGGGGTACTAATGCTACACATTTTTGCCAAATTATAAAGTTGTAGCACTTCTAGAAGTGAAATAACATTTATCTAATTGTTAAAATTTAAATAACTTTTAACGGCCGCAATAGAACTTCATGGATATATTGAAATGTTTATTCGCTTTTACAGATTAAACTCTAAATAACTTAAAACTTTCAGCTTTCTAACTCACACCGTAGTATCTAAACATATACCTATTTGTTTAAATTTTAAGAATTTTTAACTGCCAAACAAATTAAAATATCAAAATTTCTATAATCCCTATTTCGTTTTTTTACAAACGCTACGTCTAAAAAAATTCAGCTCCGTAGCACATTCGGTTATTCATAAACTTAAAAAATATGTTTAAAAATTTGCGAATTATTAATGGTGGAATTTTTTACCTTTTTCAAAATTTTATTTTTTTTATATATATATTATATTTCAAAAATTCGAACCTACAGAAAATAGTTTTTAAGATAAAAATTATTAAAATTTAAAGTACAAATGGGGTTAAAACAACCCGTAAAAATTTATATTATTCTAAATTTTCGATTTTTATAGTTGGTTATGAGAAAATTTCTATAGACCTGCAAAATTTAAGCTTCCTAAACCGATTAGATTGGTCTACACACTGAGATAACTTTTTCTCATGCTAATTTATGGGAGATATTCCGGGGTATCTGGAGTCGAACCCAGGACACTGTAAGCAAAAGTAACGATAATTCTCAATAGATATTGCAGCCGTCTAGTAACACTGAAATTTTCATTTTTCTAGCTTACGGGAAAGTGCCCAAAATTAATTTACAAAAAGGCGCAATTCATTTCTTATGGGAAAAAAAGCAACTTTCGGAATTTCTGGAGTCGAACTCATGTCTTACGTAAGAAGTCTTATTTTATCTGAAAATTTCTCTATCATATCTACAAAAACAAAAATTTTCAGCTCTCTAGTTCTTGTAGTTTTGCCTAAACATTTGTATCCTCCAGTTATATCCTCCTCCTCATCCTCTGTAAGGAACGTCTATATATCATTACTAGTAGTTGGTGCTTGCATTCTGCAAGCATATCATCTCAAAATTAAAAAACATTCATTTTTCATATTTCATCATTACAAATATTTTTTTAATTAAAAAGATTTCGCCTCCGGAGCAATTTCCGTTTTTCCCACATGTAAAAATAATAGTTTAAAACAATCCCCATATGTTGACATTTTAAAAATCTTACACTTTCTTTATTCATCATCATAGGTAGTCTGTCCGTAGACAGGTCCGTGATTATTCTTGGTTAAACTTGGTTCTCCATATACTCCTATTTTCCGCTGTCCTCTTTATATCTTGATAACTCTCTTTCCCTTTCAAATCGTCTATCAGCTGAAACCTTTTCCTACCTCTTTCCCTTTTCCCATCTAGTTTTCCTTCTAACACGTCTTTAATCATACTCTCTCTCCTCAGGTAATGTCCAACCCAGTTAGCCTTCCTCTTTCTGATAGTCTGTATAATCATTCGCTTCTCTCCTATTCTTCGTAGCACTTCATCGTTTTTCATCCTAGCTGTCCATTTTATCTTCAGCATTCTCCTCCAAGTCCACATTTCAAAGCTTTCCAAGTATTTGATGTCATTTTTCCTTAGCGTCCATGTTTCTGCCCCATACAATGCTATACTCCATACGTAGCATTTTATCAACTTCTTGCGGATATCTTCCCTTATATTCCCTGTAAGTAGTAGTTTCTTTCTCCTGAAAGCCGCTTTTGCTTTTCCTATTCTAGTTTTGATCTCATCCGTACATTTTGCCTCTCGTGTTATGATACTTCCAAGGTATTTATATTCTGAAACTTGTTCTAATGGCTTTCCCCCAATAGTTATGTTCAGATTCTCTTCTTTACCCGATATTCGAATGACCTTGGATTTTTCTGTATTTATTTCCATACCGTATTTTCTACCTGTTATCACTAGTCTATTTATCATTTTTTGTAGCTCCTCTTCCTTTCTTGCTAGAAGTACTTGATAATCTGCGTATTTCACTGTTCTTATAATCCTTCCTCCAATTTTGAAATCCCCTGTGCCTTCTAAAGCTTCTTGCATTAGACTTTCTCCATATATATTGAATAGGGTTGGCGATAGGCAGCAGCCTTGTCTTACTCCTCTACCGATATTTATTCCGCAGGTGTCCACATTCTCAAACCTGACCTTTACAACTTGATTTTCATATAGATTCCTAATCAGTCTCCTGTCTTTCCAGTCTACACCTATATCCTTTAATATCTTCATCAACTTTACCCAATTTACTCTATCAAAGGCCTTCTGCCAGTCTACGAAACATGCGCAGATATCTTGACTGTATTCTATTGCCCTTTCTGATATGATTCTAACTACTCCTATAGCATCTCTAGTTCCTCGTCCTTTTCTGAAACCGAATTGATCTTCCCCTATTATTTCTTCTGCCTTTTTCTCCAGCCTTTTATTAAGAATCCTCGTGATGATCTTCGATGTGTGTGACAGAAGGCTTATAGTTCTGTAATCTTTACACTGCATTGCCTTTGGCTTCTTCTTTAGAGGGATCATTGTTACTTCTAGGAAATCGTGAGGCCACTCTCCCGTGTCGTAAATCTTATTAATTAATTTCGTGATCACTTTTAGTCCTTCTGATCCTATGACTTTAAGTATCTCAGCCGGTATTCCATCGCTGCCCGTGGCTTTCCCCTTCTTTAGTTCCATTATCGCCTTTTCTACTTCGCTCTCCATAATACTTGGTCCTAAGTTGTCTTCTTCAATGTTTTCCTCATTTTCCAGTTCTATTTTTGCCGCTCCTGCCTGTTTGCTGTATAATTCTTTAATGTATTCTTCCCATACCTGTGCTACATCCTTTGTTTCTGAGACTATCTTCCCATCCGTATTCATAATTCCTTTACCACAAATTCTATTAGACTTCTTATCTTCTAATTCCAGTGCCCTAGCGTACATCATATCGTACCGTCCTAACTTCTCCATTTGTTCTATTTCATCACATTTTCCTTTTATCCAATTTTCTCTAGCTTTATCTGTTACCCTTCTCAACTCATTGTTTATACGCCTATAGTTGGCTCTACCTTCTTCACTGTTAACGTTTTTCCATTTTCGTCTCTCATCCATTTTCTCCAGCATTTCCTTCGTGATCCATGGTTTTCTGATTTTCTTCTCTTGTTTTCCAATCTCTTTATCCAAGGTATCCTTGATACTGGTTTTAATTTCATCCCATTCTATATCAACGGTCTTCGGTTTGTTTTCCAACTTTCTTAGGTTATCTTCCAACTTCATGCTGACTACATCCTGCCTTTCTTTCAGTTTTTCTAGGTCCCAGGTCTGTCTTTCTCTTCTCGTTTTTCTTATTTGTTTGAGCTTTGTACTCATGTCAAGTATTAGAAGGCTGTGATCTGAATCAATGTCTGCTCCTTGCAATGCCTTGGCGTTCTTTATGCTGTTCCTGAATCTTTGTTTTACAAGGATGTAATCTATTTGGCATCTCATTCTATCTCCTGGGCTTTTCCATGTGTATAACCTTCGTTTATGGTTTTTGAACCATGTATTAGTCACTACAAGGTCATTATTGATGCAGAATTCTACGAGTTTCTCCCCTCCTCGATTTCTCTTCCCAAGTCCGTATTGCCCGACAACATTTTCTTCCTGTCCTTCTCCGACTATGCTGTTCCAATCTCCCATTATTATGCAGTTTACCTTTCCTCTTCCGTCTTCTTCGTAAATTTCATTAATTTGCTCATAGATCTCATCTATTTCTTCATCGTCATGAGCTGACGTTGGCATATATACCTGAATTATCAGCATGTTCACTGGGACTGCTTTTAGCTTTATTGCCATCAGTCTATCGTTCGTTGCTATTATCTTTGTCACGCTTTTCATCATATCTTTCCTAAGTACCAGAGCTACTCCCCTTTCCCCACTATTTCCTCCAGAATAAACTACCGTGAATTCTTCCGAGTCGAACTGTCCTTCTCCTTCCCATCTAGTTTCGCTTAGCCCTATAATGTCAACTCTATTTCTTCTCATTTCTTCTTTCAGGTTCTCTAGCTTTCCTGCCTTTCTCATAGTTCTAACGTTCCAAGTCCCTATTCGTAATTTACTTTCGACAAATGTTTTCCTCAAGGCAGTCCCCGCCCGGAGATCCGATTGGGGGACTATTTTACCTCCGGATTGTTTTACCTCGAGAGAACTCATATTGTCCAACCATATAATCTTTACTAGGGATTGTAATGTGGTAGTTTCCCTCTTGCTTTCCACATCGCAGTACTGTAGCCGTTCAAATCGTCCTGATCACGCCTACAGCTGTATTGGATATAGACCCAACCAACATCATTTGTTTTCGGCTCTATACCATACTGACAGTACTGCTGCCTACTGCCAGGCACTGATGATAGTTTTTTTTTTTTTTTTTTTTAATAAAACCTCCATTCGAGGGGTTTGAACCCCCGAACTTTGCAATAGAAAGCCGACACGCTAACCACTACACCACCTTTATTATGGGGTACTAATTCTACACATTTCAGTCAAATTTTAAAGTCGTAGAACTTTTAGAAGTAAAATAATATTTTTCTAATTGTTTAAATTTTTAACATTTTTAACGGCCGCCGAAATTCATATATGGAGAGATTGTGATGTTTATTTGTTCAAATTCACTACTCGGTAAATAATTTGAAAATTTCAGATGAGCTGGAGATTCGAAATTTTTTTCTTAGGTAGGATTTTGTGCAAAACCGACTAGAAAAGACGAAAATCTTGAAAAAATGCAACAATGCGACCGCTAAAAATTCGCAATTGTTTAAAAAAAATTTCAGGGTTTATGTATTTCCGAATGTGCCACGGAGTTCAAATTTTTTTTATAAGTAGAATTCTTAAAATACGAAATAGGGATTAAACAAATTTTGATATTTTAATTTGTTTGGCAGTTAAAAATTCTTAAAATTGAAACAAATAGATAAATGTTTAGATAATACGGGATGAGCTAGAAAGCTGAAAGTTTCAACTTATTTACAGAGTAGTGAATTTGCACTAAAAAAACAAATACCAAATAAGAATTGCGGCGGCCTTTAAAAATTATTTTAATTTAAACAATTAGAAAAATATTATTTTACTTCTAGAAGTTCTAAATCTTTAGAATTTGGCTAAAATGTGTAGAATTAGTACCCCATAATGAAGATAGTGTAAAAGTTTAAAATTGCAACATTTGAGGATTGTTTTAAACTATTATTTTTACATGTGGGAAAAACGAAAATCGCTGCGGAGGTGAAATATTAATATTAAAAGACTATTTGTAATGATGAAATGTCTGTCTGAAAAATGAATGTGTTTTTATGGTGAGATGAACTGTTTGCAGTATGTAAGCACCCACAACTAGTATTACAATAATACTAATACAATCAATTAGAAAATTTGCCTACTTTCGCTGTTGGGTACCCAAAGTTTACCAAACGTTCCCCATTCCTTAAATACGCAAGCGATTTTTACATTAACATTTACTATTTTATCTAATGTATTGTATTGTATATATTGTATTGCATTAAATGTATTGTATTGTAAAGTTCTACCATTAATATATTTACGTATTAACGTCTTACTTACTATTCATATGGATTAAAACAGCAATAAAATTATGTGGTTTATGTCAATAATATTAGCCAAAACGTAATAAATAAACAACGTTTTGGTTGACGAACAAATGTAAGTAGAGGTATCAATTTATGTTGCGATTAATGTTTCAATGTTAATGGTAAAAGATAACAGTGTTCTAATTTTCCTTAAAAATCATTTACTCACTTTAAAGGTATTCATTAACTATATTTAGTCATGAATTCATTTGTACCCTTTATCATGGCGTTGGCTATTCTTCCTCTACGGCGCGCCATGGCATAGATTTTCCTTTCATTAATCTTTACTGGGCTATCTTCCTCTGAAGAGGATAATAATTAAGAAATTTGTCTTTGTTGCCGCCTGGAAGATGTTAATAAATTTTTCGCTTAAAGGATAATTTCGGGCGATTTAACATGCAATACGACAATGTAAGAATAGAATTAAAATATTTAGTCTTTCGTGCGTAAAATAAACTATGTCCCGTGATCATATGTTAATATTTATGTTTATTTATATCCTCATCGGTGAAAAGCTGTATGGCATTTTGGGGCTTTTCCACACCATTTCCCATGCATTCTTATGGAAACAGTATTTTCTTGACCCCATGGAATATAAGAGAACCCACTGTCTGTAAACCTAGATCAAGTTTTTCTTTGGTTCATAGGTTGGCCCATGAAACTTTTGAAATCGATAGCCTCAACGGTGTAAAAACGTATAAAAACATACACACACACACTAAAATATTTATAAGAAAGGTATATATATTTCTTTCAAATCTTTCTAGCATTATGTCTCCGCCCCTATAAATGCTACAGGGCTGATATTTATTGTATATTTTTATTTCAGATGAAAACCTACGAGAAAATTAAAAATCACAAAAAAATAAATATTTAAGGAGTCAAATTAACCCCAATGTTCCATTTCAATTTCTCATAAGATAAGCATGGGATTCAATGTAAGGCTTTCTAAAAATTAATTTAAATATTAATTAAATTGAGATAGGAATTCGGGAAAAGAACAGTTGTTTACCTGAAAGAGTGGAGTTCTTAATTTTTTAAGGCAGAAATCAAATATGAAATATTACATGAATTTTTCCTCTCTTCAACAATGGAAATGTATAAAAACCATAGCAACGACATTATTGCTTATTAAAGGACCTTTAACAGTGTTAATGGAAATTAAAGACGTTTTAATACTTTTAAGGGAAATTTATGTCGTCGTAATGAATTAGAGTGGAATTTCCAAATATTTTAAGATTTTCCTATGTTGAAATAAACTTTGAATATTCAATTTATAGTCTTTGCAATTTTACATAACCCAAAAACTCAACATTAAAATACAAGAAGACTAAAAAGGAGAAAATAAAATACTAAAAAAATATTTATCAGCATACACACATTTATGTGCACTAAAAGGTAGAAAATAAATTTTTCTGCCCTCAACTTGAATTAAATTTGGTGTGCAGAATAAGAGTGGGTGGCAATTTTTACCACGCACATTTATTCTGAACGCCTAATTTAATTCAAGTTGAGGGCAGAAAAATTTATTTTCTACCTTTTAGTGCACATAAATGTGTGTATAATGAAAAACATTTTTTTTAAATATCTTATTTAATTAATTACGATTTAAATACGAAATCGGAACATGAACCATCTCTTGATGAAAGGTTGATGTTTCTGTTTTTGAAGAGAGTTATTGAATCTGGGCCGAATCAACATAAAAATTGTTTTTCATTAGAAAATAAGGGGATTTATTTGTTTTCTTACAATGAAAAATATAAACTACCATGACAACGAATCCAATGCTTTTAAATGGGAATTGGTAATCTGTGTTGTAATAGCATCGATTCAATACTTTTAATGTTGGAATTGATAGATTGGATTATAAACCCCTTGATTTCAACCGACGACGTATACATATGATGGCGTCATAACCTTAATACACGATATATCGTTATAAATGAACAAATAGTTCTGGAAAGAACTAATCCGTCTACTTTCAATTCAACACAATTTTAATATATAAATATCACTTTCAAAATTAACATCATTTCGTGTCAGGAGTAGCTGTTATTACTATTTTTAGGTGCATCGACGGCTAAGGTCATCTCGCGCCGTTGAATATTCAATTCAGAAAAATCCTTAGACAATCACAAAACCCATTACCCAGGTATGAATCGAGCCTGAGACCTTTTGGAATGTGCACTCGGCTATGCTTCAACCGAGTTCGAGAATGATCATCAGCATAGGAACAAATCGAAAAAAACTGCTGGAACGAATGTTTTGAGAGAAATTCCAACAAATACGATCGAAAATCAAAATTATGTGATAAGAATATTCACTTCTTTCCTCTTATAACAGTAAAAATTACACTCCGATAATTCTAAAATATTTTAAAATGCAAAAGAAAAACTCTCTGCCGGAGGATCTTAGATTAAACAAGTAAATCAAATGTGAAAAGAAATATCTGAAGTCGAACTCGGGACCTGTAAATTCGGAATATAAATGATGGCTCGGTGATAGCCTCCGAAAGCACTGGCCTTATACTAAGTTTCATGAAAATCGGTCAATTCATGAAGAAGATGCGAATGGGACACACACACACGGGCCGCGAGGCGATCTCATAAGAGTACTTTCCATTTTTTGGAAAGTGTGTTAAAAACACATTCGTTATAATTAAGGAGATTGGTAATCTACACTTATAGAATACAAAATTGTTTGGTTTGTTTGCTTCCGTAGCTCAACGGCTAGTGTATTGAGCTCATTACACGGGAATATTGGGTTCTGTCCCCACTGGAAATATGTTTTAATTTAAAAAAGCATTTCATAAACCAGCGGTAAATAAAATAAAACAGAAAATAATTTTATAATATTCCGAATTTTGAAGTTGCGTAGCAACGGCTAATTTATTTGTAGAAACTAAAAAATAATAGGAGGAAAAACAATTATAGGTATAAATTGAAAATTATTTGTCGTTTATATGAATTTTGGTTTTGATGTTTGAAATAAAATTTCATATTAATAAAATTTGTGTTTAAAAATCCATTTTTGCGACTAAAAAAAGCCAAGGATCTCGTCTTTCCCTATCTATTACTTTTCATGCCTCTGTCTTTCTCACGCATTCTCTTTAAGTGCTCTAATATCGTTTTAAATATCTCCCGTTGATTCATTAGCTTTAGTTACGTAAAGAATTTATAGTTCATTTTTCAAGTAGACAATGGAAGTATATTTACAGCGTCATTATGACGAAAAATAGAATATAGGAATTTGCGGTCACTCAAGCGAATAAGTAATACTTCGCAGGCTATTGATGAATTAAAATTACGCTTTTACTACGTATACGTTATTAATGCCAAGAAATTCGTTTCCGGGGGCTAAATTAACTAAATGGATAAAGATATCGAAAAAATTTAGTAAAACGTAATTTTTGGACAATTTCGGCAGAAATTTGAAATTTCATAATATGAAATTTAATACGTTTTCCAATATATGTATATGTGTAAATCCCGCGTCAATATCTTCAGTGTAATATACATTGAAATTTCAACAAATGAAGGTTTGCGAGCTGGATTTTTGCTCTTTCTATATTTCATTGTATATTACTTATACGTTACTTAATGATATTCCGTTTTAAAAAATCACAAAAATGACATAAAGTATTGCACCACGGTGACCATTCGTCCCGGTTTAGCCGAGGAGTCCCGGATTTTAGATGTCCCGGCGTCCCGTCCGCTTAAGTATTTGTCCCGGTTAAAAATAGTTTTTATTTTTTATTTCAAAAATATGTAATAAATAAATCACATTCCATCATTTGTATGTAATTACAGATGCTGGCCATTTATTAAGAATTAAAATCCCAACCTTCAACTAAGTTTAACCTTTACGTGAGCGGGTAGAATTAGTACCTTACATTGGATAACATATAGTATTCTTAAAATTTCAAAATTAAGGCATTGTTATAATCAAATATTGTTCAATAAGGAAGTTCACTAGTTTTTGCAATTTTAAGAATATTATATTATTTCCAGATTGGGTTAATAATGCCACACATTTCTGCCAAATTTATAATTTGTAGAACTGTTATAAGAGAAATAACATTTATCTAATTGTTTAAAGTTAATTAATTTTTAACGGCTGCAATACCTATTTAATGCATACACTGAAATGTCTATTGGTTTTTATTGACTAATTTCTAAATAACCTAAACATTTCAGCTCCCTATCTGTCACATATTATCTAAACATTTACCAATTTATTTAAATTTTAAGAATTTTCCAGAAAGATATAACTTTAGTGGAAACATTTTTTAATTCAATAGTTTTTCCCTCCGTACCCAATTTCGATCATTCCTTATTGAAAATATTTGATTAAAACAATGCCTTAAATTTGAAGTTTTAAGAATATTATGCTTTATCCAATGTAAGGTACTGTTTTCACACATTTCTGTCAAATTATAAAATTGTAGCACATCTATAAGTGAAATAATATTATTATATTATAATTATTATTATATTTAATTGGTTAAATTTAACAAAACGTCCGCAATAACACTTTGTTGGAGATTTTCAATTGTTTGTTTGTTTCAATGTAATAAACTCTATATAACTACAAAATTTCTACTTCCGATCATTTCCCGTAGTACATAAATATTTATCAATTTGTTTAAACTTGAAGAATTTTTAACAGGCAAACAAATTAAAATATCAAAATTTCTATAATATCTATTTCGTTTTTTACAAATTCTACCTTTTAAAAAAAATTCTGCTCCGTAGCGCATACAGAAATACATAAACCTTGAATTTTTTTTTTAAAGAATTGCGAATTTTCAGAGGACGTATTGTAGAACTTTTTCTTGATTTTCGGTTTTTTCTAGACGGTTTTGCGCATATATATTTCCCTATATAAAAAATTTCGAATCCACAGCACATATGGAGGTGCCAAAACATTTGTATTATCCTTCTATATGTATATCATATCCATTATATACTGGGTGTCCCAAAAGTCCTTGTTCATTTTTAAAATTTAATAACTTAAGAGGTATACATGTTTCAAACTTACAACAAACAGCATTTGACAGCTTAATTATTGTCATTTTAAAAGAATGCAGATTTTATTTTTATACATGTACATAACCGCCATCATCTATGATACACCATTCAAGCCAATTTTCGATCACTGAGAAAACATTCCTCAGCTGCTTCTCAGTAATTGCAAGGGTTACATTTGTAATCCTAACCCTAAGTTGAAACAAAAACGAGGTTTTGATGAATAGACAACTCTTTTGACGAAAAAAATCCAATAGTGTTAGATCAGGTGACAGAGGTGGCCAAGCAAGAGGCCCTCCACTACCGATCCACCTGTCTGAGAAAGTGTCATTCAGAAACTACCGCACACGCAAAGCATAATAGCAGGGTGCCCCATTTTGCGAAGGATGGTGTTATTTAAAAGATTTAACCTCTCTAGTTCAGGGATGAAGAAATTCTGCAAAATTGCAAGGTAAGATTCACCATTGACTGATGACTCTTCAAAAAAGAAAGGACCGATAATGCAAGACTCCCTGAGGGCACACCAAGCATTGACTTTTGGGGAGTCTCTTTTTTGAGACTTTCCTTCTCTGTAAAAAGTGTCTGGATTCTGACTCTGACTAGCAAGCCTAGCCTATTTAGCCAGCCTAGAGCTTAGTTGGTTTATACCCTCTACACTGCGGATCATTTAAAAACCTTTAGTCACTAACTGGGAGTCCGTCTGCCTGGTGCGGGAAAACCCCAACTGGGGAAAGTACATAAGTCGCTGCGGGATTCTCTAGGCTTCCGGGATACGATTGGGTTCTATCCGAGAGTTGAGAGCACGTCTTGCTGCGGGCGGGTCAATCTCGTGTAGCCGCCGTCGCACGGTCGGTCCCACTCTTTATGCGGGGGGTGGCTAACCAAGGACCAACTTCTTACCCGCTCGAACTTTTCTATCTCGACAGGCGATAGGACTAGCACACCCCCCCCCCCCCCCCCCGGAGTGATCCGCTCATCCCACAGGCGTAAACAAAATATGCAGCCATGGAGTGATTCTGGAACCCTACAAGTACCAGAGGCCGCAGATGTGCTTCCGGTGTAATAGATATGGACACGGGTCCCAGAACTGCACTGTATCTCCAAGATGCTACAAGTGCGCTGGGGCCCACGAAGGCAAAAACCGCCCTGATGACAAATCCAAAACAAAGGCAAAATATTGCAACTGCGGCGGGGAGCATGTCTCCTTTTCTCGTAGGTGCCCTGTCTACATGAAACATGAAGAAGCGTTGAAGATAAAAGAAAAGAAAGATGACAAAACGCACAAACCGATCCACCACCACCATCGGTCTGGACTATCCCGGGGAAAAAGACAAAGGGATTGAAGCAAAGGAATTCCCGCCGCTACCACAAAAGGAAACCAAGGAACAGCCCAAAAGGGAAGAAAATATTTCTAACAATGACTCAGATATAAAAACCTTACTTGCGATTATGGCTCAGTTTACACCAGCAATACAAAAACAAATGACTGCCATGAAGACGCTAATACAGACCCTGGTAGCCGCCATAACCGCACAAAACGGCAATTGACGTTAGGGTCAATCAAGTGACTGCGATCATCATGGCCCGTTGGAACGCAAATGGAGCCGTAAGAAACAAGACGCCGGAGCTCATTGAGTTCCCAAGGAAGCACTCAGTTAATATTATTTTAATACAGGAGACGCACCTTCAACCGAATGAGGATTAGGCTGTTCCTGGTTACAAGCAACACTCGAGGGGGTGGAGTGGCGATCCTTGCCCGTGAAGGAGTTGCATGCGCAGCAATAGAAGACAGAAGCTCTTACCCGATAGAAGCAGTGGGAGTCAGAGCTGACACAATTATGGGAACGATCACCATCTTCAGCATTTATATACCACCAAAAAAAGAATTACGCGTGCAAAACCTAAACGGGCTGCTTAGCATGGACGACGGAGTGATAATCGCGGGTGATTTTAACGCGACGCATTGGGCGTAGAACTGCAGTAAAAAAAACGGCGTAGTAATCTTTTAAAGACATGGAAACGAGACAACCAATTTATGGTCCGATAGCAACGATGCGACCAGGACCAAGAAACACAGGAAGTGTCCTTGATTTTGCACTGATAAAGAACTTTGATCGAGATACAGTGTCAAAAACTGTTCCAGAACTAACAAGTGACCATTTTCCGGTGGTTCTGAGGATCTAAAAACAATTAATATTTTATCAACAGGACAACCTCCGCATGTGCTTTGGACTTGCGGGCTGGGCTAAATTAAGAAATAAAATTACGGAGACACTACCAAGTGATGTGCCCACGATATACACCAGGGAGGGAATAGACGAGGCGGCAGAATTGTTGTGGAACACCATCACGAAGGCAGCGGAAGAAGCAATCCCGCGCAGAGCAAGAAAAGCAAAAGAAAACCTGGAGATCCCTGACGAAATTAATGATCTCATCAAAAAAAGTAACCAGGTGAGGAGGGAATACTATCGCCTTGGCACCGCCAAGCAAAAAAGGGATCTCCGGCAGCTGAATAGGGAAATTAGAGACCAATTGAGGCGTATGATTTCTCACATGCCCAACAAACCCCCCCTGCAACTCCTACTCCAGTCCCACAACCAACATCACCTACCCCATAACTTCTACCACCAACTGCACCACCCGCAATATTATTTACCTCCTGAAATGCACCCAATGTCCCGACTTTTATGTTGGCCTCACTAGCAATCCGCTTAACATCCGCATGAACGGCCACCGCAACAGGGTCACTCTCAAACGTCCGCTGCCGGTGGCCTTTCATGCGAACCAACATAATTTAAAATTTAACGACTGCTTCACAGTGAGAGTCATTCGCGCTCTCCCAGACAATGCTTCGGCTCCCCAACTCCGTCAGTGGGATCTTTCGCATATTCATCTCTTAAACTCCTTCATTCCCCCTGGCCTCAACCTTCGATAGCTTTTCACTTCCCTTTTGTCTTCTCTCAACCCCATTCCAATCCCCAGCCTGCTCCGCATCCTCCAATCCTCGACCTTTCCGCAATACCATTCCACCCCCATGCCTCCAGCCAGTATCACTGCTATCAGTCGTCTCTCTCGTTAGCTGAAGAAATCATTCCGAAAGCTTCTAAGTTTGTTATGATTCTGTGTTGTTTTTAGTGCTGTTTTACATGTGTCACTTCGACATCCCCAGGGCCTCGCCAACTTGAAGTCGACTGATTGGTGAGTGTTTACTGGGCTTCCTCATGCCAACATCCTGTTGCCATTCATATATCCCTTTTACCATTCCTTTTTCCGTAAGCTGTTATATATATATATATATATATATATATATATATATATATATATATATATATAGTGGCGGCTCGTAGCTAAAATTAGTGGGGGTGCTGCTCCAGAAAATTTTTAGCCTTTGTTTTAAAATTGTGTAAAAGGAAAAAAACATGTATAAAAAGAAAATTTATTCAGGAACTTGATAAAATCTTAACAAAAAAACCAAACATTTTTTACTTACTTTAACTTAAATTGTTACAGTTCAAGCTTAATCTATTCATTTAAAAATGAAATCCATTCTTCTTGTTTTAATTTGCGCAAAAAGTTTAATAATATTCTCCTTGATCTCTAAATGACAATTGAGGAAATTTTTCTCCATTGAAAGTACTGCAAGCGCATTTAGTCTTTCCGAATTCATAGTGCTTCTTAAAAAAGTTTTTATTCTTTTCAATGTTGAAAAGCAGCGCTCTGCCTCTGATGTAGTCATGGGAATTGTCAAGAGGATTTTATCAGTTTCGTAATTTCACTAAAAACACCATCTAGATTATTTTCCAAGATAAATTTCAGCAGCTCAATTAATTTGCAATATTCATGAATATCAGTCCTACAATAAAATACTTTTAGTTCAGTTTCAAGCTTTTCTTTGTCAATCACGGGATAAGCTTCAGTGGTCAGCACTATCTCTTTTGTGGGATGTTCATTCTTAAATCTAGTGAAGCATTTCTTGTTGAACAATTTAGCAGCTACTAAGTGTTTAGTGGAAGAATATCTGTCCATTATATCAACACATATATAGTCACACACTTCCTTAGCTTCTCACAGTACTTTGAGTTTCTCAATTCTAAAATAGCAGTTTTGAAATTTGTTATATATTCATTAACTTTAAACACACTAATTTCTCGAGATTGCATTTGGTTGTAAATTATTTCAACATGAGGCAAAATCTGATGAAAAAGCTCTAACCAAAACTTGAAATTATCATCATTCAGGTATTTTAAAAATCCTGTTGCTTCTGCAATGGTTTGATCTGCATTTGATGTTGACTGAATTTCAGTAAGGCAGTTTTTTAAAGGTTGCAAATTTTCATGAACTCTGTTTATGTTCCGTATGTTGAAATTCCACCTTGTAGAGGATGGACGTGGAATGCTGACGTCCATATGTTTCTTGAGAATGGACACACGTTGTGGTGATCTTGAGAAGAATGTTGGAATAGCCAGAATGTTAGAGAAAAATATTCTTGCGTTTCGTGTAATACTTGCTGCATTTCTCATTATTAAATTAAGTTGATGTGCATAACAGTGAATGAAATGTGCATTCCTATAAACTGCTTTTATTTTTGCTTGAACTCCTGCTTTTTTGCCTTTCATGACATTTGCACCATCAAACGTCTGAGCTATCAGTTTTTGTCCATTTCCTTGATGGATTATGTCCAATTGTTCTAAAATACGTTTTGATATGCCATCTGCAGTTTGATTTTCTGGAATAAAGTATCCCCAAAAACGCTCAAATATTTCTTCATTCAATACGTACCGTAGAACAAGGACCATTTGAGTGTGTTCCGAAACATCTGTTGTGTCATCAGCCATGACAGCTACAAAGGAAGCTTTTCTAATTTCCGTCCTTATCTCCTCATGGTATATTTGTAGCAGGCAGTCAAGTATCTCATTCTGAATGGTCTTAGAAGCACCTTTGAAGACTGCACTGGTTTCTAAGTGATTCTTCAAATCTGAATCTAATTTAGATGCAAAATTTACTGATCCTCTAAATACCCCTGGATTTACTGAATCGTCTTTTTCATCATGTCCACGTAAGGGAGTTTCAAAGTTTCCACAAAAGTAAAAGCAGTCTATTATTTTGGACAAAATTTCACGGTTCTTTTTAATTTTTATATTATGCTCATTGATTGAAAGTCTGTATGCCTCACTAAGTTTCTCCTTAATACTTACGGTTCCTAAAAGTGACAGTGAAGCAACATTATCAACGTGCTTCTTTGACTTCTCATGCTTTTCAGTTTTTTCTTTCATTTTGTTTATATTTCTAAAACCATCTTTTGTCCACGGTACATCACCTCCAAACAGCAAACACGGGAAGCAAAACAGTGCATTTTTTACTTCACAGCCGCAAAGCCAACTTTTCCGTTTGTACCATTCAGAATTAAAGCTACGAATATATTTCTTGTTGTTGCTTTTGCCTGGCTGAGATATTAGAATATCAGGTGTTGAACGACCTCTTTTCTTAACTGTAACTTTCTCATGGAGAGATAGCTGTGAAAACTTAAGCTGTTGAAGTTCACTTACAGTCACAGAACTTATTTCTTGGGGATGCAAGGCCATGGTTAAAGTTTTCTGTTAAATAAAAGAACCGAAAAAAAATGAATGAAATAGAATAGCTGGAAGCAGAATAATAATCTAATTCTACACTCTTCTACACTTTATCACATTCAAGAATATGGTACACGGTTTTTAAGCACAACACACGCTGAGTAAAAAAAAACTTCCCTCCACCATCACGCCAGAGCCGGCAGTGCGAGAGCAACAGTGCTCTCTCTACCTGGCAGTCCCGCCTTCCTCCCCACCCCCTCCTATGTGCGCATGCGCACAACAGTCAACCACCACGTCGCTGGCACTGTGAAGCGCACAGCTCCATACAAAGATTTTTGTATCTTTTTCATAAACTGGGGGATGGCTACTGAAGTACTGACATTAAGCTTAAGGAATATATATTGTACTACAAAAATAAAGAAAGAATTAAAGAAAAAAGGATTCATTATATTAAATGTTATCGATAATATCAAGTGGAAATAGGGGGTGCTGCAGTTCCGCAGTGCCTATACACGAGCCGCCACTGTATATATATATATATACACACACACTCATACTAGGGGCTCCGCTCCTGCTTTTTGCGCTCGCCAACCGAGATGGAAGGTACGCTACACTTATCTTCTCCATTGTGAGCGTATTGCACATTATATTACTACTGGCGTAATTGCCCGTCATATATGACGGGTATGTGTGAATTAAGTGTTAAGTTAAAATTGAAATAATAATTAATGAACCCAACTTTTGTATGCACTTAAAAGTAAGCAATAAATATAAAATTCACATAATTGTGTGTTCCAGGTAGTTAAAATTGTAATGCGTGTGTAGAAATTCTTTGACAAAGGAATACATTACGCTATACAATTCTTATACGCCAAAAATTATTTTTAATCTTTGTAACTTTTAATTTTGTCTCCCTCTATTTCTCTCTCCTTTTCTCACTTGTATTAAAGCATTCAATGCACGCATTACGCATCCTCCTATATAAACCAATTAACACCGCACTAACAATATGAACTATTATTATAAAAAATTTCTTCTACCCCCTTAGTTGGTGCGTCAATAAATAGATCACGAAATTTTATTTACTAAATAATACAAAACGATATATTATATATGATTCCAGGGATATATTAGTTTTAATTAAGTGATTTATTTTCTAATAATTTTTAATCAACCAAAGAAAATTATTTAAGACATACCTCACATGAGTTCAGTAGTAATAATATTTACGTTTATGTTCTTTTCTTCGCTGTAGAAAATCAATCTGTCATGCACGCGTAATGATTTAAATGTATTTTGTAATTATAGCTGATATAATTTACTTCAATAACCAATTAGACTATTTACCTTGACAACAATTAGGTATCTATGCATGAATATTTTAAATATGACGAGTATGCGTGAATTAAGTGTTAATTAAAAATAAAATAATACTTAATGAAACCACCTTTAATTAAAAAGTAAGCAATAAATAAAAAATTCATATAATTGTGTGTTCCTATTAGTTACCATGTGATAAAATATAATAACGATGAACTTTAAACAGCAATTCAATTACATCCATATCCTATATGCTTATTTATTTTTGTTGTACATAATTATCATGTGATAAAATGTATGCTAAATTATGATTGTGGTAATTTGATATATTTTATCGTTTGGTAAAATTAAATAGCGATTAAAATATTAAAATTAAACAGTTTTAACTTCATATTTATTTACCGCATTTTTTCAAAGGAAATAAGGGTTAACTTCCTCAAGATAAAATTGGCTTTTAGGCAGCCAATCTGATTTTTCAGATTGCGTTACAAACAAAATTATCTTAATGTATATAGGAGGATAACGCCACCGATCGTTTATCTATGGCAACGTGCTAAAGTCACCATTATTATTAAATTATAAAATTATTGCAGTTTTTTATCTAGGTTGTATATATGGGCCAATCCCTCCGGACTCGCGGCCCATCCCCCTCCATCACTGAGATATAAGTATAACACTCTATTAGTGATGGACCGAATATCAAAATTGCCGAATAACGAATACCGAATAAGTAATTGAATTCTGTTACAGCCGAATAACAAATACCGAATAAATAATCGAATACTGATACTGATGAATACCGAATATTCAGTCACCGAATATCCACATAAAAGAAACTTACTTATCAAATTGATTTCAGTAAAATAATAATTATTGGGAGTTTATAAATACCTATTAAATCAATATCACAAAGAACCTTCGGTGTTTTGAATTTAGAAACTTTACTGTGCCTTATTGTGTCCTAGGTATAGGATAAATATTTGAGGGCGTTTTAATTTTAATTTTTGTGTGGTTATTATTGTGTGGTTACTATTTGGTGGGAAATATTTCACTTCAGTAATAAATATTCGTATTTGAGAATTATATTTGGAATTTTATTTTGCTTTCAGGCTTTGGCTTGTTATCAAATTTACCATATTTCCAATAGTTTCGAGAATCGGTTTTATAGTTTAAATTCTTTCTCGTTTTTAATCTTTTGTGTTTTCAGTCTGTATCGCAATAGAAGTTGAATATTTTAAGATGTTTATTCAATTTTATGATTTAATTTTCAATTTTTGCTGCTTATTATTCGATTTGACTTTTGGTAAATTTTAACCGAATTCGAATATTATACCGAATATCTATTTTATCAAATTCGGAATAATACCGAAATTAGAATACATATTGAAAAAAATGGCTGAATACCGAATAGTTTTCGAATATTCCGTACATTGCTACTATCTGTTGACCTCTTAATACTTCATAGTACACAATATTTTGAAACCTGTGAGTTTTCATGTCGTTTTTAGCACCTGTAATTTTGATTTTGAGACTGGGCATGGATCGACACCGAGAGAAGGCCACGTATAGCTGACAGTGACCAAAGATTGGCTTATTTTGATAGATGTGAATACCCAATCGGTAAAATGTTTGTCATTGAGATATATTACTGTCGTAGCAAAGGCTAACCGTACGGGGAATTGTATTCTGTTAAAAATAAAAAGGTAACTCATGACTATCTTGAGTATTTAAAGAGATTCGAGGTATAGTAACGACATTTCCTTGTTTACCACCTGTCAATATTGAACATTAAAGAATTTATCTATCAATTCTCCGTACGATTAATCGAGTGCCGCTACATAAGCCATCATTTATACAAATGTTTCGAATTAATATCGCTATATTGCCTTCTTTCAGCATTAACTTTTGAGGCGGTAAACCTGAAGGGGTTAGTGACGCCAGATATTCGGGTAGATAACGTAACATGATTTCATCATTGTCTGTGCCGCCTCAGTCTACCGCTGTTGCCCAACTGTATCCCTCACAGATAATTTCTTCTCCTGGTAATTTACCCAAAACTTTTATGTTCAATGAATTTACTTAATTGTTTCTCGGAGCAAGAAGTGCGCTGCTTCTCAGCGACTCTTCAATAACGGCGACGACCTAGACAGCGGTGACTAAATCGTCTGGGTACAGTATTTCTCGGGGCACAATCAATCGATCTACTTTAATGTTGCCAATATCCAGGTGTATGAAACTCATATGGTAGAATAGATTCCCAGGTTTTACACGTAGTTCACTATGATGATACGGGGTCCACCAAATGCGCTGCAGTCTCAGCTAGCTCACTCTCTCTCTTTCTACCTCTATTTCTCTCTCTCTACCACATCACCACAGCGCCACACGTTCATTGTGTACCATAGTGGAACAGCGGCCATTTTACTTGATGTTGATATAAGTTCGTCATTGCTTATTGAGCGGTTGACTAGGTCGACTGTCCGACGCCGAGGAGTACGGATCGGCTGATGAGATACCGTGCGGAGGCGGAGCTGCGAGAACGTACTTCTATTGAGTTTCTGATTTCGGTTCTCGCCCCGGCATTTTGTGAAGTTTGTAATCATCACGAAAGTATTCTCTCTCTGTTGGCAAGGTGAATATATATATATATATATATATATATATATATATATATATATATATATATATAAGTATAAATACGACTCCTCGCGTGGTTCTCTCCCCCGAGAGTCGGCTGACTTCGCCACCCAGGGACACGCTGCCGCGTTCGCCCGGCGACCAATACATTGTTGTCGTCCCGCCGGCCTCTAAATCAGCGCAAAGCAGGAATACATAGTCGTCGCTCCGGCCGCTACACACCCATCGATATAAATGGATTGGCGTTGCTATGCCGATGAATTGATTCGATCGATCGATTGTTTCCACAAAAAAATCCCGAGTATATAACTGGACGCGCACAATCACCGAGTGGCCCCAGTGTTCTCAAACCGAGTGGCCCCAGTGTTCTCATACCGAGTGGCACCAGTGTTCTCTTAGTAGCCCCATACCGTGCTTCTACGCTGCCTGTGTTCAGTGTCCCCAGTGTTTCCACAGAAAATTCCCGAGTGTCGTAAAAACATCGCGACGATGAGTGCGCCTAAAAATTACTCCCTTTCAGTGCCTAAAGAGCGCATGAAATGACGTCCCCAGACCAAGGCGCGATACAGCCGTATGCGGCTTCCACTCCAATCCCATCTACTGTTCCAACCTATATCCCTTGGTATACTCCCACCAACTTTAATCCATACCTCGAGCCAAATTATGGCCCACCTAATCCCCTTCAACCAATTGTTTCACCCAACAACATCCCTACTTCATTCCTTCAACCTCCTCAAACAATATCAGTGTCGCAAACGCCACAGTTTACCATTCCTGCCACCTATGCAGCATTAATTAGCCGCCATAAATCTCCTATCACCACAGTCACCTCAACTAGAATCACACCGATCCTGTCGTCCAGCCCTGTGGATCCACCCAACCAACTAAATTTAACCCCATCAGCAGACCGCATAGCCCATCTCTTCGCCTGTGCTCGCAGACATCTTAGAACCAACAACTTAGCAGTCACGATGACACCAACTGGACTAGCCGTCGTCCCTCACATCTATACAAACCCTAATTAGGTCGAAAGTGCTCAACCCTCCAATACCTTAGTCTCTTGTGATAACCGAAATACTGATGTAAATATAGCTTCAAATCACAGCCAGCCCAGAATAACCCGTTCGCAAAAAGTAAATCCTACCCCCTCCACTAGTGTTAATAATAATAATAATAATGTTGCAATTTTTGAAAATATCTTCGATAAAAATTCAGTAATAACTAAAGGTAATAATTTTAGCCCAGCCAGAGAAACCCGCGCCAAAAAATCCAAACCCACATCATCCAATCACCCTAGCCCTAACGCCTCCCCCTCCCCAAATGAAGTCACCACCTCCAACCGCTTCCAACTCCTAGACCCCGACCCCGATTCCTCAGGCAGAGAGGAATCTAACTCGGACTCAAATCCAAATTCTGCTACAAATCCATCCAATTCCTCAGATATGGAGGCATCCCACCCCCCTCCAAGTCATCTATCCCCCCTACCACAAACCCCAAGCCCACTGAACTCCTACCCCCACCCCCCAACCTGCTCCCGTCCCCTCAATTAAAATTCAAACTTCCCTAAACTGGCTCCAACTATCTAAGGAACTATGTGAAAAATTAGTTGTAAGGCCATCAGCAAAATTTATTTCCTCCAACCTAATTCTATTACAGTGTAAAACTGTTACAGATTACCTAGCAGCCCGCAGTTGTCTTAAGGAAAATAATATTTCTTTTTATATCTATCAACTACCCCACGAAAAACTTCAAAAATTTGCCCTGAAAGGACTTTCAAACTATCTTAAATCCGTAGACATAGTCGACGCCATTGAACGAGATGGCTTTGAAGTTCACGATGTCTATCAAGTTTTTTCTACACGCCCGACCTATGCGCAGCAAAAGCAAGGGATCAAAACAGTGGAAAAATATCCAACTGACGTATATATCGTAACCTTAGCCAAAACAGTTGATTCTAAAAAAATTGCCAATAAATCCGGAAGTACTATTTATAATTGTAAAATACTTCCCTACAAAAAACCACTTAGCCCAGTTCAATGCTTCAATTGTCAAAAATTAGGGCATACTAAAAACCATTGCAATTTTCCGGCCGTATGTGTAAAATGCGGCGGCGATCATCCTTCTGCCAAATTCTCTAAATGCCCCGATACTCCCCCCACTTGTGATAACTGCGGAAATGTCCATACTGCCAATTAAAAAAATTGCCCCACCTACATCCAAGCTCGCGCAGCAGTGTATAACCGCCTGAACCCTACCTCAGCACCAGCTCCACCACCTCCACCAGCACCAAATCCTACATCCCATCCTTCATACTTTCCCCACCTACCTACTCCTCCAACCCTCCCTACCCAAAACTTAATCCCCACCGCATCCCACCCTCTCCTACCCATTACCCCCTTACCCTCAAAACCCTTTCATCCAACCCACTTTTCCACCCCCTTGTAATAACAATAATATCTTATCCGACAATCAATGGCTGCACAATATACGTACCCATTTTCGTTTTCTCCAAACTAGCGAGCACCGGCGCATATATCTTCTGAATGAGTTACTCAAATTTGATGGCTTCCCACGCCCCTAAAATTAATAAACTTTCTATCCTCTCGTGGAATGCCCATAGCATTAAAAATAAAATTACTGAACTCCGAGATTTCCTCTCAACTTCTCACTTAATCCTCCTCCAAGAAACCCACGGTCACAAACAAACTTTACATTCCCAATTTTAAAATTTACCGGCTAGATCGCACTTCTTCCGGAGGCGGCGTGGCCATCGCCATCAGGTAAAACATCAGACATTCAGTTAGGAATTTTCTTATTATGAAATTTATAGAAGCGGTAGGAATTGTCCTTCGCACATAAATTGGCCCAATGACCATTAACTCCATTTATAAACTTTCGACTCAAAAATTTCAACTTACTGACTTACGGAACCTTTTTGCGGACAACCGACCCGGACTATATATAGGCGACTGGAACGCAAAACATCGACACTAGGGCTGCAATGCAACCAATACGGACGGAAGACTTATCATTAATTATCCATCCACTGATCCAATAGCCATAATTACCCCAGACGAACCGACGCATTTTTCTTCCAACAACCCCTCCTCAGACATACTTGATTATGTCATAAGCAAAAATTTTCCTATTACTTTTACCCCAAAAGTGCTAAAAGTCTTCTCCTCAGACCACTATCCAATTTTCTTTCCCCTTTCTGTAGACCCATCCCAACTCCTCCCATCCCTGCCCCAACGAACAGACTGGACCAAATTTGATTCTTTAGCAAATGAAAAAATATCCTCTCTCCAACCTCTACCCACTTCCTCTTCTACCTCAATTGATACCCGAATACTTGAAATCCAAAATATCCTCCTCTCCTCCAAAACCTAAGCCTCCCAAATTTTTCCCCAACCCACACCCCCATTCCGCCCATCTCTACCTCCTTGCGGGAACTAATCCAAAGAAAAAACCGCATTAGAAGACGCTGGCCAAAATACCGACGGCCATCAGACCGAAGAGACCTGACACATCTGAACAATCAAATCAAATATCAAATCCGCGACTTTCAACAGCAACAGTGGTTTAATAAAATCAACTCTCTCCGCACTGACGATTGCAGGATTTGGCGTACAACCAAATCCCCCACCAAACCTTTTCCACCCACTCCTCCCCTCAAAACTGTTGACTCCGTCATTCACGACCCATTCCACAAAGCACAACTTTTTGCTGATTACCTTCAGAAAATAATGACTCCCCCTACCTCAGCCCTCACCCCCACTGAATTAGACGCCAAAATTTACTGCTCCACCTTAGGCCAGACTCCTCAACCTGCTCCCATTCAAACCTCTTATCCCGAAATTAAATCACTTCTGCATAACTTAAAAACTAAAAAAGCTCCAGGCCTAGATAACATTACCAACCTCATGCTAAAAACTATGATTTCCTCTAAGCCATTTATTAACATCCTAACCAATCTTTTTAACAACTCCCTTCAATTAGCTACTTCTCTCCCTTATGGAAAAACGGTAAAATTTTACTCTTCCTCAAACCAGGCAAAGATCTCTCCTCACCTTCCAGCTATCGCCCTATCTCCCTTTTACCATCCCTCTCCAAAATTTTAGAACGCATTGTTTTAAAACGCTTAACACTTTTCATTAATGAAAACAAAATTTTAATCCCTGAACATATCGGCTTCAGACAATACACATCGACAATTCATCAAATATATAGGCTCACGGATACCATTGCTCGAGGATTTAACTACGGGAAAAATCAACAGAAGCGGTTTTTTTAGACATCAGCAGAGCTTTTGACACTGTTTGGCACCAAGACCTCTTACTCAAACTATCCAGACATGGCTTTCTCATCAACCTTAAAAAACTAATAAAAAATTTTCTATCAAGTCGCACTTTTCAAACCGGCATTAACTCCTCTCTCTCCACCTGCCGCCCAGCTCTTACAAGATTAACTCAAGGGGCAATATTGAGCCCAATACATAAACTGACTCTGAGACCTCAAAATCTGTAGATCCTTTATTAATTCCTTCGATAATGATTTCAAGAAATTTCGCCTTGTCATTTCCTTTTGAACGTTTTGTTTATAAACAATAAAGGCATTTATGGCAGAAACGTTCAGCTAATAAAAAACACAGCTAACGGCCATCTTTTCGTTCTTCTGCCAACATTATAAGCAGCGCAGAGCTGATCGCACTTTTTGTTGCATTGTTGCATGAAGGTCGCGTTGAGGGCTTTATTAGTGATAGGACTATTTTTGCGGAGATCACTCACACTTGTGGGTTAGACATCGGTCGCGGCACGGTCGCTTTCCGGCCCCCACCTACAGCATGAAGTAGTTTATGGCTGCCCCCAACAAGCAGAAAGATTCAAGCTCACTTCTGCTGTCACCGAGGATTGCCCTCGATGGGGCTTTGGACAAAAGTTGCCTCCTCAAGCGACCCAAGAGGTTCGTGCCGAGGTCCAACCGCGTCCTCCCCTATAAGTGTGAACATACTTGGGACTTCTCCATAGAAACCCCATTGGAAATAGGATTTTTATATTTTGGTCTAAAACGTCCCAACCGTGACCATCATGCGACCGGTAGGAGATCCAAAAACTTTGAAGATTGCCGATCTCATTCGTGTTCGTGCATATTCCGAAAAATAAGGGAGAAACTCGTGCTAAAAAGGGTGAGCGGTAATGAAAGGCAAACCGCTTTCTTTTATCCTTTTTGCACATGGGTACTAAGAGCTTCATCCTATGAGGGTGATAAAAAAGCTGCCAAAAGTCGCTAGAAAGATGTTCCATTTTTGAGAGTATTTCACAATAATGACGAAAGCATGTGATAAATAATTACTGTACAGAAAAGGGAATAATATGGATGTAGTTCAATTATAAAATCTAGAAAATAGTTTCAAAAATCATGCATCGGTCTTGATAGAATACGTGGAATTCTGCGTCAAAGAATTCATCCTCGGGTCAATTCTTCGACAGCAATTTCTAGAGAGACCACGTGCGTTTGTTTGTGACTTTTATTGCGGGTAGAAAACGGTTGCATGTGTGCGGCCGAAGTAAGAAAACACCCGGAGAATTCCGAAAAGAGGGAAAAAGGTACATTGGAGGGGGGAGAGGGGAGGGGGAGAGGGGAGGGGGAGATGGGAGGAAGAAGGGTAACCAACCTATAGTGAAAATTAGTGTAGTAAAAATGTATCATAGGAGAACTAGTGTTAAAACAATGAAATACTGCTTATCAGGAAAATTATTTGTATTTCTGATGTGATAATAATAATCTGTATTGCATTTAACCCTTCTAGACCAATAGAGAAAAAACCAACAGGTAGAGAGATGTCAAAATAAAAGCAACTTTTTTAACCTCATATATACATAACAAATGGATACACACCAAAATAGCACATTAAAATAGTTTAATTTTCTCAATAATTACAATATTTATACTATATGTATAAATATAAAAATATCAAAAATAACAAATTAAAAAAAAACAAAGAAATGCTAATTTCTCTTCTAGAATGTCAGTTTCGAAGGTAGAACAAGTTTGGGTTAGATTGACAATACATTTCTTTAGATATTGACGAAAAAACATTGCTTGGGGTCATATTGACCCCACGCGACTAATTAAGGGTTAAGGTTTTGGGGTCGAAAGCAGTTAAGTTAACAAAATTTTTTAATCAAGTATATGATACTGGCATATGGCCTGAAGATTTTTTAGATGTTGTTATGGTACCACTGGAGAAAAAGAACAATGCAAAATGTTGTGAGGATTACAGAACAATTAGTTTAATTTCTCATACAGCTAAAGTTCTAACTAGAATAATAACCAAAAGAATTGAAGGTAAAATAAAAAAGGAACTGCAAGATAATCAGTTTGGTTTCAGAAGAGGAAGAGGGACTAGAGATGCTATAGGATGTATGAGGATGATGATAGAAAGAGCGCTAGAAGTCAATAAAGATATGTATTTTTGTTTTGAAGATTGGGAGCAAGCTTTTGACCGAGTGAAATGGGATAAAATGCTGGGTATTTTAAACAAAATTGGAATAGATGGGAAAGATAAAAGACTGCTTAAAAACCTTTACTTTGATCAAAAGATTAGCGGCAGGGTTGAAGGAGAAGAAACAGAAAGTACTTCAATAGGGAGGGGAGTGAGGCAGAGATGTCCTATTTCACCAGCGATATTTAATATTTATGCAGAAACAATAACAGAAGAAGCGTTGATGGAAGAGAAAGGATTTAAGATAGGAGGTGAAAGTATTACCACCATTAAATACGCAGATGATCAGGGCTTAATAGCAGAAGGCGAGAAAGAGCTTCAGAGGATGACAGACAGACTAGTGGAGGTTGGCCAACAATATGGAATGAAGATCAATGCAGAAAAAACGAAAGTCATGGTGGTTTCAAAGGAACATAAAGAATTAAATATAATGGTAAATGGACAAAAATTGGAACAAGTATGTATTTTCAAATATCTTGGCAGTATTTTAGCGCAGGATGGAAGTAGTACACAGGACATCATAAGTAGGATTGCAATGGCAAAAGCAGCATTTAACGAGAAGAAGGAGCTCCTCACATGCAAGAAAATAAATTTAGAAACAAGGAAGAAATTAGCAAAATGCTGCATATGGAGCATAGCTCTTTATGGTGCAGAGACGTGGACGATAAGGAGAAAGGAGGAAAAATATTTAGAAAGTTTTGAGATGTGGGTATGGAGGAGAATGATGAAAGTGAAATGGACAGAGAGGAAGAGAAATGAAGAAGTATTAGAAATGGTGGGAGAAGATAGGATGCTAATAAAAACAATCAGGAAAAGAAAAGCAAATTGGATAGGGCACATATTGAGAAGACAGTGTTTACAAAGGACGATCTTAGAAGGCAAAATTAGTGGAAGAAGAGGAAGAGGGAGAAAAAGAATAGGAATATTAGATAATATAAAGCAGGGATATAATACTTATAGAGATATAAAAGAGGCTTCTAGGGAGAGAGAGAAATGGAGGCAGCGATACAGTTAAAACCTGTCTTCGGACAGAATCATGATGATGATGATGATTAACGACCTCCCCAAACACGTAAATACCGACCTTTTGGTTTATGCTGACGACACGGCGATAATTAGCAAATCCCTTTTCCCGGACCTGGCGACAAAAAGAATAACGACCCACTTACGACAAATCTTCAACTGGACTCAGAAATGGAGACTAAAAATTAACCCCGAGAAGAGTGCCCACATGCATTTCACCCTCTTTAAGCGATACTCCCTTACCTCAAACCCAGAGATTGCAGGCCAAAAGATTACAACAGTTCCGAAACACAAATTTCTCGGCATAATCCTTGACTCAAAATTACTATTTACAGCCCATTCCTAACACTCCCTTCAAAAAGCAAAATTAGCTAAATCAATCCTCTCCTCATTATTGGACCTCACAGCAAAATAAGCCTTACCGATAAAATACGCCTCAACCTCCTTCTAATCCGCCCACATCTTACGTACGGCATTGAAATTTATTTAAACACTGCAAAGAAAAACAGAGCCAAAATAGAAAGTTTTCAATCATCCACCCTCCGCTTTATTGCCCAGCAATCCAAACTAGTACCCATCAGAGAACTACAACTTGCCCACAATATCCCACCACTTTTAGACTTTACTACACTGCAAGCACACAAATTCAACCGCCGGCTCAAACTTACCAATAACCCTTTCCTCCAAACCATATGGACCTATCACACCGCCAAACGCCACAAATACCAGATTACGAATGATATCCTTCAGCTTTAAATTCCTAGTACCACTATTAACCCCCAAATACCTCTTATCCCTTAACTTACTCCTATCTGTGCATAACCCCAACTTAAATATTTTTTTTAATGGCCCTGAAAAGGTCCTAAATCCATTAAAAACCTATGTGAAGATGATCGCCGCCAAACCATTACAAACTTTTTCTTCTACCTTCTAAAACCTGCATATACGCAAACTAAGCCTCACCACCATCATATATACCATACTCATTGTAAACATTTCCTGAAAAGGGTTGTTTTGTGATGCTCCCGATATAGATCTCTGCTCTCTACTCTCTTTTATTTTCAATTTTATTATTCTATTATATATATACATATATATGTGTGTGTGTATGTGTGTATGTATGTGCGTATATATGTGTATGTGTATATATAAATATATATATATGTGTGTGTGTGTGTGTGTGTATTTTAGCAATTGCATACTATATAATTAGTTAGTTTATTTTATAAGATATTTAATTACTTATTATATTTAATTTAGTCTTAGAAAGAGAAAGAAAAAAAAAATAAAAAATAAAAATAATAATAACTATTGCCCATATTGTACAAAAAGCTCTACCCAATTTAAAGCTATTTTGCAAAAAAAAAATAAAAAAGGAGGTAAAGTAAAGAAAAAATAATAATAATATTATAATAAGAAATAAATAAATAATTAATATATATATATATATATATATATATATATATATATATATATATATATATATAGTCAAAAATAAATAAATGAATAATAAAAATGAGGTAAAAAGAAAAAATGCAAAATAAAAAATATATAATAATATATACCTAAAATAAAAATAAAAAATAACAATAGCTAGCTGGTATCTTTTTGACTTAACTACCTTACCAATGTACATATTTCCTATTTTTTCATGTTTATTGTATTGTATTTATATTAATTAGTAGTTATAGTAATTTTAAACTTATAAGCAAATCACAAAAACCGCAAGGTATTAAAATGATGTAAATATAATTAACAACCCCCATTGTAATTGAGCACTTTCTGACCGGCCGGGAACGTGGGTGTTATCACTAAGGACGGCCTATATTTGTGGTAAAACTACTTACCAAGCCAACGAAGAGAGAGAGAGTGAGCGGTTGACTAAGTTAATCTGATTTTGTCAAGTAGATATGTAGTTGATATGCATTCATCACTGTTTAAGAAAACGTGACTGTGTGAATTTGTTCTGATCTCCAATCAACAGAGCCAGGTAAGTCTTTTAAATGGCATATGTTTTTGAAAAAACAATTTTGACGAAATATTTCTACGAAGTGTTATGTGAATGCGTTTTGTGAGAATGATTTTATATTTTCTTAACAGATACCTGCACTGGATAGATCTCCTAGGAATGAAGGAAAGAAATTTCTCTCGTTTTTTTGTGTGCGAGAAGCATTTAGAGAGGAAATGTTTCTCATTTTTAGGCGTAAAGCCTGATTTATTTCACCTAGCTGTGCCATCCATTGCACTGGGCGTGAATATGGTAGGTGTCAGTTGTTCACAAAATAATCCGTTATTTTAGATAGAGTAATTGTAATTTCTATTTAATACTTCTCGTGGTGATCAGTAGATTATAGTGAGTTCTTTGGAAGCTGAACTGCAACGTACACGCCAGGGAGCTGAATTGTGATTGTAATAGAATGAAATAATTATACTATAGTTATGTCTCATTATGATAAAATTTGAAATATTTTGAATTTACAGATATTGTTAACTTGTTTATTTCTTGTTTCTCATTATGCATTTGTTTGTATTCCTTAAAGTTAAGATAGTTCTATCTTTGTTTAAAAACGTATTTAGAAATACACACACACACACACACACACACACACACATATATATATATATATATTTCGATCTAGAAATTTCCATATCAAAAGTTTTCCTTGTTATTTGATGAATACATTTAGATCTTAAATCTTAACTGCTACGAACACCTAAACGTCAGCAAATACAACTGTGCTTAGAATAAATTATAAATAAACAAATTGGACATTTTGTAGTGCAATGTGATGTGTTTAATTTTACAAATGGTAATGTGATCTTCATAGAAAAATTGTTTATGAACCGCAAGGGGCCGTAAGCGCATTTGCCTTATTTTACATTCATTGCAACATTTGAAGCATGCCCACTGCCTCCTGCATAAATTTCATTAGGTTTAGGTTTAATGATTGACATTCTTAGAAATTCATTTTCATTCTTTTTACAGGTGGAATAGAAAGAGACCTGTGTTCCAGGGCAGAAGAAACCACTTTAAAATAGATTTTTGCTTGTTCTAGAAATTAATTCTTGAAGTGAAAATTTGATGTTTTCGTCGTCCACGTGAATTTCCTTTAAACACGTTTCATGCAAAAAAGGTATTAACATTATAAAAGTCGGTTACAATAATTAATTTTTTTATCTTTATTGCATAATATTTATGTACAAATTCCTCACTGTTATGTAATTTGATAATGACTTTGTACTCTCGCAATGTGGTGATGTACGGTAATAAATTTGATTTTTTATATGCAATTATTTCATTTAAGTCCATTTCTTGTGTCAGTGCAATTTATATTTGCTACGATTATCGTATTAAAACGGGAGGGGAAGGGAGTGAGCGACATCCTGAAATGACGTTACGATAGTCATCGGGAACACGTAGTTCCAAATTTTCCCGTTGATCCATCTTTCGTCGCCTTTCATGGAAATCCTGGAAATCGTTTTATAGCATTGAGTTTCCGGTCTTTCCGTAGGGGTACTAGCTTTGCCAATGTCCAACAGCCACTGAGTCTGCTCGCATGTTTTGCTTTCGAGACTGGCGAGAAACTTCGGTTACCACTAGCTGGCGGAGTTGGTATAACTGCGCCTGCGCAAAACAGTTATTTTTCGAACACGCGTCTCTGGGCCATTCCATTAGAAGGGAGGGGGGAGAAGGCGGAAGCATTGCCTGAGAAGGTAGTGGTGGGGATGGTACTGAAACTACGCGCCTGCTCACAACAGTCATTTTCAATCACGCGTCACATAGCCCTTTACAAGTTTATAATATATAGAAGATTCATCATCATGATTATGCTACTGTCCGAAGACAAGTTTCAGCTGAATCACTGCCTCAATCTTTCTCTCTCCTTGGAAGCCTCTTTTATACCTCTATAAGTATTATATCCCTGCTTTATATTCTCTAATATTCCTATTCTTTTTCTCCGTCTTCCTCTTCTTCAGCTAATTTTGCCTTCTAAGATAATCCTTTGTAAACACTGTTTTCTCAATATGTACCCTATCCAATTTGCTTTTCTTTTCCTGATTGTTTTTATTATTATCCTTTCTTATCCTACTATTTCTAATGCTTCCTCGTTTCTCTTCCTGTCTGTCCATTTCACTTTCATCATACTCCTCCATACCCACATTTTAAAACTTTCTAAATATTTTTCCTTATTTCTCCTTACCGTCCACGTCTCTGCGCCATAAAGAGCTATGCTTATGGTTACCATATTTTTAATCTTACTTTCCGGACAACAAGAACACAAAAATCCGGAAAAAACCCGGGCTTTTAAAATTTATCTTTTTAAGCACAATATATTGTACTGTGGTGTTATATCAATAAAGGACATGTAATTAAATATTATTAAAGTTAATTTTAGAACGTATATTTTTTATTACTTAAACATTTATGCATAAAAAATGCAACAATATTTATAATTTCATGAGTTATTATGACTTTTTATCCGAAACAATAATTCTGACAATGCAGACTAAATACCTAAATAATATATAGGAATATACAACTTTTTATACAGGTCTTGAATAATATATACAAAAATATATACTCTAAACCTAAGTTTATTAATTAACTTGGAAATAAAAGTTAAACTGATTATTAAGGAATAATAATAGGACACATTCTATTACCGCAGTTTGCGGAACGATTTATTTACAAATTTAGAGCAAAATGGTCGAGTAAAGCGTCAAAAATGATATTACCCATCTCACGTTATAATTAGAGATAAAACGTTGAAATCACAAGCTGCAATCATCATCATCATGCTGCTGTCCAAAGACAGGTTTCATAATTCCCAAAAATTAACGCAAATAACTTAAAAAACGTACAATATAAGAAAATATTCAAATTCCGGACTGGCGTTAAAATCCCGCCCGGACGTCCCCGGACAACCTAAAAAGGACAGGTCGGGGAATAACCGGACGTCTGGCTTCATACGCAGTGATGGGAATAATTGACTATAAGTAACTGACTTACTGGTAACGATTACTTTTTGGGTAGTTGTTACTTATAATCGTTATTTTAAAAAAATGTAATTAATAATTGTAATCTACTTTTATTGCAGACAGAAGTAATCGTTACATTTCAGTAATCGTTACTTGTTATTCTTATTATTTATTTTTTTGTGAAAAGGTACGCGTTCAATATAGCTATCGACATGATTCACAATCGGCATGCAGCGTGATGCCAGTCAATGGTGGCACGATATCTAATTCGTTCGATATCGAAATGACTGGAGTACCTTGAATCGATTATTAACGATTAGATATTTTTCAAGCATCCTTCATTGAGCATTTACTTGTAATGGGTTCTTTGAACGAAGTGAACGCATATAGGGCGGGTCGTTTCCGTCCGTCCGCATGTTTAATCTCGGGAAACGCTAGACATATACTTCGATGTAATTTGGTATTTGGGAGTTTTGTTAAAATTTGTCGAACGATTCCAATTTTGATTCAAATTAGTTAGACTATTAACGAAAGCCCTAATCTGTTGGTTGGTTGGAACGCTATATGGGATTTCCCATACGAAGAATCTTAAATATACCTCTTTCACACTTGCAGACTTGTTTTCTTTTGCAAAATGAAATTCGAAGTAATTGACGCACGATCTTCGGATAAGATTTATTTGAAGGAAATTAAATGACGATGCTTATTCTTATCTTCGATTTTTGTTTTAGAATCGAATTCTCTCACATTAAGCTAAATTATTCGAAAATTGGCCAAAATATTGCTTTTTTATTGAAACGTTCCCTTGGTGATCAATAGCATTGTTGTTCATACAGAAAATCAACATTTCTGGTAAATCCATAATAGCTGATTTTTTCGGATTAATGCGTTAAAGATGTTGTTAACATAGTTAAAATCTTACTACATTTAAATATTAACAAATATGGTAATGCATAAGATTTAGCTCACTTCCTTCCAATATAATTGATAGTAACTCAATAACTTTGGCTAAGATTAATAAAGGTAAAGTACTCCTTTAGCCAAACAATTAGAGGGTTACAACACGCAATGCATTTCGCCCACAAGGTGGGCATCGTCAGGGGCAAAACCTGTTTCAACAGTGACTGGGAGCCAACTGCCTGCAAATGGCTCCCAGTCACTGTGTGGTACCATAAGAACACCTAAATAACCTTCAAGCCATATGCCAGTATCATATAATTGGTTAAAGAATTTTGTGAGATTTAAACTGCTTACGACCACAAAACCTAAAGTATGTCCACTGGTATATCATCCCCTCCAACACCCTTCCTTCTTTTCATGTCATCAATTACTCTTTTAACTTAAGACCCGAGAATACTTGGTCCTAGCTGGCCTTTTTCTACATCGACTTTTTCATCTAATTCAATATTTTCTGGCCTGACTTCTTTGCCATAGAGCACCTCAATGTATTCTTTCCAGACACTCTTTACATTGTCTTGCTCCGTGACTATTTTTCCACTTTTGTTCATGATTCCTTTGCGTCTTATTTCCTTACATTTTTCTTGAATAGTTCAATTGCTTTGTTATACATGAGGTCTGTTCTGTAAATTCTTTCACACTCGACAATTTCCTCACATTTCTCATTTTTCCACAGTTCTCTGGCTTTGTTTGTTTCTCTTTTTAAAGCATTATTTAACTCCTTGTAGTTTCATTGGCATTCATTAGTGTTTATGATATTCCATTTGCTCCTCTCTTTCATTTTTTGCTGCATGTCTGTTGTGACTAAGAATTTTTTTTTCAAACGTTATCTTTCCTACCTTCTTTTCCATAACATCATTAACCCTTAAGTAGGCGCGTCATCTTTTGTAACTGATGTAGACGCATGGGGGTCAGAAAGACTGCAAAATATGAGGCATATTTAAATAAAAATAAAATGTTTTTACTGTAATTTTTAAAATTATAATCAAGATAATGCTATTCGGATTCTGGAATTCAATGCTGGATGTTTAAAATATTGTTAATTAGATGAAATTTTCAATTTTTATAAAACATTATCTTTTCTCGCCTTGGTTTACGGTTCATTCAGAATTTGGCTTAAATCTTCCCTATTTGTACAAAAATCAAATCCTACTCAATTAAATATCATTACAAAGTTATAGATAAAAAAATTCGTAAGTACTTTCAACAATATATATGCAATGAACAACTTTTAAATAGTTTTTAAAACCACTGATCAAGCAGAAACATATTCCTAACGTTTTAAATATTTTTCATATGAAAAGAAAATTATTTGCGATTGCTTGCAAAACAAGTAATTATTAACGCTTTTACCTTTGCCAGAAAATTAATACAGTCGACTCTTGGAAGAACAAAATTATACATTTTGTAAATCTTCTGTTGAGTTATTAAAAATTGGCCATAACGTTCAGTAAAAAGCATTATAAACATTGTTTATCCAATTAGTTTTGTAAAACCTTGTTTCAAGCACTTAAACGCCTAAATAAGAGTATGGAAACAATTTATAATTCCAATTTTGTAACGTATGTAGTCGCGTGGGGGTTTATATGACCCCGACACCATAAAATGTGACGGTATATTAATATTTTAATATATAATTCCCTAATTTTTGTGGGATAATTACATGTAAGCAGTTTTAGGATGGTACTGAAGCAAACAGCTCTGTAGTTAAAAATATTTTTTGAATTAGTAACAATTTGTATAGTTGGGGGTCTGTCTGACCTCCACGAGCCTACTAAAGGGTAAATGTTGTTATCTCCTCGCATTTCTCGTTTATCCACTTTTCTCTGGCTTTATCTGTTTCCCTTCTTAAAGCATTATTTAACTCCTAGTACTTTCTTTGGCCTTCTTCAGTGTTTATGTTCTTCCACTTTCTCCGCTCTTTCATTTGTAACAGCATGGCTACTGTGACCCATGGTTTTTGTTTCATTCACCCGTTATCTTTCCTACCTTTTTTCCATTACGTCTTTAATGTTGCTATGGATGTTTCTCCACTCCTCATCTACATTGTTCCTATTTTCCTTAGCTCCTACTCCCAACCTTCCCTCCAGCCCAGTCATGATAGCCTACTTGTCCTTAAACAGTTCCTCTAAGTTCCAATTCTTGTTAACTCTTATGCTTCTCTTAACACTCTTCAGTGTACATTGTGTATTTGTCACCTAAAATTTTTTGAAGAAATTGATATCTGTTTTCACATTTTTAATGTTATTTCTATATCTTTCATTGACTAGTATGTAATCTATCTGGTATCGTCTCTGGTCTCTTGAGCGTCTCCATGTGTCAAGTCTCCGCTGTTTGTTCTTAAACCATGTATTAGTTTCTATGGCAGAATTCCACTAGTTTCTACACTTTTTCATTTCCCTAGTCTATATTTCCCCAATATGTTATCTTCCTGTCTCTCTCCGACTACACTGTTCCAGTCTCCCATCGGATGGTGAATTTTCCTTTTCCCTGCTCCTCCAATATCTCCGTAATCTGTTTATACATTTCATCTTCTTCTTTATCACAAGCATTAGTTGTTGGCATATACACTTGTATTATAAGCATTTACACTGGCTCCACTTGAAATTTCACGGTTATTAATCTATCATTATCTTTCACTGCCTTGCTAAGTCTTTCAACTATCTCTCTTCTCACAATAACACCCACTCCCTTTTCCTTTTTCTCTACTCCATTTTAAATAATCCTAAATTCGTCTGGATTTATTTCGCTTTCTCCTTCGTACCGAAATTCACTACTTCACCTACTATACCTACATTGTTCCTTCTCATTTCACTTTTTAAGTTCTCTAATTTCCCCCCTGAATTCATAGTCCTAATATTCCATTCGCCTATTCTTAATTTCTCACTACATGCTTTCTTCTTATAAATGTTACATTTCCTCTGTGCACCCCCTATGGTGTACGTCAGACTTACAAACGTCGAGCCTTATGCTGCGCGAACAATTGCCTAGGGACCCATCTTGCACAATTTTTTCTAAAATTTAGCGTGTCGTGCGAAAAGGAATATGTTGATTTTTAAAGCCTTCGCAATGTCGGCCACTCTGATTCGTTTCTTTTCTCGTACAAATCTTTCAAAGACATGAATATTTTTCAGTCCTTGACGTTGAAGACCTTCCTGTTCTCTCCTCATCGAATACAGAAGTTCTTCTCTTTCTGAAGTGATCTATCTACTTGTAAATTTTACTGCGCGATAAACAATTATCGCAGTATTGAGCCTGCATTCCACGAATTATTTCTACAGTTTGAACTACTTCCACAAAAAAGAATCGGATGACTCCCTACATTTCTTCTTTGGTGCAAATCGACCATGGAGCTTCCTATTTAACAGTTAACAAACAGAACAATAACACGATTACAAAGAGCTACATCAAAATAACTGACGTCAACTGCAATACACTAAGCCGGCGGTATGAGTACGAGTAGTGTTACCACCCAACCGAGCAAGAAATTTAAAAAATTCCTTTACTTTTTGACTTTAACTCGTAAGTGCGAAGGCCTACAGCTTATTGGAGGGTTTCTTCGGCGTTCCGTAAGGTAATGTTCTTGGTCCGTTGTTTTTTATAATTTATGCAAGCAATATCATATCTGCAGTATAAGGAAATTTAGTCGTTTCTCGGAGAACACCGTCATATAAAAATAAATAAAGAATCCGAAGACCATCAGTATCACCAAAATGATCAAGATGTTCTTTCTGCGTGGCGAAGGGAATGCCAGCTAGAAATCAACCAAAAGAAAAGCTACGTCATTAAATTCTGAGGGGTCAAATATATCTTGTTAGAAGTAAGTTATTAGTAGACTTGGTAGGATTAGATATAAATCGATAAATGTCAATAAACAAAGAATTTTAAAAGCTTTTAAATTCGACGAAAATGAATTGTCGTCGATTAGTGTCGATTTTCACCGCTACATTTTCTACAAAATTTATGCTTCAAGATTTTCAAATTTAGTTTTCCGCTCGCAAACTTAACATATTTTACCTCCAAACATCCAAAACGTAAGAGACAGTATCTGTTTGTCCTAACAAACGGCCATACAACATTCGGAATTTGCTTTCTAATGTCGCTTATGTCACTGTCCGAAGGGCACATATTGAGCAGCCGTGTGACCCAAAGGTAGACAAAACATTATGATCGGTTTATTGCGCTCTTTCTTTACCCTAGGCCACATCCGATAAGCACTTTGGACTCCATTTAGCGAAAAGTGAAGAGACATTTATTGCGTCCTCTGTGCGACCATATCTGCCGACCTCTCTCCAAGAGGCAAAAAGAAAGGTTTCCCGAGACTGCAAAATGAGTACCTATCGTCAGATGGCCTTATGGCATTTCCAAAAGCATCCTGTCATAAAATTTATAAAATTTATTTGAGAGAGAGTGCCCCCCGTGATTAGTTTCTTTTGCATTAGTGTCCAAGGAGCATCGTTCTATATACGCAATTTGTGCTTTTTTCCGCATTCATAGTCGTTTGTTACTTAACAAGGAGAGTTATTTTTCATTTAAATATTCATTTATACACTAGGTTATTCATTATATTCACATGACATTAATTTTCTTATTAATGATCAAGATTTCGTGAATAAGATGCGCGAATTACAGTGTAGAACATAATTTCTGATTTTTTGCGAAAAATTAATTGTTACAGGTTGGTTGCCGAAGTTACCAAAAGTATAGTTGCCAGAACATAGATAGCAACAAACCAAGCAGCATACAAGAGGCATAATTATTATTTACACAAAAATAGTTAAATTTAATTAGAAGGTGTTCAATTTATAAGCCTTTTCTAGATATAAATTTATAAAATGTATTAAAATATACGTCGATATTAGATATTGATTTTTAACAAATATAAGTCGAAAACTAAAAAGTCCAATTAAATGTATAACAATAAAGGTTTTTATAGGTTGCCGATATTATGATAAATAAATAATGGTAATGATCAATTATAAGGAAATATTAACGTCGAGAACTATTAATCCTAATAAAATATAATAAGTAATGTCGATATTCGTCACAGAATTTTTGGAAAAAAGAACGTTGATTTTAATTGTTGATTTTTAAGAAAAATAAACTTCGAAAACTACCAAGCCTATATGTAAGCGTCGAAAAACTCCCGGGAAAAGAAAAGTCGATTTAGATCGTCAATTAAAAAAAAATAAACGACGAATTCTACCAAGCCCAGTTATTAGTTGGACAGAATAAGTATCCAATTTCAGATTAGTTTAAATATTTTGTAGCAGAATTCCTCGTGATCTATCAAGGGACACCAACATTCGTCGAGTGATAGGCTGGCCCTCCGAGAAACTCAGAGAGGCTCGAGTCACTTTGAGATTTTTAGGCCCCTCACCTTCATAAAAATAAATAATTTCCCATAAGGAAGCGTTTAAGTATTAAGTAACCCAATTTGGTGGTTAAGGGTTCGCTGAATGGTTATTCTTTCATTAAATCTTCTGACCCATGCATGTGGAACTTGTGGCATTTTCTGTGACTTACTGCGGCACGATAGCTAATTTTTGTCTCAAGAGAATAGTGTGGAATTTCATATAAATGCTTTATATTGGTAAAAAGGAGACGGATTTTTTTTTCATAATGACCGAATTCCATAGAACGCCCTTTTTAAGTTTTTGTTTTTAAAGGCAAAACAGGCGTCCAATTTTCTTACTCAGTGTTTCACAAAGTGTAGTGTACATACCAATGGTGGTACGCGAAAGGATTTCGAAGGACACGCTGCAGAAAATAAACTACTAAAAATTGTTCCACAGTTCTCTCTTCTGTCAGATGAATTCTGATTAAAAGAAAATTAAACAAATTCATTTTTTATTAATTTTTGGAAGTTCAAAGCACGGGCAGTGTCTATATTATTGAGGACGATATATACATCAAACGGAATAGCGGAACTTCCTCTATCGATCAATGTAAGCGTTGCTCTAAGAATAGTATGAAAACATCCATTCTCAAGCGCCACTTCGATAACAAGCAAAAAGAATACCATGAAAAACCAGTTCTATTCTTCCAATAAAGGCGTAAGGAAATCCATAAGTTAAAGAAAACAATGCTCAGTGTGACAGGGCATTGCGATTGATAGTGCTCCCCTGTCAAATGACATAGATATGGGTGAAAACGCTAAGCAAGGATTATTGTTACGAGTACAACAGAATCCACCGATATTGTGTTTAACGAATCTCTTGTTGTTTGTCAGATGCGAGCTGATTGTGGATTTTCACAATGATATTTAATTCTGCCAACCTTTGCCCAGACGTACAACTGGGGATGCTATTTTCAAAGTTATTTATGACTATCAAAGACAGTCACTTGGATTGGGATCTAAGCGTTGGGATAAGTACAGATGGCGCTTCAAAGATAATAGTTGTTGCTCCTATTCAAGCCGTTGCATCGGAAGCAATATTGACTCACTGTTGTATGCACAGAGAAGCACTCACCACCCAGGACATCGAAAGCAATTAATTGATGAAGCCGTTAAAATTGTCAACTTTGTGAAATGCCGGCCAATTAATGCCAGGCATTTTGATCATCTCTGTTAAGAGATGGGCAGTGACCATATGCAGCTCCTATTTCACACTGAATTACGTTGACTTTCGCGTAGAAAACTACTCACTTGCTTGTTTGAGCTGCGAGGAGAACTAACAAGATTTTCTGTATGAAACCTCCAACCTGCATGACTGAAAATGTCTATATAATTTAGCATACATTGCAGATACCTTTGCTCATTTGATCAGTTTCACTCTATGCTTTCAACGCAAGATGATATCCATATTCCATGTTAAAGACAGTGAGCGGAATTATCGCAAAACTGGAGCTGTGGGATAAACGCCTTAGTCGTGCTGAATTAGGTACCTTTCCATCCCTTCATGATTTTGTGATCAAGTCAAGTAAAGGCCTCGATGCTGATGTGCTGCAAACTACGAAGGTGTACTTGGAAGGCTTGAAGAGAAGTCTTTGTAAGTACTTTCCTGAACCGGACGACAGCTTTGAATGGATAAGAAGTCCTTCTATCTTCAATCTTAAAACATTGCCAAATAGCCTCTCAGCTTCAGGAAAAGAACCGCTATTGAAGCTCACTTCAATTGACTTCTTGAGAACACCGTTTGAACAAAACACATTTACATCATTTTGGTTGAGCGTTCCTTCTGAGTACCCTGCCCTATCGGAGGAAACAGTTAAGTATCTTTTGCCTTTACCCACCTCATACATGTGAGAGTTGGGATTCTCATTGTCAGTGATGGTTGCCAATAAAATTAATCAAGTAGTTCTGGAAAGAAGTAATTTGCCTAAATTATTTTTAATGCAGTTTTAATATATAAAAAGTAGAGGTGTACGCAGGATTCCTTTGATAGAGAATACTTTCCGTCAAATTCGTCGCAGTATAATTGTATACTAATGTATTAGATTTGAAATCAGAAAAGCGGTGGAGATATAAGCTTCCCAATAGACTATAACCAACCTATCAAAAAGTTCGTCTACGACAATTACGGTAATATAATATAAAATTGCCAATTATAAGATATCACATCATCATAGGTAGTCTGTCCGTAGACAGGTCCGTAATTATTCATGGCAAAACCAGGTTCTCCATAGACTCCAATTTTCCGCTGTCCACTTAATACCTTGATAACTCTCTTTCTCTTTCAAATCGTCTATCAGCTACATCTTTCCATTTTTCCATCTAGTTTTCCTTCTAACAAGTCTTTAATCATACTCTCTATCCTCAGGAAATGTCCAACCAAGTTTTCCTTCCTCTTTCTAATAGTCTGTATCATTCGCTTCTCTACTACACTTCGTAGCACTTCATCGTTTTCCATCCTATCTGTTCATTTTATCTTCAGCATTCTCTTCCAAGTCCACATTTCAAGGGTTTCAAATTATTTGATGTCATTTACCCTCAGCGTCCATGTTTCTGCCCCGTACAAAGCTATACTCTAAACATAGCATTTTATGAACTTCTTGTAGATATATTCCCCTATATTCCCCGTAAGTAGGCGTTCATTTCTTCTAAAAGCCGCTTTTGCTTTTCGTATTCTAGTCCTGATCTCATCTGTATATTTTGCTTCTCTTGTTATGATGCTTCCTAGGTATCTATAGTCTGAAACATGTTCTAAAGGCTTCCCTCTAATACTTATGTTATAGGCCAAAGAAAAAGAAACCTTCCCAAAGAAAATTTGGTGCTTTATAAAAACGGACAGACAGAAAAATCAGCCTTCGCAAAACACATATTCGAAAAGAAACACATATTAGATACAAATAATCTAAAACTGCTAATACAAGTCCCAAATTTCAAACTTGATGCAAAGAAAGGCCTGTATATACACGAACATAGACATGCGCTGATGAATAACGACTTTGGAGTCATAAGCATCGTTCTTTTTAAACTGACCTTTCACCTTCCCCCCACCCTCTCCCCTCCCCCTGCCTTCCTTCCGAGTATAAATGCACACGCCCAGCCCTTCACAGTCACTTGATATTCTACTAGAAGTGACCCCCCGGTGGAAAGCCCAGGAGGCAATCTTACCAAGCTTGCTGACATATCAGACTATCTGGCGGCTTTTTAGAGCGGATCTTCACGCCCAATGATGCGACGGCACACACGCCGAACACTGAATTAGACGAAATTGAATCCATGCTAAGGGAGCAACAAAACGTGTACCAAGCCACTCCGGTCTTCTACGCCAAGGAATTGGCTGAAATAATAAAGCGACTACCCAAAGGGAAAGCAACGGGGAAAGATAAAATTCTCTATGAACTCATGAGACGACTGCCAATTTCCGAGGGAGAATTCCTTATCTCGATTCTCAACGCAGTCGTAAGGTTAGGGCACTATCCAACTAGATGGAAGCACGCGGATATTATATGCATACCCAATGTGGGAAGGAGGGTTTTGAGGGCATCTGACTTTCGAGCGATATCCCACCTTCCCTGCCATGGGAAAGTGTGCGAAAAATGATACACCCATACATTTTGACACACGCGGAAGAGCACGGTGTAATCCCCCAAAACCAATTCTGCTTCAAGGCAGGACACTCCACAACGCACCAGCTGCTAAAGGTTATTGATTTTATTACGGACGCCTTCAACAGGAACAATGTTTCTGTTGGAGTAGCATTTGACATAAGTAAGGCATTCGACAAAGTATGGCATTTAGGCCTACTGCATAAATTACTGGCAGAAAACTTTCCATATTGGCAGGTGGAACTGATGAAATCTTATATTGATGACAGGCCATTGACGTTGAAATGGAATGGAGCCACAAGCTCGACAAAGAAGGCTGCAGCTGGTGTCCCACAGGGGATTGTTCTAGGGCAACTGTTGTTCTCAATATACACAGGAGACATTACAATAAATGAGGGGGATGGGAACTCCACCGTTGCTCTATACACGGACGACTGTACTATCTTGACGCGAAACTTCCTGCCATGAGGCAAACAAAAAACCTCATTGAATAGTAAAAAAAATGAAGAATCGAGATAAACCCCGGAAAACTCAAGCAAGCGGAAATAAAAATAACATGGGTGAGTGACGTTGAGTAAAACCACTTTGGATGGCAACCACGGGAGGGTATCAACCACAGGTACAGTCATTTGAGAGCGCGCCTCTGGACTTTATTTTTTACCAGTTCGCCCACTCTCAAGTCCCTCATTGCCCTTGATGATGGTTACATTGTAACCGAAATACGTATCGGCTATAATCCGGTTTTTCATCCGACTTTTTTATCCGGATATTTTTATCCGTTTTTTTATTTATTGACTGGCTTGGGAGATTTATCCTTCTTACGTTTTCACAGTGTAGCTCACATTTGCCTTTTCAATCTTTAAAAAGCTTAAAATTTTCCAAATGTTATTTAAACGTATAACTTTAGCGATTTCGATCCGAAAGCAAAAGTCGAAGATAAGATTAAGAATCTGTTTATTTTTCTTTAAAATAGTCCCCGTCTGAGGGTCGTAGGTCAATTCCTTCTATTATTTTGCAAAATAAAAATGTCTGCAAGTGAAAACAAGTATTTTAATGTGTTCTGTTATGGGGATTTCTATAGAGCGTTCCGGCGGAACAACGGGTTGACCAACGTAAAGAATAAGGATATTATGTATATAATATAATAGGAAAATGGGAGTATTTGGAGAACCAGGTTTAACAAAGAATAATCACGGACCTGTATACGGACAGACTACATATGATGACATATATATATATATATATATATATATATATATATATATATATATAGACTTAAGGAAATGAAAAGATAGTGATGAGGGTGGCAACAAGGTGTTGAAGGAAGCCCAGCGGACACTTACCAAGTCGGAGACCAAGTTGGCAGGCTGCTGGGGGCGTCAAAGAGACACGTTGAACACATGAACACAAAAACAAAAAACACGCAAGCTTATCGGGCCTATGCCCTTCTTCAGCGATAGAGTAAATGAGAGTGACACACTGAGCGGGGAATGACAGGGTGATGTGAGGAGGTTGATGATCGGAGGAGGCGGGGAGTAGGAAGGGTGGATAGCCAATAAGGAGGGAGTGTGATGAGGTAGAGTGCGAATAGTTACAAAGTAACAAGGAGACAATGTATGGGGCTAATTGGGTTAACAGAGGTTGAGGACAGGCGGATAGAAAGAGTCAAGAAGATGTATGTGTGCAAGTTCCCAGTGTCGGAGAAGGGGAGCAGGAGTGTCGTTGGGTAAGGCGCGAATAACCCTTACAATGTAGCAACTATTGAAGGGGACATTGTGGGCATTGGCGTGTAATGCAACTGGGAGGAGGCGTCTGAGAGAGACGCTATTCCGGTGAACGTTCATGCGGATATTTAATGGATTGCTGGTGAGGCCTACATATAACGCGGAACAAAGAGTGCAGGTAAGGAGGTAAATGACGTTACGGGTGGTGCAGTTGCTTCTAGAGGTGATGGGGCAGGTGATATTGGTGGAGAGACTCGAGAAAGAAGATGAGGGTATGTGGATAGGGCAAGTGAGGCAGCGAGGTTTGCCGCAGGGGTTAGACCCTATTGCAAGAGTCGTGGTAGAAGTGGGAAGTTCCTTCATCCACAAGATATTTCCCAAATGGGGGGGCCGGCGGAAGGAGAGGAGCGGGGGATTGGCAAATAGGTTGGTAAAGAGGGACTGATGGGAGGAAGAGGTAAGAATTGGGTGGGCAGCATGGAGGATTGTTTTGAGGGCTTCTTGGATACCAGGAAGGAAAAGTGTAGTAAGAGTGAGTGGAGGGGTTGATACAAGGATAGTAGGTGTGTGTGGAAGGGATCCGTGGTGGGTAGGCGTCATCGCCCTACGGATCTGTTCGCGGACCAAGACTGGAGGGTAGCCACGTTTGAGGAGAGCGTCCTCTAGGACAGAGTAGTACTGTAGAATCGAAGCTCTATCAGAACAAAGCCTCCATCCTCGTCGAGCAAGGGCATAAGCGATAGAGGTTTTGGTATGAAGGGGATGGCAGCTATCAAAGTGGAGGTATTGGAGCCTGTTGGTGGGGTTGATATGAACACGTGAGCGAATTTTGCTGTCTTGAAGGTAAAGATATATATATATATATATATATATATATATATATATATATATATATATATATATATATATATATATATATATATGGGGTGTAGCCGCTTCATGAAAATAAAATATCTTTTGATACAACAATTGCCAATTTCATATTTATAATTTTTGAATTTTTTACGTAATATGGTGCAAACATAGCCAAGTGAATCGAAGGGTGTCAACCAAAAAAATCTTGTGGTCATATATTTATAAGAATCTTCTCTCACCAATGCGCATTGAATCGATTCGAAACGAAAAGAACCGCGGAGAAATCTTTAAAAATGATAAATTTTTCAATTCGACCACTTCGCGATGCAAAGTTTTCGATCAGTGATGGGCCAAACTTCATGTAAGCGCGCCATATTGTAGAACTGTAGTGTGTAGTTTTGCAATGGGCAGAATAGTCATTATTGTTTTTATGCATATTAAGTACAGTACTTTACCACAATTTTTATTTTTGCAACCGGTTTCGCACGTGATAGGGCATCCATCTTTTAGACTAGAGCAGTAGTTACTTTTCATGAAATTTCCCGCCTCGTCACAAATATTTACTTTTAGCAAATGTAATAAAACATTTGCACGAATTACTCCATCCTTAGTCACATAGTGAAACAACATTTTATTTTATAAACACTGAAGTTTGCAAGAAACTGTCCGTTGGCGGAACATCAGCTGTCGGAAGAACGTCCAGTCAGGATAATATACTGTCGACATAAGGTCCTATCAGCATAATGTCCGTCGACAAAATGTCCTGTCGGTATAATATCCGTTGGTCTAGCGTACTCTGAGCATAGTGTCCTTCGGCATGAGCCCGGCTACCGTTGATTCAATTATTAAGGAATTTATTTCATGAATCAAAAATTGTCTTTCCTTTCTTTCCTTCCTCCCTTCTCTTTCTCTTTGCACAAAAGCGCCACTGCCACTAAACGATTCATGCTCTTCAAGATCAAGACATAAACAGAGCTGAGCTTTGCGAAGATGCGAGTCAATAGTTCAAAAACTTGTTGCCGCGCTTTGATTCGATTCGATTACGTGCAAGCTAACTTATGGTGGTAAAAGCATGAGCATTATCTCACATCTGTATCAAGAAAGAGACATCTATGGCGTCTGATATATATATAATGGCATCTTCTGAAATGTATACTTAAATGGTTCGAAGAATTTCCTAATAAAACTGTGAAATACGAATAGAAGGGATATCTATAACGAAAATCTGGTTTTATAAAGGCGGGTTTGTTCATTCTCACGAGAAAGGAATGAATTTATTGATTGATAATATTTGGAAAAGGCGTCTATATCCCCCTTTTCAGGGGAGTTACTTATAAGTAAGCTATGATTAGATACCATGTAACAGACGATAGAAAGATGCACTTGGGAAGAAATAACACGGACAGTGAAGTAATACCGTGAGATAAACTTCTTGAGGTCATTCTTCAAACGTGTTTAACAATATCCATTTTAAAAGGGACATGTATTTAAGACATTCCAATCTATATTTCTCCAGAAGCCGCAAACTTAAGTTTAATCTACGATCCTCCAAAGGTACCCAGTTCAAATCCCTAATAATGAGGTGACGCTAACCTTATGTTCGCACTTTTACAGAACGTAACTGCGGCACATTTAGTGTCATTAATTTCAATTTGCCATTATTCGCATCATGTTAAAATAGCTCTTAAGTCTTCACGCAGCGACTGATGGCCCTCGTGGATATTTTATTTCCTTATATAGAACGGTATCATCGGAAAAAACTCAAATTTTACTATGAAATACCTAGCAGATATCATTCACATAAATTAAGAAAAGTAGAGGGCCTAATACTCTTCCCCGAGGAACACTCGACGCAACTTTAACGTGGGTCGAGTATTTCCCATTGATGATATCCATCTGTTCTCTATTCGAGAGGAACTCTCTCACCCAAATGACAACTTTTGGATTGATAACATATTGTCCTAACTTGTTTTATTAACAGGTTTGCTTTCTCCGCACTATCGAGAACTACATTTCCCGTTTCCGATCTCAGTGACGCAATAATGGAGCCTCTATCTTGGGCTTCTCTGTCGTAAGACCAAAATGCTTTCGGGTTCTCCTTCAATTTAATCTGTAAAACCTACATTTTTTAATTTTTAAACGCATTACGCATTGACACTCGGGCTATGGAGCGCGCCTCCTTGTATTACTGCCTTAACGTTGCAATCTGTTCCAAGGCTCACCGAGAGCACGTTGCTGTTAGTGAAGATTTTTTCTGAGCTAACAGTGACTGGTTTCCATCACGCTTGGGACCCCTGAGCGTCATGGCTAACGTACCTCTACATGGAGGAGGCCACCGACGGTCCTCGTCGACCGGACGGATAGCCCGGCTTATCCTGAAGGATGGCTCGTCGGTGCGATTCGTTCGCCGGACCTTCGACTCCGCAGAGGCATGGAGGAGGGAACTGGCTCTCCAGTCTGCTTCTCCACTTCTGCATAAGACCGGCCCATCATCGGTCCCTGGAGCTCCTGACTTCGTCGGGTGCCATCCTGCTGCGGGACCACCCGCTGCGTCATCTTCGGCGATGGAAGTCTCCACACCGCCGGACCTGCCTGCTGCTGGCGCCTCCGCAGCTGTTTCCGCCCCTGCGGTGACTTTGCCGCCCTCAACGGCCGCCGCAAAAAAGGGCCCCAAAAAGTCCGGGAAGGCACGAAAACCGGCCAGACACGACGAGCAGAAGCATCTGACGGCTTCTGAACCCGTTACTGACGAAACCTCCGCCCCAGCGGAGATTTTGCTACTGGCGATTGCTGCCGCTAAAAACGGCCCTTTTATGGGCCATAAAAATCCCGGAAAGCCACCTTCACCGGCAGCAGAGGACGAGGACCTGCAACTGGCTACGCCTGCTTCAGTTCCAAGTATCTCCGAAGAGGCCATGGACATCTCAGAGGGATTCCGTGGCAAGAGGAAGCTGCCTTCCTCGCCCAATCCTTCCGAAGACGGACCAGACTTTGGCCAAGCGGTCTGCACCCGTCCTTAGTGAGGTGCCTTGCACTTCTAGCGCCCCAGATGGGGACTTCGTTGTGGTGCGGGGTAAGCGCTCTTCGAAGAGGGGGAAGGCTTCCTTTTCTCCCATGCCCTCCGATGCCACCCAGTCGGCAACCACGACGGACGACGCCCTGGCGCCGCGCCCGAGGATGGCTCCCATCACCGCCTATGGCCTTCCCTCTCACAAAAGGGTGGCAGCTGCCATCAAGCAGGCTGGTGGCGGTGGGCACTTCGAGATGCAGGTCCGCCAGGCCTCCACACCAATCCTGGTGAAAACGTCGGCGCAGCATCGTACAGCGCTGAAAGAACTGGACGCCATGGGAGTCCAGTATCACACCCAGCCACTGGACCTCAAGCGGGCGACCAGACTCCTCATCCGAGGCGTCGCCACGGACTACGACACACAGGACATCGCGGCGGACCTCTCTTCGAAGGGGTTCATAGTCCGTGGAGTCCGGCACATCTCCGAGATCCGCGGAGGTGAGAAGATTCCCACCCGGCGCTGCATCGCGACTGTGGAAAAGCAACCAGGGGGCGTTGCAGTTGGCAGAATTTCCAGCGTCTGCGACTGCAACGTCTCCATTGAGCACTTCAGGGGTGGCCGTGGCCCCATGATGTGCTTCAACTGCCAGAGATTTGGACACCGGGCAGTCGCCTGCACCATGCCTCCTCGCTGCTTCAAGTGCGCTGGAGACCATCCTTCCCGGGAATGACATCTCAGCCATCAGCTCCGGTAGAAGCGGCGACTTCGTCGGTTCCAGAGGCACCTGCCTCCCAGCCTAAACTCAGCGCCTCGCAATCTGGTGACGAACTTCCGGATGAAGACATCTGGGCAACGATCTCCACTTTGTGCCGATCGCTGCGGCGCTACATTGCGTCAACGGAAGGCCGACTTCTCCTCTCTCTCCTGGAGGAGCTGGCACGAGGTCAACAACGACGACCCGTTAATGGCTGTTAGGGGCTGCACCGTATTTGTCCAATGGAACGCCAACGGGGTTAAGGCGAAGACGGAGGAACTCCGGGCGTTTCTGCAGGACAAAGGCGCAGTCGTCGCAGCCATAAACGAGACGCACCTGCAGCCTACAGACAGCTGGAAGCTCCCTGGATGGACCATCTACCGGGCCGAGCGAGTAGCAGCGGCTCCAGTCCAGCAACATCGAGTCGGAGGAGGTGCAGCGATCCTGGTTCATCACACAGTGAAACATCGTCTGCACCCCGTAAGGACATATCCTGGACTCGAGGCTGTTTCGGTGGACATCCGCACCACCCGAGGATGGGTCAAGGTCACTTCGGCCTACTACCGCCCGTCCGCTCCCTGGGACTCCGGGCCGTTGACTGATATTCTCGGCCCTGGCACCGGTCCGTCCTTAATCCTCGGAGACCTGAATGCCAAACATCCAAGCTGGCACTCCAGGGTCCCCAACCGCCGTGGCTTCCATCTGAGGGACTTTATTGACGAGGAAGGCCTTAGTGTGCTGGCACCAACCGAGCCAACATACTTGCCCTCATCCGACGTTCTCAATGTCGTCGTCGCTCGGAACATCGGAGTGTCGGCGAGCATCTACTCCGTCTTCGCCCTCTCGTCGGATCACAATCCGACACTCCTCCTTCTTGGTGGATTGCCGGTGAAGATCCCCCCGAGAGAACGTCGCGACTTCGCCCGAGCGGACTGGGAGAGCTTCCGTAAGAACATCGCTGTGAACCTCCCAGATCACCCGGCTCCACCAACAACAGCGGTGGAAGCGGACGCCATGGTTCAACGTTTAACGTCGGCCATACAGACATCCATGGGTGCCCACATCCCTATGGTCCAGACTCGACACTCCATCAGGTGTGCGCTGCCTACCGGACTGCGGAATACCATCACCTTCCGCAACAGCGTCCGGCGGCGGTGGCAGCGCCACAGAACCCCGGACCTCAAGCAACAGCTCACCGACCTCAACTTTGAAGTCCAGCTGCTGCTACGCGAGGTTCGACAAGAGGCCTGGGAGCGGTACCTGTCGACTGTTTCCCTGGAGGACCATTCGGTGTGGAAGGTCTGCCGGCAGCTGCGCGGAGGACAGCGCCGCGACCTTCTCCTATCCCACGGGAATAGGCTGGCAGCCACTCCCTCAGAAAAGATGGATATGGTGGGGAAATACCTCTGTGAGGTCTTCACCCCCAACCCATCCACATCGGAATCAGCGGAAGCTAAACTGGAGGTCGCTGAGGAACTGGCGTCGATGTACCGAGGGCCTTTGGACCCAGGGGGACGATGACATCTGTAACACCGTCATCCGGCAGCTTCCAGTGGCGGCCGTAGCATATCTTGCCAGCATCTACACCGGCTGCACGAGGATCTCCCACTTCCCGTCATCTTGGAAGCGGGCGAAGGTCGTCTGCATCCCAAAGAAGCAGGACGCAGAATTAAACCCGGCTGATCTCCGCCCCATCTCCTTGCTGGCGGGCTTTGGGAAGATGTTCGAGAGGCTGCTGCTGCCCGAGATCCAGCACCACCTACGAGAGGGGCAGTCCCTTCCTGCGGAGCAGTTCGGATTCCGAGAGGGTCACTCAACCACTCACCAGCTGGCGCGAGCGACGTCCTTCATCACCGACGCCTTCAACAGGAAACACGCGGTCGCAGGGGCCTTCTTCGACATCTCGAAGGCCTTCGACCGCGTGTGGCACGAGGGCCTCCTGTTGAAGATGCATCGACTCCAGTTCCCGGCCTGGATTCTTCGTCTCGTTGATTCCTACCTACACGGCCGGGAATTCCGGGTGAAGTGGCTCCAGGACGGATCGGATCTCCAGCAGGCACGGGCTGGTGTTCCGCAAGGATCCGTTCTGGGGCCAGTACTCTTCAACATCTTCACCCACGACGTGCCACGAGACCATGGGTGGAACATCATTTTGGCTCTGTATGCGGACGATGCGGCGATCCTTTGCCGCTCCTCGCAAAAATAAGCAGCGGCCCTGGGATTACAGGAGGCAGTGGATACTCTGGTCTCGTGGTGTCGTCGATGGCGGATCGCCGTCAATCCGCGGAAGACGAAAGCCATCGTCTTCCACCCCGGATTTGGTGATCCGCCTGGAGTCGATCTATCGGTGATGGGGATCATCCAATGGGACAACGAAGTGACTTATCTCGGAGTCCAGCTCGACCAGAGACTGCTCTGGACATCGCAGGTCGAGCGGCTGAGGCAGAGGGGATTTGCGGCGCTCAGGAGGCTTGGTCCACTCCTGCGTTCACGGACCCTCTCCATGGAGACAAAAAGGAGGCTGTACCTGGCGTGCGTCCTCCCAGTGCTGACCTACGCCTCTCCAGTCTGGTCATCGGCTTCACGGACGAAAATCAACCGTCTCCAGGTTGTCCAGAATTCGGCGCTCCGGTGGGTGCTGAACTGCTTCAGGCAGGATGGCAACGCCCGGATACATCGCCTGGCCGACGTGGAGACTCTCGATGTCGTGTTTCCTTCGGCTGCGAAGGCATACTTCGCCGCGGTGGCCCTCTCTCCTCACGAGGAGGTCCGCCGGCTAGGAGATATCCAGGTTCGGTGGTGGGATCGTTACAAACGACCCATCGCCAGCCTGGATACCATCGAATCCCTGCCTCAGGGAAAACGCCCCAGATTGACGGGGTTTTAGTGTGACCTCATCGGACACCAACTCTCAGATTCACAGCCAGGAGTGAAGACACCACAAGGGCGCATTAGGCATGAATGCGGGAAATGCGACCTTCCGACTGCCGAGGCAGTCGGATCCGAAGAAACAGATAATCTGTTCGACCGTAGCTGTTGAGGATGTGTTCTTTACGCGAGAGTGACGTTTCCTTTTCCTTCGGAGAGCGCTCCCAACTTCCTGGTTGTATCATCTAGGTTCTGCATTTTCACGCTTCGGTTTGCTTAGAATGAATTTACTGTATACTCTAGCATCATATCTCTGAATATGCACCAGGATTATTCCGCGTCTGCAATATGTTACCTCGCAAAAATTAGTATATTTATTTTGCAGAAAAGACATAAATCTTGTAAAATCGGCTTTAGCGATTACATAAGGCTTTCTTTTAGCCTTAACCTGTTTCTCAAGGTTTAGCTAAACCTCAACGTACACTAATTTGTGCTCTCTTATTCTCTCAGCAACAGATTAGTAGATTAGTAGCCAATAAATCTAATATAATATTAGTTATCGTGGGAAAACTTACTAACTGATACAATGAGTGTTTGCTGAAAGTTTCAAGTAAAGCGTCGCACGATTCACGCTCTCTGAATACTTAAGGTACCTGAAGTGAACGAAAAATTTGAGCAGAAAAGTTAACTTCAATACGCTAATCAAAGAAAAAATTGAAAACTAATATGTGTTGGGTGCAAGAAGCCAAACTGCATTGATTGGCTCAAAATGGTTGTGTTGATTATTACGATATAGATTTATTAATGAAACATTATCAGACATAAAGGTTGGTGGCTTGATTAACTTATGGGTCGATTTTCATAGGTGGGAAAACTCCTTAAGCCATAAGTTTTATAAAGATTGGTGGCTTGATTAACTTATGGCTCGATTTACATAGGTGGGAAAACTTCCGAAGCCATAAAAGTGTTATGGCTTACTGAGTTTTCCCACCTATGGATTATCAGGCATGTTGATGCCTTGTAGTGTTATAGAACAAATTTATGTAACTATTATTTTTAGCTATAATTTGTTCTTGCTGTTTTTTTAACTCGATGACTTCTATATAATAATGGTTATGATAAACCGAGTTCTTTCTGTAATAAACAAAATATTTTAATGATTAAACTAAACATTATATAAAGCATTATTATGGCCAAACATGGCGGAAAAGAACAATATTCGGTTCTAATAGTTCCAAGCTAACTTTAACCCACTAATAGGTACGTGGATAGCAGTTGTTATTCAAGTCTTTCTTTTACAGCACCCTTCTAGACTAGCATGCTTTTCAGAAACGGTCTACGATGGCTGTTCATCAGGTTTTCTTTGACTTCTCAGTTCATATGCCAATGTTTCGGTGATTCATGTGCCTGCTATTTGCTCTAAAACTCTATACTCGGCGAGAAATAAGTTAGCCCCTGAGTAGGTTGAGGGTGGGGGAATTAGCAGAGTAATTGTCTTGGCTTGGACCTACCAGAGCCTTGCGGCGTTGTCATTCTGTACCTTAACCCTGGATAGGTAATGTTGGGCATTCTGTTCTTCTTTCAAAATTGAATACTTTGATTTACTTATAATGAAATAAAGAGCAACATTGTAGTTAAGTGACTTTTAGCTCTGATATGTCCTCTGTAAGCAGAGAATCAAATTATCCTTTTATCATTAGTCCGTTCAGAGTTTCGAGCGAGTAAACATTTATGGGGCATGGCATTCCCAATGTAACCTATTGTGCTATAAATTAACTGAATAGATAGTGAATTTATTTTTGCCATTCTTCGCTCAGCAGGTGACATTTCCTTCAAGATTTGTTTTACATAACAAATTAATTTTCTATGTTGTCTCCCTGTTTTATTATGGGAATTATTTTTAGGAAATAATGGCTGCAAAAACGTTTTTAATGCGGGAGAATATGATCATTTTATTTTGCAAGAAATTTTGAAGGAGTCATATGAAGAAGATTTCCCGATATCCGAAGAGGACGAGTTGCTAAAAGATGATATGGCAAGTGACGTATATTCTGAATTTGATTCAGGAGAATAGTACGTTCTATCTATACCATCTGAACAGTCGTCGGATAAAGAGGAATGTTCAGAAGACGTTCCAAGGAAAATGAAGGGGCCTCTGTTGATATAGGATCTTATTATCGCCAAGAAACCAAAAGCTACAACCAATGAAGCTGACATGCTTATTTTTGCTCATCAGGGAACATTGAGAGGAAAAAATAATCATCTTTGGTCATCACTACCGTCAGGCAAACTCGGACGTCCTCCATCAAGAAATATAGTCCTCTCTATACCGAATCCAAAAAATAAAGGTAAGACCGTATTGCTTTTGCGATATACATTGACGAACAAATTTTTCAAACAGTTAAAAATAAATTAATGAAGAAATAAAGCTGCAAAAAAAAACATTATGAGACGAAGTCAGAAATTGGAGGAAATTCGAGTGCTTTTAGAGTTAGTGATATATTTTGGATCATATAAATCGATTTCTGTGTCTACTAAGAAGCAAAAGCAAAAACTGTGATGTCTGAAAGAAAATTTCTGATGAGCTGCCTGAGACTTGATGATCGTAGTACGCGGCAGGAATGAAAAGAAATGGATCCTTTTGCACCAGTCAGAGTGGTGTGGGATTGCTTTATCCAAAATTGCGCAGCAGTTTCCACTCCTGGAGTCGGATGTAGCCGGAAATGATGCGAGCATCTGCCGATGGTAAAAGCACATCCCACATGCTCCCCCTGCTTAGAGCCATCCGTGTACATGGCAGTGAATGACTGAAACGGTGCATAGAGTTCCTCAAAATCACGTCGGTATTCAGTAGGTAGGGTAGAAAGCCTATCTAATTTGGCAAGAGAAGTAATAATGTTGGTGCAACGTAACTTCCAGGGTGGAGCTGTGCTGTGGTCCGTTCTGAATGTCTGAGGCAATTAAAAAGACAACTCTTCAAAAACATTACGAATTCTTACAGCCAGAGGTTTTACAGAACGGATATGGGCATCATATAACTGCACATAACGATGGTCGAAAACTGCTGTGTAAGCCGGGTGATCTGGCTTAGCATTTAAATCTACAACATATCGGGTAGCTAACAGTTTCCGGCGAATATGCAGCAATGGTTCCCCAGATTCACAGAGAAGACTTGGTATTGGACTAGTGCGAAATGCACCAGTCGCCAAGCGAATCCCTGTATGGTGAATCACATCGATAGTTTTCAGCACTGATGGTTTAGCCGACCCATATACAATGCTCCCATAGTTCAATCTTGAGCAGACAAGTGATCGATACAATTTTTAATAAGATTGTCCGGTCTGCATCCCATGACTTATGGCTAAGAATGCGCAAGAGGTTCAAGGAGGATTGGCATCTTGCTTTTAGCCTCTTTAGATGGGGACACCACGTCAACTTTCGGTCTAATAGCACACCCAAAAATGGTGCTGTTTCAACAAATGGCAGCTCGGTTACTGATAGTGATAGCGCTGGGTCCAGGTGGAGGCCGTGAACACGACAGAAGTGGATACAATCTGTCTTGTTCGCTGAGAATGCAAACCCATTGTTTGTGGTCCATTCATTAAGGCGATTGATTGTCAGCTGAAGCTGGCGTTCAACCGCCACCACATTTTGCGAACTGTAATATATGGCCAGGTCATCCACATAGAGGCTTTCCTCTACTGGTGACCTGATACATTGGGCTATTCCATTTATGGCAATGGCAAATAAGGTTACACTCAAAATTGACCCCTGTGGAACACCATTCTCCTGAAGGAACGTTCGAGAGGTTTCGCTCCCGATACGTACCCTGAAGTAACGTTCCCATAAAAACCTCTTGATAAATATGAGTAAGTTACCCCTTAACCCCCACGAGTGCAATGTACGAAGTATACCAAATCTGGAATCAAGAAATGGCCGTAGAACTGCAGGCTACTGGGGCCGAATTGAGACCGCGCCTCGCCCCTGAGAAAAGATCTCGAAATTGAGACCCAAAGACGGAAAAGCGTTTTCCATGCTCATGCCACACCTGGTTACAACTCAGCCCAATTCTCGAGGATATTCCACGTCTGAAATGGTTCACCAAAGGATATGGCTTTCCATTTCCGCTGGACTAACACTCTGGCTGTGTTGCCGTGATCGCTAGGGACTTGAACCAACAACGGAGTAAAGGATGTGGACGCGTGCGTTAATACAAAATTTTTAATTTAAATTTTCGCTTATTTCATGAAATTGAGGTTGTATTTTTAGAGTTTTTTTAATGAAAACAAAAAAGATGTTTTTATACTGCAGAAAATTGTAAGTGTTAATAATAATATATATAGTAATATCTGTTATTCGAATAAGTATTCCAGTTTACTGGAAGCAAACATTAAATCGACTTTGGCACTAGAAATACATAATAAACGAAAATTGTAGTATATTTTGTTGCATTATTAAAATTGTTTCACTTAATGAAATTTTTACCATTACCAGAGAACTTTGAGAAGTTCTTCTTTTCAACAAATACATTAAATAGAATTCAATTGTTTTATAAGCAAAATGAATTTCCGTTGCTTTTTTATCAGTAATAACCGATAAATGTCCTAAATTAGTGCATTTCGGAAGAATATGAAGAATTCGGCATTGTAACGAGTTTGCTACCACGTTTTCACTAATACCAAAAATCCGCTCCCTCGAGGGTTCATGAAGATATTACGTTTTTTTAATTTGTCGCTCGGATTTTTTAATTTGGAATCAGCCGCTAAACAAATAGCGCATAAAAATATAATTTATAAAGCCAAATGATAACATAGGAATGAAAGCCTTTTGTCAATTCATCTCAGATATAAAAAAGGAAATAATAATTAGTGAAAAGTGTAACAATTAACCCCGGTCTCCCCTATGCATAAGGAAAATGTCATTACTAGCGGGTATTTAGATAAATAAAATACACAGAAATGTTAATATGTTTAATATTCTGTGATATCTCCGTGAACTTCCATTGCGCTACGTAGTCGCCCATGGACCCAACTAGACTTTGGAATATATCCGGACGCCGCCAAAGAGAAGTCCATATCTCCCTGATATGTTCTTCCAGAGATTCAGGAGTGCGCTCGTATTCTGTGGACCACTCCTGAGCAACGATGCCCCATAGGTTTTCGATCGGGTTGAAATCTGGAGAACGTGCAGTCCAGGGAAGAACTCGTATTTCGGGACGATTATTTAAAAAATCCCTTGTAATGCGTGCCGTATGTATCGGGCTATTGTCCTGAGCAAATACGACTTCCTCGCCTTCAGGGACGATTTCATTCGCGTATGAAAGGAGGTGCTTGCGAAGAATATTGCTGTAAACTCTTGCCGTCATTCTAGGCGGGATTCTCTCCAAAGGACCGGGTCCAGCTGCAATCATAGCACCCCAAAAACCTACACTTTTGTCCCCTGACTTTTCAGTGCGAACCATATTTTGCAGCTCGTACCTGAAAATACATATTTCAGGAAAACTTTCTTTCATATCAAAAATATCTGCTGATAATATTTACAGATTTACAGCAGAGCACAAAATCTTGCCGGAAGTAAAAGAAAATAAGAAAAAAAATTGTGATGCAAACCTTGTTTTTCGTGGACGCCATAATTGTATCCTGCCATCCTCATCACTCCGAAATGATTTTTCATCGGCAAATGTGACGAGATCCCAGAAGACCGTGTCCATTTCCGCAAAGAATAAGCGGGATGTCTTATGTCCTGCTGTAAGTTGTGGCTTACGGCACGGCTTGTGGCGGCGCTGTCCAGCCTCAAGCTCTCTAGCCCTATAGGTCCAATAGCTGAATCCATAACCGAAATCTCCTTGCACCGAGGCCAATCCACGCCTTGTGAGAAGATGCTCTGCTACACGCTGCCGAATCGCCAAATCTTGATATTCAGTCGTGCCACTGGGCCGGCCCGTTCGCGGTTAATTTTTTAGATCACGGTCCCCGTCGTTGCTACGTTTGACCCATCTGTACACGCGATTTCGGTGCACACCGAACTGCCTTGCTACCTCGGCGACCGAATGTCCAACATCCACCATCCCCAAAATCTCTCCGCTGACCGTAGACGAAGTCTCAGCAAACGGAGCTCGATCCATTTCCAATGCCGGATGAATGCTAACTGCTAGTGTATAACTAGGGGCGAATTGAAAGTGGGAAATGGACCTAAAAAATGCCCGCCTCTGGCTCATTTTGGTAACACTCAGGCTACCAATCTATTGGCCAAGGTAGCACCACAGTTTCACAGATCATCGGCCCACCGGAATTTTGTCCAGTAGACCGGCAGCCCAATCCACCCTTTTAAAAACCTACTTCTCAAAAGAAGTTATGAACTGAGCAAAACAGCAGGTCTACTAAACCGTATTACGTAACCACAATAGTAATATTTTGTTATGATAAATACATTTTTAAGCTTTCATTTTCATGAGGTTTCCAACTCCTTCTTTCCACATACAATCAGTGAGTTACACAAATTAAAGTTAAATTGAAGGATTAATATAATTCTTAATTTGACGTTATGCGGCTGGATGCTAAACAAGCTCTTGGTAAATTTCATTAACCTCATTTCCCGTAATCATCTTCCTTCAATATCCCTTTTCATTCCACACACTCTCGGTATATCGGCGAAAATGGAAAACCAAATCCTTGGTAAACTATATCAGAGACGTGGAATATCTTTGAGGATTTGCGCTGAATCGTAGCCGGGTCTGGCATGAGCATGGGAAACGCTTTTCCGTCTTTGGGTCTCAATTTCGAGGCCTTTCCTCAGGGGGAGGCTTGATCTCAATTCGACCCCGGTAGCTTGCAATTCTACGGCCCTTTCTTAATTCCCCTCATTCGCTCGAACTTCCAAAACATATACCCCACACCACCCTTCCTCTCTCTCGCTGCGAATCACGTAGTGCCAACATATATTTTAACTTCACTGTTTGGCCGTGAGCCAGAACTTATTCATGGTACGAATAGAAACATAACTACTGATAATTGGTTTAGTTACATTCCATTGTTCCAAAAGTTATTGTATAACTATAAGCTAATAATGGTGGAGGCCTTGAGGAAAAATAAACCGCATACACCACTAGAGATGTTGAAAACAGCAAATCGTAATTTTAACACATCAATGTTTGTTTTTGATTAGTTGTTTATAATTTCCTAAGTGCCCAATGGATTAGGCTTGTATTATTACTTTCAAGCATGCAACAACGTCTGTGGTCTGTAAGAATACAAAATTGCCAGAGATGATAGAATTTTATAATAATAGAAAAGGTAGCGTGGATGTCTATGATCAAATGTGTCAAACTTACAGTTCCTCAAGGAAAACACGAACACTCATTGCCTTTTTTACGGTATACTGAATGGAGCAGACACAGTAATTGTCGTTCTGACTGCTTCGTGCTGTCAGATATATCACATTTCCCGCTTGGTGCTTAAATGTGCCCTTTTGTGATCTTCACTCGTTGCTTAAAATCTGTAGTTTGTTGTAGCCCTTGCTACACAATGCCCCTATCCAGCCGAGGACGTTTGTTCGGCGGTAGGGATTCTAGGGTATCCAGACTGGCGATGGAACGTTTGTGGCGATCCCACCACTGGACCTGGATGGACCCTAGCTGGCTGACCTCGTCGTAGGCTGAGTAAGCCGCCTTCTCAAAGTATGCCCTTGCTACGGAGGGCAGCAGGACATCAAGGGGCTCCACGGCTGAGAGGCGGTGAATCCGGTCGTTGGCATCTGATCGCAAGCAGCCGAGCATCGACCGGAGCGCCGAATTTTGTACCACCTGGAGGCGGTTGAGCGTCGTCCTGGATGCACCGGACCACACAGGTGAGGAGTACGTCATCGTCGGCAGGACGCAGGAGAGGTAGAGTCTCCGCTTGGTGTGCACCGACAGGCTCCTCGATGTCAGGAGGGGGCGAATCCTCCTAAGGGCAGCAAATCCCTTCTGTCGCGTCTTCTCAACGTGTGACCTCCAGAGCAGCTTCCTGTCAAGCTGGACCCCGAGTTAGGTCACCTCCGTCTCCCAGGGGATGATATCCCCCACCACCGACAAGTCAACTCCGGGCGGAGCGCCCAACCCTGGATGAAAGACGATAGCCTTCGTCTTTCGCGGGTTGACGGCGATCCGCCACCGACTGTACCACGAGACCAAGTCATCCACGGCCTCCTGCAGACCCAGAGCCGCTGCGTATTTTTGGGACGAGCGGCAGAGGATCGCTGTATCGTCCGCATACAGGGCCAATAGATGGTTCCATCCCTGGTCTCGTGGCACGTCGTGGGTGAAGATGTTGAAGAGAATGGGCCCCAGGACGGATCCTTGCGGTACTCCAGCACGTGCCCGCTGAAGTTCCGACCTGTCCTGGAACAACTTCACCCTGAAGTCCCGGTCTCGGAGATAGGATTCGACGAGACGAAGAATCCAGACCGGGAACCGAATTCGAATCATCTTCAACAGGAGGCCCTCGTGCCACACGCGGTCAAATGCCTTCGAGATGTCGAAGAAGGCACCAGCGACCGCGTGTTTCCTGTTGAAGGCGTCGGTGATGAAGGACGTCACCCTGGTCAGTTGGTGACTGGTGGAGTGTCCCTCCCGGAAGCCGAATTGTTCCGGCGGCAGGTGCTGTCCCTCATGCAGGTGTTGTTGCAGGGAAGGCAGCAGCAGTCTCTCAAATATTTTGCCGAAGTCCGAAAGAAGAGAGATGGGACGAAGGTCACTAGGACCTAGCGTGGCCCAGGCTTCTTCGGGAGGCAAAATACTTGCGCTCGCTTCCAGGGCGAAGGAAAGTGCAAGATCCTGGCGCAGCCCGTGAAGATGCTGGCAAGGAGCTCGACAGCGGCGACAGGAAGCTGGCGGATGACGATGTTGGAAATGTCGTCATCGCCTGGTGCCCTTCGGAGGTTGAGGCCTCGGATGACGTTGACGACGTCCTTCGGAAGGTAGGAAGGGAGGGAATCCGGGTCGATAGGTTCCCTGCTCAATCCCGCCAGCGATTCGGCGATCTCTGCCTCGACCTCCGCCGACTCAGCAGTGGAGGGGTTGGGACTGAACGCCTCACGTAGATGTTCCCCGAGCATTCTCGCCTTTTCGGTTGGTGTTGCAGCAACCCTGCCTCCTGAAGTCAGGAGGGGATCTCGCCGTTGGACGCTTCGAAGCTGGCGGCAGACCTTCCACACGGAGTGATCCTCCAGGGAGACGGTGGACAGGTATTTCTCCCAAACGTCGCCTCGGACCTCGCGAAGCAGCTGCTGGACCTCGAAGTTCAGTGCAGTCAGCTGCTGTCGAAGATCTGGTGTCCTGTGCCGTTGCCATCGTCGCCGGACGCTGTTGCGGTAGGTGATGGTACGCCTAAGGCCTGGTGGTAGCGCAATCCGGATGGTTTGTTGGACCTGAACCATGGGAATGTGCGTTTCCATAGCCTCCTGGACGACTGACGTGAAGCTGTTGTGGGCGGAGTAGGCCGGACCGGCAGGCATTCGGCGATGGTGATGTGAAAGCCTTCCCAGTCTGTCCGGGCGAAGTCGCGGTGCTGGCGAGGCGGGACCTTCATCGGCAGCCCTCCCAGGAGGAGGAGCGTCGGGTGGTGGTCCGAAGAAAGGGCACAGACCGCGTACATACTCGCAGACACTCCAAGGTTACGCGCCACTGCGATGTCCAGGACATCGTTGGATGGCAGATAGGTCGGCTCCGCCGGCGCAAGCACGCTGAGGCCTTCCTCGTCGACGAAGTCCTTCAGCAGTGCCCCTCGCTGGTTGGATGCCCTGGAGTGCCAGCTGGCATGTTTGGCGTTAAGGTCCCCCAAGACCACGGAAGGGCCATCACCAGGCCCAAGGAGCTCCGAAAGGTTGGCCGGGATCCACGGTGCAGTCGGCCGGTAGTTGGCCGAGGAGATCCTCACTCATCCCCTGCTAGTACGGACGTCCAGAGAAACCGCCTCCATTCCCTGGAAGGACTTGATCGGGTGCAGACGATGCTGGATAGTGTGGTGCACCAGGATAGCCGACGTGGTGTTGCTGCTCCGCAGGGGCTGCTACTCGATCGGCCCTGTAGATCGTCCATCCCGGAAGCTTCCAGATGTCCGAGAGCTGCAGGTGAGTTTCATTGATGGCCGCTAGCACGGCTCCTTTGTCCTGCAGGAACGCACGGAGCTCCTCCGTCTTCGCCTTTACTCCGTTGGCGTTCCATTGGACTAGAGCGATGCAGCCTCTAGCAGCCATTGGCGGGTTGGTTTTGTTGCCCTCTCGCCAGTTCCTCCAATAGAGAGAGGATAAGTTGGCCTTGGGTAGACGATACGTAGCGCCGCAGGGAGCGGCACACGGTGGAAATCGTCGGCCAGATATCCTCATCCGGCGATTCTTCCCGACCGAGTCCGACTACGGGCTGCTGTAAAGAGGCCAGAGCCGCAGGAGCTGAGATGACCGTAGCAGTTGACTTCACTATGGCTTGGGAAGTCACAGGAGGAGAAGCGGCAGGGGCCGCTGATGCCAAGGAGGCGGGCGTCAGTGGGCGCTCAGACGCCGGAGAGGAGGCCTGCTCTCCAGTGACGGGACCGGCGCCAGCAACGGCAGCAAAGGACGAGGCAGACGTCACCGGCCTCGCTACCTCCGTCGAGGTCTTCCGCTGTGGCAGCGGCTTCTTGGGCGCATGGCGCGTCCTGTCACGACGATTGGCCTCGTCGTAACGACGCAAAGCGTCCAGGAACACTGGGCACTGATGATGAGAGGCCTGGTGGGGCCCATCGCAGTGCACACAATTCGGCGCGGTGGTGATGGGTTGAGGGCAATCCCGGGAGGGATGGTCCGCAGCGCACTTGAAGCATCTGGGCGGCATGGTGCAGGCGACGGCTCGGTGACCAAAGCGCTGGCAATTGTAGCACATCAGGGGGCCTCGGCCTCCCCTGAATTGCTCTATTGTGACATTGCAGTCGCAGACGCTGCCGATTTTATCAACCGCCGCACCTCCGGGCTGCTCCTCCACGGTGGCGATGCAGCGGCGCGTGGGACGTTTCTCGCCATCGCGAACTTCCGTCAATGGACGGACGTTCCGGACTACGAAACCCTTGGCTGCTAGGTCCGCCGCGATGTCCTGCGAGTCATAGTCCGTCGCAACCCCCCGGATCAGCAGTCTCGTCGCCCGCTTCAGCTCAAGAGGCTGCTTATGGTATTGGACGCCCATCGCGTCCAGTTCCTTCAGTGCAGCCCGGTGCTCCTCCACTGTCGTCACCAGGATCCTCGTAGAAGCCTGGCGGACCTGCATCTCGAAATGACCTCCAGAACTTGCTTAATGGCAGCAGCCACACGCTTGTGTGACGGCAGGGCATAAGCCGTGATAGGAGCCACCTTCAGGCGCGGCGCAGGGGCACCGTCCTCTGTTGACACCGGCCTGGCGGTGTTAGGATCGAAGGGAGAGAAGGAGGCCTTCTTCTTCCTCGACTTCTTGCGCTGTACCACAACGAAGTCCCCATCCGGAACGGCGGCAGCGCAGGAGTCACCTCCTAGTATGGGAGCGGACCTTTTTGCAAGGTCGGGCTCATCTCCAGAAAGGTCAGGCGAGGAAGGCAGCTTCCTCTTGCCACGGATGCCCTCCGAGGTGTCCATGGCCTCATCAGAGGCACCAGAAGCTGAAGCAGCTGTCGCCAGCTGCTGTTCCTCGTCCCCTGCTGCCCGGAAAAGGGCCGTTTTTGACGGCGGCCGCCGGGGGCGGCAAATTCTCCGCGGGGGCGGAAAATTTTGAAGCACCAGATGCATTAGCCTCTGGGTAGTGCTGCCCATCTCGACCGGTCTGCTTGGAAGCCTTCCCGGACTTTTTGTGGCCCGGAAAAGGGCCGTTATTAACGGTGGCCGCCAGGGGAAGCAAATTTTCCGCGAGGGCGGAAATTTTTGCAGCACCAGATGCAGTAGCCTCCAGGTGGTGCTGTTCATCTCGTCCGGCCTGCTTGGGTGCCTTCCCGGACTTTTTGTGGCCCGGAAAAGGGCCCTTTTTAAGAGTGGCCGCTGGTGGCGGCGAAGAATCCGCTGAGGCGGAATCGGCAACGTTGGCGCTCGCAGCAGGCAGGTCCGGCGGTGAGAAGACATCCATCGCCGTAGGTGATGCCGCTGACGCTTTTGCAGCAGGATGGCTCCCGACAGAGTCAGGAGCTCCGAGGACCGGTGAAAGGCCGATCTCTTGTAGTAGTGGAGCAGATGACTGGTAAGCCAGTTCCCTCCTCCATGCCTCTGCGGAGTCGAAGCTCCGGCGAAGGAATCGCACGGACGATCCATCTTCTAAGATGAGCCTGGCTATCCGTCCGGTCGACAAGGACCGTCGGTGGCCTCCTCCAGGTTATGGTGCGGCAGCCATGACGTCCAGGAGTCCCGAACGTGATGGGAACCAGTCACTGTTAGCGCAGAAAAAACTTTACTAACAGCAACTTTCCTCTCGGCGAGCCTCAGCAGCCTTGAACTAATATATGGTATATAGGCATAACGTGACACCGAAAGGGAACACTTCAATGCCAAAACAAGCGTTTTTACTACTCTTAGAGATATCACTCATGAAACCTAGGATGGAAAGGAGATCAGGGTGTAGAAATATCCCGAGAAGTCTCAAAACGGCTTCGCAGAACAGTTGGGAATCTCGTTACCTAAAATAGGAAACGAATATCAGGCAAAAAAATGTGGAAGATGTACCGTCTTTCCCAGAGCACTGTATCGAAAAACTACTCTAAAATGTGCTTCTTGCGGAGATTTCATATGCAATGAACACAAAGTAGTTATTTATCCAAATTGTGAAAATGGGAAATAGATAAAGTTTATTTATTTATTTATAGGGATTTGTGAAGTATCAATAATTTTAGTTTGAAAAATGAGGAAAAAAATTGTATTTTCTTGTTTGCTATAAGCGTAATGCTGTTGATGTGAGCCTTAATTGTGTTGTATTACACTGTGCAGTGAAATTTTAAACAATATAATTGTTCTTATTTGTTATAAAAATTAAAATTTGTAATAATATCGATTTGTTCATTAATTTAACCGGGGATAGAAGTGGAAGTTTCTTTGAGTATAATAAACATTATCCAAATGGGGAACTCAGATCCCCAGGTAGCTCATTGCGTTCGAAGATTCCTACGTAACCTTTCCAGGGTTAATAACGTCGCCTAGTTTGGATTGTCAGCATGTGTATTGTGCTCCGGTTCTTTCTAAGTCTTGTTTTTTGTTTATTGTTGCCGTTTTGCTAGTTAAGTTTTTTTGAAGTGATTTATATTAAAGAAATTTTTTGTCATAAATGAAATGGCTGAAGATTGTGGTTCTCGAGAAAGGTTTAAACGAAGTATCCCAATCCGTGGACAAACGAGTGAAATAATAGTTAATGCTCAAATTATTTCGAACAATAACTACATACGAAAAGGGAGCCCGCTTTTCTCACCGGACAAAATCCTTCAGAGAAGTGCCAGTGCTGTAGAGAAAAATCGGCGAAAAGGATTTCGAAGGAAGGAAGGAAAGATTTTATCATAAATAAATTCTAAGGATGTGATTTAGAATAAAATACATATATTTTCATTAAGAAACTAAAATATTAAAGTTTCCATTTATAAATCTTCATATCTTTTGTTTTATTGGAATTCCAGAGCAAAAAATCTACTTTCTATACAAAATATCATTTGATGATCTGATTCTATTTTATACTTACATATATTTATTTACAGAAACCGTTTGTTAATTTTGATATTATATTAATTTTAAATGAAGTATGTCTTTATAATTAAAACTAAATTAGATCTTGGTAAATTCCGATGAACAACAGTCGTAATGGCATAATGTCCAGTTTTATCATTTGTTAAAACATTCAAATCTACCAGCTTAATAGATGTATTGAAATTATATCTTCACTAAAATGAATTTCATCATTATTTATGCAATTCATGCGCATTATGCTTGAGTTTAACACCAACAGTACGCGATTATGTCGCATGCTACATTTTTTAATACAGCGATCCAAAAAATGTCATTCGCTTCATATAAAAATATATACCACTTAATCGGTAATCTATACATACAAATAATTACATTCATTGTGTAATGCAATGTAATATATTGAATACTGGAGAGTAGAATAGAAAAGACAGTTTCAGCACAGCGATAGTGACGCCGCCTGTCAGTAGAAACTGTAAGCTAACGATAAACAAAAGATAAACGTAATGACGTCATAACAAAAGACGATCGTAATGCGCAATGTTAGGTTGGTATCTTGGAAGGCGGTAAATTTGAATCGAGTTAAAATTTTGCTGTTGGTATCTTGGAAGGCGGTAAATTTGAATCGAGTTAAAATTTTGCTATTGGTATCTTGGAAGGCGGCGGATTCGAATCGAAATAAACTTTCTGGGTTGGTATTTTGGATGGCGGCGGATTTGAGTACGTTAAAATGAAGCGAAATATTGAGCAGGTTGATCAAGTTTTTTTTATTTCCAATAAAAGACAATCATTATTACTTTATAAATACACACAACAAAAATAACAATCTTTTTTCAAAGGAGGTGGTCCATCGATATGAATTTCTCCTTTATTGCAGTGTTCCAGGCATGGTTGATATCGTTCCGTCTTATTCCAATCTTCTAATTCTTGTAATTCGGGAAATGTGGCGGCTATCTGATGGATGTCACGTGAATGTAACAGTTCAATATAATCAATAGGTATAAATTTCAGATCCTCTAATTTCATCGTCTTCCAACCACGTTCATGGCCGACCCAACATTATGTATAATTGCGAGTTGTTTTAAGTCCATAACTGAAAGTTAATTATTTTCAAATCAATGATTGCTTAGAATTATAATATAATAATAATTTTAAATATAAATTAAATTACCTTTGGAGAGCGATCTTATGCGTGGAGTATTCTGGATGCGTCTTTCTTCGAGAAACTCACTTATGCACGCGTCCGTCCTCTGCCGAGTCTCAAAACCGAATGAAACCTTCTATGTGCAAGATTGCAAAAATGCTGAGGTTGCACGGCCGCGAGACTCTGCGTAGCGATCTTGAGTCAGCGAACCGGACGTGATCACTGCAAAGTGCCGAGTTCGTGCATACACCGGATGTGATCTGAAGAGTGGGGGTTAACGCAAAAGTATCACGTCAACACTTTCCCAACTTGCGGTATATTTGAATCGAGTTAAAAATTGGTGCTCGGCGGTGAATTTAAATACGTCAAAATGAAACAAATATTTTGGTCGTAACTCGTCTTACTTATATGATTTAACAAGTCGTAACTTGTCGAATGGAAGGATGAGATGAAATAAAAATAGTTTTTTAATAATCAATATTCCTTTATTTCCATTTTAAAATGTCTTAATGTAATTTATTTCTTTTTATTAAAGGACAGGTTATCACAAATCGATCATGCTCCTTTTTAGGATCATCTCCTTTTTCCCACTCGTATACATTTACACCGCATTTACTACAAATAGTCATGTCCATATATCCAGAATAAATAAATCCAACAGAAGCCATTTTATATACATCGAAAATAAATTGATTTTTAGGAAAGCAATTGAATGATATAAGTCTATCAGATTCATTTTTTAGGTCAACATTTTGCCGAAACCAGTTCTTAATTTTGTGACAATTATCCACAGCACACATTAAATTTCCATCATTTCTATGTTTATGCAGCATACACCTATTACCCGATGAGGGTAATTGTGAAATCGGAGGGCAGTCAAAAACGAGTAAATCGATGACTTTATGTCCTATTATATTGGATAAGAAGTTACATTTTTCTAAACCTTTTACGAAAAAAAGATGATAACCTAATGCATATTTCAACAGTACATTTTCGAAATTTTCATGGGTGTTTTCACCTTCTTCTACCTCCATTCCGTGAAAGTATTTGGTAAGCCATGTAGTTTCTTTTTTAGAAATTAATTCACGTGGTGATGAAAAAATCCATGATTGGCTATAATCATTGTCAATATCGCAAATAGCCAATTCTTTGACTACGAATTCATTCTTTTGATTGCGAAAGACATGAAAATCCACTATACATTTTCTCAATTGAAAAATCTCTAATGGCGTTTGGTTTACGGGTGTAGTAGCTCCATCGCCAGGGACCGACTCCATTATTCACACACTCACAGAATAGCAGTTTACGGGAGTTTTAATTCCGCGCCAGTGACTGCAGTCTTTTCACATATGCTGTAATAAAAATTCTCCGATTGAGCAATGTATAGGAATTTCCAAATTTAATCTTTCAAAATCGATTTTGCTACCTGTTGGTTTAGCTATATCGGTAACGTTATGCAGACCGATTACGCAGCCAACATTCATGAAACTTTCGTAATACTCTTTTACGTTTGAAGATTCTTTAATTAAAGTATTTAATGTAAAATTCAAAGGTTTAGATTGCACCAATAGCTTATTCCACTCCTCCTCATTCAAGGTGACCGATTGACGGTCACCTTTGATTATTAAATGTTTAACTCCGAAATACTTTACAAATAGTAATGGCAGATTTTCAATGATTGGATTGCTATCAGAATTAAAATAGTTAGAAATTATATCTTTTTGTTCGAATAAATTAAGCCATCGATCATTACTCAGAATGACTGCCCCTTTACCGATTTGAGTAAATTGCACACACAATTCAAAAGTTTCACAATGATTAAACCCAACACTAACACTTTTCACTTTCTTATTATTCAGATAGTACACAGTTTCCAATAAGAGTTGATTGATTTCACAAATATTCTTCTTCCGCGATGACTTTGGGGGTGATGCGGGATCTGCTTGCAAACTGGATGGCGGTGGTGGCGATGACGATGATGGTGATGATTGCAGATTGGATAACTCCGGTCTTGGAACACTTCTCCGTTTCGGTAGAACTCCTGTACTGCTCGAACTCTCCATAGCGAAAGACTGTGTGGAGTTTATATATTTCAATATAACCTACTATAACTGATGGAAACAGATAAAGCTAGAGAAAATTGGCTAAAAGGAAAATGTGATGAAATAGAACAAATGGAGAAATTAGGACGGTACGATATGATGTACGCTAGGGCACTGGAATTAGAAGATAAGAAGTCTAATGGAATTTGTGGTAAAGGAATTATGAATACGGATGGGAAGATAGTCTCAGAAACAAAGGATGTAGCACAGGTATGGGAAGAATACATTAAGGAATTATACAGCAAACAGACAGGAGCGGCAAAAATAGAACTGGAAAATGAGGAAAACATTGAAGAAGATAACTTAGGACCAAGCATTATGGAGAGCGAAGTAGAAAAAGCGATAATGGAACTTAAGAAGGGGAAAGCCACGGGCAGCGATGGAATACCGGCTGAGATACTTAAAGTCATAGGATCAGAAGGACTAAAAGCGATCACGAAATTAATTAATAAGATTTACGACACGGGAGAGTGGCCTCAGGATTTCCTAGAAGTGACAATGATCCCTCTAAAGAAGAAGCCAAAGGCAATGCAGTGTAAAGATTACAGAACTATAAGCCTTCTGTCACACACATCGAAGATCATCACGAGGATTCTTAATAAAAGGCTGGAGAAAAAGGCAGAAGAAATAATAGGGGAAGATCAATTCGGTTTCAGAAAAGGACGAGGAACTAGAGATGCTATAGGAGTAGTTAGAATCATATCAGAAAGGGCAATAGAATACAGTCAAGATATCTGCGCATGTTTCGTAGACTGGCAGAAGGCCTTTGATAGAGTAAATTGGGTAAAGTTGATGAAGATATTAAAGGATATAGGTGTAGACTGGAAAGACAGGAGACTGATTAGGAATCTATATGAGAATCAAGTTGTAAAGGTCAGGTTTGAGAATGTGGACACCTGCGGAATAAATATCGGTAGAGGAGTAAGACAAGGATGCTGCCTATCGCCAACCCTATTCAATATATATGGAGAAAGTCTAATGCAAGAAGCTTTAGAAGGCACAGGGGATTTCAAAATTGGAGGAAGGATTATAAGAACAGTAAAATACGCAGATGATCAAGTACTTCTAGCAAGAAAGGAAGAGGAGCTACAAAAAATGATAAATAGACTAGTGATAACAGGTAGAAAATATGGTATGGAAATAAATACAGAAAAATCCAAGGTCATTCGAATATCGGGTAAAGAAGAGAATCTGAACATAACTATTGGGGGAAAGCCATTAGAACAAGTTTCAGAATATAAATACCTTGGAAGTATCATAACACGAGAGGCAAAATGTACGGATGAGATCAAAACTAGAATAGGAAAAGCAAAAGCGGCTTTCAGGAGAAAGAAACAACTACTTACAGGGAATATAAGGGAAGATATCCGCAAGAAGTTGATAAAATGCTACGTATGGAGTATAGCATTGTATGGGGCAGAAACATGGACGCTAAGGAAAAATGACATCAAATACTTGGAAAGCTTTGAAATGTGGACTTGGAGGAGAATGCTGAAGATAAAATGGACAGATAGGATGGAAAACGATGAAGTGCTACGAAGAATAGGAGAGAAGCGAATGATTATACAGACTATCAGAAAGAGGAAGGCTAACTGGGTTGGACATTACCTGAGGAGAGAGAGTATGATTAAAGACGTGTTAGAAGGAAAACTAGATGGGAAAAGGGAAAGAGGTAGGAAAAGGTTTCAGCTGATAGACGATCTGAAAGGGAAAGAGAGTTATCAAGATATAAAGAGGACAGCGGAAAATAGGAGTATATGGAGAACCAGGTTTAACCATGAATAATCACAGACCTGTCTACGGACAGACTACCTATGATGATGATGAACTGATGGAGGGGTGGTGCGGGTAAAGGGGAAGGTGTGAAAGTGGAAGGGGAGCATCAGAAGTCATAAATCCTCGGCGATTGGTTGCTTGTCTTAGATTGCATCATGCGTTGGAGTTGATTTATCTTCGAGCAGTAGCTTTGTGATTGAAGATCACAACGTCTTCTTTGTCACGCTTTCCAAAATTCGAAGAAAAAGAGCTTTGCGACTTGACAGTCGTTGAGATGGGGGTGGGTAAATTGGGAAATGAAATAGGTTAAGGTTTTCCCGATTGATTTGCAGAGAGTGTAAAGACAGCAAAACTCTCCACAAAGGTCAGAGTGATAACTTTAGAGTCGAAATGAATTTTCGGTGTAGGAAAACGGTTGGAGGAAAGAGATGATTTCGTAAATGAAAGGTGGATAACCGTATGAGTCGAAATATTCGGCGTAATAATTGTCTATCACGTGAACTGCAACCCAATGACTTCCAAGTTTATTAGATGGATCAAAGTTTATCATGTAAATTCCAGGTTTTGGCTGATGAGGTAAATGATCTGCAGGAAAAACTCCATGCCAAATCTCATTTATGATTATTTTTTGGTTAAAAAATGTTCGGGTTTTGTGGAAAGTTATTCTGGTAATAGATATTTTGAAAAAATTAAGCATCGGCTTTTTTTTAGAAAATTTCTTCGTAATACATGATCGAAAAAATGTTTCCCCAAACAAATTTTGCCAAAAAATACCATTTTAAAAACAATATTGCTCTGATTATATAAATAATCATAAGTGAGATTTGATAAATTAATTATTTTTTAGATTACTGAATTTTATTAATTTTCGGTATAAAAATTTATTTGGCAAATATTTTTTTTGGTTAAAAAATATTTAGCGTTTGTGGAAAGTTATTCTAGTAATAGATATTTTGAAAAAAAAAAATTATGCATCGGCTTTTTTTAGAAAATTTCTTCGTAATACATTATCGAAAAAACGTTTCCCCAAACAAATTTTGACAAAAAATACGTTTTTTAAAACAATATTTCTCTGATTATATAAATAATCATAAGTGAGATTTGATAAATTAATTATTTTATAGATTACGGAATTTTATTAATTTTCGTTATACAAATTTATTTGGCAAATATTTTTTTTGTTAAAAAATATTTAGCGTTTGTGGAAAGTTATTCTAGTAATAGATATTTTGAAAAAAAATTATGCATCGGCTTTTTTTAGAAAATTTCTTCGTAATGCTTGATCGAAAAAATGTTTTCCCAAACTAATTTTGAGAAAAATACGTTTTTAAAACAATATTTCTTTAAATTCCTCAATACAAAAATATTTATTTAAAGATCGCCTCCAAAGACTTCTTCCCAGCACATCCTACTGTCCGCGTCAAAAAGACGTGCATCTCAACTTTGACGCGCGATCATTTGCGCTACGTTTATTGGAAATAATATACAAAAATACCATAGGAAAGCTTATTTTATGCTTAATAAGGTTTGATTATTTAATATTTTTAGACAGAAAATGTAAAATTTTACGGCGAGTTAAACACAGAAACTACCCGTAAAAACCAGCTACGCAGCCAACTTTCGCGAAAGTAGTCGTATATAATAATTCATAAACGAATAACTACTGAACAAAATCTTTTGAAATTTAAAACAGTGATGAACTAAGATAAAATAGAGGCAATGCAATAACTTTCTAAGCTCTATGTTAATTACAATGGTTTTAATTGGGTTACAACTTTAAAAAGAAACTCGTCAGTGGGGAAAAATGATAGAGGAATTTTGAAAACACTTTTGTAAAGAGAGACATAAAGAAAATTTTTTGTAGGAATCAGATTTTGTTTTAACGTTTTCGTTTTTGTTTAATTAATTTTAATCTACATACAGTACCATATATGTTGCTTTCTGGGCGCTTTGCGATGTTGCCAAATGTCTCCTTTGTCTCCCTCGCCGGTAGGCGGCCATGGCTCGCACAAAAACCCTCTTATCTCCTCTTAAGTTTCGTCCTCACTGATTTCGTCGCTGCTGGAATCCTCATCGAGGTTGATAATTAAGGGTTCCACGATATTCTTTAGCACTTGGTCCTTGGCGGCGTAGAAGTCCTCCACCTTGATGGTGTGCTTCACAGCGTTTTCCCACACGCGCTTCGGGGTGTTACGCAGTGCCTCCTTGCACAGTTGCAGGACGTCTTTGATTTTGTGCGTTTTGTTGCGCTTCGCCACGTAATTTTTAACCCAAGCCCATATAAGCTCGATTGCATTGAGTTCACAATGGGCCACTGGAGTCCAAATTAGCTTTACCCTCTTGCCGCTCTCTTTGATGATGCTATCTAGCAAGTATCTGTGAGACTTGAAATGAGGTCTGCCGTGTTCAAGTAGTTCGCTAATGGTTAAAGACTCATATGTATCTTGCCAGCCGGAATCATCTACCTCTGGCTCGATGCGATGCTCAATTAGCCAATTTATTATATCGTCCTTACGCCAACTTTTGGACGGATTTCTTGTTGTTGGGTCTTGCATGGTGTGATACGGGGCTTGGTCAAGAACAATAGCGGTTTCATGATCCATCGCATTTAAAATTCTCCTAAAATATTCTTCAAAGTGTCGAGCATTCATCTCGGAATGATAGTCACCATCCTTTTTGTTTCCCTCAAACACGAGCATACAGTCATTTTCAGGCTGGAGAAAACCATCTTCACCCCCTATATGCAAAATAATTATTCTTTTTCCGGTACCAGAGGGAGTAATAAGGCCACCTTTCCAGCAATTGACCTCTTGAATTACACCTCGATCAAAGTCAATATCATTATTATTTTCATTCACATTTTCTTGCCAACCATATGATAGTGTGTGATTTGCTCCACAAAATGTTTCGTCCAAATACATAATTTTCCATCCTCTTTGACGAGCTGACTTTGTTTCCCGAATAAACTTTGCACGTTGGTCCAGGATTCGGCGACTTTCAAAGCATACAGGCTTCCTGTTGTATTTTTTAAAGCGAAAGCCAAGCATCTTCATCCACTGTAACAAAGTAGATTCACTCACGTCTGGAAAATCAGGAAAATCTAATTTCAGTTCGATTAGAATATTAGACACTATTGGATATTCTTTTCTTAAGTAAAAACTATGCACTTTTCTTCGTAGCACTCCTTGAAACATTTCGTCTAATACAATTCGCGCTCTACCGCTGCTTTTTTTGGGAGAACTTTCTGAAGGACGCACATTTTCCTTGCACTCATTACTTACATTTACTACAGTCCTTTCACTAACATTACAACACATTGCAGTATTTTTAACAACTTGATTAGGATCAAATTTAATCACACCATCTTTGACCATTTGAAAAAATGTTCTAGCACTTTGAATGACATTTTTCTCATGGCTACGTAATTTTTTGTTAATCACAAAAGGCTCACTTTCTAAATTATTTTCTTGATCACTCGAGAAAAGACCGTATTTGTTATTACTAATATTTTCTATTCGTTGTAAAGCTAGTCGCTTTTTTCGAGGCATAGCGAAAACACGAGGCACCAACTGGACTGAGATGAGACACTAAATGAACTAAGAAAACAAAACTCTAGACAAAACAAGTACCTTCTTTATTACTCATTATCTGAGTCATTAGCAACCTCCAATGAGGCTAGATAGAGAGAGAAAGAGATAGGAGTTTAAATCCCGCTCAGTCATCCCGCACGCCAGATTGGTGTGGCAACGTCGCTACCTACATCAGCATAGGAAATGAAGCGCCTTATGGCTACAAAGAAAAATATCTATATAAATTTATTAAAAGTCTTTATTAAAAATCTGATTCCTACAAAAAATTTTCTTTATGTCTTTCTTTACAACAGTGTTTTCAGAATTCCTCTATCATGTTTCCCCACTGACGAGTTTCTTTTTAAAGTTGTAACCCAATTAAAACCATTGTAATTAACATAGAGCTTAGAAAGTTATTGCATTGCCTCTATTTTATCTTAGTTCATCACTGTTTTAAATTTCAAAAGATTTTGTTCAGTAGTTATTCGTTTATGAATTATTATATATGACTACTTTCGCGAAAGTTGGCTGCGTAGCTGGTTTTTACGGGTAGTTTCTGTGTTTAACTCGCCGTAAAATTTCACAATTTTTGTTTAAAAATATTAAATAATCAAACCTTATTAAGCATAAAATAAGCTTTCCTATGGTATTTTTGTATATTATTTCCAATAAACGTAGCGCAAATGATCGCGCGTCAAAGTTGAGATGCACGTCTTTTTGACGCGGACAGTAGTGGCAAAAAATGCGAAGGTCTGCGATAGTTGGCGGGTGGGGGTAGAGGCACTGGCTCTCTGAAAGAATGCCACCTTGCACTTTTAAGACGCTATCTACATCCGGCCGCGCAATCGTCGTAACCAGATCGCGACATCATAACATCTCACCTTAGAGAATCTCGCTGTTGTTATATTATGAAAGTCGAAATTGTGCATCTCTTCGTTATTCATTACGCTCGTGGATATCAACAGCATTCATATGTTAGTAATAAATAATAATAATAAATCACATCCAATTCGAAATGTAAGTTCTGTTTTCATAGGATAGAATTTTGATTTTAAATTATTAGGTGAAATAATTATCGGTTCAATTTCCATTTCCTTTCATTAATGGATTTGACTTTTTTTTAAATATCTATTACTAGAATAACTTTCTAAAAAAAAACCTGAATATTTTTTAACCAAAAAATATATGCCAAATAAATTTGTATATACCGAAAAATAATAAAATTCAGTAATCTATAAAAATAATCAATTTATCAAATCTCATTTATGTTTATTTATATAATCATAGAAATATTGTTTTAAAAAAACGTAATTTTTTCAAATTTCGTTTCGTTTCGGGAAAACATGTTTTCGATCAAGTATTACGAAAGAAAAACTGGGAAGAAGCCTTTGAAGGCGATCTTTGAATAAATATTTGTAGAGAGGCTATTTCGAAAAAATAACAGATAAATCTTTTATATATTGCGTAAGGTATTATTTATATCCAAATGGTTCAAACAAAAAGTTATAGCTTGTACTGAGATGCAAATTTTAAGTTAAAGAATGTTTTCCAATAAAATTATTTTTGTTAAAATTTTGTATGTATTTACCATCTATCAAATCTGTTTTACTTTATTTAAAATGTTTAAATTCCGTTTATAATCGATATCATATCCAAAAATTATAATACGGGTAATAAAATATTCACTTTAACATGATACGATATTATTCTTTTCTTTTATCCGAATCTTCTAAGCGGAGAGTCTTCTATTCTATCCAACGACGTCGTTGAAATGAAAGAATTCCCGTATCTCAATTGGATTTAATAAAGTACGTAATAAATAATTGCGAGATTTAAATAGAAAGTCTCCACGCATATGTTTCTCATTCTTTTCCGCTGGGGAACTAAGAAGAAAAGCCTGCACTCGCTCTCTGAAAGAATACCACCTTGCATTTTTAAGACGCTATCTACATCCGGCCGCGCAATCCTCGTAACCAGATCTGTTGGGCTGTGTCGCGTCGCACGTGCCTCCACCCCCACCCGCCACCTCTCGCAGACCTTCGCATTTTTTGCCACTAGGATGTGCTGGGAAGAAGTCTTTGGAGGCGATCTTTAAATAAATATTTTTGTATTGAGGAATTTAAAGAAATATTGTTTTAAAAACGTATTTTTCTCAAAATTAGTTTGGGAAAACATTTTTTCGATCAAGCATTACGAAGAAATTTTCTAAAAAAAAGCCGATGCATAATTTTTTTTCAAAATATCTATAACTAGAATAAATCTCCAAAAAAAGCTAAATAATTTTTAACCAAAAAAATTATTTGCCAAATAAATTTGTATACCGAAAATTAATAAAATTCGGTAATCTATAAAATAATTAATTTATCAAATCTCACTTATGATTATTTATATAATCAGAGAAATATTGTTTTAAAAAACGTATTTTTTGTCAAAATTTGTTTGGGGAAACATTTTTTCGATCATGTTATACGAAGAAATATTCTAAAAAATGCCGATGCATAATTTTTTTTTTCAAAATATCTATTACTAGAATAACTTTCCACAAACGCTAAATATTTTTTAACCAAAAAAAATATTTGCCAAATAAATTTGTATACCGAAAACTAATAAAATTCAGTAATCTAAAAAATAATTAATTTATCAAATCTCACTTATGATTATTTATATAATCAGAGCAATATTGTTTTTAAAATGGTATTTTTTGTCAAAATTTGTTTGGGGAAACATTTTTTCGATAATGTATTACGAAGAAATTTTCTAAAAAAAAGCCGGTGCTTAATTTTTTTTTCAAAATATCTATAACTAGAATAAATCTCCAAAAAAGCTAAATAATTTTTAACCAAAAAAATTATTTGCCAAATAAATTTGTATACCGAAAATTAATAAAATTCGGTAATCTATAAAATAATTAATTTATCAAATCTCACTTATGATTATTTATATAATCAGAGAAATATTGTTTTTAAAATGGTATTTTTTGTCAAAATTTGTTTGGGGAAACATTTTTTCGATAATGTATTACGAAGAAATTTTCTAAAAAAAAGCCGGTGCTTAATTTTTTTTTCAAAATATCTATAACTAGAATAAATCTCCAAAAAAGCTAAATAATTTTTAACCAAAAAAATTATTTGCCAAATAAATTTGTATACCGAAAATTAATAAAATTCGGTAATCTATAAAATAATTAATTTATCAAATCTCACTTATGATTATTTATATAATCAGAGAAATATTGTTTTAAAAAACGTATTTTTTGTCAAAATTTGTTTGGGGAAACATTTTTTCGATAATGTATTACGAAGAAATTTTCTAAAAAAAAGCCGGTGCTTAATTTTTTTTTAAAAATATCTATAACTAGAATAAATCTCCAAAAAAGCTAAATAATTTTTAACCAAAAAAATTATTTGCCAAATAAATTTGTATACCGAAAAATAATAAAATTCGGTAATCTATAAAATAATTAATTTATCAAATCTCACTTATGATTATTTATATAATCAGAGAAATATTGTTTTAAAAAACGTATTTTTTGGCAAAATTTGTTTGGGGAAACATTTTTTCGATAATGTATTACGAAGAAATTTTCTAAAAAAAGCCGATGCATAATTTTTTTTTTTCAAAATATCTATTACTAGAATAACTTTCCACAAACGCTAAATATTTTTTAACCAAAAAAAATATTTGCCAAATAAATTTGTATACCGAAAATTAATAAAATTCAGTAATCTAAAAAATAATTAATTTATCAAATCTCACTTATGATTATTTATATAATCAGAGCAATATTGTTTTTAAAATGGTATTTTTTGTGAAAATTTGTTTGGGGAAACATTTTTTCGATAATGTATTACGAAGAAATTTTCTAAAAAAAAAGCCGATGCTTAATTTTTTTTTCAAAATATCTATTACCAGAATAACTTTCGACAAACGCTAATATTTTTTAACCAAAAAAAATATTTGCCAAATAAATTTGTATACCAAAAATTAATAAAATTCGGTAATCTATAAAATAATTAATTTATCAAATCTCACTTATGATTATTTATATAATCAGAGAAATATTGTTTTAAAAAACGTATTTTTTGTCAAAATTTGTTTGGGGAAACGTTTTTTCGATAATGTATTACGAAGAAATTTTCTAAAAAAAGCCGATGCATAATTTTTTTTTTTCAAAATATCTATTACTAGAATAACTTTCCACAAACGCTAAATATTTTTTAACCAAAAAAAATATTTGCCAAATAAATTTTTATACCGAAAATTAATAAAATTCAGTAATCTAAAAAATAATTAATTTATCAAATCTCACTTATGATTATTTATATAATCAGAGCAATATTGTTTTTAAAATGGTATTTTTTGGCAAAATTTGTTTGGGGAAACATTTTTTCGATCATGTATTACGAAGAAATTTTCTAAAAAAAAGCCGATGCTTAATTTTTTCAAAATATCTATTACCAGAATAACTTTCCACAAAACCCGAACATTTTTTAACCAAAAAATAATCATAAATGAGATTTGGCATGGAGTTTTTCCTGCAGATCATTTACCTCATCAGCCAAAACCTGGAATTTACATGATAAACTTTGATCCATCTAATAAACTTGGAAGTCATTGGGTTGCAGTTCACGTGATAGACAATTATTACGCCGAATATTTCGACTCATACGGTTATCCACCTTTCATTTACGAAATCATCTCTTTCCTCCAACCGTTTTCCTACACCGAAAATTCATTTCGACTCTAAAGTTATCACTCTGACCTTTGTGGAGAGTTTTGCTGTCTTTACACTCTCTGCAAATCAATCGGGAAAACCTTAACCTATTTCATTTCCCAATTTACCCACCCCCATCTCAACGACTGTCAAGTCGCAAAGCTCTTTTTCTTCGAATTTTGGAAAGCGTGACAAAGAAGACGTTGTGATCTTCAATCACAAAGCTACTGCTCGAAGATAAATCAACTCCAACGCATGATGCAATCTAAGACAAGCAACCAATCGCCGAGGATTTATGACTTCTGATGCTCCCCTTCCACTTTCACACCTTCCCCTTTACCCGCACCACCCCTCCATCAGTTATAGTAGGTTATATTGAAATATATAAACTCCACACAGTCTTTCGCTATGGAGAGTTCGAGCAGTACAGGAGTTCTACCGAAACGGAGAAGTGTTCCAAGACCGGAGTTATCCAATCTGCAATCATCACCATCATCGTCATCGCCACCACCGCCATCCAGTTTGCAAGCAGATCCCGCATCACCCCCAAAGTCATCGCGGAAGAAGAATATTTGTGAAATCAATCAACTCTTATTGGAAACTGTGTACTATCTGAATAATAAGAAAGTGAAAAGTGTTAGTGTTGGGTTTAATCATTGTGAAACTTTTGAATTGTGTGTGCAATTTACTCAAATCGGTAAAGGGGCAGTCATTCTGAGTAATGATCGATGGCTTAATTTATTCGAACAAAAAGATATAATTTCTAACTATTTTAATTCTGATAGCAATCCAATCATTGAAAATCTGCCATTACTATTTGTAAAGTATTTCGGAGTTAAACATTTAATAATCAAAGGTGACCGTCAATCGGTCACCTTGAATGAGGAGGAGTGGAATAAGCTATTGGTGCAATCTAAACCTTTGAATTTTACATTAAATACTTTAATTAAAGAATCTTCAAACGTAAAAGAGTATTACGAAAGTTTCATGAATGTTGGCTGCGTAATCGGTCTGCATAACGTTACCGATATAGCTAAACCAACAGGTAGCAAAATCGATTTTGAAAGATTAAATTTGGAAATTCCTATACATTGCTCAATCGGAGAATTTTTATTACAGCATATGTGAAAAGACTGCAGTCACTGGCGCGGAATTAAAACTCCCGTAAACTGCTATTCTGTGAGTGTGTGAATAATGGAGTCGGTCCCTGGCGATGGAGCTACTACTCCCGTAAACCAAACGCCATTAGAGATTTTTCAATTGAGAAAATGTATAGTGGATTTTCATGTCTTTCGCAATCAAAAGAATGAATTCGTAGTCAAAGAATTGGCTATTTGCGATATTGACAATGATTATAGCCAATCATGGATTTTTTCATCACCACGTGAATTAATTTCTAAAAAAGAAACTACATGGCTTACCAAATACTTTCACGGAATGGAGGTAGAAGAAGGTGAAAACACCCATGAAAATTTCGAAAATGTACTATTGAAATATGCATTAGGTTATCATCTTTTTTTCGTAAAAGGTTTAGAAAAATGTAACTTCTTATCCAATATAATAGGACATAAAGTCATCGATTTACTCGTTTTTGACTGCCCTCCGATTTCACAATTACCCTCATCGGGTAATAGGTGTATGCTGCATAAACATAGAAATGATGGAAATTTAATGTGTGCTGTGGATAATTGTCACAAAATTAAGAACTGGTTTCGGCAAAATGTTGACCTAAAAAATGAATCTGATAGACTTATATCATTCAATTGCTTTCCTAAAAATCAATTTATTTTCGATGTATATAAAATGGCTTCTGTTGGATTTATTTATTCTGGATATATGGACATGACTATTTGTAGTAAATGCGGTGTAAATGTATACGAGTGGGAAAAAGGAGATGATCCTAAAAAGGAGCATGATCGATTTGTGATAACCTGTCCTTTAATAAAAAGAAATAAATTACATTAAGACATTTTAAAATGGAAATAAAGGAATATTGATTATTAAAAAACTATTTTTATTTCATCTCATCCTTCCATTCGACAAGTTACGACTTGTTAAATCATATAAGTAAGACGAGTTACGACCAAAATATTTGTTTCATTTTGACGTATTTAAATTCACCGCCGAGCACCAATTTTTAACTCGATTCAAATATACCGCAAGTTGGGAAAGTGTTGACGTGATACTTTTGCGTTAACCCCCACTCTCCAGATCACATCCGGTGTATGCACGAACTCGGCACTTTGCAGTGATCACGTCCGGTTCGCTGACTCAAGATCGCTACGCAGAGTCTCGCGGCCGTGCAACCTCAGCATTTTTGCAATCTTGCACATAGAAGGTTTCATTCGGTTTTGAGACTCGGCAGAGGACGGACGCGTGCATAAGTGAGTTTCTCGAAGAAAGACGCATCCAGAATACTCCACGCATAAGATCGCTCTCCAAAGGTAATTTAATTTATATTTAAAATTATTATTATATTATAATTCTAAGCAATCATTGATTTGAAAATAATTAACTTTCAGTTATGGAATTAAAACAACTCGCAATTATACATAATGTTGGGTCGGCCATGAACGTGGTTGGAAGACGATGAAATTAGAGGATCTGAAATTTATACCTATTGATTATATTGAACTGTTACATTCACGTGACATCCATCAGATAGCCGCCACATTTCCCGAATTACAAGAATTAGAAGATTGGAATAAGACGGAACGATATCAACCATGCCTGGAACACTGCAATAAAGGAGAAATTCATATCGATGGACCACCTCCTTTGAAAAAAGATTGTTATTTTTGTTGTGTGTATTTATAAAGTAATAATGATTGTCTTTTATTGGAAATAAAAAAAACTTGATCAACCTGCTCAATATTTCGCTTCATTTTAACGTACTCAAATCCGCCGCCATCCAAAATACCAACCCAGAAAGTTTATTTCGATTCGAATCCGCCGCCTTCCAAGATACCAATAGCAAAATTTTAACTCGATTCAAATTTACCGCCTTCCAAGATACCAACAGCAAAATTTTAACTCGATTCAAATTTACCGCCTTCCAAGATACCAACAGCAAAATTTTAACTCGATTCAAATTTACCGCCTTCCAAGATACCAACCTAACATTGCGCATTACGATCGTCTTTTGTTATGACGTCATTACGTTTATCTTTTGTTTATCGTTAGCTTACAGTTTCTACTGACAGGCGGCGTCACTATCGCTGTGCTGAAACTGTCTTTTCTATTCTACTCTGGAGTCATTTGAAAGACATCATGAAAATTTACTTTCACGGTAAGGGTCAAGAAGATATTTAATTTCTTAAATAATTAAATGTAATCAGAAGTATATTTAATACGAAAAATTGTCAGTGCACCCATAAACTTAAGAAGAGTCAATTTCAGTTTTGCATGAAAAAAACATGAGAAATTATTGACATACCGTTAAAACATCGAAGAATATATAATGACAAACAGAGAATTGCCGTTTAAACATATTAATATGTCTATAAGGACCTTATTGGTAAAATGCAATGACAGATTATACATTCTAGTTTCTTCTGATGCACGCTCATCTATAAGAATATAAGTGCATTGATTTAAAGCTCCTCCAATTTTTCTCTGTCGTCTTTCATGAGATACGATACCTATTGCTACAATTGTTAAGGGCATACACGTTGATACATGCATCGATGCAGGAACTATACCGCAACAGTGAAACTTGAATCGAATCCCAGAACCAGTTGTGATTTAACATGGCGTGTCAATATCACAATGCTTAAACAAGAAAAGGAAAGCGAGAGGAAAGAGACGGAAGCAGTGATTTCTAGATAGATGTTCATTCTCAGTGTTATTAAGAGAATAGGACCCAATGATAATATAAATTATTTGTGTACGGATTGAATTTATTTCACAGCATGCTTAGTTTATTCCGCCCGAGAATCAAGAAAATAACACTTTAATGAGATGCGGTCAGTGCAGAAGAAAGACACAATCACACTACGTTATTTGGCTACGAGAAATAGCTATGAAGACAAATTTTCCGCAGCAATTTCATTTGAATTACTGAGTCGGTTTATCCTTGAAACATGGACAGTAATTTACGAGGAACTCACGGGGGAAATCAGATGTTTCCATCGCGATGACAACAAGTCATAGAATAATTTAAGCGGGCTGGTGCTGGGATATGGCAACTACTAAGCCCGGGAGTCGATGCAGTCACAATCAGGTTGAAACTTGCATTAGTATCAGAGTCCGTGAATTTGCAACAAAGGATGCTGATTGCTTTCCCATGATTCATCCTCACACGCGCTTAACTTGCATCATGAAAGCAGTGAGTCGACTCAAGGGTCGAATCATGATATACAATTAAAATAAAGGAATTATATGATATAATACAGAGCCCATAGTTCTACTCCAGGAAATTATTAAGTAAAAAAATATTATACTGCGAAGAACGAACGGAAAGAGGGTTCAAAAGTCGGAAAATAGTAGAAAAGTGTGGAACAATCAAATAAGAACAATGAAAGAGTCAAGAAGACGCAAAAAAATTATAAAAGCAATGACAAACTAAGGGCAAAGTAAAAGAAATAACGAAATTTCTAGAGTGCGTAAAACCGTTACAATGCCCTACAACAAATAAATGCATCTCCCACCTCACCTTGTTTTCCACCCTTTCTTTCTTTCCTATCCTCCCATACTCTCTTCGTTCCTCCCATTCCCTCTACCTCTCTTTCTCGCAATAACTCTATTCCTACCTACCATTCTCTCCCTCTCTTCTTTTCTCCCATACTCTCACTTTCTCTATTTCTTGCTTCTTCACTTTCTCTTCCCCCTCTATCCTTTCTCTCTCTCTTCCTTACTCTCATTCTCTCTCCCTCTATCTTTCCCGAAATATCTCTCTTCATTTCTCCCATTCTCTCTCCCTATCTCTCTTCCTCAAATTCTCCCTCTCCCTCTCTTCTTTTCTCCCATTATCTCTCTCATTCTTCCTTCCATTCTCTCCTCTTCCTCCATTCCTCATCACTCCCGCTTCCTTCGCTATTTTACTATTTTAATATATGAAACTGAACAGTAGTAGCTAGCTCGAACACTTTGGCTTCGATTACTCAAAGGTGGAAAACTCCTTCAGCCAAAAAATTATAGGAAAATCCCTATGCATTTCACCCACCAAGTGGGCATCCTCAGGGGAGAACCTGACCTGGCAGGGAACAGGGTTCAACTAACTCTGTTCACTACCAGGTCAGGTTCTCCCCTGAGGAAGCCCACTTGGTGGGTGAAATGCATAGGGATTTTTCTATAATTTTTTGGCTGAAGGAGTTTTCCACCATTGAGTATGAAACTGAAGCTTGTTATGCCGTCTCTTATTTACATGAGTAAACAGTTGACCTTGAATTAATTTAAATTTCATAGGATTACGATATTGAGTTTGGCAACAATATCGGTCGCCTTGGAAAGGAATTTTTTTTTTAAAAGACTTCAGATTTTGAAGTTAAAAGCTCAATTTTGGTAAATATTCTATAAATGTTAGAAATTTTACCGTACCAATATTAAACTATATTATGTTCTTCGTCCTTTTGTTTAAGTCCGGACTTTGTACGATGATTTTTAGTAATTTTAATATACAAATGAAAAATTGTCTACACACGTCTTCATGTATTTAAATGGTGAAATTAAAAACGGATATTATAAATAATAAATAAATATATTGGTCAAATGAATCGGTTTAAAAACAAACATACCACCCTATACTCTTTCGGTTAAAATGACACATTTCACTTGTCCCTACGTTATGTAGCTTTTAAGTTATAGAATCTCATATACACATGCATATACTGGACCGGACATCACCCCTGACACTAAATTATTATTTTATAATGCACTCCTCGACTTACAAACGAGCTATGTTCCACAGGTCTGTTCATAAGTAGATTTGTTTGTAAGTCCAACATTACTCCTGTCGATACTGAACATGTTGTACGGCATGTACACTAAACCTTTTTCACATCGCTTTATAATGTCCACTTTAGTTTCCGTCGTAATAGTGAGCCTATTCTTACACCACTCTCAACACTTACACCACACTCTTCTCGGTTCGAGCAGGCAACGTACACGTTTGTTCATATCTCTGAAAGTTCGTAAGTCGAATGTTCGCAAGGAGAGGAGCGCCTGTATAATATGATTATGCTGTTATTCTGGAAACCTATTCCACTTCCAACTCCCGCCTTTAACTCTCCACTCTCTTCTCCCTCCAACCCACAGCCTCCTTTAACCAAGTCTCCCACGAAACTTCTTCCCCCTCTTTTCCCACCCTCTGCCCCCTCCCACCCTTTGACCCCCCACTCTCTGCCCCCTACCAACCTCTTCCTCCTCCCAACCTATGCTCCCTCCCAATCTCTATCACTTCCCACCCTCTTTCCCATCCCACTCTCGTTCCCCTCTCACCCTCTACACTCTCCCAAACATCTCCCCTTCTCACCCGTATGCTTCTCAGCCCCTTTCCCACGAGAAACGCCCAATTTAAGCGGAGACCTGACGCAGCAGCTTTCGGTACGAGGCGACCGCTGCGGTCCCCACAAGGGGAAGGGGTCCAAAGTGTTAGCACATAAAGAGAATTTGGGCCGCACAGGAGTCCAATATGATACCCGGATGGGCGGTTCCAAGGGAGGAAGATAATCTTGCAGGGACTAGGGAGAAGGGGATTAAGTGGTCCCTGCGTCCACTCTCGGTCGGTCACCATAGATTTGGAGGATTCCGATCGCTTTAGTATTTTGCGGAAAATGTTACTTTTTCCTGGCTCTGCAGAAGATGGCAGATCTTAAAAATCAATTCTGGAATTTTATAGTAAATCTGTTGCTGGAAAATAGTTGAACTTGCAGAAATTATATTTCTAAAGCGATTCGGAATTATAATATCTTATGTTTCACATACAACAATTAATCTACAAGAGAAGCTATTTCACTAGCTCAAAAATTTAAAATTTATTATTGCTTTATCTGGTACTATGTCTTAGGGCAGATAAATGTTGTTGATAAGATCAACATATTCACAAATATGCAATTAGATGAATAATTATCACTTTTTAAATATACAACATATATCATAATCCAATGCAATGAAACGGCAGCGCGAAATCGAAAATTACTGTAAAGAAGCATGCAAGTGAATTTAAAACGGATCAGAATAGGGCATTTTCACATTGAATTGCATGCTAGATCAATATAAATAAGAAAGTCTATACATGAAGCTCAAGAAGAATCAGTGAATAATCCGAGAAAAAATCTGTCATTGGTTTATTGATATTCCGTTGGATATATCGCAGTAAAATTGATTCCAAATCCGGGAAAAAATCTATTACTCTCCGTCAGCCACCGCCTCATAATCCTTCCCTCACATCTATCGAAACTTTTCGAAAGAAGAATCATAGTCCGCTTGAATCACATCGGGCGAGTGGAGCAGATGTGGTTCGTACAGATCGCCACCTCCCACCGAATCTTACGTTTAGTGAAGAATATAACACGGTTTCAATTCCTGAAAAAGGACTGAGGTCCTATTTTTGTATGTCGACAAGGACTTCTATCAAGTGGGGCACGATCCGCATTCGAAACTATTACTCGACAAAACTGCAAGTGCCGACGCTCTAAAGAAGAACTTCTTCAGTAGAAATCAGTTTTCCTTTTTGCCTTTGCTTGTAGAATTAAAAAATTTGTTTGATGTGAGAGTAAACAAAATAAGAAAATAAAAATAACAGAAAGATCACACCTTAAAAATCATTAAAGTAGTAATGTACAACTAAAATATAAATGAGATAGAAAAGGGAATAAAATTTATAAATAAAAAGAAAAAAAACTATATTTACTACATGTAAATATAATAAAAGTAAATGATAGTGACGCACTGACATTATTTTGTTATTGCTTGGTTACTTGCAAAATAAGGAAAGTCACTCTAAGATGGCGAATTAGTGAATCAATGGATCGACGATTCCTCAGATATTTATTTGATGGATTTGAAAATTAATAGAAAATTATCGGGCCTGTTAAATAACTGAAAATCAGCAGGTGTACTTTGAGTCGCACAGTGAATGAACATAGCTACAAATTTGCAATATCAACTTTTCAGAATTACACGTTCAATTGAGGCTTTAAGTAGAGCGATGGTTGATGCAAATATATTAACAAATTTGTTAAGCTCTGTATTCTGGTTCATAAATGTTTCCTTTGGAAAAAGTAGTATCTATTCCAACAGATAAGTCCTCAATGAAAATATTTGTAGTTTTGCTGAAAGTCTTTGTACCTGACGCATATGGTGCGCATTATATGATACTCCATGAAGTGCTCTGTGCTAAACTTGATAAGGGAGAGATGTTAAAATGGAGAAAGTTGAACAGATTGTTAATTTCACTCGTGTTCGCTCCCTGCAGCACCGCCAGCTTGGGGAAATATTGGAATAAATTGAAACCGAATATGGAGGCCTTGTCAATTACACTGAAGTTCACTGGCTATGTCATGATAAAGTACTGCACCACTTCCTGGCATTCCTGCCGAGTGTCAATCAATTTTTTGCTATGAAAGAATAAGAAGATGAAATTGGTCTAAGGACGTACCTTTTCTCGCCTTTGTCACAGTACGCCTGAACTACTTCAGCGAGTCACCTCTAGGGAAAAATTACCTTTGGCTCTCATTAATTGAGTCAGAAAATTCATGTTACAGCGGCAGTTGATATTAAACCAGTAACTGTCACGTGACTTCACTCACTTCCTAAATTTGAACTAATTACTGGAAAAAACACACTTTGATCAAGGAAATGAAGAATATGGTCTATCCGTTCGAAAAAAGTGTTGTATGTCTAAACTGGCGAACTGTTCGGAGGAATTAATTCACGTTCATGCTCAGGATAGAAACGAAATAAACCAGCAGAAGAGAGAAGTAATCTCCGAGCGAATTGTATGACATTGTATTGCTAAGTCGATGTCAAACTGTGACTCAACATATACACGTGAGCAGACATTTTCTGCTGCAGCACAGGTAATATGCAGGAAGCGCAGCATACCAACGGTTGGAAACTTCAAAGATTAATTCCGATGCATATGCAATTCCCAGACTCCAAATCTGAGAAAGCTTGAGCGGGCTTATTCAACCAGAAATCACATTGGCTATGGTATACTGTAAGTAAAGCATAAATAAATATTTTTTGTTTCCAGTTTTTAAAGTGGATAACGATTCTATTCATATATGAATGAATAAGCGTTTTCTATAACAAGTTAATGAAATATTAAACCCGTTTTAAGTATATTAAAGTATATTCCTGGTGTGATGGTTATTGCACATGACGATTTCAATCTTACGGTCCATTGACGTAAAGGGTTACTCATGAGGTCCACTCAATAGCCTACTTGCCCATCATTATCCTAGATTGTCTTCATAGTTATATATTTTACCAAATTTCTCATTTTAAAGAAATATTAGTCTGGAAAATATTATTGCTTTAAATTCCGCGATATTAATCTACGCCTATGAAACACCCTCCCTTTTTACTTTCTCAAATACGTGGCATATAGAGTAATGGTGCTCATAATGTAGATTACGATCGATAGAACGATTGTTAAGCAATTTTCATTCGAACGCTTGCGAAATAATGAATAGTTCGTTTACAATATAAATACCAACAAGTACCAACAACTTGGGAAGGCTCGACTTTGTGATATGATTCCATAATATAGAAAAACTAATTATGTGAACTTTTAGTTCGTTTTAATTCACATTATCAAGAAGAATATGAAGTTTCTAATAAGAAATATTATAGAAACATATATAATTTAAACATTAAATTCTTCCATTGCTAAAACTAATAATATAGATTCATATCCTCCTGAGTCGGCTTGAACAAATTCCAAACAAAAACAACGACCCAAATGCGGTTTGATCGCAGTTATCCCAGTGCCTTTAGAGCAGAGTCGCACCATCCAGGGATGCGCATCCAAACCCCGCAAATTATCAAATCCCTAGAATTAGGTACAAATTAATATGGTATGCCAATGAAAATGTCACTTGTGTATTACAACTTGGAGATCTGCGGGATCTTCGGCCTCGCTCAGTCGATTTCGGGCTGGTCAGGGGAATCATATTTCCTGCCTTTGGGAGGCTCCCTGTAAATTTTAGAGAGGTTTATATGGCATTTTCTTCATCATTTGCTGTTCTGCGTATGAATACCAAATTTAGATTCGATTGGATAATATTTGGAAATTAGCGCAATGCGCTAACGCAAATTGGGCAGTAACTATAAGGGTGGTATTATAGAAAAACTATAGGCATTCGACAATAAGTTATTAGTACATGCATACAAAAATCAACCTCGACATTTTGATGGAAATACACATTTAAATGTATCTCAGTCCAAACAATTGTTTTCGACATGCCATCTGTCTGTCTAAAGGCACGGAGATCTAGCGCCTATAGGGCTCAACGAAATAAAATGATATTTCGTATTTAAACATATAATTACCAATAATAGCAAATATAACAAGTAGTAGTGTACAGGGGTTTACCGTTGTACAGAAGTGCTTTTCGTCCAATTCGCCTGGGTGTAATTGTATACTAATGTATTTGCTTAGAAATCACAAACTTATTTTTTCTTATATTTTGGTAACCCTGCTCTATTAATCCGTTCTAAACATATTCATCTGGTTTTCTCATTCTATACTCGCCTAACAAACGAAATTTCTTTGAAATCCGTCCATCCATTACCTTCAAAATTCATAGGTACAGAAAAATTCTAAACTTGATATTGTGGTAGCCCTGTTTAGTCGATCCGGTTGAAATATAATATTTTTGTTATTTATTTATATGCACTGGTAGTGTAGTGATTAGCGTGTCGGCTTCCCATAACAAAGTTCTAGGGTTCAAACCCCGCGAATAGAGGTTTTATTAAATAAAAATTTCATCGGTGCCTGGCAGTAGGCATCAGTACTGTCAGTATGACAGAGATCTGAAAACAAATTATGTTGGCTGAGTGTATATCAAATAGAGCTGTGGGCGTGATCGGGACGATATGAACGGCTACAGTACTGTGATGGGGAAAGCAAGAGGGGAACTACCACATTACAATCTCTAGTAATAGTTATGTGATTGGGCAATATGAGTTCTCTCGAGGTAAAACAATCCGGAAATAAAACAGTCCCCCAATCGGATCCCCGGGCGGGGACAGCCTTGAGGAAAACATTTGTCGAAAGTAATTTACGAATAGTCACTTGGAACGTAAGAACTATGAGAAGACAAGGAAAGCTAGAGAACTTGAAAGAAGAAATAGAGCTGACATTATAGGGCTGAACGAATCTAGATGGAAATGAGAAGGACAGTTCGACTCGGAACAGTTCACGGTAGTTTACTCTGGAGGAAATAGTGTGGAGAGGGGAGTAACTCTGGTACTTAGGAAGGATATGATGAATAGCGTGACAGTCCTAGTGGACATGCTGATAATTCAGGTATATATGCTAACATCTGCTCAAGAAGATGAAGAAATCGAGGAGATTTATGAGCAAATTAATAACATTTACGAAGAAAACGGAAGAGGAATGGTGAACTGCATAATAATGGGAGATTGGAACAGCATAGTCGGAGAAGGACAGGAGGAAAATGTGAGAGTAAGTAAGTAAGAGGGAGAAAACGAGCAGGGGAAAAACTGGTAGAATTCTGCATCAGTAATGATGTGGTAGTGATTAAATACATTTCCCGAAACCATAAACGAAGGTTATATACATGGAAAAGGCCAGGAGTTAGAGTGAGATTCCAAATAGATTGCATCCTAGTAAAACAAAGAATCAGGAACAGCATAAAGATGTCCATGTCATTACCAGGAGTAGATATTGACTCAGATCACATCCTTCTAATAGTTGACCTAAGTACAAAGCTCAAACAAATAAGAAAAACGAGAAGAGATAGACAGACTTGGGATATGGAAAAACTGAAAGAAAGGCAGGATGTAGTCAGCATGCAGTTGGAAGATCGCCTAAGAAATTTGGAATACGACCCAAAGACCGTGGATATATAATGGGAAGAAATGAAAGCCAGTATTAAGGATAACTTGGATAAAATGATTGGAAAACAAGAGAATAATATCAGTAAACCATGGATAACGAAGGAAATGCCGGAGAAAATGAATGAGAGACGAAAATGGAAAAACGTTAACACTGAAGAAGGTAGAGCCAACTATAGGCGTACAAACAATGATTTAAGAAGAGTAAGAGATAAAGCTAGAGAAAATTGGATAAAAAAATGTTATGAAACACAACAAATGGAGAAGTTAGGACGGTACGATATGATGTACGCTAGTGCACTGGAATTGGAAAATAAGGAGTCTAATAGAATTCGTTGTAAAGGAATTGTGAATACGGATGGGAAGATAGACTCAGAAAAAGGATGTAGCTCAGGTATGGGAAGAATACATTTAGGTACTATACAGAAAGCAGGCAGGATAGGCCAAAACAGAACTGGAAGATGAGGAAAACTTTAAAGAAGATAACTTAGGACCAAGTATTATGGAGATCGATGTAGAAAAAGCGATAGTGGAACTAATTAAAGAGAAAGTCACACAGAGATGGAATTCCGGCTGAGGTATTTAAAGTCATGGGATCATATGGACTAAAAGCGATCAGGAAATTAACTAATAATATTTACGACACAGGAGAGTGCTCTCAGGATTTCCTAGAACTAACAATATTCCCCCTAAAGAAGGAGCCAAAGGCAATGCAGTGTAAAGATTACAGAACTATAAGCCTTCTGTCACACACATCGAAGATCATCACGAGGATTCTTAATAAAAGACTGGCGAAAAAGGCAGAAGAAATGCTAAGGGAAGATCTATGCGGTTACAGAAAAGGTCGTGGAACAATAGATGCTATAGTGGTAGTTAGAATCATATCAGAAAGAGCAATAGAATACAGACAAGATATCTGCGTATGTTTCGTAGACTGGCAGAAGGACTTTGATAGAGTAAATGGGGTCATGTTGATGAAGATATTAAAGGATATAAGTGTATACTGGAAAGACAGGAGACTGATCTGGAATTTATGTGGATCAAGTTGTCAAGGTCAGGTTGGAGAATACGGACACTCATATAATTTCTGTGAAGAATCGTCGTGTTTAGTATGTTTTTCAATGTTACACAGCTCGGCAGCACTGACTTTGCGTTTTCCAGCGAGGTTAAGTTTTGGAACCACAACTTCGGTGATAGAAGAAAGTATTCAATTCTCTTCTTCCTATTCAGATAGCAGAGAAACCTGCCCTAGTGTATATCATGGAATTTATACTGTGCATATATAAATCAGGTTGCGAAAAAAGCCGTTGATATGCAAAAGCTGGTCTGCGCTGCTCTGTCATGTGCGCCTTCTGTCACGCCAGCGGATGTCATAATTCCGATTCTGAAGTTCAAGACCACTTCGAAGATGAGGAAGCTTTGAATGAAGTACTAAATGATTATGACGCCTATTACTTATGTTAAGTACCCTAAATTCCCATGTATAATGCGCGCGTTATATAAATATTTTTTGTAAAATTTCAGAAATTTCTTGATGCGCGTTATGTATAAATATTGCCACTTTTTAAGAAAAAATAACTAGATTACCTTAAATCGAGCAGACTATTCCATCTTGTGTTCACTAAATAGCTGCGAACTATCGAAACCTACGTAGGGCTTCTCCGAAGAAGCGTTAAATTTCACGGAAAATTCGATGTTTTAAATGTACAAAGCAAACTTCGAAGTTTGAAAATACTTTTTTGGCTTAAAACATTAAACATTAAAACTTTAATACGTAATAAACAAGCAACATTAAGATGGTTGGTTGGATAAATCAAATTCCTCTCTGAATATGAAAACACAAAATGTGTACACTTTCCTTGATAAAAAATTAGCAAATTGTTTACAAATATATTTCGTTATTCGTTATGAATCAAGATCATAAAAACATTCAAATTCAATCTCACAATTCAAATGAAAATCATTGATTTCATTTACAAATTAATCAGGTAAATTTTTATTGACAAATCTTTGCTATTATCTGTTGAAGAATCACTGTTCCCCCCGCCAACACTTAGAGAATGAATTCCGGCTGTAGAAAGAAGAATTATGTTCTTAACGATCTACACAAAGAACAAATCGTATTGGATACGCAAGAAATAAAACAGGAAACAAATCAATAGAATGATTTTCGTCATCAACTAGCAGAGCAGATTCTATGACCGTTGAAGTATCTTATACATATTTTTCGCGGGAAACTTGCGAAATGAATATAAACTTTTTGATTGAATCGCTAATCAATCAATGCTGCGCGTTATACGTGGGTGCGCATTATACTAAAGACTTCGGAAACCTGTGGAAAACGGGCTAAGATCGGCCTGCGCGTTAGGCACGAGTGTGCGTTATACATGGGAGTTTAAGATTATTGAAATAAACAGTGGATTAGTGCCTAAATGGGATACCGCTATAAAAGACGCGCTAGGAGCTCTACCAGAACTGGTTGTGAGGAAACGAGCTCACAACACTTGATTTAAAGACAGCGCACGGCCTGCGTTCAGCAAAAAAACCTTTCCCATAGGAAATTTTATTCTTTACAAATTTGTTTATGTACATTTCTGTCGTATATTTGACTGATTCCGAGTTATTCGCGAAAAACCAATCACTGGTGGTGCTCCGGCAGCTATTTTTGCACCATAGCGGCCGACGAGTTCACGACAGGCATGTCAACGTTTGATATGTTAGTTAGATTGACCGAACGGACAAATGTGCCAAGTTCCAAAACAATATGAATTACTTCACCTAAAATGTCTAATTTGAGTCGTCTACTGCGGATTTATCTGATGATGCTTTACTACAGATTTTGACGTGGTTGTTGCCCAATGAAATCGCCAAAGTTAATTACCAAAAAAGTAATTATTGCCTCGGACGTAAATTATGCCAGCCTAAACCCTTTCTAAGTAACTATATATTCCTCCTCTAAACCCTAATCTAGCCCCATTTCTCTCTCTATCATTCCCACCCTTTCTCCTTCCACATTCCCCTTGCAGCATTTTACCTTACAGCAGTTTATCAAGTTTTCCATCTGTTTTTCGCCAGCAAAAGACTAACTCCTGCATACGCTCGTACACCTGCTACGCGAGTACTCTGCTTTGCGCGTACGTACAGAGACTCTACTTTTATAGAAACAGACATTAGCCTAGAAGTGACCGCTACAATCGTGCTAATTAACCAATAGACTTCCGCGAGAGCTACGCCCTCTTCCGAAGAAAAGATCGAACGATGGGAGTTCCAGGCTGGCAACGTTTCAGAACGGAACGCTGAGAAGGCGAACGAGCAGTCACGAGAGTCGAAGCAGGGAGACTAGAGAGGGAGAACAGCAGAGGACGAGCAATCAGCCAGAACATCCAAAACCGGCCTTCAGAATTTCCTTGTTCATCCAAGTGCTATTTTCGTATCTTTTATTATCACTCCAAGTGGAAAATTTAATTGAATATATCTTTTGCATATTTCTGTTTTGTATAATGTCACTACAATATAGTTGTAAGCATTTTCCTTGTCACGTTACCATTGTGTTATATTCGATCGTCTGTTGGCAGTACCAGTGTAATTTAAGAAGAGTCGTATCGTTTTTGTATCTTAAGTATCTTGAGAATTACGAGAGATTAATGTTAATGAGACAGTTGCGTCTCATCCCTCTTCACTTTCTCCTCCCATATTTCCATTCTCCACTCTCTCCTCCAACATTTTCCTTCTTTCCCCTCTCTCCTTCCACATTCCACCTATCTTCCAATCTCTCCTCTCACATTCTCCCTCTCCTCCCGCCCCTATCCGCTACCTTTAAATCTTAAGGTCAATTTTTCACAGAGCCACTCCTTGATCCCTTCGACTCCGATGCCTAATCTTCGATCTCCCTCCATTATCACTCTCACTCACTCTCACTCACTCGCTCTCTCTCACTCTCTCCCCAAAAGCTCTCCCTACAACCTCCCATTAGCTCATCCATTAACCTCGCTGCCTAAACCTCTATTAATCCAATCTCTTTTGCACACCACCTCACTTTCACCAACCATCTCCACTTCGCGGTGCAGATTCCGAATTCTAACGCAAAGAAAAAAACGCGGAACTGAATTTAACGATCCACCGAAAACGGGTAAATCGGTATTATTCTTCAAAATCGACAAAAGGTCGTACTCATGGAAACCACTTTCGTATATTTAGAGTTCTCATCTCTCACCCTCCTTTCTCCCTCAGCTCTATAAGTGCACCCTTCTTAACGGTCGAGTCGTTTTTCTTGAGTTTTTAATGCGTCCCTTTTTATTCCCCTTTAGACGCAACCCCACGCTGGGGCAAAATAAAGTTAAAGGCTTCTGATTTGTGTTGAGAAAAACATGAAAGGGGAAGAAGAAGTAAAGGATTTCAAAAAGGGGGAAAGTTGCGGAAGACGTGCAGAGTAGTGATTGTACTCGAGAATTCCCCATAAATTCCCTTTCTTTCAAATTCTGATTTCTCAAGAAATTTTTTTCTCCAAATTTTCGAGAATCTCGAGTCTCGAAATAATTTTCTCGAGATTCTCGAGAAATTTTCTCGATTTAAACCATGAAGCATTCTATATTTTCAGCATATTTTCAGTAGGATGTCTGTTTGTGTGACCTCTTTTGTGATAAGTTTATAACGACATAGCTGTACAATCTCTAGCAGTTTATATATTTTCAGTCTCAGAGCGTCGTTTGTTTTGCGGTCAGATTCTTCAATTATTCGTCGCCATTCTCGGCGTCATTATTACGTTGTTTATACACATTGATTCTTTGTATCTGTTGTGAACAGAATATAGCTCACCATTTCCTCACGGTCACTTCTGTTCGATGCGTTTTTGAGAAAATGGGCGGCGAGATTTCACCTTTCTCTTCTCATCAACAAACTCAACTCGTACGTTTTCACCCTCCTCTGGACGCTCTCCTTCTATGAATTTAACAATAGTAACCTTTGATTCTTGTTAAGGCGTCTATTTTCCCCGAAAGCACTCTCCCTCAATTCAGGCTTAGTCATTATCTGAGGGACATGGTTGAAAACTTTAATCAAAGAACTATGAGCTCACGACCTATGCTTTGCTTACAGAGTGTAAATAGACTTGCTATCTACATCTACATCTACAAGTTACCCTGCAATTCACCAAGTTGGTGGGTGGCAGGGGGTGCAATGCACCAAATCCTACCTAAAGATTGTCTAACGCAATTCGAAATTTCCTATTTTGATCTCTTATTGTCCTCGGAAAGAACGAGCCTAGATAACGCTCCGTCCTACAATCGATCTCACGTATTTTATCGTCTCGATCATTTCTACCTATATACGTCGGTGCCACAATTATTCCCACTACCTCCTCTTTTAGACATTCTGACCTATATTTCTCTAGAAGTTTCAACCTTGAGTGCAATCTACGGTCCTCCAGTGATACCCAGTTCAAATCGCTCAATAAAGAGGTGACGCTTTCCTTATGTTCGTACTTTTGTTTTACAAATCTGGCTGCTCTGCGCTGTACTCTTTCTAGTTGAATTATGTGTCCCTTCTCGTACGGATCCCATATGCTCGCTGCGTATTCCACTTGTGGTCTTACCAGTGATAAGTAGCATGTAGCATGCATAACTCGACGAATGTGCATGTCCCACGAAAGATCTCGACAAATGGTTACTCCTAAATATTTTACATACTCAGCTTGTCGAATACTCATTTCATCTATTTTATATTCGAAACCTAAATCTTTGTTCTTACTTTTCCAGAACGTGACTGCGGCACATTTAGTATAATTAATTTCGATTTGCCATTCTTTGCACCACGCTGAAATGGCTCTTAAATCTTCACACACTATGAACAAGTGGCTCATATTTCATACAGACAATCCAGTTTCTCTTATGAGATTCCGGGCTCTTTTCCTGGGATGAGGCATAAGAAGTAAGCCCGGTGTGGATTTTCACATACAGTGAAACTTGTTCAAGGCAGAATCTGTATAAGGCGGAAACCTACCAAAGCCGGAAATCTAGAATGCGTACTGCATAATGATACCATACTTCATAGGAATGCCACTCTTTAACGCGGAACCGGCGAGACGAGGACGGAAAGGATTTCTTCTAATAAGTTTTGTATCAAGAAGTGTACTTGAAACTGAAAGGCGAAAGGAAAAATCACTACGGCGTGAGGTCCTCTTGTCCGGGCGTCGGTTTATTTGCCATTCTATTCGTCACGTGCGGCACGATGTATGCCTCTATTGTTGGAAGGCACTTTACCACCTGGCAAGCTGGGAAAACCCGGAGTAACGGGTTTTAGTAGAAGTTGGGGGAGGACTCACCACCGCTCTCTGTCCTGCCATTTCGTACCCTCTCAAGACTAAAAATTCTTCCCTTTGCATTGCTTTGCCTAAAAAAGGTTTAAATTTTATGAGGTTGAAGGAGGAAAGTTAAGAATTTCTTCCGGGAACATTTTGTTCTTGGTTCTTAATTATCTTATAAGCTTTGTTTATGATTGAGTTTCAGATAAAATTAATTTAAAAAGTAAAAAATGTATTGATTTCAAAATTCATTCCATGTAATGTTAAATAAAATTATCATAAATAGAAAATGTAAAGTATTTTATTTATATCAATAGTAGTAGTTATTACCTCAACATTATATAATTTTAGGTATATTTCTTTGTAAGTGTATATTGCTTACAATTTTTTCCCGTAATACTTATATTATTTTCTTACCTACATCGTATGGAATATAAATTAAAGTTTCGAATAGCAGATGAATGAATTTACGTAACTTCTATTCATGTTTTCTGAAATGAAAAATAGAATAAATTCTTCGTCAGTAAGGTCATCAGAAGATTTTTCAATGAGACAGGCAAGGGGCAATAAGGCCCATTGCTTTCTCATTTGTTCTATACAATCAGCGGCAGAGTTGTTCCGTGGGACCCTGCCCGCAGTCCTTTCTGGGGGACCTATCCTTTCAGTAGGGAAAAAAAAGAGTGGCAACAACACATCACCCACAATATATTATGAACAATAACAGCTCTGTTTTATCTGCAGAGATGAAATGAAATGTTATAATAATTGTCGTTTTTTATTGAATTCCACAAAGTTATATAAAGGTCCGCTAAGTCGAAATAAGGTTTTATTTTTGGAATTTGGGGCCACCTCAGCCCCACGGGGACCTACTTCTGCACGTACTACGCATACCTATAAGTCAGGCTTTGTATGCAATCTTCTTTAAAGGGAACATATAGGTCACTTTTGTACGAGAAATATTAATTAAAATTAATTTCAAAATATTTTAGCATCCTTACTTTCCAATACTACTTTTTAAGAAAAAGATATTTAATAAAAATTCGCACACGGCAATTTTTTCGTTCTCGAGATTTATTGAGAAGGCAAGATAAATTCTCGAGAAAAAAAAATCGCGAAAAAAAGAGAAATCTCGAATCTCGAAAACTGAAAAGTTAAATAAATCACAATCACTAGTGCAGAGGGGAACGAGTGAAGCAGCGCGAATAAGGGCAGAGGAAGTGGAATGAGAATGGGAACGTGTGAGGTCAGAAAGAGTGAAAAGACATGGCGGAAAATGAGTATATCAGAGTAAAGGTTGAAAAGTCGATAAGAAGAGAGTTCGAGTTAGAATAGGAGAAGAAATTGGAATGCGAAAAGAAATAATGAGCGAAGGGTAAATCGATGAAATAATTCAGAAGAGAATGAAAGTTGTCGACGATAATAGAAAGAGAAAACAATGGGAAGAAGAACCGAAGTGGAATGAGAGGAATGCAGTGAAATGAATAAAGGCTTTAGATTATGGATGGGAGATAACGGGTGAGGTGGGAGAGGAATTGGGGGATTAAGATGGAGGGGAAAGCATTTACTTGTACTATATAATACCCCGCAATTCTCCAGAAAGGTAGGTCTCAGGAGGTGTAGCGCACCAGATTCACTCAGAAATTCGTGTATTCCTCAAATAATCAGAGTCCAGCGGAAAACTTATTTGTCAATATTTCTTTAGAAGATTCAGAATCATAATGCAGAGATTTTTTGATCGCCCATGGCATTATTTGCATATTTATATATGACCGAATTGTCCACAAAGCATATAATTTTGCTATGTACAGCCGAGCACATATAAGCACACAAATTACTTCCATAAATCAAGATGAACGACAGAACTAGTACATTACCCTGCGAAACCCCGAACGTGAGAATCAGAACTCGTTCTGTCAATAACTACTTCTTGAGAAATTCGCTACATACATAACAATTTTTTCATAGATACTCATATTTATTGGCTTAAACATTAATTTTTTAATGTTGTAGAGGCCATCTTTAATTCTATAAAAATTTTCCTGGTTTGTTATTTTTCTCTGAAAAACTCAGACGTATTTGAAAAGAACCATTCGAGTTATACACGATTTTCTTCTCATGAAACCGCGTTGATACTTTTTAAGTAGACACTGTATATAATCGGTTCAGCCAATACCTTCCAAATTCATAGTTACAGAAAAATTCTATGCATGATATGTTGGTAGACCTGTTTATTCGACCCGGTTGAAATATGGTATTTTGGTTATTTATTTATTCGAATATTATTAATTAAGATTAAATCCATGCAGTCAGTTCTCTATAAATACGTGAAAAATAAATATTATTTTACTTTTTGCTGTGGTAGCCCTGCTTTTTAGCTACGCTTTAAACATCTTTATTTCATTTTGGTTTATTGTACAAATTTTATATACAGAATTTAGCTGAAATTCGTATTGCCAATTCCCTCCAAATACTTAATCACTGCAAGTAATTACAGAATAATGATGTTGCGGATGTCATTCCATATTTTTCATGGTTCTCTTGGTTATTACCGTTGCTGATGTAAGTTTCATGTGGTATTTTCAATATTGGTGAACACCACCTTTCGTAAAGTATTTCTTGAATATAATATTAAACTATGACTCAATTTGATATCCTGATTATTTTAACATCTGGTGGGATTTTTCTCTGGATTCTGTCATTTATTCGATTTGGTCGACTCTGGTTGCCACGCGATACTTCACACTGAACCAATCATGTCATCTGTAGAGTCGTCCCGGTGTGACGTTTCTCCGTCTGGGTAACAATTGAGTTTTCCTTAAGAGCCGTTTAGCAATTATCATTTTTAAATTTTGTCTAACAACCTTCTTAAAAAATCTAAATTCCTTTTCGATGCTCTATTCCATAATTCTTTAGGCGTACTTTACGAGCAAAGCGATAGTAGCGGAACGACTTATGAGCACACCGCCTCCGGCCATCCGTCCGTTAGTCCATCAGCATGATTAATCTCCGAAACTACTAGGCGGACTTTAATTAAATTAAATATTAGTGATCCATTTTAAAATATTTAAAAATGTTCTGATTTTCAAGAGCATCCTTCAATTACAGCTTCCACTTTACGTATTTATTTTAATAAACATATACTCGCACCTCGTTAAATGGCTTCCGCCAAGCAACAATTAAATGCCATATTTTTCTCTCCCTATCTCTTAAAATATCAGTAAGGTATACATTAAAAAATTTATTCGAATAAAGGACAACATTTACCACGAAAAATCTACGAGGCCACATAATTAAGATTTATAGTTTCGGAGATAAAAATTCGAGAAAATCTCAATCGCATTGTCATCAATTTTGTTTTCATCGATCGCTACGACAATTTTATCTCCGAACAACGTTTAATAATTCATATTTTCTCTCCCTAGCTCTTATATGACCTGTAAGATACTCATTAAAAACTTCATTCGGATAGAGAAAAATGTTTACCACAAAAAAGTCAGCGGGTTCATATACGTAATTACGACATTGAGTTACGGTAATAAAAATTCAAGAACAGCCCAATCTTACAATACCGCTACACACGCATTTCCCTTAAAGAACGCCTTGGCATCTCTGTGTACTCCATTAATGGAATATACTTTTCCTACTTAATTTATTTCGGGTACGACCTCACCACCACCAAATTGTAATCAGAATTTTCATCGGTCCACGAGAAACTAAGAGAGTTCAAAGCACAGTTCCCTTTGTCGTCGGACCAATACAGCGTAGCTAATACTATGCAATCTAGCGTGATGGATTCCATATTTATCATTGCCTAAAATTATTCTTATTGCTCTACATTCAGCAAGTATCTTTGTATGCTTTTTGTTAACGTCGTCCTATTATGAACTTTCTCAACATTAAATTTTTCGTATATATAAAGATTTATCGAATTTTTATATTTACAACAACGAGTACATCTTGAAATACGTGACTGATTTTCCAAGGGTCAGGAACGTTTAAATAGCTGTTGGTTCCCCGGCGGATTTTGAAAGGTGGCTCCTATTCCCCATTGATTAAAAATGTATCTTTGGAAATGGTTCACATACATCATTTAAAAATAAATATACATAAAGACAGTTCCAATCAATTTGTTTGTAACCCTTGTCTCAACATTATTATGCAAATTTTGTCAATATTTCACAGAAATAAAAGTTCCTTGCAAATAATGTTTATTGGTTTTATTATGGGACAACAGGTTTTCACAATTAAATATAAATAATTAGAGGAAAGGTAATTGCTAATATTGTCGATTTTCATAACAAAAGAGAGGAGTAAATACTGTTGTCGTAGTCTACTGTTTGTTCTTCTTCCTCCATACCATCGTCATATTCTATGATGTCTCCATGAACATTTTTGTCATTTTTTAACGAATCAGCCTTCATCTTCAAAGTAGTAACTATATGTTTTGAGTTTACGGTAAACAGATGTTAGTTCTTCAGTATTCAGATCCTTGTAGTAGAAAATAGCAAGTTTTTCACAATTATTCTGAATTTCGAACCGATTCAAACAATTTTGTTGAAAGATTTTATTCCTATTCATTAATTGGAAATTATTTGTTAATAAATTTAACAAAATTGCACTCGGAATTTGCAAAGCTTATTTATTTTTAATTTAAGTACAGAATTAAAAAAATGTGATGTGGCCACCACGTGACTTTCTCCATACCTGTAATATTTCTAAAAATTCCAAATAGGTTAAATGACAATGAATATTTTAAGAAACTGCGAGGAAAATTTCAAGACCTTACAAAGAACAGAAATAAACTCATACAATAACCTTCTCATATTGAATATAGTTAGGACTCTCCAACAATTAAGAATATAAAAAGGAGCGATACTAACTAAGACGTAACTAATTGTAAGGTATATACAATCGTGAACGGTTACTCCACACCCGGTCTTTTGACTCCAGGTCTTTTTTTACTCCCGATACTTAAACTCCTATTAGTTTTGTCTCCCAGAGGGAGATCGAAGGAGATAGATGGAGTGAGAGGGAAATAGACGGAGGTGGAGGGTGATAGACACAGTGAGAGAGAGGTAGACGGAGTGAAAGGGAGTTAGACGAAATGAGAGAGAGATAGATGGAGTGAAATTGAGATAGACGAAGTGAAAGGGACATAGACGGTTTGAGAGGGAGATAGGCGGAGTGAAAGGGAGATAGACGGAGTGAAAGGTAGATAGACGGAGTGAGAGGTAGATAGACGGAGTGAGAGGGAGATAGATTGAGGTGGAGGGAGATAGACGGAGTGAGAGGGAGATAGACAGATTCCATCTATCTCTCTCTCCGTCGATCACCCTCTGGGAATCGAAACTACTAGGAGTCCCTTAATTAGTCGCGTGGGGTCAATATGACCCCAAGCAATGTTTTTTCGTCAATATCTAAAGAAATGTATTGTCAATCTAACCCAAACTTGTTCTACCTTCGAAACTGACATTCTAGAAGAGAAATTAGCATTTCTTTGTTTTTTTTAATTTGTTATTTTTGATATTTTTATATTTATACATATAGTATAAATATTGTATTTATTGAGAAAATTAAACTATTTTAATGTGCTATTTTGGTGTGTATCCATTTGTTATGTATATATGAGGTTAAAAAAGTTGCTTTTATTTTGACATCTCTCTACCTGTTGCTTTTTTCTCTATTGGTCTAGAAGGGTTAAACGCAATACAGATTATTATTATCACATCAGAAATACAAATAATTTTCCTGATAAGCAGTATTTCATTGTTTTAACACTAGTTCTCTTATGATACATTTTTACTACACTAATTTTCACTATATGTTGGTTACCCTTCTTCCTCCCATCTCCCCCTCCCCTCTCCCCCTCCCCTCTCCCCCCTCCAATGTACCTTTTTCCCTCTTTTCGGAATTCTCCGGGTGTTTTCTTACTTCGGCCGCACACATGCAACCGTTTTCTACCCGCAATAAAAGTCACAAACAAACGCACGTGGTCTCTCTAGAAATTGCTGTCGAAGAATTGACCCGAGGATGACTTCTTTGACGCAGAATTCCACGTATTCTATCAAGACCGATGCATGATTTTTGAAACTATTTTCTAGATTTTATAATTGAACTACATCCATATTATTCCCTTTTCTGTACAGTAATTATTTATCACATGCTTTCGTTATTATTGTGAAATACTCTCACAAATGGAACATCTTTCTTGCGACTTTTGGCAGCTTTTTTATCACCCTCATAGGATGAAGCTCTTAGTACCCATGTGCAAAAAGGATAAAAGAAAGCGGTTTGCCTTTAATTACCGCTCACCCTTTTTAGCACGAGTTTCTCCCTTATTTTTCGGAATAAGCACGAACACGAATGAGATCGGCAATCTTCAAAGTTTTTGGATCTCCTACCGGTCGCATGATGGTCACGGTTGGGACGTTTTAGACCAAAATATAAAAATCCTATTTCCAATGGGGTTTCTATGGAGAAGTCCCAAGTATGTTCACACTTATAGGGGAGGACGCGGTTGGACCTCGGCACGAACCTCTTGGGTCGCTTGAGGAGGCAACTTTTGTCCAAAGCCCCATCGAGGGCAATCCTCGGTGACAGCAGAAGTGAGCTTGAATCTTTCTGCTTGTTGTGGGCAGCCATAAACTACTTCATGCTGTAGGTGGGGGCCGGAAAGCGACCGTGCCGCGACCGATGTCTAACCCACAAGTGTGAGTGATCTCCGCAAAAATAGTCCTATCACTAATAAAGCCCTCAACGCGACCTTCATGCAACAATGCAACAAAAAGTGCGATCAGCTCTGCACTGCTTATAATGTTGGCAGAAGAACGAAAAGATGGCCGTTAGCTGTGTTTTTTATTAGCTGAACGTTTCTGCCATAAATGCCTTTATTGTTTATAAACAAAACGTTCAAAAGGAAATGACAAGGCGAAATTTCTTGAAATCATTATCGAAGGAATTAATAAAGGATCTACAGATTTTGAGGTCTCAGAGTCAGTTTATATCTAGGCATCTCCGAAAGCGCATATGCACTCAACAGGGACTTGCGCAGGAAGGTCCATCACCAGGATCGGGACTATCAACAGGAAGATGCGAACATTGCCCAAGAAATAAGGACAATAAAGTGTCCACTAGATGTGGAAATTGTGGAGCTTTTACTTGCAAAGACCATATGATAATGAAGTGCATTGAATGTGGGGAGAGGGAAAGTGATTAGAAAATACAAAAAAATATTTTAAGTTATTTTAATCAATGTTTATTTTAAAAATTATTAATAAATAATTGTATTATAATGTAAGAATGATTTTATGTCCAGTAAGATATAAATAAATTAATATATTATTGCTTATCTTTAGAAATTATTTTGGGGTCATATTGACCCCACGCGACTAATTACGGAACTTTTTTTCACGCGACTAACTAAGGGTTAAGGACAGGAAGTCAAAAGACCGGGGGTCAAAAGACCAGGAAATGTTTATAATAGTCGTTGGTAAGTGGCGTGATGATGGCAGCTAACGAATATAATTTTTTTAATATCTCTTTAACAATGCATTATATAGGGAAAATATTTCAAACAAATTTTCTACAAAATCTATTCCAAGATTTTTACATTAATCAAATATTAAAGCAAATATTAAAAAAGACGTATAAATGAGAAGAGTAATCACCAACTTCCGGTTTACCGATTTTTACAAAAAACTAATCAGTTCTTGAGACTTCTATAAAAATGTTAATTTTAAACTTTTGCGTTTATCTAATTAAGTTTTTGAGTTAAAGCACCCACAAAAAAACTGTCACATACACACACACACACACACACACAGACATCATCGAAAAAGTGATCAAAACGTGTTCGGGGGATCTCAGAACGAGTATTTCCGTTGAAATCTCAAAATCGATTTTTTCATGAAAACAATACTTTCCCTTAAACTATGGAGAAAGGAAAAATACAAAAATTAAAGTTGTCCCGGTAACGTCCCGGTTTTTCTTTGTTATGTCTAGGATTTTCTTCTTTAGAGCTCACTATGTCCCGGTTTGCCTCCTAAGAATCTAGCCACCTTATTCTAACCCCAAGATACTCGAGCAGAGCCGGATTGGATAATCGCGGGGCCCGGTGCAAAGGGTGGGCGCAGGGTCTCTTACGATGGTGATAGGTCTTCTAAAGTACGACAAAAAAATCACACGACGTTCGGTTATGGAAGCGGATCTAATTTGGTGACTGCTGTAAGGCCGCATTTTATATTCAAAGTTGCCCACGGGTTGAACCGTTTCTTGTTATACGAGTATTCCACTATAGAATACCAAATTAGTGTTTGTCAGTAACTTGCTTTTCACATTGCCTCCTGAGTGGCGAAAAACGAGAGGTGGAAATATGTAGTTAAAGGATAGAAGATATAAATTTGACACGGTAAAGGAAAACTGCAAAATTATAAAAGATTTTATATCATCAAATTTCATATTTATTAATAATGATTTTATTTATAAGCCGCGAAGCCCCCTGTAGACAGATGCGTCCGCCGGGTTAGCCCATGCGTTAACACGTTCCTGCAAATATCGCATCTTATAATAATAGTTAGAAATGTTGTTCACCGATCTGTATTTACCTTATGCTTCCTGTCTACAATGTTTATCTTATTTTTCCTCTGCGCTCTACCTGCTTTCCATATTCAGTATTCTCCGACCTTTTCATTTGGAACTTCAACGCTAGTGATAGATATATGATGAAGATCACACGGTGGTCCGTAGAAGGGGAGAAGAGGAACAGAGTGGCAGAATGGGAGAAATAAAATGGGATTAGAGGGAAGGGAATAATGTAAGTGCCGGTGAAGAGTAGCAGTGGGAATATCCTCCGAGTTACCGGTGACTGCGGTGTTAATAGCTCAGCCTCATTATACATTGAATATAAACTCTTTCCCGCTACTCTCCTTATCTCTCCCTCTCTTTCTACCTCTCTTTCTCCCTCTTTCTTCCTATTTCTCCTTCTCTTTATCCCTCTTTCTCCCTCTCTTTCATCCTCTTTCTCCCTCTCTTTCTCCCTCTTTCTCCTTCTCTCACCCTCTCCTCCATTAGCCTCTGTTTACCACTTAGAGGAAGACCCACGAGAACTGTTAACCCCAACGCCAGAATTCGCTCATTACCTCTAAGGGAGTCAATATGGTTAGTAGTTTTTCTGTCAAACTCTATCAGACAGTAAAATCTCAAAAATCCGTCTTCAAATGATCTAGGAATTTGCAGGATATCGGAATATCTCTGGCGATAAAAAACGACCGACATCGAAATTTAGAAAGTTTAGAATTATTATGCGCTCTTTGGACGAAATACACTAAGTGAACGCATATAGGGGAGGTCGTACCCGTCCGTCCATCTGTATGTTTCAACTCGGTAACCGCAGAACGTATTTTAATGAAATTAGGTATTGGGGAGTTTTACTTAAATTGGTCGACCGATTCTAATTTTGGTTAAAATCAATATTTCCGACCACAGTACATGAAGACATATATGTAGTTTACAATGTACCTCTGTTTCAATTCAGGAACTGCAGGACGTATTTTGATGAAATTTCGTATAGGGTAGTTTTATTAAAATTTGTCGATCTCAAAGAACTTAATTGAAAACTCTGCGTACTTTGATATGGAGTACACCTTTCCATACTTGTACCTTACGTAGCAAATACCGTTCCGATAAGATTGAAAAATATCTAATAAATATCTATGAAAAATGGAATAATAAATCATTAACAAATGACAGTTATAAATCACCGTAGGTACTTAAGTAAATTATTTATCTTTTCCCTTTACAGATAGACAAGTTTTAGACAAAAAGATACCGTAATATTAAGTTGGCGTAGATGAGGATAAAATAACTAGTGGGCAGTCCGAGGCGACTTATGGAACATCAAAGATTTGTATAGCAGAAAATGCTTTGCTACGTTTTCAATTTCACGGAACACATTCGGTGTTTCTCGATCCACGCGGCACGCCGACCCAAAATACATGAAATTGTGCGCAACTTTTTTATCACCCTGTAGTGAAAAATGTGTGAGAGAATGTTGAGGTAACTTTTGACCAAAAATTAAATGTTTTAATCATTTCAATAAAACGTAGGCTTATGACATTACAATTATAAAAAATGAGTGTCTTTAGCTGAGAAGTAGCTTTATTTCAGTTTCAAGTAACTAATGAAATATAACAAACTCAACTACTATGAATCGCTCTCTATAAAGGGAATATCAACTGTGAGTGAATTCAAAATAGTTCTAAAATATTGAGTGATGTAAAAACATATAATTTTGGAAGTTGGAGTGCTTAACTCGCCCATTCAATTCTAGTTCCACAAGGTCTGTCATCCTCTCTGTCATTTAATGATGAGTATAAAATAAATAATTATCCTCCCAATTCCCCCACTCCTTCACAGTGGAGCATGTGAGTCCTCAATAAATTCATTATTATGCCACATTGAAAGTGACAACTCTTCAAGAACGACCCTAACTTTAAGGACTGCCAAACAATAGAATCGTAGGGCGAAAGGCTGTCCTCGTCTTATTGATTCCGAAGAGAAAGAAATTAGCAACAAATCTCCGTTGGGGATGATCTCGTATTCTTTGTCACTTCCAAATTTCCCCTCCTTCGCCCCAATCCCATAATCCCAAGCGCCCCATCCTCAGACGGTCTCACTCAATCCATCTCCGCCCACTCACAAATTAAATCAATAAAGATTAGAGGAAGTGTGAAGGTGGGAGGGGGAAATAGAAGGGAGAAAAGAGTGGAGAAAGAGGAAAGGGAGGAGAACAGAAAGAGGGAAGGAGAACAGAAATAGGGAGGAGTGGAACAAGAAGGAGGGAGAAGAAAAAGACATGTGAAAGGGGGAAAGGAGTAAAGAAATAGGGAGAGGAGAAGAGAAAATGATAGAGGACTGGAAATAAGGTAGGAGAAAGAGAGGAGAATGGAGTGAGAGAAGATAAAGGGATAGAGAACTGAAAAATTAATGAATGGAGGATAAAGATAGCGAGAAATATAGAAAGGAGAAGAGAAGAAAAAGCAAGAGAGGAAGATTTTTACAAAATTCACGCGACCTGGCATTCATTTGACCTTCTTCATCCTTGTATTTCTTGTTCTAAAATAGTTTCGCGTTTCTCCGAGAATATTTCTCGCTTGCTATTCATCAGACCGAGTCCTCGCCCCTCTTCCGCGCCCTCACCCCTTCTCTTCTCCTCGCCACTATCTCTCTCTCTCTCTCGTGACAATGCCTCCCTCGCACACTCCATCGGAAGCGATCATCTCCCTCCCATTTCCTCCTTCCCTCTCTCCGCAAACTCCGAAAAGTCGCGATAAAAACAAAGGCGACGCGGAATTACAAAGAGTTGTTTAAAAAAAGGTCCGCGTCGTTGAGAGGGAATTGAAAACATTCCGTCAAAGTTCAGCGTCTCCTACTCCTCCTCCTTTTATTATTACAAAGCATAATGTATACATTAGCCATGCATTTATTTTTTAGTTTCGCGTCCAGCTCCACAATGACCCATCCTTTCTCTATCTCCCGAAAATACTCCTCATTCCACTTTCTCTCATTCTCTCCACTTCCTCTCATTCTCTCAACTTCCTCTCTCCCCACTTCTTCTCTCCACTTCCCCTCTCCTCCAACTCCCTCGCCTCTATCCTCCGCTCCCCTCTCCCGTTCTACTCTCTCCCTTTTTCCCTCTCTCTCTTCCTCTCTCACTCCAGCTCTCATCCCTTATAACTTCCGCTCCACCTCATCTCTTCCTTATCTCACCATTTTCATCCGTTTTGCATCCCTTCTCCTTTTTGCTTTGCGTGCATTTCTCTTTCCCTCTCTTTTCATTTACTTCTAATGGCCGCCGTCCCATCAGTCGGCTGCTCCAAAACATTTAATTACGATTCTCACACCAACGGCCACTTATCCCACCCCAACGTCCCTTGTGGAATCAAAAAGAAATAAAAGACCCGTTCATTTTTTCGTACCAAACTAAAAGTTTATTATTCTGCTCGACTTATCCTCTTTTCTATTAACGTTGTTATTAAAAAAATTTTATTTTTAATAATTATCTACGAGGTGAATAAAGATTCATCATACACGCCTATTCGCAGAGCGAAATGTGCAACCGATTACTGTCGTAGTTATTTATAAATAAATGGAAAGTGATTATTAATAAAGGAGTTCCTTCAAACTAAATTAGCTAATAATCACGGAAAAGGTATTTATACAGTTATTTGCATAAATTTTCTTAACATTTTACCATAAATGATTACGTATCTCTTCAATTTCAAAAGATCAAAAATCTACAGAAAACTGGTTGAATTCCATGTTAATATTTGTCTTTCTCGCTTACGTATCGTTTAGGATTGAATATATTATAGACGAGGAAAAAGAGAGCGTTTTATTTATTCATTGGACAACGATGCGAATCTTTCCTCAGGCGTCCCGTTGTGAAAAATAAGCTACGACATGAAGAATCTTCGGAATCATATGCTGGCCATTGAGGAATGAGAGAGGAGACAATTCCGACCTCGGAGGTCACTTCGCTAAGAGCAAGTGAAGAGAAATCCAAAGAATAAAAGGTACGTGTACATTGCAGAGATTTTAGCTAGATTTGCTCTAGCTAGAGCACTCTACCAGAAATTTATACAATATAAACATCAGTGAGAGCCCTCTAGCGAGAGCGAGTCTGAAGTCTCGCGGTGAAGCTCGGATTTAGTGATAGCGGTAATGTGAAGAGTAAGTAGAGTGCTGGAGTTTTCTGCTGTAGCTCTATTTGTTCCGACAGATGGATTTAGTTCCTCTCACAAGAGCAGTTCCGTGTCACGCGTATACTTGCGATATCGTTTAATTGCGACAATGGAGAAAAAAGAGAGCTGGGACAAAATTAAAACATTAAAATTAATTCGACATTTTGAGGGTTATCCGGAACTGTGGAATTTCGCGTTGAAAAAGTATCGCGATAGGAACAGAAAAGCTAAAGCTATAAAAGTAATAGCGGTCTCTTAAGAAATGTACGAGAGGAAAATAAATAGGTAATTGCACAACTTAAGGTGTGTGTCGAGAATTACGAAAACTGAAAAAAAGGAAAAGTGGAGACGGAGTCGATGATGTTGTGTGTAGGAGCAACTGGGAATATTTCGAAAGCTTGAAATTTCTGGTTGGACACCAGAAACGTACTCCAAGCACTGGAAGTATGGTATGTAAAAGACTTCTTTTTTAATGATATTATAATATATGAAATACAGAAATCAATTGCATACAAAACCTACAAATAATCAAGTACAAATTTACTGCATCAATACATGTAAATGTATTTATATTGCCAGAGAATTTTACCTTATTGAAATATAAAATACTCTTTAAATTGTTCGCCAGTAACTTTGTATTGTTCAGTTACATTTTTTATTATGTCTTCAATGCAACGGGTAAAACGAGGTTTCAGGCATTCCTTCCTGTTGCCAACTTCCTGGAGCGAAAGTTTCTCCGTGTTTCAAGTCCAATGTTCCAGGTGGTGCATACAAGCGTGCCGAGTTCTTCCGAGTCAGTAAAAAATTGTGTAGAGCACAAATAGCTAATAATAATAATAATAATCTGTGGCTTTTTAGGGATACAGCTGAAGTGGCAGTCTCAAAATGCGAAATCCGGAAGATATTAATCCGAATGCGTTTCATACTACCCGACGCGCTCTTGAGAGTTTGTAGTTGAAAACACGATTCGGCCCGTGTTGATTTCTAAACGGAAATTGTTTCATGAGATACGAATTCAAAGCGAATGCATCATCAGCCACTATAACGAATGGCACCGGATTTGACTGACCGTGTAGAGGCCTTGCAGGAGGTATATTAAAACGGTTGTTGTCCAAAGCAGTAGATAATGCCGAATTCATGAAAACACCTCCATCAGATACTCGAACATTACACCCTGCATCCATAAATAAAAATTTATAATCAGCATTAACTAACGCCAAAAGGACAATACTGTGAGTACCCTTGTAGATAAAGTAAAGACTTCCAGAATTCTCAGGTGCTTTCATTACTATATGCTTTCCATCAAGCGCCCCAATACAATTTGGGAAGTTCCATAGGTTCTCAAAGTCTTCAGCTTCTTTGTACCATTCCTCAGAGTTAAGCTTCTGCAAAAGAAAACATTAACATTACAGTATTGAAACTATTTTATTGTACACTTTAATCTAATGAATTTTTATAGCAAAAATAAACTAAAAATTAGAAAATTGAATCAATTTACCCCACTGATGCCTCAAATCCCCAGGGATGGTATGAGAGGGATTTTCCTTTAGGCAATGATAAATTGTTGCATCGAAGACTGTCTTGTGTTAATGCGTCGACGATTGCATTTCCAGGCTGTGCCCAATTAACAAGTTAGTTTGCTTCTGTTTGGTCACACTCTGAAGTGCTTTCTCAGATATATGCTGTGTATGCATAAAACATGACTACAAACCATATCAATTTACCAAAGTGTAAACATAGCTGAGGATCCCGCACTTCCATGCTCTCCAACACCTTGAGTGATCTGACCAGTTTGGCGACCCTTGCCTTAACTCATTGAGTGGCTATAATATTATTATACTATCGCCTTAAAATTATTTTTAAAATTAAAGATTTTTTCACAAAATATATTTACATTTTTACTGAAACCTTGGTAGAATTTTCCAAAATCATTGATTTTAATTGGGATTATGGGTCTTAATTTAAATTATTGTGCAATTCAATATTTCTCTGGTTTCCTTTTCTTGTATTAGGAGCTAGTTTCCTAAGATAATGAGGTACCAGTAGAGGTAAACTCACAAAGACAAGTAACTGAAGTGTTGACACCGTATACATCGGATGCGGGCAAAAAAATGAGAAATGCTTCCCAAAAACGTAGAGCTCAAGATCTCGAGGACCAAAAGGCTCTAGACGAAGCATTGTCTATTCTTCGAAAACCAAGGGATGTGTATGAAATATTTGGAGATTATGCCGCTGCCGAATTAAGGCAGATACGTTTGGACGAAAGAAGAAAAAGATTGATACGCGAAACCAAAAGGCAATTCTTGCCATAGGTGAAGAAGAAGAAATCTGGTACTGGTATGCTGCGATCGACTATATCCACTACCTTGTCCCAGTATTCATATTCCAGTTAATCTGCAAGTCCTGCGCCCCAAGAAACAACTACTTCTTTTCCCAAACTAGTTGAAAGTGTAGAAAAAGTCGTAGTAACAAGTTTTTTTATGAAAATGTGCATAATTACCTACATTAAAATTACCTTAATATAATCTTCTTTGAGCACTTCAAACAATGCTTTTCCAACTTCAGGAATAATTTGGCAATGGTTGTTACTAGCATTTGAAATAAATACATCAAGGAATGATAGCTGTCTCCTGTGAGAATAAATGAAATTTTTTTTCATTATGATTCCTGTTTTATGAAAAACATTTCATTTTTACCAAAAAGTTTGTACACGGTATAATATTTTGTGATTGATAAATAAATTTAAAAAATTGTGCATTTTTTTAATTTTATAAAACTTACCGGAGGGTAGGAATCGTAGTGTGACTGAGTCTTTCTGAGGATGAAATTGCTCTTCTGAGGTGAGTATCTTTTTCTTTAACTTCGGAGCAACCTTTTCCAGGATACACTAGTAGTCTTCAGGAGACATGCGCAAAAAATTCTAATATGAATGCGTATCTTCATTTAATAGTTCTATTAATAACTTCACATAAGCCCCTTCTTCTTCTCTTTATGATATCCACTGTCTAACCCATACTCTTATATTTCTTCTCCGTTTTTTCTTCTTTATCAATAACGTAACTACCACTACAGCAGCTAATTGCCGATGACGCGACATGGCCACTCACCATCGACACTGATGATGCTCTAGCTCAGTGGTCGGCAAACTTTTGAGACGGAAGAGCCAAACCTGTCCCTCACAACAATTTAAAAATTATTCGAGAGCCATAAATATATTTTTACAAATAAGGAAAATTTAAAGTAATATTATAACAAGTTATAATATTAATTATATCTTCATTAAATAAAGAAAAAATCACACAAAAAAATACTTTCATTGGCTTTAATCAGTGTTAGCAATGAGCTTGCATTTCCTCAGAAAGTTTCTGTATGTCCGGTTTGTAACTAGTCGTTTTTAATTTAAGGCACGACTCCAAGTTGGCATCAGTAATTTGGCTCCTCAATTGACATTGAATGAAATTCATGTTAGAAAACGATTGCTCACATAAATACATAGACCCGAAGATACTGAGAACACTAAATGCAAATTTTTTCAACTCACGATATGAGTCCGGAAGACTATTCCAAGTATTGAAAATCATTGAGTCTGCCTTCTGTAGGTCTTTTATAGCAGTCTGCTTGTGCTGTGAAATCAGACTGCATTTTTCTTTTTCCAGTTCTTCTATTATAGTACCAAGACGTACAAATTTGGAGCTCCATAAGTCTTTGCTTGACAAGTTCAGCAATTGTATTTCAAAATAAGCCGTGTCAATATCAAACGGAGAAAAATTTAATTCCTTCACATTGGCATTAAGAGGATTTGTAATAAAAGCTAGAGTCGCTTTATCATTTCTGAATTCCTGAAACCTTTGAAGAAAAGATTCTCTCATGTTTAAAACTGCTTTCTTGAAATAATCTTTGTTAATGAGGGCATTGTTTTCTCGGCGATGCTAAGACAAGTTTGGGAAATGAACTAAAGTTCCCCTCTCTAAATCTTCAGCGAACAGAATCAATTTCTTTTCAAACGAAATAACTTCTTCTAGCAATGAAAAAGCAGTATTTCCCTTGCCTTGTAATTTACGATTGAGCTGATTCAGTTGTGATGTAACGCCCACCATAAAGTACAATTTTTGCAACCACTGATCTTCTGTTAATTCTGGATATTGAACACCCTTGTTGTCGAGGAATTGTTTGATTTCATTTATGCAAGATGCAAAACGCTTTAACATGTCGCCTCTGGAAAGCCATAGAACCCTGTTATACTGGAGAAGATCTTTATACTCGCTCTCCATTTCACTTAGCAACTCTTTAAATTGTCGATGGTTAAGTCTCATGCATTCAATGGCGGCATTTGCTATGTCCTCTCTACGCGTTTGGCCCTTGAGTGGCAATAATCCCAGAAGTTCTTCTCTCGGACCCTCATATGATATATGGCGCACAAAAAGGGAAATTTGGGCTGTGTCCTTGATGTCGTAAGACCCATCTACCGCAATTGATAAAGCTGAAGCTAATTTAACGTCTTCGACTTGTTGGTTGGTCACATTTGAGGACATTTTAGCTGTCCTATCTGCTACTGTTTTGGCAGATGACGGTATGTTTTTAATGTTATATAAAATCTCTGCTTTGTTTTTGAAATCTCGAAAAAGTTCTTCAGATGCATTAACAAAACAACATTTTATGTATTCACCGTCAATGAATGGTTTTCCTCTCTTAGCGATCTCCTGGCTCACTACGAAGCTTGCAATATTAACATTATTGGCAGACTGTATCCAATAATTAAATACAGAACTTGATTTTTCAACATTTTTCTGAAGTTCTTCAACTACTCTCTTTCTCGTCTCACCGACAGGATATTTTCTGGCAAATGTGGCATGTTTTGTCGTGAAGTGTCTCACCAAATTTCACTTTTTGTTGTGCGCCAGTTTTTCTTGGCAAATAAGACAGGTTGGAAGGCCATCTGAGTTCTAGATAAACGCGAAAGATTCAGTCCACTCAGTTTTAAAGTCACGATGCTAATCCATTGTTTGTCTTAGTTTTTTCTTAGTAGCCATGTTGACAAGCACCCTAAACAATATATTTTATTTAACACGTACATTCTATAAAAAGAAAATAAAAGAAGTAAGTGATTATTCAAAATAATAAATAACAATAATTCGAAAATTATCATTCTCTCCTCCAAAGACGGCAGACCACCACAAAATGTATATGAACCGTGAAAAGAGGAATTATACGAGTCTTTCACATTGTGTTCACTTTTGGAGAGATTAAGGCAAAACAGGAAGAGGAAATAAAGGAGAAGTGATAAGCAGCCCACGGCAATAATCCTTGTTCTAAATCGCATAACTACAACTCCAAATATGGGGCCATTGGATATTCGTTCGGTTGGAGTATCGAAAGATATAGGAGGCATGGTGGAGCGGCGTAAGTTACGATGGAAGAGAGAGGGAGGACGATACGCGGGTTTGGGGAATGAGCGGATAACCGACTGAGCCGTGTAACTGAGAATATTTTACTTTCTTAATACTCTTCAAGATAAGAAATACAATTACCAATTGTCACAATTCTGTCAAGGTAAACGATTGATATCCCATAACAGGGACCTTAAAATCAAATTTCACAGAGAGAAAACGGCGTAAGTTTTAGATGGTGGGCTACACGAAGCAGTGATGGATAAAATATTTCTGAGAAATTTATACATGCAGCATATTGTAGAATACATTTTCATAAAATTTTTATACTAAACGCATATTTCCGAGCAGTAAGCAATGTCAAATTTCATTCCTATTCCAATATCTAGAATGAAAGGTAAGAGAAGTGTAGAAGGCGGTAGACTTAAGTAGGCTCGCCAAGTGGGACGATGGGATGAGCGCAAGTGTGGAGAAGGGGTGTAAAAGGTGGCGAAATGGGCTAAGGGGGGCGATGAATGGCGAAGGTGGGTGAAGTGGGGCGAAAGGGGGCGTATGGGGGGCGAAGGAGGGCGAAGGGAGGCGAAGGGGGGCGAAGGGGGGCGAAGGTGGGCGAAGAGGTGGGAAGAGGGCGAAGGGGGGCGAAGGGGGCGAAGGGGACGAAGGGGGACGAAGGGGGGCGAAGGGGGGCGAAGGGCGGCGAAGGGGGCGGAGGGGGGCGAAGGGGGGCGAAGGGGGGCGAAGGGGGGCGAAGGGGAGCAAAGGGGGGCGAAGGGCGGCGAAGGGGGGCGAAGGGGGGCGAAGGGGCAGCCGGGGGGCGAAGGGGGCGAAGAAGGGCGAAGGGGGGCGAAGGGGGGCGAAGGGGGGCGAAGGGGGGCGAAGGGGGGCGAAGGGGGGCGAAGAGGGGCGAAGGGGGGCAAAGGGGGGCGAAGGGGGGCGAAGGGGGGCGAAGGGGGGCGAAGGGGGGCGAAGGGGGGCGAAGGGGGGCGACGGGGGGGACGGGGAGCGACGGGGGGCTACGGGGGGTGACGGGGGGTGACGGGGCGACGGGGGCGAAGGGCGACGAAGGGGGGAGGGAAGGGCAAAGGGGGTCGGAGACGAAGTGTGGCGAGGGATGGAGAGAGGTAAAGTGGAAGGTAGTGTGGAAAGGGATAGAGGAAAGAAAGGGGCGATGAATCATACAGCGAACAAAGAAAGTGAAGAAGCGTATCTAGTTAAGGTTTGAAGTTTGGTCGGATAAGTTTTATGGAAATGCATATCTATGTTTAGAGAGGAGTTTCCTTTGGAGTCATTCCTTTTCGGAGAAGATGGAAAGTTTTCGAATCTTGTGTGAATTCATCCGGAGGATTAAATTTCATTATTCAGACTACCTTGAAGGGGAATAATTTCATACTACATATTGGATATTTTAAATTTCTAATAAAATTTGATCAAAGAATAGGTAATTATGTTAATTTTGCCATATCCAAACGCATACATTAGTATTAATTAATTAAAGATTTTCTTTGGTTAATTCCTTTGGTAACGTAATCCAGCATTTTCAAACTTCCAAATGAGAAAAGGACGCCAAATTGAGAAAACACTTGATTTAACTTATATGAACCTATAATTTTGTAATAAAAACTAATTCAAAATCCTATTAATGAGATAAACATTCTAATTTAAAGTATATACCTGAAAATAACTTCACATTATCATTAATGCAATTAGTATGACTCAAACTAGTAATAACTTTGTGAAAATACTTGTAATATAGATTATATTTAGCTGTTCATAAGAGTAATTATTCCGATTGCTTTCCTAGTGGTTCCGCATTCGCTATCATTTAAACGCTGAAACCCTATCTATTATCAACATATTTCCTTACTTATCCCCCAGTGGAGGAGGAGAATGGAATAAGACTAGTAAAGCAAAGAGCATTTCGCCAGAGAGAAAAGATTGACTGAATTGCTTAACCTTGGAAGGGTACACTGCAGTACTGAATGCCTCACGGATTTATATTTTGCGTGTGAGTGAGAGATGGTTATGTATATTATATTGTCACTTTTAGAGTTTCTTTTAGGGTCACTTAAAGATGATGTTGAGAATTTTTTTGTTTTTCATCCATCTTTTTTGTGCTTTCTATAGCGTATTTGAGGCTCTTAATACTCCAGTGAATTTTTGTCGAACCTGTTTCAGTGAACTATATTATTCACCATAATTTCCAAACGCAAATTATAACTCCACTGATTAGATCAGTAAAAAATTCAACATTGAGACCAGTTTCTATACGTTGCATCTATCTTAAAACTTCTGCCACGGATGCCGATATAGCTGTTTAGCTCTCGGAGTAGATAAAATAGAAGATGGCTTCTTGCTATCATTTATGGTTTGTTAAATGCTGCAGCTATCAATGCATTTGTTATTTTGTCACACAATAATGGCAGGAAAGGCAAATATAATCTGTCTAGGCATTCATTCTTGATGAACTTGGTGGAAGCTATGATCAGGACCCAGCACCAAGAACGCCTCCAAATGACAACTTTGAGAACTTCCCTCCGTAAGTACATGGCTTCATACCTTTTACTGCCAGAGGCTTCAACGAGTACTACAATCAATTTGGAGACAAGAAATGGAAGATGACAGCTATGCGACCGCAATAACGGCTGCAAAACTACAGCATTCTGCAAGAGCTGTCAGGAGTTTACTTGCCGGAATAATTCGGATATAATTTGCATCAAATGTTTTAAATAATTTCAAAAACTGTTTATTTTAACTTTTTTGTTTATAAATTAAAAAATATACTCATTTTTTGCTAACAGTTAATGGCTAAATATATTTTTTCTTCCTGGCGTACTCAGTGCCCCAGTGTACCTGAATAGGGTGACGAAACCTACCGTACCCTTCCAGGGTTAATATTCCCGAGGTCGAAGCGTAAACAGAATTACAAACTTCACTCTCTATCTAGCCTGCAGCTATGTCCACTCACTCGCACTTCACTTCCATCTCTCCTCCTCTATTCCTCTCTGTCTCTATCTATCCCAGCATTACCGCCGTTTCGCAAGGCACTATTCTTCCCAGTGTGGTCACTTCAAAGAGAATTGCACTTCGCCCTTTTCACTTCTCTCTCTCCTCCTTCCTCCCTCTCTTCCCCCTCCCTCCCCCTCTCTCACTCCCTCTTTCTCCTTCATTATCCTCTTTCTCTGCGTTTCCCTCTCTTCCTCTTTCAGAAGCCTAGAAAATTTCAATCCGAAGAGATTTGTTTATGCAAAATACCTTCCTTTCCCTTGTTGACCCTGGTGAAAGCCAGAGTTAATAGCGGTTTGAAAAAGAAGCTACTTAGAGTTCTCTTTCAACACCTATCCTCCTCTGCCACTCACTGCCATTCTCCGCAGTCTCCCACTCCTTCATTCTCCCTCTTACGTCATTAAAAATATTCCCTCTTAAAAGGGAGATCTCCAGCAGATAAAAGACCTGCTATTTTGTCATCCTTAAGGGTTATTTCATCCTGAGAGAGAAAAAGAGGTAGAGAGTGAAGGGGAAGATGTCGAGGATCTTATCTTTTGCCACTTACCTCGTCGCATTTTTACGCAATCTTCCCTCGGTGGAAAAAAGGGAATAGTTGCCCCCAACGGCCTCTTCTTCCCCTTATTATGTCCTCCTGCATATTTTTTCTTCTCTTTTTTAACACCGGCTTTACATGAGATCACTACCTCCCCTACTATATCCTCACTTCCTCCTCCCCACCACCCTACTCCCCTCCTCACTCCTCGCCCCCTTATTTAACCCCCTACTCCTAGATTCCTCATTCCTCGATCCTCGTCTCCTCACTGTTCGTCTCCCCATATTCGGCCCTCCACTCCTAGCCTCCTCCCGCTTCGCCTCCCTCTCTTCGCTTCCTCACTCGTAGCCTTCTCCCTCCTAGCCTTCCCACTCTTATTCACAACGCTCTGCTTGCATAATGAAGTCTTAGAGGGTTTTTAATGGATAATCCTCGATCGTGTAAAAACTGCTCCACGAGGAAGAGGAGGAGAGGAAGGCGTGAAGGAGGTTAGGTGTGGAAAGGAATGGTCATAAAGGAGCACCGAACATTTTAGTATAATCTTCGGGCGGCGATGCGCACTTGGGCCCAGAATGAGAATTCCCTTAGCCAGAAATTGGGAAAGGAGAGAAAAGTAGATAGCGAAAGAGAAAGTAGAAGAAATGGAGGGAGGTGGGCGGAACAGAGCGAGGTCGAGATAAGAAAGTTTGCGGAAGGGAAGAGGAGGGACGGGAGAGTGGGAAGAGTTTGAAACTGGCACATCGAAACGTTTAAGTAATCCATAGTTATGTAATTTGGCTGAGTTGAAATGCGCGTTATAAGGAGTGCGCAATAAGTGTTCAGCAAGGACTCGTGCAGGAACCGTTGATGAAAATGATTCCGCAGTGTTATACACTTTCGCCCGATCACTATAGTCAAGCCGGCCAGAGTTGACTCTCGAAGAGCTGGTTACCATGTTGCCAAATGCTCTTAATACCATTGGTTTACCCCAGCCTGCTGAGTCACTGCTCATTACGCGTGTGGGACTTGCGAAACAAAGGGGGTTAACAGAAAATTATTACCGCGCACAATTGCCATGGTAACGGCTCGCTCTTTTCGTTTATTGACTAAAGCTCTCTCCCCCAGAGGTGGCACTTGCTGCTTTCGAACAGCTAAGTGTCAACTCTCTCAGGCTGAACTATCGGAACGTATATATAACGCAGCGTGCTCAATGCATTCGTGGCAGATGGCGAAGGTTAAATTCGGATTCCGCAAACTGTCAACTGCGCGAGCCTTGGAATTTCGGTTGTAAATGTCTTGCCGAGTTCCAGAATAAAGAGAAAGCGCGTATCGTTTGCTGTGATTTTCTTCAATTCATATGCTGTTTGATGAATTTCCCAGACCGCCAATTTTCCGAACAAAATGAAACTTCGAAGAGACGGCACCAGTATGCCCTCCCTCACTCATCCTGTAGTCGACCAATTGACGTCGTCGCGTGTTGTATGTTTGTTTGGCAAAGATGCGACCATTGTCGAAACCTTCATTTTTGCTTCCTCAGCCTCGTTTAGCGTAATTGGTGAGTGGAGGGGTACAAATATATCTCCCTGTTTGTGTGAATTCGAGTTACTGCTAGACTAGACTAAATGCTGCAATGGTATACATTTTATCGCATTATAGACGATGCAGGATATTAATCTAACTTGAATAGTCGAATTTGAGGACTAATTAATCTAAAAAAGAATCATCAATCTCGTCTTATGGCTAAAATAAAATTTACAAACTATGTCATATAGATAATTATAAAAAGGATAGAAAACCATTTCGGTAGAAATTTGTTGAAATCAATCGACTCCATTCACCGCCTGAGATTTTGCCAATTTCAGACGAGAAATCGGCGTTAAAATACGCTCGGCACCATCATACAATATAAAAGCAATTCTAAATTCCCATGAACATGAACATGCGCTCCTCACCACACGGCAATCTCACGGGGAAACCTCAATGATCGAAAAAGAGTTGAATAACTTGCCTGTTCACCCCCACCGTGAGAAGAATGAGAGTGAATCCGAGGAAACAACGAATAGAAGTCTGCCACCTTCTCCGCGTCGCGACGAGAAAGTAAAAGAAGCGGAAGGCGGAAAATAGAAAGGCGAAAAAGAGAATGAGGAAAAGAGAATGGAGAAAAGAGAATGAGGAAAAGGAAGAGTGGAGAAATTGTGGTAAGGATAGAAAGTTAGAAAAATACAGGAAGGTGGGATGGGAAAGCGAGTGCAAGAGAAAGGAGAGAAAAGATAAGTGTTAGGGAAATGGAAATGAATGCAGTCAAAGAGAAGAGCCATATGGGAAGAGTGTGAGCAGGAATCCGTTTACGAAATACCGAAGACTCTCGAGGTGTGAGATGAGTGTAAATCCTCAAACTTAAGAATCTTAATCTTTTGTGACATCCCCTTCCCAATACCGCCCTCACCCCCTATGGCGCTCTACCATTTGCACCCCTCGCCCCAACCTCGCCGCTCCTCGCCCCAACCTCGCCGACCCTCGACCCCTCCCCAATCTCTCCCCACCGCCACTAATTCACAATAACTTCCTTAGGTCCCGACGACGCCCCTCTCCCCGACACTCACACCCCTCTCTCAAGCCCATTCACCCTCTCTCCCACCTGCCTTCCACTGCCACGTCTTATTCCTCGCACACACTTCCTCACCCTTTCCTAGGTCACGTTTTGTGGCAATCACACAAAAGCTTATTTGCATGGATACCGACACCGGTTCCTCCAGTCCCCCAAAAAGTTCATTTTCTCTCTCTATTTTTCTCGCACTCTCGATCTCTCTCTCGCCCTCTCCCCCTCTCTCTCTCCACTTCACTCCCTTCGCACCTTATTCCTCCCCCTCTCTCCTTCCTCTCCATCTCTCCATCCTCTCCCTCTCTCCTCCGTAACCATCCCTACTTCTTAACCCTCTCTCCTTCCTAACACCCTCGAAATGGAAGGTATTCCGCATTTGGCGCCATCCAAACCCTATGTCCCAATAAGACACCATAGCCCACCTTACATGGAATTCAAACGATTCTCCCCTCCCTTCCTCCTTTATTTTCCTCCTTTCTTTTCCTCCCTAACTCATCTCGCCGATTACCCTCTCGGCAATTCGACCTGAACCGCTAAATATCTCCCGAATTAAAAGTTGGTCCTGCTTTCTATTTAAATGAACATGAATATTGCAAAACCTAATTAGAGATTCTCTTAACTAATTTTCCCAATTATCAAAGAATGTTTACAACATTACAGAAATCCTCCGATTTACCAAAAACGATGATTTTTAGTATTATATTGATACTTACATTCGGCAAAATGCAGTCGCGACCATGATAATTAGTGAATCGAAATGATTTCGCAAGTTGACGAATTTTATGTAGATATTTGTCCTTTTCGTTTGCGATATACAGTTAAATCGCTTTAATCAACAATAAGAGATATTACTTTTTTCGTGCAAAGGCAAAGAAGTGAAGGAGGAGGCGTGTCGGTGAATCTCGGATGACCAACCATGGAAATTATACCTTAGACGTATATGTGTTCGTCACACATCGATCAATTTGCATAAGGATAAACATTTGCATAGCAGCTAATTCATTCAAGGCCGTCATTCGGATGACCGTTGCGACCCCGAAGATTCGTTTTTTCAAATTCACGCTGAGAATATTCTCCAATGTATCGTGCCTAAATATCGCTTCTTTAACTTTCCCCATTTCACGAATATTTTCCCCTTCCTTCTCCCTCCAATTACCCTTACCATCCCATTTTCTCTCCTTCCCATACCCTCTCTCTCCTTCTTATATCGACTCTATCCCTCCTATACCACTCTATCCCATTCCTTCTCTCTACCATACCCTCTCTTTTCCCCATAACCTCTCTCTTCCTCCCATTCCGTCTCTCTCTCTAGCAACGGGGAATTTAATCACGTCACTGCCGCATTATTATGTAAATACACGGAGTAAGAAAACGGAGGAAGGAAGCATAGAGCCTAATCTAACCTTCTACTACCTCAATCAACCCGCCGCCTCCGAGAACTGCCCTCTTCCTCCTTCCACCCTCCTCCCCCTAGCTTTCCTCTTCTGCGAATACCTCTCTTTCTCTCCATATCCCAAGTATCGCCGGTTGCCCTTATTCCGCTTTTGTTCCGAGTCCTCTTTCCGCCTTCCACCCTCAAACCCCTCCAAATCCCTCCCTCATCCCACCCCTACCTACCTCCAATCTCCTCCTCCCTCCAACCTGTCCCCAATACATCCTCCCCCTCCCTCACTTTCTCCGTATTCAGGGTTACTCCTCGCCTTATCAAGATCCGCTCACATTTGGAAGAAACGCGGCGAAGCGAAGCGCGTCGAAGAGAAGAATCCGACTCAGACTTAGGGTTCGTGCACACGGGGATAGTAGAGAAGGCAGTCAAGTAGGCAAGTTTATTTGTCTGATTTTTTGTAAGACAGTGGCGTAAGCAAGCGCTGTCTACACTAGGAAAAGTATTTCAATATAGTTCAGTAGTCACCATGGATAGATGTCATAAGATACGAGTGATTAGAAATGTTTCTAAATTATTTTATGCTGAGATTTTGGAGATAGTATTTGAGGATGAGATTGTCGAGAGAAAGACCTAGATTAGGAAATGAATAGCAAGGAGAAATACGCACGAAGGTTCTGCTTTACTTATGAGTGAACTTTATTTGGAAGATCCAGCTGAGTATAGATTGTGCTTGAGAATGTCACGAAATAGTTATGATACCCTACTACATTTAATTACTTCTGAAATTCAACGACCAGCCAGTGTAATAAGAGAAGCCATACCAGCAAGAATTAAACCGAAAGGGACGTTGTCATAATTAGCTACTGGAAACATTTACGGAAGTCTACGATATTTTTTCGAGTTTCGTAATCGGCAATTTCGAGATTCGTACCTCTCGTTGCCACGGTAGACAAAATTTGCCGTTGTTTTAAATTTTATTTAAAATTTTAAAAATTCCCACTTTTTGCAGTTATAATAAAATATTTCTACTAATTCGGCATGGATTCGTATTCTCTTTCCAAAAATATTAATGTCATTTTTTCCGAATTATAATTCAAGTTCTGAGTTTGTACCTTAATTTTAAGTAATTTTAAAATGCAATTAAAAAAGGCTTGTATCACAGTCAATGCTTTTCTTATGTCGTATTGAAATGGAAGTTTTGCGTCCAAAAAGTCCCCTTAACATGGAAAATGTAGGGATTTTCGATTTTCCTAACAGTAGGGGTGAGGTTCGCAATATACCTGCGAAAACCGCATGTTTCTATGTTTCAAATAACTTAAAAAATTACCGCCTTCGAAAAACAGGGCGGACGCCAAAAAACTCGCACGAACAACACTGTCTTCAGTATTTGACTAGCCTTTGTAGACGCGTTCCAACGAGAAAATTAAAGGGACAAGTGATGTGAGAGCACAAATATAGTGACGGGGAGAGGCAAGTCTCCATAAAAATAAAACTGCTTCCTATACATTTGCCTGTCTTCCCAACTATTTCCACTAATCCTAGATTCAAGGATAGTTGTCTACACGGGGATAGAAGCGAGGAGCAAGTGACTTGCCTACTTGACTGCCCTCTCTAATATCTTTGTGTGCACGAGCACTTAGGAGAAGAAAGTCGAAGATCTGGGTGATTCCTACTACTAATACAGCCGAACCTTCACAATGATTCCCGATCTCCAGTGAATAACCCAATACCTTCACAGTGATCACACAAACCTTCGCTTCGTGACTTCAGGCAAAGCAAAGAAATATTCTCCCAAAGAAATTCCTTTCGCTTCTCCTCACTTCCATTCCCTTCGCCGCGTCAAAGTGTGAGCGGGTCCATTTAACTCTTGGGTAAAAATATTTTTCTTGTAGCCGCGCTTCGCCGCGTTTCTCCCAAGTGTGAGCGGACCTTTAGGCCACTTTCATACAACACGGTTCTCCGCCGTGACCTTGTCCGACCGAGGCGCCGTGGGTTGTAATTAACTGATCGTTCTTATAGCGGTATTCGCACAGCCCGGCCACGGCGAATCAGCCGTTCACGGCACCGTTGCACCCACGGCTTCCCACTACATTCGTCCGGTTCCTTGACCGTCCAAGGTTGTAGTGGACTGCGCAAGTGTATTCATGTCTTCACACGTCACGGCAATTTCCCGTGCCTACGCCCGGTTTCAGTTGGTTCTTCTTCAGTCCCGAGTTGAAAGTCGTGTTGGATACATCGTATAAAATATACCTTTATTTAAATATGGAAAACTTTGTAGTCGACATCGAACTTCTTATATCTTTAAAACAAGAAAGACCTGTGTTGAGTGACAAAATTATAAATCATCCTGTCTTAACTCTTCAAAACACGTAACAAATGCTTCCATAGTGTTTCTTTGCTTGTTAAATGGATGTACCCAATGGATTCAGCATTGCCGTCTTTTTTCCATATATATTTATATTTATTTATTTATTTATACCGTATATAGTTCGACCTCCGATTTCTCGGCGAAAAAATCAGATTTTTTCATATATCTCCTGTACAATTCGACCCTAGCTTTCTACTTACTATTTTACCCTAGATTTCCGTTAGGATCGACATTTTTCGTTTCGATATCTCGAGGCTCACAATCGAGGTATATAGAACGATCTTGATTTTCAACAGCTTTTAGTATCATAATAATACTATACTAATGATAAACTGTAAAAATCGTAAACCTATTGCACGATCGTGAGAAGAAAAATATTTATTACTTTTTAACTACGAGATGTGACATACGAACGGTGGAAGAATTTCTAGCAAATAGACAAAAGTTAAGCTTATATAACGAAAATTAATAGACGCATATTACTCGTAATAAAAGTTATGAATGATAGTTGAACGAGATGAAATTAACTCATTTTAATCTATATCACAGAAGTTAAGTCAGCAAGATGGGTGACCAAAAATATCTTGAATTTTATTAAGATATTTTTTTAGATCCGAGATTTTAAACCATGAAAAGTATTACTCGTGTATAGTTCGACCACCAATTTTTGCACAAAAATTTGGTCTTAAAAACTCGAACTATACACGAGTATATACGGTATATATATATATATATATATATATATATATATATATATATATATATATATATATATATATATATATATATATATAAATAATAGATACAGACAAAAAAATGCCTTCTTTGATCCATTGCACTCCACGGTTTGAAGTAAACTGTAGACCAGAACAGACAGAGCGTGAGTCGTGGCCGTGCATGACAGGCCATTTGTAGTCATGAAACCTTGATTTTTACGACGGCGCGTTTGTGAACGAGGCCTTAGTCTCCCTTGAATCCCAACGACTGAAATTCTTCTCATTCGGAGATTTTATTCTTTCTTGAGTCCATCAGAAATTTGCCTTTAAATTTTATTTGCAAATCATCGTTTTGCAATACATTTTTGACTTTTTTGATTGGCATATTCTTCGATTTGATGCCTAGTTCTTTTGATTTAAAGATCCCGTCTGAAACTTTTATTAACGTAAAAAAATCGTTAAAAAATCTACGGAGAATATTTGTACAATTCATTACGGGGATTTTGAAGTTAACATGGCGTTACGCTAAAGATAAAATACTCGTACTTAATATAAAATACGATAATATTGAAATATTAATAATTTCCCTCATTACCATTTAAAGCAGTGTTATTGAAACTTTTTTTTAGATGTACCCTTGGGAAAATTTCATCTTATACTTGATATCACATCATTAATTCGTAAAAAAGTAATTTCCCTTAAAACTGACAAGAAAATCACTATGCCGACATGGAAAAATGTACACTTTGTACTAATATCAAAAAGCTTAATTAACCGATTTAATGAATGTGAAAAGGGAAGTAAATGAGGGATTCTCCTATATGAGCTAACTAAGATAATACACTGATTTTGCTGGTACCACATTCAGATCCTTCTGTTACCATTTTGGGTATTGGTACCACATTTTGAAGGATGACATATCCTTATAAATATTTGGAACTCAATCCAAAATTTCACCAAGATTTGACTTAATCAACGTGATTATTCTTTTACAAACCTCTCATCTTGCGAAGGCTTAATTTTCAGGACTTATTCGACACGCATTTATAATACCTTCAGTAGTTCTTCAGTTTGGCTTCTTGAGGAAATCTTCCTCTTCTTCTCCCCTATTTTTCCCTCCCTCTCCATCCTCCCTCCCTCACTCTCTCCCTCCTTCTCCCTCACTCTCTCCCTCCTTCTCTCTCCCTCTCTCCCTCTCTCTCTCTCCCCTCTCCCTACCATCCCCCCTCGATCCTCTCTCTCTTTCGGTGTCTGGCATTTTATTCCCCCTCTATCATTCTCCTCCACTTGTCCCATTCTTTTAGCTCTCCGTCATTCCATCCCAATCTCCTCCCCCCCCCCTCTCTCTCTACCCTATCCTCACCTACTCTTCTCCAATTTCCATCACCCTCTTAAAACACTCCTCTCTCCCTTAATTTTTCTCTCTTCTCTTCGGTCATTCTCAGCTCATTTTTTTCAACCTCACTCCCCCTTCCCCTGTCTCCCTCTCCTCACCCTCTCTCCCTCTCCGACCGCTCTTCCTACCCACCTCCTCTTCTGCTCACCCCTCTTTCCACCCGCAGCCTCCTACTCTTTTTTATTCATGACCTGTGATTCCCCCAGTATTCCCACCCTTCCTTTCCCTCTGTATATCTGCCAAAAGTGTGCGCTGCGGAACGAGAGTGGCGGGGGATGGGGCGCGGTAGGAGAAAAGGTGGGGGGAAGAGACTCCCCATCTTCCCCACTCCATTGCCATTGGTTCTGGGAAGGAACAGCGAATTGTGTGCCCTCTCCCGGGAGTTCCGGAAGGCAAACTGGGAAGGAGAAGGTGAATGGATCGGTGGATAAGGAATAACTGGATGTATGGATGCGAGTCGCACCCGATCTGGCGCGCGAGGAATCCTCAATTGAGAGTACTTTGGCACGTAGCCCCCCTCTTTCTCTCCCCCACCCCTCTCTCCGGCTATCTCCTTCTTCTCCCGGGCGATTAATGCGAGCGAACGCCATTTCAGGAAGCTGCAAGAAGCTAACATCCGGAGGCGAAAAAAAAATACTTTGTATTTTTTTGCGATCGCATTTGTGAGATATTATGTTCTACGCATTCCGAATGAGGGAGTTCCAGAATACGACGCGATCTCCTTTCCTTATTTCTTTTCGGCGCTCTGAAATATTATTTTCTTATGAGGTTATTTCCGCAAAACACTACCGACTCAAACGCACATACAATCGGACGAACTAATTTTATAGCTTCTATACGTCATTTACTCTCCGATATATGGTAAATAAATACTAGATTTTACAATTGTTGTAAATAGAAAAAATTTTAAAAATCAATATTATTTAAGTATTGCACATAACAAAGAACTTATTCAAATTTCTCACGGATAAGTATCGCACTCACTGTGGGAAAAATATTTTTCTTGAGGAATATAACTTGTTCTAAAATGCTTTAAATATTGTGAAATGTATAAATGATTAAATATCAATTATTTTTAATGAAATGGAATTCTGAAAGGATTGTAGCAATCGGAAAATGTCAACAAAGATGAAGAATGATGCACTGAACTTTAACATTATGTCTCAATGAGCCATATAGAGTTAAACGTAAATCAACAAAATTTAAATATTTCCTATTCCACAGATTTAGCATATGAGAGTCCTAATATATCCTTTCAAATAATAAAATATCCTCTCCTAGGCGACACTAGGGATTAGGGAAACCGCTTTTCCATCCTTAGAAGAACCTCAAAATATAAACAAACGTTTACAGAATGTTGACAATTTTTAAATACAGTTATAGAAACGTAAAATTATTTTAGTTAAAAATATAAAAGAAAACAGAAATTTTATGCAAATTACATTAATTTCCATGAAACTTTCTCAAAGCTATAAAAAGTTCTCAAACAACTATAAAGAAATTCACAATTCAGGAAACACGGTCATTAATTCCGCAAAATGTATTTAACATTAATTTATAAATAATTTGCTACAAATGCGTCAAGTGGTAGACGCTATCGAAAATAAATTAGTTGTCATAGTAAGAGTGGCCCGAAATAATACTGAAATTGTTCTATAGAAATGTTAACAATCGATAGGTATCGTTATCATCATAACGAAGACAGAATATGCTGCTAGTAGATATTGAGGTAGATAGATGGATAGATTCGTCTTTATTAGATCGATATTGAGGTTTTACAGTCTATTTTTTCATCTATCCCATCGCTAATAAGAAACAAGATGGAAGAAAAAATGTATAAAACGAAATGTTACGTAAGCGAAGTGCCAAGTTGGAATGGATTCGAGAAAAGAGCGATATCAACTAACTTTTCTCTAATAGACTTGAGTGAGCACAACAGTGTATTCAATACTGGAAATGAGATTTTTACGGAATCTGATACATTGTACCTACTGCCACCCACCTGCCTGGCGGAGATATAGATCTATTTGGAGCTATCATAAATCAGTGCTGCGATTCTAAGGTGTCTCCGAGTTGAATTTCAGTATATTAGCAACAGAAAAGAATGTTTAGTACTTAAAACACTTTTAGCGCTTTTACTTAATCGCCTATGTATTCGGTTTGTCCGTCCAACCGTTCGGACAATTTCTCGTGAATTCGGCACCTTGGAGGAACCAAATTTTATAACTAATTTTAAATGCAAATTTATAATGCCTTTCACCGATATCATGATTTTCCTATGGGGGGGGAGTAGAAATGAAACTAATACACCGATTACTCCCCAGTAGCTGATCCTGTTACAACAAATTTCTTTTCATGTTGACCGCCCTATCCTGAAAATTTGGTCCACAAACACGCGCACACACCAAGAGATAAGGAGAAATAAAAGGAATAAAGGAAAAAGAGGGAACTAATACTAGGTTTAAGGGAAATTTACCCGCGCCAGGGATCCAGTATCGCACACGGTTTCTTTGACTATTCACCTCCTTTTTTCCCCTTTTTTCTGTATCTAATTTTTGAACTTGACGGTTAAGGAGTAAGATTTTTCATTTAACATAGATATGGGGATATGGTTGAAACTTGTGCGGAAGTTTTCAAATCACTTGGTCATTTTGATTTTATGAGGAATCATGTACTCGTCGAAAGTGTAGATCCTGGATATGAGACAGCTGTTATGTATTTTTAATTAATTATTTTCTCGTAATATTTTTCCAATAATTGTATTCTTGTCAATACGTCGAAGCTGGGTAAGAATGTTAGTGATTATCTACAGGATCATACTGTCCATAACTAAAAATAATTAAGTCCAAATTTCAAAGTTTATATGTAAACTAGCTGAAACGCCCGGCTACGCTCGGGAAAGAGTTTTCTTTTGAGTTGCAAACGATTTTTATTATTTATTAATCGTGGTAGTTCTGCTTTTAAACTTCGCTTTAAAAATCTTGATTTCATTGTGGTATTATGTAAAAATCATGTATATAAAATTTAGTTGACATCCGTTGAGCCAATCCCTTCCAAATCAAACTGAAAGAATTTAATTTGTAATTGTGGCACCCCTGTTTAGTTGATCCGGTCTAAATATGCTATTATGGCTTTATATTTATGTGTACATAATAAATATTATAATATTGCTAAGATCGATGAGGACAGTTCAACAGTAACAATTATAAAAACAAAATTTTTATTACTTTTATTTTGGCAGTCCTGCTTTGTGTATCTATCCTAAAACTCTTATTTTTGTTTTTCTTATTTTGCAAAACTCCTTCATAAAAAATTTCGTTGAAATCAGTTCTTTCAATTTCGTTCAAATTCATAATTACTGAAAGTTTAACTTTGCAATTGTTCCACTCCTACTTAGTTAATCGTGCCAAAATATGACATTATGGTCATGAATATATGTGAAAATTTTATATACCACATTTGTTTGAATTTGGCTTTGCCAATTCCTTCCAAAAGCATAATTACCGAAAAGATTTCTTTGCAATTTCGGCACCCCTGCTTGGTTTATCCGGTCCAAATATGTCATTTTGGTCATGTATTTATGTGAGGATTCTATGTACCTACTTAATTTGATTGAAATCGGTTTAGCCCGATTCCCTGATATATACGAAAAGGCAGTATATTGCCAAAATTTGGACCGACCGTTCCATGGGGACCTCTCAAAATCGTGAAATTCGGATCGATCCTAGAATACGATGCCTTGATCCCGTTGACCGATTTTATCCATTTTAGGCTCGAAAATGTATCTCATCAAAACTATGATATTACTGGAGAATTTATCAAAATCGGTTAATTGGGTGCTGGGGTATCTTTAAAAAACCGGCATTTGGACGAAAAATGGGGACATTCGGGCCCCCGTTTGCCGTTTGAATTACTTTTGGCACAGAAACTTTCAGGATCTACCTGAAGCTGCTCCAGATGATTGAAGTTACTATGTTTATTTCCTGAAGAGTTATGGCTGCCAGAGGCAGACAGACAAACATTCTCTTTTATTTATAGGATAACTCTTATATAGATCGTCAGATGTCGCATTATTTTAAGCATATAATTCTTTTCAGAAAATAGTTTTTCAAAATATTTTAGTTAAACCTGCTGATCAATAAGGAACTCGTGCATTTTTATGTTATGTGAATCATAGATCTAAATATTTCTACCAGCATAAACCTTTGTGTGTGTTTGTGTCGGTGCGAGCGTGTGCTTGTGCGTGCGCGTGTGCGTGTGTGTGTCAAGACATCCGGAGTGACTGGAAATTCTAATACAAAATTTTTTTAAGAAAAGTCTTTAAAAATATACCTCAAACGGAGGCAATGGCTCTGTGTTTGTCGTATCAGTCCGAATGGGGTGCGTGCAGGGAGACGTCGCCACCAATGCCCCACTAATCCGCCGATTAATTATTCCTCCTTCCCTAGGCGATGTAAGCCGCCAGAACCCGTGTAACCTCCAGACACGTTCGGTTCAAGTAATTTTAACACATCCTAATGTGTAAGGGTCACCATCCCCATCATAATGTAAATCCCGCGGTTATCAGATACACGAGGAAACCCGTAGGAATGCATCTACCCGCAGAGCTTAACAATCGGCCGATCCTTTTAAGGGGCTGTTTTGGAAGGATACGAAGGTTAAACAGCGCTTGAAAATAGTGTGCTCACGTCGCGAGGCAAACAAACCGAAATCCTCCCTCTTCCTCCTTCCCACCGCCGCTCCATTTTCCTCACTCTTTAAGCCCAGAATACTTTTCGCGAAGCACCGCAACCGCTCTTTTGCCCTTTTACCATCTAATAATTCCGTGTCCCGCGGAAGGGAATACTTTTCTCGAATTTGTGCTTGAAATTGATGAATTTTTATCGACGGCCGAAAACGTTTTTCCTCTTCGAAGAGCGAAGATTGGAGAACGGGAATTGGCAGAAAGAGCAGGTGTTGTTTCAGTTTTGTATTTCTCGCTAATCAACCTCTTGGGTTATTATAGCCATTACTCCTTCCACACCGAACACACACACGAAGGAGGAGGGAAACCTAGTGCCGGCATTAGCCTACTCTTTACAAACAGCACCAATGGGACCAACTGCTTAACGACCCTTCCGAAGGACAGAGCGCTGACTTTCGCGGTCTTTTCAAATCACACAAGTAGAGGACGAAACTATTGCAGGTTGAAAAATGTGAACTCCACCGTATTCGAACCCGGGACAGCTGCGCGGAAGGTCACTCCGCCTTCGCCACCCCTTGGAGCAGATGGAGCGGGTTATTCTGTGTGAGTTTCCATTATTGAATCGGATAATGGAGAGATTCTTGGTAACGGTCGTTTCCGCAGCGCTGGAAACGAAGATTAAGGAGAAGCGGAGAAGTGTGAGAGGGCGGTGGGAGGTAAAGGGAGGCAGGGGGAGGGCGTCGGGAAGCGAGAAGAAGCGGGCTGAGAGGAAGAGGGAGGGAGGGGGCGCTCAAGAGAAGGGACGCGAAAGGGTTACAACGGGTCGCGAAATGTTATATGGAGCGGAGTGGGAGTAGGTGGAGATGGGGAGGGAGGAAAAATGGCGAAGGGGTAGGATGGAGGCGGAAAATCCTAAATCCGGCCCAAGAGCCCGCCGTTGCCGCTTGTTTGTATTAATGTGTGTTTCTGCTGTTTGCCTTCGCGTCTGTTTGCGCCAGGAACGAGACCAGAAAACAAACAGTAGCGAGGCAGCGGTGGGGTTGAAATAGGAATGCGTACGAAATGCCTCGTACTCCCTCCTCCCAAGTAGCTCTCTCCCTCCCCCATACCTCTCTCTCTCCCCCGTAACTCTCTCCCTCCCTCATTCCTCTCTCCCTCCCTCTTACCTCTCTTCCTCCCTCTTACCTTTTTCCCTCCATCTTACCTCTCTCTCTCCCTCATTTTTGTCTCCATACCCCGTACCTCTATCCCTCCCCCGTACCTCTCTCCCTCCCCAGTACCAATCCCCCACCCCCTACCTATCTCCCTCCCTCATTCCTCTTTCCCTCCCCCGTATCTCCCTCCCTTCCTCACCCCTCTCTCCCTGCCCCGTATCTCCCTCCCTCCCTCCCTCATTCCTCTCTCCCTCCTCAGTACCTCTCTCCATCCCCCGTACCTCTCTCCCTGCCTCATTCCTCTCTCCCTCTCCCGTATGGCCCTCCCTCATTCCTCTCTCCTTCCACAGTACCTCTCTCCCTCTCTTATTCCTCTCTCCCTCCCCCGTATCTCCCTCCCCCGTATGTCCCTCCCTCGTTCCTCTCTCCCTCCTCCGTATCTCCCTTTCCTTCATTTCACTCCCGGCAAATTTCCTTCACATCCAAATCCCCGTTCTCCACGAACCAAGAACCTTAACCCCGCAGAGTCCTTTAGAGTCTTGTGCCCCCTCCTCCCTTCCCACCCACGCTCCTTTCCCCCACTGCCGCCCTTCCCTAGTTACTGGCGCCCTGGAGTGTGAATCGCATCGCTTCGGAGGAATCTCGCCTACTGCTATCGCGCTTCAAGATTTAATGGAAGGTGGCGTAATTGAATGCCCCATATACCACGGCGGCGTGCGACTGTTCGCGTGGATGAGTGCGTGAGAGTGAGTTGCCCGCTCTTGCGAGTTGCCCGGCCATCGACTCCCTAATGCTCCCCTCTACCTCCAACCAACTTCCTTCCCTCCATCAATGTCTCTGGTCGCCCAAAAGAGTAGAACTATCCTCCACTTTGCTCCATATATTCTCATTTTTACAAATGGTACTCAACAATTTGAACTTTTTAACTTTTTGTTTTCTCATATACGTAGTATATAGAATTTATTGTAATCGTGAAAAAAAAACGACTTCGAGATTTTGAAGGAAATACACGTTTTAGGTGTCCCTGAGTCCATAAAAGTCGTTTTCTGTCAGTCTGTCTTTCGGCCTGTTCGCGGTTCTAGGGCCCAAACGCGTACATAAAACCTAATTATATCTCGTATTTATGCAATATGTCGTATTTTGCATAAAATAAAAATGACATTTTACAAAAATGAAAGGTAGGTAATTCTTGGTGAGTTTTAGAAAAATTTGATTTACCCAAAAATGGCTCCAAGGAATTTTAATAAAAACAATCCAATTGTAGCGCCTGATGTCACAAATGATACTGCGTAAACCATATGTTTCAAAAATCACTATATGGCGTCAAGTGACATTTAAATGTACGCTAAGCTACCTTACCTAAGGCCTACGATCTTACTACAGCCTAGAAGGTTAAACTAAATCGAATGAAATCTCATATTTGTTGATAATATTATTCATAATATACACTCAGAAGAGATGATCGATATGGCGCAAAAATTAAGGGTACTTTGTTATTAGATACAGATATCCCTCGTATTACGCGATTAATTAGTTCCGAGAAATCTCCGCGTAAAGTGAATTGATAATTATAATTGGTAAAATAGGCATGTGTTCTCCACAATCGATCGACTTATACAATGTACATATATAAAGTTACTTTACTAATTGCTCCAATTCCACCGGTCGTGCAATTACATTGTATGCAGTTTTGATTTTGATTTTTTTTAATCGCCTTATGGCGAAAACGCGTAAAGTGAGGTCACGTATAACGAGGGATACCGGTATTTTAAAACAAAATTCGATTTACTCAAAAATGGCTATATGAATTTTGATTAAAATCAATCTATTCGAACAGCTTTATGTCACAAAAAATACTAAGTAAGCCATATATCCCAAAAAATTACTAAATGTCGTCCAGTGGCATTATTTCTGTACAAGACTCAATTCATGCGTCAGAGGGGAGGGGGAACCCGGGGATCCTCTAATCTAAAATCCCATACTTTTCTGTTAGCTCCACGCGCTTATTAGTGAGAGGTGTGAGATGTGAGAAGTTGATGGTTTCAGTCACTTTGGTTCTGTCGCTACGCATGATTAACATCATTGGCAGCAGGACATCGATCCGAAATTGTTTCGCTCCGGTTTTCTTTCCGGTTCACACAAAACGAAAAATCTCTCTTCGATTCCGGTTTCGCTCCAGTAATCACCAATGAACCGGTTCGAACCTGTTTTTTTGCTCCGTCTGAATTTTTTGGGAAGATTTCTAGAAAAATCCAAAATATTCTTTGTTATCCCTCTTCAGACCAACCTATTTTACTAACTTAAACGGCCAAGGTGAGTCCGGCGGACTCAAATGGTATAATAGATAAATCAACCAGTTTATATTAGTTTATTTAGCAAATTAACTAATAAATTAGTTGAAGTTAGTAAAAATTGTGACTAAGGTAAACAATTATAATTAAAATATTAAAAAATGAAGAACATTTTGCACAACGACATTTCATGATACGTTTCTTACACATATTCCTCTTACAAATGTCACAAATTTAACGTGGAACTTACGAATACTTATATTAATTTATTTAGCAATTTTGCTAAAATAATCTAAAGATTGTGAAAGTTATTACAATAAAAAATAACAAAAAAATTAGAAACATTTAGCACAATGACTCTTCAAAATAATCTACTCCTCACATGTATTTTTCTTACAAATGTCACAAATATGACGCTGCATTCTTTATTTCATTGATGGGCAAATATGGCATATATTTGCGGATTTATAATTTTCGACACTACCTGGTATATTTAAGTCCATGGTATCATGATCAGATTTGTACTCCATCAGAGTTTGTACTGCATCATCCGCTGATAAACTTCTACTAGCCATGTGTAAAAATACAAACTTTTCAAAATATATCAAATTTTTTCGAATTTGTTTAGTGAAAATGTTTACGTTCCTACATTCTCTAAATTTGATTTCTTAGTCTATTATAACTATATATATAAATCAGAAATAAAAGTACTGATGTTTGTTTATAATAATCAAAGATTATAAAGAATTCATAATACAACAGATAAGTTCTCGTGATACAAATATGTAATTGTAGCGAATATTGTACACTTCTACTTTTAAGCTCAAAGATGTCACACCGTTTCACAGACTGCAGCCGAATTGAAACTAAGGTGATAAGACAACTCAATTTGTTGACAAAAACTAGGTACACCGACTCGCACAGAAATGTTCTGACCTGCGCCGTAGTATGAGTTCAACAGTCGGCTACGTAACTAATGTTGCGAACCACATCCCTTACATTCATAATACTTTAAAAAGTAAACGTAAATGATTTTTTGAGCTACTATTACAAATAAACAAAGTCACCAAAGCAATAAATTTTAAACCGCACAAAAAAAATATATTTTAGAAAATATACGTTAATAAGTCTGTTGGACCCACCTTGGCCGGATAAGTATCGTAATTTTTTATTTTAACCAAATTCATCTTCACTATCGCAAGTAAAAAAGAGAAAAATAGATCTAACGTAACATCGTGCAAGCGCCCTCTCAAACCATGTAATGGACAGTAAAACATTGCATGAATTTCCTTCTTACATTTTTCGTTATCAAAATTGTGTACGGTTCCTTTTATACGACTCAGTCTAATACTGTTCTATAGGAATTTCAAATTTATTTTTTCCGTTCTAGCTCGTATAAAACCTATTAATAATGTTATTTATTTTTTTAGTGTTCAGTTTGATGTAAAACCGGTGCTATACTTTCAAAATTCAAAACTTATCAGATTTCAAAATTCCAATAGAGCGAAAGCGCTCCTAACGGCCGCTCTCTTTCGTGACACCTCTTATCGATCGTTTTTCTATGGAATCATAAATTTTAATAAATAAATTTTAAATCGAGACTTTTTATATTTCTGAGATTACATACACGAACAGATTCTCGAGGACCCTTAGTTCAAGAAGGGCCCGGAGAGCGCCAAGTGCGTCATCCCTTAAATCCGCCACTACTCATGCATGTACTTGAACAGGTACAACAATGTTAATTCATATTTGAATATAGAATGTAATTCATAGAGAGTTGTTCAAAGAAGATAAGCTTAACTATTTTAATACATTAATTTAGACATAAATTGATATTACAAATACTTATCATAAAATATATAATTACATAGATATATTTTCTTAAGATGACAATCGTGTGCGCACAGTAACATTTGCTCCAAGCAACAAAACTTCTATCCAATTATTAAAATGTCCTCCAATTGATTTATATGAAGGATTGGATATAAGTGACTGGTACGAATAACGATTGGAAAGAGATAGTAAATAAGAGAAGTAGAGAGATATTTAAGAGGAAAGGGGGATGAAGGGAAAGAAATAAGGAGACGAGGGTTTGACCCTCGAGCGGGCGCGCTCTTTTGTTGCACGACAGGACGCGCGGCGTAATTTTTACAAAATGACTCATGTGTTTGATGGTATTATTGGTGTATTTTAATCAAAATGATATTTTATGTTTTACAACTACAACTTATAATGATAGTTCTTGATTAAAAATAATATTCCAATTAAAAATATTTTTGGATAATTTATTTTCGTTTTTTGTCAACGAAAATAAATTATCCAACTTACTGTCAAACCCGAAAGATCAAATTATCAATCACCACAAATCAGGCATTTACCAAATCAATTGAAGTTCGTGTGACAAAATTTACATAGGACATTCTAGACGCAAACTGGAAACCCGGTTTAAAGAACACACAGCGCACTACAAAAACAACAGAATAAACAAATGAAGCATTGCAACTCATATTTTTCACACTCACCATCCTATCAACACAGAAAACTTATCCTTACTCAAATCAATCGATCAATACAATGAACTGGATGCATACGAAAGCAACTACATACATAAATACAAAAACACCTTTATGAACGTCCCATCCACCACTCCCCCCTTTTTCAGTAACTCGGTTAACTTTTCCACTTTCTTTCACTTTTTATCCTCTCCTCAACAGTCACTCCTTGTATATACCGTATTGTCCCGTATATAACGCTATGTTTTTTATTCCAGAAAATGACATTTTAAAAGTAGCTCCCGCGTTATATTCGAGTACTAGTGATTTTAAAAGATCGTAAAATCGTGTTTCGAAAAATCACCGTATATACCGCAGCCAGCTCTCTCTCTCTTTTTCGCGCAATCTCTCTCTCTCTGCCACAGCACCACAGCGCCACACCTTCCTTGTGTCTATTATCACAGCGGAACAGCGGCCATTGTGCTAGATATAAATCCACCATTGCTTATTGAGCGGTTGACTAAGTTACTCTGAGTAGATATATAGTAGATATGCATTCATCACGTGAAAAATGTGCAGTGGCAAACTGTGATTTAAGGAGACGCGACGGAGTGCAATTTATCTGCTCTCCAAGGAACAGAGCCAGGTTAGTCTTAAAAACAACATATATTCTTGGACATTTTTATGAAAAACATTCTATGATGTATGTGAATGCGTTTGGTGAGAATTATTTTATATTTTCTTAACAGATACCTGCACTGGGAAAATCTCCTAGGAAGAAAGGAGGAAAAATTCTCCCGTTTTTGTGTGCACGAGAAGCATTTCGAGAACTGCTTCTCATTTTTAAGTGTTAAGCTTCGCTTGCTTCACCTAGCTGTTCCATAAATTGCCCTGGGCGTGAATGTGGTACATGTCAGCTGTTCACAAAATAAGTCGTAATTTTAGATTGAGTAATTGAACTTTCTATTTAATACTTCTCGTGGTTATTCGTAGATGATAGTGAGTTATTCGGAACTGCCACGTAGACGTCAGGTAATAGAATTGTACTTGTAATAGAAAGAAATATGTATAACATCGCGATGTCCCATTAGGTTTTCATTTGAAATATTTTGAATTATTTACAGAAAATTTTAACTTGATTATTGCTTGTTTTTCATAATGCATTTGCTTGTATTCAAAGACGTTAAGATAATTCTTCTGTTTTTGATACAAATCGTATTTAGAAGTATATGTTTTTTGATCTAGAATTTGATATTTCCATATCAAAAGTTTTCCATGTTATATGATGAATACATATAGATCTTAAATGGCCTAACTGTGACTGCTAAGAACACCTGATCATTAGCAAATATAGCCGTGCTTACAATAAATTATAAATAAACAAAGTGGACATTTTGTAGTGCATTGTGATATATTTGTTTAATTTTACAATTGGTAATGTGTTCTTCATAGAAAAATTGTTTATGAACCGCATGGGGCCGTGAGCGCATTTGCTTTATTTTACATTTATTGCAACATTTGAAGCATGCCCATTTCATTAGGTATAGCAGGTTTAATGATTGACATTCTTATAAATTCATTTTCATTCTTCATACAGGCGGAACAGAAAGAGGATTGTGTCCCAAGGATGAAGAAATCACATTACTATAGATTTTTGCTTGATCCACAAATTCATTCTTGACGTGAAAGTTTGATGTTTTTCATCGTCCACATGAATTTCCTTTAAATACATTTTCATGCATAAAATATATTAACATTATAAAAGTTGGTTACAATAATTCATTTATATATCTTTTTTGCATAATATTTATGTACAAATACCTCACTGTTATGTAATTTGATAATGACTTGGTACGCTCTCAATGTGTGATATACGGTAATAAATTTGATTTATTAAATTCAATGCTTTCGTTTAAGTCCATTTTTTCTTTTCGTCCAATTTATATTTGCTACGATTATCGTATTAAAAGGGGAGGGGAAGGGGGTGAGTAACATCCGGTGATGACTTTACGATATCCATCGTGAACACGTAGTTCCATATTTTCCCGTTGAACCATTTTTCGTCGCCTTACATGGAAAACCTGGGCATCGTTTCATTGCATTAGGTTTCCGGTATTTCCGTAGGAGTACTACACTTTGGTCATTGCATTGAAGCTATAAGTTCGACGTTGTATTCATTATAACTAATTTATCGAGTTTTTACCAATCCGTTATTTTAACAATGTTTGACAAAAAGGTTGTTGATCATGTTGAGAAAAAAGTTTCTTCCAAATCCCAGGTTAACAGAGGAATCCGACGAAGTTATCACATGAATTTTAAAATCAGTGTTGTTAAAATCCTTCGGAAAAACTGTTATGCTTGCAGTCACGGCCGACGGGCGAAAACTGACACTACGAAATTTTATATCGTAAAAGGATGCCAAAGGTAAGGTTACCGTCAGGTGTAATCTTTGTGGCGCAGAAGGGATGGATGAACGAGGAACATGTGTTATATTGTCTGAAGGTTGTCTGGGGTCGCGTTATATTCAAGGTTTAGAGTTTTCTTGAAAAACTTTCCAAAAATCTTAGAATCGCGTTATATTCGAGGTCGCTTTATATTCGGGACAGTACGGTATACCCCCTTCTCCCTCCTACACCCCACACTACTGAAGATGACAGCTTAGCTGTCGAAACATCGGTGTCTAGTTTAAATTTTTGGTTAAGTGTTTACTGTGTGAGTGGCTTTTGCATGTTTCTGCGTGTGCGTGTCTCCTTTTGACTTACGTCCTACGACGGTGTTTACCAGCAACCTGCAGCGTGAGTGTATTCTCTTCCTTTTTACGGTAAAGGAGTTTTTGTTTATTTACTTTTAATCTGTTGTAATTAATCAAGTAATCGAAAATAATTTAAAACATACATCACGTAACTTTTACGTGTACGTTCGTTTATTCGTCGTGGATAATCCATTTGCACCCGTTTGTAAAATTCTGCATTCAGACATAAGGTAATTTAACGTATGTTCGTAACTATACCAGATCTTATTTACTTCATCTACTAGGAAGACCGCTTTCGTTGACAAAAAATAAGTAACTACGCATCGATTTTCAAAGAAAATGGATGCGTTCTTGTTTAATTTTATTGAAAATGGCTACTCCTACGATAGAATGTAAAGAAAATTTAACAATTTATTTGGCTTTTTCTGAAAATTTTATTTGAAAACTTTCTTGGTTATATAAGCATTTGACTTGATATGATGGGAAATTCGTTTTTTAATTCCGTAAAGTGGCAACCCAGATTAGATAATGTGAACCATTTTTATCGTATACTTGTTGTTCCTTCGCATAAGTCTAAAATATCATATTTGTTGAAAATTCGCTTGGTAGAAGCCGAGAACGAGCATGCGTGCGGACGGTCAAAACGAAGCTGATAGACCAGTGGTTCCCAAACTGGGGAGGAGGGGAGATGTGCTTACAGGGGGGGTGAGGGGAGGGCGAGAAGCCATGATAAAATAATCAATTTTTATTTTAAGTGAAATTCAGTTGAAAAACGCCTTTTTTAGCCGCAATTAATAATTTATTTCATTAGTACCCATCAGAATTGTTAATCCAGATGTTAAAAGTATTGGAGTATTTTTCAGCATTTGTCAGAATTATTCATCGCAAAGGATAGAAATCCTTTCTTTATAATGCATGATATTTTTGCATCTGATGTATGGGTAAATAATTATGGGTTAATTAAACTTTAACGATAATATAAATCTGTTACAAAATATGTAATAAATATTGCGAAAAAATAAAATGCATATAAACAATAATATAAGTATACCTGCAAACAGTTACATTTATTTCATTCAAATAACTGAGGGGGGCGTGAGGGTTTCGTGAAAACCAAAAGGGAGGCGTAATGTCAACAAGTTTGGGAAACACTGTAATAGGCGCTCACGTTGGATGTGAAACACGTCTAAAATTTATATGATTTATTGAAATTGGTTTAGTTATTTCATTTTTACTCCAAATAAATTTTTCCATTGTACGCACTTTCAAAATTTCTGTTAATATTCAATATCATGTACGTGAAACCTCGATAAAAAGTGAATTTATAAAGTTTATAAATTCATTTTTGCTAACGAATACTCGCAATATACAAATATAAATTCAATATATGTAGCGTTAAAAAATTCCAGGTGACGGTGTTTTCCCTCGCCACAATGAATTTCTCGTTATACTTCGTTTTGTTTGGATTATACAGAATTTCATTTTAAGAAATTCGTACTGTCCCTTCAGAGAGTGATATTTCTCTTTCGTTGCATGACTCGGGACCAGTGGCGGCTCGTAGCTAAAATTAGTGGGGGTGCTGCTCCAAAAAATTTTTAGCCTTTGTTTTAAAATAGGGTTAAAGGAAAAAAACATGTATAAAAAGAAAATTTATACAGGAACTTGATAAAATCTTAACAAGAAAAACCAAACATTTTTTACTTACTTGAACTTAAATTGTTACAGTTCAAGCTTGATCTATTCATTTAAAAATTAAATCCATTCTTCTTGTTTTAATTTGCGCAAAAAGTTCAATAATTTTCTCCTTGATCTCTGGATGACAATTGAGGAAATTTTTCTCCATTGAAAGTACTGCAAGCGCATTTAGTCTTTCCGAATTCATAGTGCTTCTTAAAAAAGTTTTTATTCTTTTCAATGTTGAAAAGCAGCGCTCTGCCTCTGATGTAGTCATGGGAATTGTCAAGAGGATTTTTATCAGTTTCGTAATTTCACTAAAAACATCATCTAGATTATTTTCCAAGATAAATTTCAGCAGCTCAATTAATTTGCAGTATTTATGAATATCAGTCCTACAATAGAATACTTTTGGTTCAGTTTCAAGCTTTTCTTTGTCAATCACGGGATAAGCTTCAGTGGTCAGCACTATCTCTTTTGTGGGATGTTCATTCTTAAATCTAGTGAAGCATTTCTTGTTGAACAATTTAGCAGCTACTAAGTGTTTAGTGGAAGAATATCTGTCCATTATATCAACACATATATAGTCACACACTTCCTTAGCTTCTCACAGTACTTTGAGTTTCTCAATTCTAAAATAGCAGTTTTGAAATTTGTTATATATTCATTAACTTTAAACACACTAATTTCTCGAGATTGCATTTGGTTGTAAATTATTTCAACATGAGGCAAAATCTGATGAAAAAGCTCTAACCAAAACTTGAAATTATCATCATTCAGGTATTTTAAAATTCCTGTTGCTTCTGCAATGGTTTGATCTGCATTTGATGTTGACTGAATTTCAGTAAGGCAGTTTTTTAAAGGTTGCAAATTTTCATGAACTCTGTTTATGTTCCGTATGTTGAAATTCCACCTTGTAGAGGATGGACGTGGAATGCTGACGTCCATATGTTTCTTGAGAATGGACACACGTTGTGGTGATCTTGAGAAGAATGTTGGAATAGCCAGAATGTTAGAGAAAAATATTCTTGCGTTTCATGTAATACTTGCTGCATTTCTCATTATTAAATTAAGTTGATGTGCATAACAGTGAATGAAATGTGCATTACTATAAACTGCTTTTATTTTTGCTTGAACTCCTGCTTTTTTGCCTTTCATGACATTTGCACCATCAAACGTCTGAGCTATCAGTTTTTGTCCATTTCCTTGAAGGATTATGTCCAATTGTTCTAAAATACGTTTTGATATGCCATCTGCAGTTTGATTTTCTGGAATAAAGTATCCCCAAAAACCCTCAAATATTTCTTCATTCAATACGTACCGTAGAACAAGGACCATTTGAGTGTGTTCCGAAACATCTGTTGTGTCATCAGCCATGACAGCTACAAAGGAAGCTTTTCTAATTTCCGTCCTTATCTCCTCATGGTATATTTGTAGCAGGCAGTCAAGTATCTCATTCTGAATGGTCTTAGAAACACCTTTGAAGACTGCACTGGTTTCTAAGTGATTCTTCAAATCTGAATCTAATTTAGATGCAAAATTTACTAATCCTCTAAATACCCCTGGATTTACTGAATCGTCTTTTTCATAATATCCACGTAAGGGAGTTTCAAAGTTACCACAAAAGTAAATGCAGTCTATTATTTTGGACAAAATTTCACGGTTCTTTTTAACTTTTATATTATGCTCATTGATTGAAAGTCTGTATGCCTCACTAAGTTTCTCCTTAATACTTACGGTTCCTAAAACTGACAGTGAAACAACGTTATCAACGTGCTTCTTTGACTTCTCATGCTTTTCAGTTTTTTCTTTCATTTTGTTTATATTTCTAAAACCATCTTTTGTCCACGGTACATCACCTTCAAACAGCAAACACGGGAAGCAAAACAGTGCATTTTTTACTTCACAGCCGCAAAGCCAACTTTTCCGTTGGTACCATTCAGAATTAAAGCTACGAATACATTTCTTGTTGTTGCTTTTGCCTGGCTGAGATATTAGAATATCAGGTGTTGAACGACCTCTTTTCTTAACTGTAACTTTCTCATGGAGAGATAGCTGTGAAAACTTAAGCTGTTGAAGTTCACTTACAGTCACAGAACTTATTTCTTGGGGATGAAAGGCCATGGTTAAAGTTTTCTGTTAAATAAAAGAACCGAAAAAAAATGAATCAAATAGAATAGCTGGAAGCAGAATAATAATCTAATTCTACACTCTTCTACACTTTATCACATTCAAGAATATGGTACACGGTTTTTAAGCACAACACACGCTGAGTAAAAAAAAACTTCCCTCCACCATCACGCCAGAGCCGGCAGTGCGAGAGCAACAGTGCTCTCTCTACCTGGCAGTCCCGCCTTCCTCCCCACCCCCTCCTATGTGCGCATGCGCACAACAGTCAACCACCACGTCGCTGGCACTGTGAAGCGCACAGCTCCATACAAAGATTTTTGTATCTTTTTCATAAACTGGGGGATGGCTACTGAAGTACTGACATTAAGCTTAAGGAATATATATTGTACTACAAAAATAAAGAAAGAATTAAAGAAAAAAGGACTCATTATATTAAATGTTATCGATAATATCAAGTGGAAATAGGGGGTGCTGCAGTTCCGCAGTGCCTATACACGAGCCGCCACTGCTCGGGACTTGTCTTTAATGGCCCTGCTATCGATTATACTTATAATATGAAATTGAACCTCAAATTAACTTCCCAAATATGGATAATATTCTAAAAATGGATACTGAAAAATTCGCTTCCCCTTTCATCCACCATCACGATTTCTGTCTTCCATCCTTCCCCACATCCTTCTTCGCGCTCTGTCAATCCCAAGTGAATTCACATAAACGCAATCGTTCAAAAAGCACGCTGCAAATACCATACATCTCTTGGTCTTCCCGACACCATTTGTCTTTCCTCTTCGGAGCTTATATCCGAGCGGCGATGGGAGTGATGGTGATGAGGAGGAAGAGGGAAGGAGGAGAGGGGCTGGGAGGGTGGAGAGGAGTGGGTAGGGGAGGGGGAGAGATGAAGGGGAGAGGGGAGGAGTAGAAGGGAAGGGGCTGGGGACACGGGAAGGGGAGTGAGGAGGGGAAGGGAGGAGAAGAGGGAAGAGGAGAGAGGGATGAAGGGAGTGAGATGGGGAGGGGAGGTGGAAGGAGAAAAGATATATCGGTATGACGAAGGAGTAGGGGTGCGGTGGCGGAAGGAGCGCTGCGTGTCCACTCTCCGGGGGAGGGAAGAGGAGCCTCGGGGGCAGCGAACATCGAGAGCGCAAAATGAGAGGGACGACTTTATTTTCTTACCGCCCTTCCCTTATCATTGGGAATATCGCGTACGTCGTGTCCGATCCCACGTCGCCCTCTTTCTCCCTCCCACTGCACCCAAACGACTTTTCTCGTATTTTTAAGCTCATTAAAAAGAACATACGACCACCCCCTTCCCCGCCTCCCACCCCGGATCCTATCGATCCCCTCGCATCGGAGGATGCGACCGCCTTTTGCACAACATCCATCCTTTTCGCCCCTCCATCCCCATTTGTTTCCTCTCGACCCGTTGATCAACTCCCCTCCCTCTACTTTCCGACCCACCTGAAACAAGATCCTCTTCTCCTACAGCTCCCTTTCTTCCCCATCCCCCGCAATTTTACCCCTTCTCAATTCTTCCCCAAAACACTCCGTTTGACCATCGCCACCGAAATTAGTGTTCTGAAACACTCACCGCCCTCATTTACCGCAGCGACCATCTTCAACCCCTTGCTTCTTTCCGAGTCGTAAACACAATTAAATGCTACAATTCGACCCATTAAAATTTTCTAAGTTGATACGGACATGAATGGACGGATCTTGTTCCATATCCTATCGAATAGTGATTCTTGTAATTCGGAACTAGAGTCACTGGAGTATTTCTCCTCCTCGCTGAGTGCTAAAATTTCTTTTATGCTATCGTCTAATAAATTTCCCTTCCTTTTTGACATTGCAATGTAGGGTTCTAAAACCTAATTTATGAATAAATACTGTAGAATAAACAAAAATGTATTTTAAGAATTTGCGTTTTCACACTAAATATAACACTTGGAAAATTTCAGAACTATTGGTAAAATAGTTTAAATAGGTGGAAAAAGTAAATAAAACTATCTACAGATACAAGTAACTCCTGTAGAATATAATAAAAATAAAAAAATACGAGAAAAAAATAGTTCGGGAAGCCGAAACATTGAACAGATTCTTCTAAACACAAAAGAAAGGCCTATTTTAAACAGTAGGCGATCTTGAACACAACGTCTGCACTTATCAATGGAAAAATACAGACTAAGGGCTAAGGGGAATAAAGATAAGAATTTGTCATTAGGGGATTACCCCCAAGTCCTGCCAGCTGTCACAGACGTAAAGGCATTTCAAATAGAAAACAAAGTGACCACGAAGTTAGCCATAATTACAGTAGATGTCAGGACCTGCTAGACAAGCGCACAGAAAGATTCGCGTCGAGAAACGCTTTCCCTAACGTGGAATAGATATTTATCTGAAGCGCGTCTACGGACGCTCCCCCCATACGGCGAGCGGCTAAGACGCGCGTCCACGGACGCTTACCCCACTTAAGAGGTTAAACCTCTTTGTCCAATATATCGGCAAGTTTCGAAATATTTTCGTCGGTTGTTATTAAACTGAACAATTATAATAATAATCATCTTCAAAATTTTTCTTCTCTTCTCGATACGATTTTTACAAAATGAGTATTCATAACTTTCAGAGCATATCTATTAAAATATATGCCAAGTTATACAGAGTTAATTTAATATCATCGTCCCTTGAATGATAATAGCAGGTACAATTAATATATATTGCAACTCTTAAAAGCCGAAATTTTTCCTTCGTTTTTATGCTTAATTTCTTAATACATTTGTGTTAGAGACCTTATGCATCACACATAAGCAAACAATTCTGACTGGATATGTATTTGTCGGAAAATACAGTCCGTGATCATACGGTCATGCTCAACTTTTACGTAGATAATAAATTACCTTTAACATCCGATTTAATTGTCAATTCTGACGATGGATTCTAATATTTAAGTCGCTTTATATGCATTCATCAAAATAGTAATATCTCCTAAATTGTCAATGAAAAATATACAAATTAGGAGGATTTAAAGGGAAAAACAATGATAATTTACGTCATTGCAATAGTTTTTACGGTAAAATTCTTTAAACTTTATAATTGGGACTAATTCTTAGAAATGAAAAAGTTCCCCTGTAATATACGCCACCGGGAAATAATCTTGCCTCTCGTTCTTTCGAATTCAACCTTCTGATTCCTTTCAAAGAAGTCAAGTACAGCAATCCCTCGTTTTACGCAACAAAGAGATTTCAGAAAATTTCGCGCCAAACGAAATTCACCCAAAACTTAGTCTTCTTGTAAAAGAGGATAGTTTCCATGGAAACAGAAACGAAAGTACATATATATGAGTGTCAGGAAATATTTTAAACTGTTATAACAGTTTTAGTGTGTTTTAACAATATTTCCTAATATGTAGAAGATTTAAATTTGGTAAGAATGCTCGATTCAGAGATAAAAATGGAATGACTAAAACAAAATCACGAATAAATACCTGGGATTGACACCAGATGATAATTTCCATATCCCATTAGATAACACGTAAAAAAACAAATTTTCATAGTACAAGATTTTATATTTTTGGAAATGTAAACTAGAAAACATTTATTTACAATCTTCGGACTGTATTAAACTGTATTAAACTATATTAAAAAATACACGTAGTTCCTTATTCTTATCCTCTTTTTTCACTTTTGAGTCGAAACCGCTAGAATAATAAGTTTAAATTCCATATTTCGGCTAAATTTTGCATTTATAACAAGAATTATTTACGACGAAATATAAATTTATTTTTAAACAAATTTCCCAAGTAGATAGAAGATTGAAATTTGGTAAGAATGTTTGAATCTTATAATAGTAGTAAATTTTCAATTAGGTGACTCCTAGTTCGGAAATTTCAAAACGTATAAACGGAATTTTATACAAACTACTGAAGCTAGAGTAGTGAAGTATTTACAGATGAGAAGGTCTGGTGAGGATCTACATCACAAAGGCGCGTGTTTCTTAAAGTGGGAGTCAAAGCGAAGTTGACCATATTGAAGAATACGTGTTTCTACCTCTTACTTTAGGAAGGGTATCTTACTCGTTTCATTTATGAAATTAAGAATGTGTCTTTAACCCTAAAATCCAAACTTGGTTCAATGCTCTCCACTTCATGGTAGGATGTATTCCCTAATAAGTATTGTGCAAACAGGCAAGCTATGGCTAAAAAAATAAGTCTTATGACTCATGATACAGAAATGGTAACGGATCAGGTGTATCTTGCCTACTTTTCCATGCAATAGTTGTCTAAGGAAGATATTCGTTTGTCCGACTGAAGTGGGAGTGAAGGTTGTGAGTACAGGCATATCTCGCTTTGCGAGACACAATTTTAAGAGGATTCTTTCTAGCGCGATGCAGGTCCGCGTCTCCCAGGTGTTAAAAAAAGGCTGCCGGCTATTGAGGCGGCATAACCATAAATTTATTAGAAAATCCATTTTACAGACTTGTGGATGTTATTAATATCGCCCATGGATCTACATTTATGGTGTTACTATAAAAGAAATCCCCAGGGACGGTTATTTTGGCGTTAATATTTTTAAAGAAAGGCGACTTTCGGAATAAAACTTCCTCGCTGATTTATTTGAGATTTCATTTATACGGGAAATAATTACATATTTGCCAGAATATAAGTAATTTTTTAGTTTCCGATACCATTTGAAAATTACCGACGAAGATAAGTTATTGAAAAAATGTAAAGATTTGCCTTTGGCGTTGATGGATGACAGCCGACGAGAACTTTATTTTCAGGTAATTTTTTATTAATACTAGGTCATTTTAAGCCTGTTGGTTTAGGTTCGATCCTTCCACCACCCCCGGACATCAAATCTCAGTCCGGAACTTAATATATATGAAAAATACACAAAATACACTCTACAATATATATATATATTCTTTATCCATTTTTCCTAAATATGAAACATCTCGTGAAATAGCAAATCCATACCCTCTTGCTGAGTTTCAATTTATGTTGTTTCTTCGTCTTCTGCTGTTGCCTGCATCGATTCTGTTCTGGTATCTTCTTATATTTCCCCCTTCATCAGATTCTTCATTTTTTCTTAGGTACCTGATTTAGTTTATGATCTCTCTCTCGCTCTTTGCCATTGTTCATCTGTCCGTTTTGATCTCGCTCTTTCTCTTTCTCTATTTCTTCTACGTCAATCTTCTTTATCTTATTCTGTTTCTTCCTCTGATCTCCTTCTCAATAATTCTCTATAATATCTTCTTCTTTCTTCCATTTGATGAAATAGCGGTCTATTATTGCTTTAAACTATATATAAAATTATATTAACAAAACTTTAACTAAAATTAATTTAACGCAATTAATTCAATATAGAAAGCTCGTATTATGTAATTTAACCACTACACTACCGGAACCCCCTTGCACACAAAGCATTATGCAATGAAAATGCAAATGTATATCCTAATTGGTCGGCAATATTAGGCTCTTTTCAGGGCTATAAAACAAATGCAACTCGAATCGTAAACGCTCTTAATAAGTTCGAGAAGATTAAAGAAGCAGCAGAGTTGCAGAGCGGGTGACAGCTGTTACTTCATCACAATGAGGAGGTGGGAGATATAGTAGAAAAATAGAGTAAATTTAATTAGAAGTTTTTAAAAGCTCAGTTAGTAAGAAGATACGGCGCTCTAGGCTGGTTTTTAGAGATCGAAAAGTTTGAAGAATAGAATTAAACCCCACAATGTCATCGGTGGGATCGTGCAAAGGAGGGACGGGAGTGGGATTAGGAGGAAAGGACTGAATGTGAGGAAAGTGAAATGCCGGTTTGGCGAAGGTTGCAGAAGAGGTGGAAATGAAGAAGAATCGGGAGGATTAATGGGTGGAGTAGCATTACGAGAAGTTAAACGTGAAACGTGGTTGCAAACATAGGCTGTTTTAGCGTCGTGGTAAACTGGGCATCCACGCTAATTAGCCGTGTGGTCACAGCCGCAGATAGCGCATTTACTGTGCGAGGCAGGAAGTCGGCGCGGCGATTAAAAGAGGCATTGTGCGGCGGAGTAGGAGAGGCTGCAGCATACGACGGAGGATAAAGTTGAGGAGAATGATAAGAAGCCTTGCGAAAACGGGTAAGGGTAGTAAGGATGCGGGTAAGGAAATTGGTTGTAAGGTTCTTGAAAAGGGGGAATTTGAGTAGAGATGAGATGAGGTGGGGGCTGATGCGGAGTCGGAGGCGGCATAATGCACACCCCGACAAAACTGGAATGTTGCACTTCGGAGACAAGAAGGCGTTTTGCACTAACACAGTAATAATGACTGCACTAGAGGCAGGAGAAGATATCTCTTGGCAGCAGGAACACCACAAACGGATAACTCCCTAGAGCAGGAGAGATTTAATGAAACAGCCAAGATAATATACCCCGATAAAGTAAACGATAAGTCTCTCTCGAAATACAGTGGCTTAACATGTAAATGACATTGCAGATGACTTGAATGAGAGATCGTTTACTGTAAGTAATGAGTTTCTGGACTATTTGATAGCTCTTGTTGAAATCGCAAATACAAAATATTCTCCGAAGTTATGTAAAACTTTACGCAAGAGCGATCTGAAACGAGAGAAATCTGCCTTAGGAAACATATATACCTAGTTTTCCATACAGTACGGTCTGCGTCTCTTTTTTACTTTTACTCAGCATATACGGCTTTATGGTCGTATATTCAATTCTCTATGCAGACTAGGTCAATTCTCTCTGGGGTGTTCGTTGCTATACTTCAATCAATCGAGCTAATATGTTGAAATCTTTTCATCTCTAACGTTTCCACTATCTTGACTTATCGTCCTAAGTTTTGCCTTATGATTCTTGTGATTGAAAATTGAAAGAACCATTGCGTTTGGGAGACTGCCAAACCTTCATTGAACCCTTCTTTTCTAAGCAGCACCAAAGTCGTCCAATGTCCTCGTCGTTAATGGAGATCTGGCTCCTTTCGTACTTCAAATTTGAATTAATATGATATTTAATTGTAACTTCTACTTAATTAATGTATTCCAATTTTCTCAATATTGATTGAATATTCTCCCTCCTGCCTATTATTATTCATTTAAACCTCCTACCCTCCCCTCCCGCCATTCTTACTTCTCCTTATATATAGATCCTTCTACTGCTGCATTTGTCACCTGATGATGCTCTAACATACGAAACCGGTAGAATAAATTTGTGGAAATTTACAACAATAATTTTTATTTACATTACGGAAACTTCTCAAGTGGAATTTCAATTTTATATAGACCTAAAAGCTAGTACTTTCTCCTGAAGTTTTCCTAAATTCCAGCATATGCACGCGTACGTATAAGAATATAATTATTCACATATTAATATCATTCAATAGAAATAACCATGCTACTACCTATCCCCTCCGAATAAAGTTATGTCTGGAATGAGATATGACCACCACCAAGAACCATTTGTAATTTATGAGACAAAAAGGAAATAAATATTTTATAAAATCCTGTAAAAGGTGGCAGTATATGTCTTTTGTACAGTATTGATTGCCAAAATTCGAGTTTTATTATAGTATTAATTTCTACGTATAAACAAACGAATAGAAAGATATTCTGGAATGTTCAAGTGACCGGAAGACGCGGTTTCCCTTTCGTCTCTCCTTCTAAATGTTTACTGTTGTTTAGTCTGTCGCAATTCCTGCTTTGGATTGAATTGAGGAAGAAACAGACTCTGAAGGAATGTAAAGATGCTGGCAAAATACACGCGCCCTTGGAATAGTAGTGTAGAAACTATTTATCCGGTTCAAAATTATCTTTAGCGGTAATGTTGGTAAACAAAATTCTGCTATAATTATTAGGCAAAAATATGAGCCCAAATAATTATTCATCACAAATGAGTTTACTTTTTACAAATGCATAAGAAAAAACATAAGCATAATAAATAACTTCCAGAAAAATTGTATTTTTATTATCACGTAATAGTAAAAAGACGTTCAAATAGATTGAAAATTACAAATTTTGCGTCTCAAATTACAACTTCATTTTGTAATGAGTAAATATTGACATAATTCGGTTAGAACTCGTGCATCACCGACTATGGCTATCTTCAAACCCTTATCCCTTGCAGACCCTTCTCCCTCGCAGACCCTTCTCCAGAAAGCAATAGAGATCCTTTCGTTGTCCCTTAGGGCCCTTTTCTCCGCCCCCATCCTCCCCACTTCCTCCTCACATATACTTCTCCAACTCGCCGCTTTTTCCTCCTCGCCACACCGAAGATCCACTCCGATGACGAGAGAAACCTCCCCCCGCAGCAATGTTTGTCTAAGAAGAGGCGCCATCCTTAATTCAGGGCCTAAACTGGCCAGCCTAAACAACAACATTTTCATCTGGAGAGGAAGGGGTGGACGGAGGTGGTTGATGATGGTTTGATTGGAGGGGCGGAGGGAGGGGTGAGAGAGGGATGACGAAGGGAAGAGGGAGGGGTGGAGGGAAGGCTGGAGGGAGGGGCGGAGGGAGAGACGGAAAGCAGTGGCGGAGGGAGAGACAGACGCATGGGGGAGGGAGTTGGGAGGGAGGGGAGAGGGAAGGGCGGAGGGTGGGGCGGAGTAAGGGCCTGAGGGAGGGATGGGGAGAGGGGAAGAGGAAAGGGCGGAGGGAATGGCGGAGGGGGTGAGTGAGGGGAGGAGGAAGGTGTGTAGGCAGAAGGGAGGTAGGGTGGTAGGAGGTTTGGTGGTAGGGGGGGAGGGAGTGTTGGAGGGAGTGTCAGCGGGAGGGGTGGAGGGAAGGGCGGAGGGAAGGGCAGGGGCAGAGGTAGGGGCTGAGGGAGGGGTGGAGGGAGGGGCGGAGGGAGAGGCGGAGGGAGGGGTGGAGGGATGGTGGTGGGAGAGGTGGAGGCAGGGCGGGAACAGGGGCGGACAGAGTGGCGGACGGTGGGACGGACGGAGGAGTTGAGAGAGGGGAGGAGGGAGGTGTGGAGGGAGAGGGGAAGGAGGGAGAGGAAGGAGGGGAGAGGAAGGAGGGGAGAGGAAGGAGGGGGAGGGAGGAAGGGAGGGGGAAGGGTGGGGCGGAGGGATTGACTGATTGATTTACTTGGTCTTTATTTGGGGCGAGATTGAGACTAGGAAGTCCAATCTTCCACCTAACCCCTAGTCGTGATACATATATTAATGCATAAAACATTAGCAATGTAAATACAGGTAACAATAAAAATACAAGCATTTGAAAAGAAAATATGTGATTTTGTGGGAAAAAATATGAACTGCTGAGTAATGGAATCCATGTAAAAAAACCCACTTCAGGATAACACCCACACAAGAATTGGGGTGTGAAAAACCTGCGAAACCTACTGAGATTCACTAAAGACATCACATAATGTTAAAATCATAAAGAGATAAAGAAAAAAATTGGCACAACACGAATAGATCATTGAATAAAATAAACATGTAAAAATATGAACATGTATAGACATTAACAATGATGTGTCTGAACAAAATGAAGAGAAAAAAATACAAATAAATCAGTACAATACAAACATTTACAATAAATATTGTTTTGTCAAAATCAAGATATTTACAAAAAAAATTTAATAAATAAAAAAAATAATAAAAAAGTAAATCAATTGAAGCATTAATGGCGTTTAACTGTTCCATTGCAAGGATAAGAGAGATTTATAGCAGTGTTGCTTGAATGAGGAGAGCGAGTGCGAATTTTTGTATTGTTTGGGGAAGGTCGTTCCATAGTCTGCAAACAGTTACAATGAAGAACTTGTTGAAAATTACTGTTCTGTGATGAGGAATAAGAAGTTTATCGTTGAAATTAAGTGATTGGCATAGCAAGGAAAGCAAATGTAGGCGTCTACGAGACTCCAACTTTAGCCAGTTTAGTTTGACGAGTGACTCAGAGATGTGGTCTGATTTCTTCAGATTAAAGAGATAAGAGATAAAAAAATAACTTGGCGCAACACGAATATGTCATTGATAAAATAAATATGTAAAAATATCAAAATGTACAGATAATAACATTGGTGTATCTCAACAAAATAAAGAGAAGGAAAAAAATACAAAAAAATCAGTAAAAAACAAACATTTACAATAAATATTGTGTTGTCAAAATCAAGATATTAATAAAAATAAAAAAATTAATAAAAAATTCAATTGAAGCATTTAGGGCGTTTAACTGTTCCATTGAAAGGATAAGAGAGTTTTATAGCAGTATCGCTTGAATGAGGAGAGCGAGTGCGAATTTTTTATTGTTTGGGAAAGGTCGTTCCTTAGTTTGCAAGCAGTTACAATGAAGGACTTGTTGAAAATTACTGTTCTGTGATGAGGAATAAGGAGTTTATGGCTCCCTTTGGTATTACGGTTATGTACAGAGTCTATACTTCTAAATTCAGCGGCAAGATAATGCAGATTGTTGGAATTAAGTAATTGGTATAGCAAGGTAAGAAAATGTAGGCGTCTACGAGACTCCAAGTTTAGCCAGTTTAGGTTGACGAGTGACTCAGAGATGTGGTCTGATTTCTTCAGATTAAATATATATCTGATGCACGCGTTATGAGTTCTCTGCATTTTTTACGGAAGCTCTTGAGATAAATCTTGGTACGCTATATCAATATAGTCAAAATCCTGAATAACTAATGAAGTTACCAGATGCTTTTTTAGAGAAACCGGAGTACAGCTACTTATCTTCTTGAATGAGTGAAGAGATGAGTTTACTGTTTTACACACATTTATAACATGTGGAGTCCAAGAGAGGGTTTCATCTATAAGCAAACAAAGATTCTTTACCACTTTACAATAAGATACAGTTGAATTTGCTATGTTGATCGCGATTCTTTGTGATTGATTAATAGATGCTAATATCTTAGGGTAACCAATTAAAATTGCCTGTAATTTTTCTGGATTGATATTAAGAAGGTTTTTATTACTTCAGACCTGTAGCATTTCTAAGTCTTTATTGCTATTTTTTATGGATTTTGCTTGATCGTTTGCGATAGAACTTATGTATAATTGAATGTCATCTGCATAAAGGTGATGCTTGCAGTATTTAAGTGACAAAGAGCAGTCATTTATGTATAAAGAAAATAGTAGGGGACCCAAAATTGAGCCCTGTGGGACACCTCTTCCTTTTATAAGCCAATTAGATGAAGAATCAATGGAAATAGCTTGTTGGGAACGATCGCTTAAATAAGAAGAGATCCAATTTATGGCTGAACGCGAGAAGTTCATTGTTAATAGTTTAGAAAGCAGAACATCATTGTTTATCGAGCCGAAAGCTTTACTGAAGTCCAGTAATACTAGAATTGTAACTTCCCTTTTATCCATAGCGCGGCGAATGTCGTCGGTGACTTTTACAAGAGTAGTGGTGGTGCTGTGAGATTTACGAAAGCCAGATTGGAAGGGATCTAACAATTGATTTTCGTTAAGAAAGGATGTGATTTGTTTATTCCTTAATTTTTCTAATGATTTTGATAAGACATGTAAAAACTTATTTGGCGAAAATCGTTGGTTTCAGTTGATTTCGATTTCTTTGGTAAATTGCCTTATGAAAGCGCGTTTCCATTGCACTGGAAATTTTTCTTGAGATAGGGAGCAATTATATATGTTAGTTATTATTGGTAGAATGATATGTATTATTTTCTTGATAAAGATAGTGGGAATGCCGTCGGAGCCTTGAGCTTTGGAAGTAATCGTATTAAATGCATGGAGCACTTGTGATTGAGGGACAGGAATGAACTTAGAAGGGTTAAAATCCTTATTTGATTTTTCCGCTGCGAGAGTGATCGAATTTATAGTTTCCGTATTTGTTTTATCATCAAAAACATTCGGTGGTGTAGAAAATTTAGTATTCAACGCGTCTAATGATATGTATGGAGGCAGTTTAAAATCATTTTGTTTGACAATACCAATCGACCTAAGTTTTTTCCAAATAATCGAGGGTGATTCTCTCGGACTAGCTATTGAATGAATGAATCTAATTTTTGCATTTCTGAATAATCGTTTCCTTTTGTTTCTCACGCGTTTATATTTGTCGAAAATATCATCGTCTTTAGTGCTTTTGAACAAACGAAAGACCGAATCGCGATGCGCCTTCATTCTTTTAATATTGTCATTATGCCAGGGTACGCGAGGTTTGGAAATGCGAATGGTTTTTTAAGGTACGAAGTGGTCTAGCAATTGCATTAACCCAGATAAGCCTGAAACTTTTTTTTTGAGTAAATTTATTTTAACGCTTTAAAATGTACTCAAAGTGGTCCTATGTGAACGGTTTTAACAATTTTTTTTTTAATTCTTAATTTAGTTTTTGAAAAAAATGGTGTCCTATATATAGGACAGTAGGCTTCATACAGGAACATAAGGATAAATAGTGGCATCCTACATGTAGAACAGTAGATTAAGGTACAGAAGTACAACACATTTGCAAATCTACTGTATATTTATCTTTATTTTGAACTTAGACATTGTTTAATATGATTTAGGCTATTTATAGTGACATACTCTATTAAAAATATAATTAGAAGTATAATACACAAATGAAAAAAGAACAGTAACTGATAAAAATACCTATTTATTTGGGTGGTATGTTACAAAACATTTGACATGCAAACCAACATCATATTTCCTGCAGCGCGTTGTGGTCTTTTGATGACACTGTCGGCGCCTTGTTTTACTGTCTTGTGGAATAACCAGATGGTATAGCCTGTCATATGTGGAATCAATGTGTTCCAGTCGAGATGGTTTGCTGGGTCATCTTTTTGTTTTACGCTTATTTGTCTCTAACAGTGCAGTAACAATTCGTCGCCTGAATGCCAAGTGATCCAATTTTCCACCATTTAGTCTATGGTGGAGCCATGCATTCTGCTCTGTCATGTCAAAACACTGCATTAATACTGGGAAATACCATTTTTTTCCCCCGTACGGCCTTGCGATACAAAGAAATGTTTTGATCGGCACCACCAACTACCCCCATGTGCTTATTGTACATGACACCAATTGCGGCTGAGAAATTTGAATTTTCTTTTTGTCTTTTCTGGAATATCTAGTAACATTTTGCACCGGATGCACAGATACAGCATTTGATGCCACACTGACAACGCTGTTGTCATTCCACTTACAAATGATGACTTGCCTATCAGCTGTTTGGTAATCAAAAGAACCTCTTTGTTTTTTCTTTATGGCAGCTGTATCCTCTATGGGGCAGTTTGATGTCCTGTTGTCCCGAATGGTGGCAGTAGCTCTGGTTTTTTGCTTACCTAGCTCAAGTAACAGTGGAACACTGTTAAAGATATTATCAAAGAATAAGAGTTAAGCAGCATCTGAGAACTCAGTAGACCTCAAACCATCAGAGTAGTGTAGTATGACACTTCCTCCCAGGCCATATTCTAGATATTCCTCTTGGTGTTGAAGTCTCCTGGTATGTTTCAAACCAAATGACAAACCCATTGTCTGTTGCACCAACCCAAACTTTGTATCCATATCTTATAGGTTTATTCCTTATAAATAGTTTGCACTCATGTCTTCCGTAATAGGGCACCATGGCTTCATCAATGCAATGGTTTTCAACATGAGGAGCATATAATTCGAGCTTTTTATTCAGTAAACTTATCAAAGGTCGAACTTTTGTGAATTTATCTTGTTTGTCCAGATTTTCAACATCATTTAGGTGCAAATGTCGAAATATGAAATCAAAACGATCTCGTGACATTGCAGAACTCACTAGAGTTTTCCCAATACATTCGCCGCCGAGCTGGACTGAGGTAACCACTTAAAAGTAGTATGCCAATGAAGAACTTCATTTCTTTTATAGTCACATCACCTAGCTTATTTTTACGTGCGATATACTTGTTGGTCTCAGAAACAAGCTGCCAAATCACATCATCATCAAATATTGAGCAAAACCAATTAACAGGCGGTATACCATTTGAAGCTGCTTCAATATGTACCCATTCAGGCCAATTTGGTTGCAGGCCCTCGGATTTCCAAGTCATACATGCCTTTTGCTTTTTCTTAGGCGGCTTCTTGTTAGCTTTTTTTGTTTGACGATGACTAGAACCTGATGATCCCAGATCCATTGGTATGTGATTTTCCATTCCTTTAATCTCCGCTGGTGCTCGAAGAATATTACCAGGAAGATTGTTTATGTTTATATCTGCATCTTCTTCATCAGAGTCTTCATCACTGCGATCCCAAGTGGCATTATCCGAAGGAGAGATGAATATGTCTATATTTGGGAAAGGTATATCTGTTTCTTCATCCTCTAGAACGCTCAAGATTTCATCCAGAGTAAGTTCTTTTTCATCTCGAATGTGGCGCTTCCTACAAATCCATATCCGCAATTAAAGCTGTTCTCATTTACACATCCTTATTGCATGAATATGACAAAGATATACAATATATATTATTACATATGAGAATTTTACTGAATTTTGATATGTATGTTATTATGTAGTTGATGTGTATATGTACTTCTTGGAATTATCCTACCGTCCTATGTATAGGACGGTTGTGTTTATACAACCATAAAACGTAATTAATGAGTTATAATCTCAATTTTCCATAACATTATATTGTATTCGGATGTAAAGAGTGTGTAAATGCAATTACTTAGCTGTATGTTATCTAGAAAGTAAAGAATACTTACAAAGAGTTTGCCATGGTTGGTAAGAAGTCACAACCTCGAATCAGAAAGGCTATTCAGTTCAACATATCAAAGCCTAGAACAAAGAAACTGCCACGTAACATAAAACTTACTCCTACAAGAATAGTAATTACTATGAAATCTAGTGGAGAGTAAATGAACTGGCTCCACTCAGCAAAATGACTGCCGTCCTACATGTAGGACAGTAGGCTTATCTGGGTTAATAAAGTGTTTAATGCTTCAACTTTTTTATCAATATCCTCTATAAATTCAGTAGAATACCACGGAAGAGTAGAAGCATCGTTTATTAAGTCAATATCATTTGTCCCTTTTATATTTTGGTGACGCATAAAAGTTTGTTAGAATTTCGGCGAATTTAGTGAATATGCTAAGAAAATTAGGTCATGAGAAGGAATTCCTGGGACTGGCAATTGACCATGAGTTATTACTTTTTCAAGGTTTGTCGTAATGGCTAAGTCTATCCAGGTAGAGGTTGTTTTGGTGTTATTTGTCGGATTCAGTGGAACGATTTTGAGACCATGGGAGGTAAAGGAATGTTTTAAGTAATCAGTATCATGGGCGCTAACAGAGAAATTGGCATTAAAATCACCGGTAATTATAATATGCTAGTAGTTAGTAGCTATATTCGAAAATATGTCATCTAAGTCTGATAGATGGGCTATTTTAGGAGGTCGATAAATTGTTTCTAGTAAGAGTTCATTAGCATTGACCACAATTTCTAAGAAGAGGAATTCAGGCCTTCTGGCGAATTGAGGTTCACTTGTTGCTATCACTTTACACTTCAAATCCTTTCGTACATAAAAACTTCCACTACCACCACCTTTGCCTAAGCGATCATTACGATGCAGGCAGTACCCAGGTAACTCTACTGTAGAAGACGAAATGGAAGGCTTGAGCCAAGTTTCCGCGAGGGATATGGCATGGACGTCATTAGCTGGAAGGATGGAACGCAATTCATGTAAATGCGCCGTGAGGCTTTGGACGTTGAGGTAAATCAGCTGAAAGGCTGTGAATGGCTTTAAATTAGAAGAGAGCAGTCGTTCAGTGGAAAGAATATCAGGAATGTTGTTACGAGGAAACAGCATTGAACTGGGAGCTTTAAGTGAGGGCTGAGTAGAAAAGCGGGAAGTTTTTGGGGCGCCAGGTATAAGGGGTGGAGAGAAGGTTGGAGAGAAGGGTGGAGGGAGGGAGGAGGGAGGGGTGGAGGTGAGAACGGGACGACCTGAAAGAGGGTGGAGGAATGTGCGGTGGATGTGGATGATTAGGGATTTGTTGGTGGGATGGGTGATTGGGATGGATATCATTATATATAGACGTTCCTTACAGAGGAGGATATTACATACAGATAACATTTAACATACTAGTAGAAGTGGCTTGCATACTGCAAGCATTTCATCTCACCTTAAAAAACATTCATTTTTCAGATATTTTCGGCCGTATTCATAGATTCGTTAGAAAGCTACTAAGGCCTACTAAACACTCTTAGTAGCGCGCTGGTCCGTATGCCGTATTCATAGTGCACTACTAAGGGTGATTAAGCTTAGTCATCTACTACCTTAGTAACCCTTAGTCACTTGCTCGCTAAACATACGACGCCGTTGTTTAAGCATGTGACTATTGAGTTCTCCTCTCCAGCTTTCGAAGTGTTGTCGTACTTTTTAGGTGATCATTTGCTTTGAATATTTCTGTACGTATTTTATAGGTAATTAAGGTAGTTTAGGTTAATTCTTTAGTGGTGTCTCATTTTTGGTTAGTGGATTCAGAGTAGGTCAGTTTAGTTTCGTTCTTATCAATTTATTTATCGTATTGTTAGTTTACTTATACCGTCTTCTTCATCCTGTTTATTTTTGTATTTTGTTGTAATTGTAAAAGTTGTCGTCTCCAGCTTTTGAAGTGTTGTGGTGTTGTTGTGCTTTTTAGGTGATCGTTTGTTTTGAATATCTGTACGTATTTCATAGGTAATTAAGGTAGTTTAGGTTAATTCTTTAGTAGTGTCTCATTTTTTGGTTAGTGGATTCAGAGTAGGTCAGTTTAGTTTCGTTCTTATCAATTTATTTATCGTATTGTTAGTTTACCGCATTCTTCATCGTATTGTTTTTTTTTGTATTTTGTTGTAATTGTAGAAGCTAAGGTATATTTTTCGTGGTTGTTTACACCATTTTATTCATAGTTTAATTTGTTTTGAAATAACTATAGTGAACGATAGATTTAATTAATTTAGTTTATTATTACGATACATCTTTAGTTATTTCATTTTGGTTTAATTCATTTTTGTTAAGTTAGTGTAATTTAGCTTCAAAGTAGAGTAGGGTAGTGCAATTTCGTTTTTATCAAATTAGTTAGCGCATTGTTAGTTTATTTATCCCGCATAGGTAACTATTGTTGTTTGTTATATTTTATTTCACTTACAAATTCAATAATATTTGAAATAGCAGTGTCCGATTTTGAAGACTTGGAAGAAGTATTGGAGTTAAGGGAAATGGAGGAAATTGGAGTAAATCGCGCTATAAAAGTGTATTTGCAGCGTCAGGATCCCTTCAGGAAATACTCCGATAGACTTTTTAGGCGTCGGTATATGTTCTCGAAAGCCAAATGCTCAAGCATTCATTAACAGGAAGAATTTCTTCAGCATAAATGTGCTAGTAAGTATCATTGTAAGATGTAGGTATATTTACTTGATTTTTCATTCATTAAAACAGACCATTAAAATGTAACTTAAATTATTATGAAATAGGTGGTTGCAGCAGCCAATTTGAAGATAAAAAATATTGTGGCACGATGGAGAGGCAGCACACATGACTCAAGATTATTTAACGAGTCGAATTTTGAAAAGAAAATTTGAAAGTGTCAACTACAAAGGACTCCTGTTGGGTAACAGTGATTATGCTTGTCGACCATATTTACTGACACCCATATGGAATCCTCAGGTAAACCTAAAATAGTCATTATATGGGCATATATATTGAGCATTGTATATGTTAATGAGTAATTTATACCAATGATCAATACAGTCAGCAACAGAGGAAGCATACAATGCAGCCCACATTCAAATCAGAAACACAGTTGAGAGGATATTTGGTTTCTGGAAAATGACATTTCGATCATTGTACAGAGGCCTCACAGGGAACCTCTAAAGCCATGATAGTGGCAATGGCTGTACTCCATAACTTGCAGATAGAGTACAGAATGGAAGGTTAGCAATCTTACATTATTTCCTATAGTTTTATCCTTGGACACATTTTACCACCCAACCTCATCCATTACATAGTTCAAAGTTTGACAAATCTGTGCAGCAATTATATTTTTTATTGCTCACTACATCATTCTCTGATAAAAAGCCATGATTTAGCTATATATGTATTTCTCTATAATTTTACTTATGGCCTGAGAGGGAGTTATATTACTAACAGACTGCAACATAATTATAAATTACAATTAACCTGTCCCTGTTACCTGCAATAAAAACATTGTTAATTTTCTTTGACAGAATCAGAGAGCAGTGATGATGACAGAGAAGATGAAAACTTGGAAGAAAATGACAAAGATGAGAATAATGAAATACCTACAGGAAGAGGAAATATATTTAGGAGGAATTTCATTGCTAACTATTTTGAGTAGAAAATAAAGTAACCATGAAAATATTTGTTTATTACTCTTTTATTTCATTTTTATATTTTTCAACCCAATACAGTGTTTTAAATTTTTTAATCTCCATTTCCTCTTTCTTCATTTCCTCCCTGTGCAGTTCCTCTTCACTTTCTTCCCGCCTTCTAAATGCATCCTTCTGCAACTCCATTTTTTCTTGGTGAAGTTGAAATATTGGGGCTTGTTTCTACCTGAAAGGTCAAGAAAATAAATTGGCGATTTACATCAATTGCTGCTGTAATCATCAGCACTCATGTTTATTAGGGATGGAAGGAGTATTTATACTGATGTTGACGGTTGTTAAGGGAAGTGGAATGTGTGCAGTAACTGAAACAAGGGGGATAGGACCAGGTTCATTATTCATGATGTTTTTGTTTATATAAATGCTTTCATAAGCATCTAGTTTATTTCTCTTGCATGCTAGCTATTCTTTATATATTACCTTTTATTGGAACACTTTGAGGGATGAGGAGGGGTGTCAACTGTTTCTCTCTCCTGCTCTACATTCCTTAAATCGGGGATATTTTCTTCCTCTTGCTCCAAGTTAAACGAAACGGGTGCTGCTCTCTGTTTCTTTATCCTGCAGTTAATTCAATAAAAGTCATATTTAATACAATTTGCTCAAATTGATTAAATTATACAAGCAAATTTAATAACTTTGAAAATAAAAACCTCCAGCATTGTGAGCTTAACAGTGATAAGAAATCAAGTTCTCTCCCTTAGCACTTCCGATTGCATTTAAATTCATTTTTCACTACATATATATATTCTAAAGTTCATTCTAAAATCTTAAGCTTACCAATATTTCAAGTTCACCATAGTCATCAAACATGCTGCTATCCTTCACAAATAGATCTGGGATCAAATTTTGGATTATGTAATCCACCTCAGCCGGGGGAGTATTTCCACTTCCAGAAGGAACTGGTCCACCTCAACCAGTCCCTCTCTGATATTTGTTTAACTGCAAAAATGGCAAATCTAAATGAATAACCATAAATCTTTATACATTCATCATTACTCAATAACTTTAACTTGAAATGCTCTTACCATGGTGATCGAATTTTAGGAGGATAACTTCATCCTCCTCCATTGCTCCTTGATCCTCTGCAAATTTCTTTCTCCACCATGCTCCGCTTCAATAAGTCTTCTTCACCTTCATCCACATCTTCTGCTTTTTAGCACCATGCGGTCATCGCTACTTTTGTCTTCGAGTATCGAAATTCTGTCCCCTACTAACGCCAACAACGAATCTCTCTCTCCCTGCGACCAATTAAGAGGTCTTATCCTTTTCGCTTCCATGACAAAAATAACTTCAAACCCACTAAATAACGATCCAGTAAAATGATAAATCAATTAACAATAACGACAATGAACAATAACAACCCTATTAACAATAACAACACAATTAAAACCAATAAGCATTGAAGCAATGCAAGGATTACTTACACCAATAAATTATTAAAATAACCACAAATGCGTAACCTATATGAAAATTAATATAAAGCTAGAAATATCAGGATAGTACTAAATAATACGTCCTAACTTAAACAACCAATCCACAAGAATCTACACCAACAAATCTACTAAAATAACTAGAACGATGATACCTATATGAAAATAAAACACACAATAAATCCAGAAATATAAGCAAGATGTTAAATAATGCGAGCTAACTAAACCACCCAACCCACAGTAAACTAAATTGATAATACACAAAACTAAACTAGCACTAATCTAAATGATTTAAGGAAAACAATTATCAACACCGAAAAACAAAACAGCAATGAATTAAGCGTGCCCTGCGTGAGCATGCGAAATAAGAGCAATCCCAACGTTGCCAAGCGTTGCATGACACCCTCACTCCCGTAGTAACTAAGTTAGTGACCCTTAGTCAACCTTAGTATGTCACTTCTTTCGGACTATGAATACCACTTTTTAGTAACCCTTACTTACTCGCTTAATAGGTTACTAGTAAGTAAGCCTTAGTAGCATGTAAATATGAAAATCTATGAATACGGCCGTTTATCATAAAAAAAAATTTTAATTCTAAATATACCAACTCCGTAGCAATTTTGGGTTTTTCCTTATGTAAAAATAATAGATTAAAACAATCCCCAAATGTTTGCACTTTTAGAATTTTATACTTTCTCCATTATGGTGTACTAATGCTACACATTTCTGCCAAATTTTAAAATTATAGCACTTCTAGAAAGGGATAATATTTTTCTAATTTTTTAAATTTTAAAAAATTTTAACGGCCGCCCGCAATATATTTATGGAAAGATTCAAACGTTTATTTGTGCAAATACACGACTCTGCAAATAACTTGAAAATTTCAGCTTCCTAGCTTATCCCGTAGTACCTAAACAGTTATCTATTTGTTGAAAATTTAAGAATTTTTAACTGCAACACAAATTAAAATATCAAAATTTCCATAGCCCTTGTTTCGTTTTTTAAATAAATCCTATCTGTAAAAAAATTTCAGATCCGTAGCACTTGAAAATTATTTGAACAATTGCGAATTTTTAGCGGCCGCATTGTTGAACTTATTCAAGATTTTTGTATATTCTAGTCGGTTTTCCACAAAATCCTACTATTTTTTAGATAGGATTTTGTGCAAAACCGACTAAAAAAACGAATATCTTAAAAAAACTGCCACAATGCGGCCGCAAAAATTCGCAATTGTTTAAAAAAATTTCAAGGTTTATGTATTTCCGAATGTGTTACGTAGCTGAATCATTTTTATAGGTAGAATTTGTAAAAAAAACGAAATAAGGGCTATAGAAATTTTGATATTTTGTTTTGTTTTGCAGTAAAAAATTCTTAAAATTTAAACAAATAAATAACTGTTTAGGTACTACGGGAGGAGCTATGAAGCTTAAAATTACAAGTTATTTACAAAGTAGTGCATTAGCACAAATAAACATTTTAATCTCTCCATAAATATATTGCGGTGGCTGTTAAAAATCCTTAAAATGTAAACAATTAGAAAAATGTTATTTCACTTCTAGAAGTGCTACAACTTTAAAATTTCGCAGAAATTTTTAGCAATAGTACCCCATAATGGAGAAAGTATAAAATTCTTAAAATTGCAGAGTTTGGGGATTTTTTTAATATATTATATTTGCATATGGGAAAAAACTAAAATAGCTGCGTAGGTGAAATCTTTTAAATAAAAATAATATTCGTAATGATGAAATATCTATATAAAATTGAATGTTTTTTCAAGGTGAGATGAAATGCTTGCAGAATGCAAGCATCTTCTACTAGTATCTTTATATCTTTGTTGAATTTTCATGTAATATCTTAAAAGAAAACGGTTTATTATTTTCAAAATAACCAATTATTCATCATAGTATAACTCTTCAAATCGTTATTTGAAACAAATATAATTTAACGAACGCAATGGAACTCGGGAACTAAATGAAGTATTACTACTCTATTTATTTATTTATTTATTTATTTATTTCTATTTGTTTTTTATTATTTTTAAGACCTGCTGATTCCATCTTGTCTGCGCGCAATGGATATTTAAGAGATATGCAATGAATAGCTGGTCAGTTTCAAAATTACAAAATAAAGAATTTACTTAATTTCTCCAGATTCAAACTCATGAATATGTTTATCCTCTCTCCATTTATTAAACAGAAGGAGATATTACAATGAAAAATTGACAATAATACCTTACGTTATAATTAAGTGTAATAAAACAGGCTGTGCCTTTTTACACAGTTTCTACTAAAATACTTTATCTCACGGCATTGCGTCAGAGTTATATTAATTCTGTTTGATATGCAGAATTGCTTTCTTTGAAACTAAAGTCAATATTTTTTTTAATTTCATTTAACCTTAAAAGGATAAATTTTATCACCCTGGGAAACATTTTCTCAATAACCATTATTTTTTGTAAATGTGGCCATATATTACAAAAATATATATTTATCATATAAAAACAGCATATACGAATAATAATTTCAGTGAATGCAATCTGAAATATTATAATTAGTCCATCACATCAGGAATACGTACGTGGACATTAATTCTCGATTTTCTTTTCAATAAATATTGAATATTGTCGCTATTATTCACGTTTGTTTTAGATATACTTCTGGTAATAAATTGTGTGCTAAAGATGGTAATCGTGCGTATTCTCTGTCCTAATAAAGCGAACATGCATCACTGTCACCTGTGAGAAAGAAACTTAAATATTTTCCTGTCAAAGAATTGCACAAGAGAAAAAGAAAAAAAATTATTCATTATAAATAACTAGTTTCTTCGTATTTTACATATTTGCTACACGATTATACATTGAAAAGTACGAGGGTAAGTAAAAAGTAAAGGGATTTTTTTTCTCGCTCGTCTGGATTGTAACTCTGCTATTACTGCTTTTGTGTATTGTAGTCGATGTCAGTTATTGTGTCGTAGCGCTACGTAAGCGGGTTAATATTCTGTGTCGTAGTTAGCTGTTAAAGATGGAAGCTCCATTGTCGATTTGCAATAATGAAGAAATACAGGGAGTGATTCAATTCTTGTTTGTGGAAGGACTTAAACCTGTGGAAATAATTCGTCGAATGCAGACTCAATATGATGATATTTGTCTATCGCGCAGTAAAATTTATGAGTGGATATATCACTTCAAAAAGGGAAGAACTTCTGTATGCGATGAGGAGAGATCAGGAAGACCGTCTACGTAAAGGACTGAGAAAAATATTCAAGTCGTTTAAAGAATGGTACGAGAAAACAGACGAATCAGAGTGGCGGACATTGCGAAGGCTTTAAAAATCGGTCATGGTTCAGCATATTCCTTCATGCACGACACGCTAAATTTTCGAATAGTTTGTGCAAGGTGGGTCCCTAGGTAATTTTCCGCGCAGCATAAGGCTCGACGTGTGGAAGTCTGACGTACTCATTTGACACGTTATCGCCGTCAGGGAGATGAATTTATAGAGCGAATCATGACCACAGATGAAACTTTGGTACATCATAACGAACCGGAGAGTAAAACTCAGGGTATGGCTTGGAAACCACCGTCATCACCCGTGGTTAAGAAATTCAAAAGGGAACCATCAGCCGGTAAGATTATGCTTAAACGTTTTGGGGTACGCAAGCTACGACTTTAGTTCATTTCACTCCAAATGGTGAAACCGTTACCAGTCAAGATTATTGTGATGTGCTACGAATGAAATTGAACGCCACGATCAGATCCAAACGCCATGGAAATCTTCAAAAGGGTTTTATTGTTGCATGACAACGCCCGTCACCATACGGCCAATCAGACAGTCGAAACAGTAAATGAGTTGGGATTTGAATTGATGGAGCACTCGCCATACAGCCCTGTTCTCGCTCCCAGCGATTTCCATATGTTTGGCCTAATGAAAGAAGCGCTAGGAAGAAGATTTTCAACCGATGAAGAAGGCATTGGCGCGGTGTAAAATATTGGTTAAAATGCAACCAAAAGACGTTCTTTCTAACGGAATTAAAAAAACTTGTGAAACGCTGGAACCCGTGCGTTGAAGTCGAGGTGGATTACATTGAGCAGTAATATTAGTTTGGTTTTTGTATATTTAAAATAAATGTGCTTTATTTGAAAAGACCCTGTACTTTTTGACTTACCCTCGTTTTGACGGAGATATTTAATGAGCTGAGTCTAATGTAAAATTTTTCAGGTTTACTTATTAAATGCTCAGTTTCTTCAATTATAGCCCAAATCTCTCCGACATGAGTTTCTTATAATCCTAAATACATATTTCACAAATACAATTTCCTGGTTCCTCATTTAATCCAGTAGGTTGCATCACGTCGACATTGTTTGTGACGCTCATAGTATTTCCCCATTTTTACATCCCGCATCTCGCCTCTGCACGTCTAATTCATTCTTTCTCATTATTCACAATTCGGCAAAGGGATTACATTCAACTTCGATAAATGTGACGAGTAATATCATTCACTCATGAAAACAAGGTTCTATTTAATAGCGCAACGAATCACAAGAGTAAAACGCATAATTATCTTCAAAAGAGCGACCATCGAGAATCCCTCCCCTAACTACTTGACTCGTAAGTCCCTCCTCGAGAAAAGAATGGCCCAGCGAGGAAGGTGATCGGAGGCCAACCATCCGCTAAATCCGAGCCAATGAAATATCGGAGAGCTCTATCCGCTACTGAACGGTGTCTCCCGATGCACCCGCCTCACCGGCCACGGAGAGGCTTAAATTCCCTCCCACACACCCGTCCCATCTCCCCCATCAACGTGGAGCCCCTCTTCGCGTCTTGGGGCCTCCGCCAGGGGCTGGCTCCATCTATCTAGGCCCCTTTTGATGCCTTGGCCCATTTTGTTCACACACGCGATACCTCACTTCCGCACCACACTCCTTAGGTTGGCCTCCTCTCTTCGATCGTCTCCCGAGCGAACGCCCGGAGAACGGTTTCTATGGAATCGCTTTCAATTGCCCGTAACTTCATCGTTTTTTAGAGTCGCCGCACTACGTGGTATATGTAATAGAATCTAAATGCTTCCTTCGCTTCTCAAATCAATAAGAAACGATTGAGCCAAAATGACACCAGATTCTCGATAACTCGAATGTGATTAGATTTAATGAAAAAGTAGAAATTATATGACAAATTTCAGACACCTAACTCTACGCCATGTGCACCTAATTTCCCCTTGCGCTCTCTACTTCCCTTCATTTCCTGAGCCTATTCATCTTTCACAACTACTCCGGTATTCTTTAACCATGTAGTAGATAGATAAACGGTTGGTCAATAATTATGTCTCAATATGCATAAATATTAATTATTGCATCTGCTAAAAGAACATTTTTTCAACTCTTTTAAGTATAAATTCTTCCTTATGAATAAAGATAAATTGAATAAAATGAACTTCAAGTCACCCAATGCATTTCGCCCACTAAGTGGGCATCTTCAGGGGGTATGTTGCTAACGACAGTGACCAAAGTCGACATTTTCCTTATGATGTTTCTGTTTTGGTTTTCGGAAAAGATTTTTGCTATTTCACTAATGCAATATGCATTTAAACATCACGCAAAATAGCCTGTCAGGAGAACTCAAAGTGGTCAATTCAATCTCTCTCCTTCTCTCCTGCTCTTTTCATTTCCCTATTCACGCCTATTCTCCTCCCGTCTCTCTTCTCCAAGCTATACTCTTATTCCACTTTCTCCTCCCCTCCCTATCAATTCTTCTCGCGAGTGCTTCTGCTTTGAAGATTTAATCTTTCCCGGGGCAATGCCGCCGTTTCAGCGATTGCCCATCTCCACATACTATATTCAAAGAAGCCGACCCCTTCGCTCCCATCATGCACTAGGCTGGGATAGACGGGAGAGGGAGGTATGAGGGGCGCGAAGGGCAATCGCCCTTAAAATTTATCGACGGCCTCTCGAGAAATTAAAATTCATGCTGGCGAGTGGTGCGGATTGTATAAGGTTGCCGTCGGCGTCTCCTTACTTTCTCCATAAATTCCTCCGTACTTAAGTTTCTTCGCCTCCCATTCCCGTTCATCAAGTAGGAGAGGAAAAGGGAAGAGAAACCCCTCCCTCTCCGTCATTCCCCTCCTTCCTCTCCCTATCCCTACCCTCTCCTCCTTCCAACTCCTCCCTTCCCCTTCCTCCATTCCTACCCCTCCTCCTTTCCCCACCTCCTCTATACATCTCCTCCCCCAACTTCTCGCCAACGCCGCAACTCTTCACGTCGTTGAGCACCACTACCGTAGAGAACGGCTTCCAATCGCCAAAATATAATGAAGGCTGATCTCTGTGTCATTGGCGCAGGTTCGCTAGTTTTGTTATGCTTTCGATCTCGTTCTCGCCGCTCTGTCTTACGAAGGTTTTTTACGGTCGCAAGATTCTTATAGCGTTAGTTCTTTCATCGCATTTGCGCAAATTGAATTCGTTGGCCCCGAAAGTGTCGCTATAAACAAAAGATGATTGAAAATCTGAGAGAGTGCAACTGCAATTTCTGCATCTGATACCATATACTGTGTGGAAAAGAATTTTCTGCGTACGAGATAACTTTTCTCAATTCACGCACACGTCTAATATCTGCGTATGCTGCGTAGGAATGACATTTTCGAATAGATAAGATTGAGGTTGGCGGAAAAATTAAAAGACGGTGTTAGATAAACTAGCTACAAATACTGAGTAAAGAAGCCGGCCATGCACCAGTTACTTAATCTAACGAGAGATAAGTGCAGCAAATAAGTTGATCGCTTCTCGGTGTGAAGATCTATACAGATGATGCATCATCACATCTTAATAGGTAGGATGTCTAAACTTAGTTATTAACCGTTTCAGATGTATTGGCCTGATTCTGTACATGTTTATGATGCTCAAGTGATTTTGAGTAAAAAATGTCATATGAACATGGGTCCGATTCTCAGTTATTGCCGAGTTACGGGCAATTGAAATTATCTCGTCCTTTGATTTGTACAACTCAATGACTGGAAAAATGCGTTGTTTAAATAATTATTCGTATATATTTTTAATTGTTGAAAAATGTATTATTTAATTAATCATCCGTTTACATTGATACTTAATCCATTGTTACAACAGTGAGAAGCATGACGCTTGCACAACAGACGTGGACGTAATTTGCAGGCTCGCAGGCAGCATGTCAGTAGAACGTAAGCTAGCGTTCAGTGTAGTGCGCTGTGACACGTGTGGTATAATTAGCTTTTAATAATGCCGTTTACATTTTCAAATTAAGAGTATGCGGATATGTACTTCGTGTACGGGTTTTGCGATGGAAACTCCATCTCTGCCGTTTACGAATAGTGACGACGATTTTCACAAAGAAGAACACCATATCGACGTACTTTTATACAAGTTCACCGACATTTACGAGAAAATGGCTCATTTCCGTGTCTTTGAGAGCTGAACGTCCAGTACAATTAATGTGGATGAGGAGGAAAACATCATTCAAATGGTTCAGCGAAGTCCACGTCTTAGTACACGAGGAATGTCCGCCCGCCTCAACGTTCCGCGAATGAGAGTCTGGCAAACATTACACCATGAGGGACTTTATCCATACCATATCCAGCAAGTTCAGCATCTTCAACCCGGGAATATGGCTAAGCGGTTGGAATTCTGCCGTTGGTTAAATGCACACCCCCCCTGAACCGTTACATCTTGTTCACGGACGAGGCACAGTTAACTCGTGATGGAATAAACAACACGAGAAAATACCATTTATGGGCTCGCGAAAATTCTCACTGAACAGTAGAAAGTTACTCTCAACTCCGTTTTTCTGTGAACGTGTGGTGTGGTGTCATTGGGAACCAGCTGGTTGGACCGTACTTCTTCCCGCCACGTCTGACAGGTGCCATTTATGCTGATGTTTTGGAAAATGAAATGCCGGGTCTCTTAGAAGACATTTCTCTGCAAACAAGGCTTCATATGTACTACTAGTTTGACGGGGAACCCCTCCATTTTAGTAGGAACGGTACGCTGTATCTTAACAAGAAGTTGCCTAACCGATGGATCGGTCGTGGCGGTGCGCAGGATTGGCCACCGAGGTTTCCGGAGCTCACTCAGTTGGATTTCCATGTGTGGGAGCAAATGAAAAACATTGTATATGAAGCCAAAGTGAGCACGAAGGAAGAACTTATTCAGCTAATTTTTGATGCTGCGAGGAGCGTTAATAACGCTGCAGTTCTTCGTGCTGTTTCACGTTCCCTACTCAAACGGGCCAGATTGTGCATCCAAGCTGAATACGGCCATTTTGAACAATTGTTGTAACAATGGATTAAGTATCAATATAAACGAATGAATATTTAAATAATTCATTTTTCAACAATTAATGTATAAGAATAATTATTTAAAGAATGCATTTTTCAGCCATTAAGTTGTACAAATCAAAGTACGAGATAATTTCAATTGCCCGTAACTCTGTAACATGTGGGAATCGGACCCATGTTCATATTTCCTTTTTTAATCAAAATCACTTAAGGAATGATCCAGAAGTTATGTCATAAAGTCACCGGACACAGGGCCGACTTCAGATATTTCGCCGCCCTGAGGCGGTAAATTTTTGGCCGCCCCCTCCCCCCTCATGTTCCGTGGGTCTCCGATGATCAAGAATTTTACATTATTAATATCTAACATTATCGCACAATCGTGCCAATATTTATTTTACTTAATTTATAAACATAAGTATTTATAGAAAAACTTTAATCTGTAAGACATGTCACATGTCACATATCAATAATAAACACACACACTCTCATATATGTGTGTGCGCGTGCGTGTGTGTGTGTTTGTGTGTGCGCGTGTGCGTGTGTGTGTGTACGAATACACAATATGTATATGTTTACGAATAACAATTGACAATTGTTCTCGGTGGCTTTTATCGGGAGTGCCACAAAATAAAAATCAAATATATTTTATCTTAAGGGCAGGGGAGGCCAGAGGAATTTTCGCGCCCCGGGAGAGATAGCACTCCAGCGCCCCCCTCCGTAAATTATTGTTGAGATAATTACATATAATAGGTTCATTTATTCACCGCTCTGTAAAAATGACTGATAAAGGAAAAATAAACGGAATGCCACCAGCATTCCAGCATGTTCTGCGTTATAAATTCGTATCAAATATTTTTTACTTGCAGGTAATGTATAGATAGTTTGTCGGGATAGCGCCCCCAAGACTTGGGCGCCCCGGGCACTCGCCCGGCTTGCCCGTAGCTCTGGCCGGCTCTGCTTAAGGGCCATATTAATGATATGTTGCTTAATGCGCTGATAAATTAATTCTATAAGCTCAATTAGTATGTTTTTCCTAAATAATGTGCTCGCAATTTAGTGTTTTCCGGCCTCCTTTTCTGTTTTTCAATTCTCCGCAAGTGCTCTTCCATATCACCATCAAATGTTGCTACCATTTCAATGAGCTTTAAAAAATTACCATTGTTAGTATCATACAGTCCGTCAGAATCTTCTCGAAATGCTAAGCATTGTTTGGCAAGATATTTTACTATTTCCACAACCAGGGCTTCAGACAGTATGCGAGTGAGGCAATCGCCTAAGGGCGTAAGGTCGAGGGGGTGGTACATAGAATCTTCACATAAATGCATGACCAAAATTACATATTTGGACCGGATCGAACGAGCAGAGGTGCCAAAATTGCAAAATAAATCTTTTCGGTAATTATGCTTTTGGAAGGAATTGGCATAACCGAATTCAACCAAATTTGATACATAGAGTTTTCACATAAACTCATGGCCAAAATGATATGTTTCGATCTGATTAACTAAGTAGGGGTGCCACAATTGAAAAGTTAAACTTTTCGTTAATTATAAATTTCGAAGGAATTGGCCAAAACGATTTCAACGAAATTTTGCATAAAGGAGTTGTGCAACATAAAACATTAAGATTTTTAGGATAGATATAGAAAGCAGGGCTGCCACAATAAAAGTAATAAATTTTTTTACAAATGTTTGTGTTGAACTGTACACATCAAATTAACCAAATTATAATATTTATTATGTACATATATATATCAAAACATAATAGCATATTTGGACCGGATCAACTAAACACGGATGCCACAATTACAAATTAAACTTTTTCAGTCTCTACGGATTTGAAAGGAATTGGCTCAACGGATGTTAAATAAATTTTATATAAATGATTTTTACAAAATACTATAATGAAATCAACATTTTCAAAACGGAGCTTAAGAGCAGGGCTACCACAGTTAAAGGTAAAATAATATTTATTTTACACGTATTTTTAGAGAGCTGTCCGCATGGATTTTAACCCATTATGGTATATATCCCTCCTTAAGAACTGCATAAACTTACAGAGGTGGGAGGGTTTGTGTACTCTTATGAACCAAAGAGCTATGCTGTCAAGAGATAATTCTCCTGGTAGGACCATCCAAGCCGGAAAGGTCTGAGGAGAAGAGTCAGACTAAGAAGCCGTCTTGGGGGTTTTACATCCCCCTGTGCAAGGGCAGCAGCTTGCACAGTACATCTGTAGGTGGTGATCATGTGCATCTGAACAGCTACAGATGGGAAATCACTCTTGTGAAGCTGCGATGAGGAAAGCAAGGAGAAATTACCTCATTACATTTTCCATGATAGGCTGAAAAGCTGCAAATACCTCTATGGATCTCTCTGGGGTATAATATTCCGGAGGTAAAATAGTCCCCCAATCGGATCTCCGGGTGGGGACTACCCTAGGGGATGCACAGAGGAAATATAACTTTAATAAGAAGAAAGCAAGTAGTGAGAAATTAAGAATATGCACATGGAATGTTAGGACTGTGAATTCAAGGGGTAAACTAGACAACTTAAAAAGGGAAATGAGAAAGATTAATGTAGGTGTAGTAGGTCTTAGTGAGGTTCGGTGGAAAGGAGAAGGCGAGATAAATTCAGACGAATTTCAGATTATTTACTCGGGAGGAGAGAAAAAGGAAAGGGGAGTGGGGATTAAAATGAGAAAAGAGATAGCTAAAAGAATTACCAAGGTAGTGAAAGTTAATGATAGATTAATAGACGTAAAACTTCAGATGGAGCCAGTGGAAATGCTTATAATTCAAGTGTATATGACAACAACTAATGATAGTGAGGACGAAGTAGATAAAATGCATGAACAGATTATGGAGATATTGGAGTAGGAGGGAAAAGGAAGGATCGCCACCATAGTAATGGGAGACTGGAACAGTGTAGTCGGAGAGGGACAGGAAGATAACATAGTGGGAAAATATGAACTATGGAAGAGAAATGAAAGAAGGGAGAAACTTGTGGAATTCTGCTATAGAAATAGATTGATTGTAACTAATACATGGTTTAATCGTCACCAGCTGGGACTTTACACATGGAGAAGCCCAAGAGACCAGAGAGGATACCAGATAGATTACATACTAGTCAATGAAAGATTTAGAAATAGCAATAAAAATGTGAAAACACTGCCAGGGGCAGATATCGATTCCGACCACAACCATTTGGTGGCAAATACACAACTTAGACTGAAAAGCGTTAAGAAAAACATAAGAGTTAACAAGAAATGAAACTTAGAGGAACTCCTTAAGAACAAAGAGGCTATCATGACTGAGCTGGAGGAAAGGTTGGGGGAGAGAGCTGAAGAAAATAACAACAATGTAGATTAGGAGTGGAGATACATTCATTGCAACAATAAAGATGTAATGGAAAAGAAGGTAGGAAAGATAACGGGTGAAAGAATTAAAAAACCCTGGAACACAGCAGCCACGCTGAAAAAAATGGAAGAGAGGAGAAAGTGGAAGAACATAAACACTGAAGAAGGCCAAAGAACGCACAAGAAGTTAAATAATACTTTAAGAAGGGAAACAGATAAAGCCAGAGAACAGTGGATAAATGAGAAATGGGAGGAAATTGTCGAGTGTGAAAGAATTTGTAGAACAGACCTCATGTATAGCAAAGCAAGGGAGCTATTCAAGAAAAAGTCAAGAAAGATAGGACGTAAAGGAATCATAAACAAAAGTGATAAAATGGCCTTGGAGACCGACAATGTAAAGAATGTCTGAAAAGAATACATTGAGGTGCTGTATGACAAAGAAGGCAAGCCAAGAAATATTAAATTCAATGAAAAAAGGGATGTGGAAAAAGACCAGCTAGGACCAAGTATTATCGAGTCTGAAGTTAAAAGAGCAATTGATGACATGGAAAAAAGGAAGGCTGTTGGGAGTGATGATATACCAGTGGACGTTCTTAAGGTTTTGGGGTCGAAAGCAGTTGAGCAACTCACAATATTCTTTAACCAAGTATATGATGCTGGCATATGGCCTGAAGATTTTTTTAGATGTTGTTATGGTACCACTGGAGAAAAAGATCAATGCAAATTGTTGTAACGATTACAGAACTATTAGTTTAATTTCTCATACAGCTAAAGTTCTAACCAGAATAATAACCAAAAGAATTGAAAGTAAAATAGAAAAGGAGCTGCAAGATAATCAGTTTGGTTTCAGAAGAGGAAGAGGGACTAGAGATGCTATAGGATGAATGAGGATGATGATAGAAAGAGCGATAGAAGTCAATACAGATATGTACTTTTGTTTTTTAGATTGGGGGAAGCTTTTGACCGAGTGAAATGGGATAAAATGCTGGGTATTTTAAACAAAATAGGAATAGATTGGAAAGATGAAAGACTGCTTTAAACCTTTACTTTGATCAAAAGTTTAGAGTCAGAGTTGAGGGAGAAGAAATAGGAAGTACTTCAATAGGGAGGGGAGTGAGGCAGGGATGCCCTATTTCACGAGCGATATTTATTATTTATGCAGAAACAATAACAAAAGAGGCGTTGATGGAAGACAAAGGATTTAAGATAGGAGATGAAAGTATTACCACCATAGAATATGCAGAAGATCAGGGATTAATAGCAAAAGACGAGAAAGAACTTCAGAGGATGACAGACAGACTAGTGGAGGTTGGCCAGCAATATGGAATGAAGATCAATACAGAAAAAACGAAAGTCATGGTGGTTTCAAAGGAACATAAAGAATTAAATATAATGGTAAATGGACAAAAATTGGAACAAGTATGTAGTTTCAAATATCTTGGCAGTATTTTAGCGCAGGATGGAAGTAGTACACAGGACATCAGAAGTAGGATTGCAATGGCAAAAGCAGCATTTAACGAGAAGAAGGAGCTTCTCACAAGCAAGAAAATAATTTAAAAACAAGGAAGAAATTAGCAAAATGCTACATATGGAGCATAGCTCTTTATGGTGCAGAGACGTGGACGATAAGGAGAAAGGAAGAAAAATATTTAGAAAGTTTTGAGATGTGGGTATGGAGGAGAATGATGAAAGTGAAATGGACAGAGAGGAAGAGAAATGAAGAAGTATTAGAAATGGTGGGAGAAGATCGGATGCTAATAAAAACAATCAGGAAAAGAAAAGCAAATTGGATAGGGCACATATTGAAAAGACAGTGTTTACAAAGGACGATCTTAGAGGGCAAAATTAGCGGAAGAAGAGGAAGAGGAAGAAAAAGAATAGGAATGTTAGAGAATATGGTGCAGGATTATAGTACTTATAGAGAAATAAAAGAGGCTTCTAGGGAGAGAGAGAGAGATGGAGGCAGCGATTCAGCTGAAACCTGCCTTCGGACAGCAGCATGGTGATGAATGATGATGGTATATATAATCTTCATATAAATAAATAACCCAACTAGTATATTTCAACCAGGTCGACTAAACAGGGCCACCACAATATCAAAGCTAGAATTTTTCTGTAACTTTGAATTTCAAAGTAATTGGCTGACCTGATTTCAATAGGAAATTTCGTCTATAGGGCGGGTATAAAATGGCAAAACAAAATGAACATGTTTAAAACGGATCTAAAAAGCAGAGATGCCACAATATAAGGAAAAATAATTTTTTTATTTCAAAGCAAATACATTTATATTCGATTATACTATGGCGAATTTAACAAATAGCACTCTGTTTGAAGATATCTCAGCAACCAATTGACAGATTTTGATGACTCCTCCATTAATATCAATGTTGAACCAAGAAACCTAGAGACTTAACACTTGGTATACATACTAAAGAACATTGAGGATTTTCGCCTTGGTGTCAGAACTTTGATTTCTTGGAGGTAGGAGGAGGTAACAAATTTGTGTCTCTAATTAATTTGTTCATACCAATCAAAGGGAAATATTGGTCACTTACCATGAGAGTACCTTGAGTTTGGATGAAAATATTATCGAGTGATATGTGCATGAAAATTTCTAAACTCTAAACCCAGGGCAAAGCCCAGTCAATTACGCTAGTTTAAGATTAATAATCGTGAAAGGTTAACTATATTCTTAAATTTAGTAAATAGTTTGCTTTCTGTCGTCATATGCACTCAAGTTAAATTATAGCAAAGCTTTATGTTTATTCGTAATTTAAAATCAATGCAACGGAACTCCACTTATCATAAAAATATGCAAACTCTAGCTATTTTAATAATTAAAGCTATCTTTAGGTTATATTCAAGCTCTATCGCTAATTATGTATGCTTATTTATAAATAATAACAATGTCGAATTAGTATTTGAGAAAAATGTCTATATTAAAAAGCGATTAATTTGAATTACGACTTACCAAATGCTACAAATTTAATGCCAGGGAAATTTCGATTAATTCGGAAGAATAACTAAAACAAAAGTTATTATTGTTAAGAAATGAATTACTCCCGGAACCATGTTTTTTCTCCTTAAAAGGTGCACAGTTAAAATTAACTTAATATACTAAGCGAAAACCATAAAATACGATTTCATTATATCGCATGAAAATACTAACGAGTTATAATTCACAAACTACAAATCTTGCAGTCAAAATTCAAAAAACACTGACGCACTCTTACGATCAGTATTGGTCTTGCTTCGAACACAACCCTTGTGAAACTAATGCCTAAAAAGCGTTCTGCATTTCCCAAATGGGGTTTGAAAATTTCTTATAAAAACATTTTCTCGAAATCCTCTCGTAGCCTCCTTTGCATGCTGACTCCTCCATCTGGATGCAATTTGAGATCCAGGGTCATTTTGCTTTACCCTTTACGAGACAAGACAAATACTCTGTCGTAACTCTTTTCTTATCCGATGCGGTGTCTTCCGGTCACCATTCCGCCAGGTTTTGGGATTTTGTGATCATGTGCTATGTAGAAATCCATTACCGCTTTCAACTCTCAAATTCCGCCAGAAAAAGGCACAAGTTACATCTTTCACGCTAGATTTCCCACTAAGCGTCTCCAAAACCCGACAGATTTGGCGGGAAAAAGTCAGATTGGCTGCACTGGAATACATTGTGTGTTTCCCTTGGTTTTCTTTTACCTCCCTCCCGTTTTTGCAAATATGTCTGTTTGAGCAGGGTTGCCGCCCCTGCTGTAAGACCAAACTTGGCAAGAGGAAACGGCGTCAGTAGGTTTGCATTTGTAATAGAAGAAACTGACCTTTCATTTAGTAGAAAGATATTACCTACCCATTCCCAACAACTACGATACATTAATTATTTTTTACGACCTGATGATTCTCTCTTGCCAACGCGCAATGGGTATCTAAGAGTTAGTGAAATGATTAGCTGATCAGTTTCAAATTTTTAGGGAGAAAGGTGATTTCCTCACACTTTGAATGCATGGATATTCGATATAATACTGAAGACATCATTTTGTTTTCATAATGAAATATTATACGGTTCTCATGCGTAAATTAAAATTTGACCTTTGATGATAAATATTACGTTAACACTATAATGGGTGAAAATTCGCACCATGGATCGCATTTTGGATATTTGATGAAGACAAGTTTTACAAACAACAATTCAGAAAGGTAGAACTTGGCCTAAAATGAGAATACCCAAGACCAAAACTTTGTATACCCACTGCCATCTAGCAGTCAAATTTTGAAAATTACCTGGGGTGAAAATTGACCCATAGTAGTATTTAAGGGTTAAAATATCTTAGAATTGTAATATCGGAGCGAGTTTTGTACTATTCTCTGAGGAAAGAAATGAAGATTCTAATTCTATCGTAGAAAGTTCTTATCGATTGTATTTCTTAGAATTTTTCGTAAATACTGGCGATTTTGCAGTTTTTATCACTCATTATGAGTGTTGCCATAGCGACCACTATTGTTGGACTCAGATTCGCTATATTCTAATACATGCACCGGTAATTTTTGCCGCACAAATACACGTGGTCAATTTAGTCTTCCGTTGTAATGCATTTATAGTATTTAATAACGTTCAATTGTGAAATTTGGGAACACCAAGAGATAAATATCCGCGATGACTTTAAAGCTTTAAAGCCAATATAAGTATTAAATAAATGATCAAATGGAAATTAGGCATCATAAGTTCTGTTTGGATCATGTTACTATATAAAAATTAATATTTTTACACTAATGAACAAATGTATTAAACGTAAGGAATAAGGAAATATTAAAAACAAAAATACCCTTTGAAAGTTTATTTAATATATAATTACCGTAGAAACCCGTGTATAGGACGCAGGGAGGTTTTTGTCGTCCAATTCTAAGAATTTTTTATGTTCCAATGCATAAGACGCTGGAATATTTTTTCTACAAATTCTAGGAATAGGTATTCAATAAATTGCCATGAAAGATTCACATTCATTCAATTGGATGATATTTCTTTCGAATTAACATTTAACTGAATACGAGCTGACAATTTTTCAGATGTACTTATTTGTAATACGAGATTTAAAGTCTTACGTCCTTCCTATTTCAATATGCATGGTAACACCGATTTTGAACATACATAATAAAGGATATAATAAAACACTTTGGAAAGCAACATTGAAAATAAAATGTAGCAAATTTTCGTGACTCCTACCGATTCAAATTAAAAACTCAGTAAAATTGTCTACGATCGCCTGAGACACTTGCAGTGAAAATAAAATATTTCGAGATTTTAGAACAGTGCGGTATCACAAAGGTGCCTATGTTTCAAGAATTAGGCACGGGTTGGGTTATAAGAGGGGAGAAAAGACGAACTAACACTTCAGGAAACTAAATCGGCATCAATATGGCGTCCTATACTTCACGATTATGTAACTGTGTAAAGTGTGCTGAGGAGGTAAAGATGAACTAAACTACACCAAATAATACACTACTACACCAACTACTTGTAAATACTTAAGATGGTAATGAAAACGTGGATCATCTATCGAGTTATAAATAATGTTGCAAATTGCTGTCGTAAAAACTATGTCACCAGTGTCTTAGGGTTAATGTAATTTAACTTTAATTTATTTTAGTTTAAGTGGACTTTTAGAATGAGCAGAATAATGGAAGCTCTTTGCAATTTTTTCTTTGTGTACTACGATTCGCGTTACGAAGCTTTGTAAATCTTAAAGGGGGAGGGATCGACGGAGGTAATATAAGTATTACTGAGATAGAGTCAGCAGTAAGGAAGGGTTGAAGAGTTCTTGCTAACCGAAAGCGTCTGAAGTAGAGACGTCGTTGCCTTTTGGATAGCGTTAACGAAATCTTGAAATTGTAGATTTTAGAAGCGAACAGCGACGTTAGAATTCGTTTTCGGGAGAGACTGCACAGAGAGCATTTTTAGCCTACTTTCCAAAAAATCTGATGTGGCCTCCACATGACTTTCTCCATACCCGTAATATTTCTAAAAATTTCAAATAGGTTACATAATATTAAGTATTTTAAGAAACTGCATGAAAATTTTAGACTTTACAAAGAACAGAAGTAAACTCAAACCATAACCTTCTGATATTAAATATAGTGACAAAGCTCCAACAATTAAGAAAAGAATCGTTACTAAGAGGTAACTAAGCGTCAATTGTTAACAATAGCCGTCGGTAGATGGAGTGGTGGTGTTGCCTAAAAATATCTTATCTCTTAAACAATGCATTGCATGGGAAAATATTTCAAAATGTTTGTAGAAAATTAAATTTCCTACAAATTTCATTCTAATACATTTTTATTTATATCAAATATCATAGAAAATATTTCAAAATAACGGATAAGTGACGAGTAAACACCCACTTCCGGTTGACAGATTTTTACCAAAATCTTTCATAAAAATGATAATAAAATTTCAAATTTACCTGATTTCAGTTAGTGCACCCACAAAAAAGCTATCCCTCTCTCTCCCTCCCTCCCCCTCTCCCTCCTTCCCTACCCCCACACGCACACGCGCGCACGTACGCACATGCATACACACACCCGCACGCACCCACCCATACACACACAGAAATAATCGAGAAAATGGTCCAAACGTGTACAGTGGACCTCAAAACGTGTATTTCCGTTGAAATCTCAAAATCGAATTTTTCATTAAAACAACACTTTCGCCTATACTACGTATGGAGGATGTAAAAATGGAAAGTAGTCTTATGAGATCGCCTCAGTGCCCGTGAGTGTCTCTCCCTAACATCTTCTTCATGAATGAACTGATTTCAACCAAATTAGGTACATAGAAACTTCACATAACTTAATCACCACAATGGCAGATTTGGATGGGATCGAGTGATGTGGCGATTTTTCCTCCCCCCCTTTTACTCCCGCACTTATACGATAGCACTTAACGAATCGCATGTACGAACATGCAAGTACGAATATCGCTAGTTCGAATATCGCCGCTATCGTATATCGCCGATATTCGTGATATCGCCGGACTGAACACCACGCCCACGAACGCTACGCCACGGTCGACACGCCCTCCCGTGGTGCCTCTCTGCTTTATATACCCTAATTACCCCTCACCCCTTTAACCTTCCCTCTTTCCCATGGTTATGCAAGAACAGTGGAAGGGCGACCAATCATCGGGAATAATTCAACCATTTCGAATTACCCGCCTGACGTCATTACCTCCCTCCTTCACCACCGGCGTCACGTGACAGTCCATTCCGATAGTGGCCTTCCGAGCGACGAGACGCACAGCGGAGCAACGAGAGAAGTCGACGCAGGTGTCCCACTCTCGATTCCATTCTACAAGGCAGGACTATTCAGTGTTGAGTGGACATTGACCTACCGGGAGCCGGAAGAGTGATAGTAACTATTGGATGTGATTTAACTGACATTAACTAAGTTTCGTTTCGAATCGCCTTCACCTATGAGGTGTATTTTGTATTGTGGTATTACTTAAATCTATTCAAATTCAACTGTTAGATTGTTATATTTCTATATTTTTATATTCTATCTATAGTTTGTCATTAGCACTTAGCACATCAGTGGATGTTTTTGCACCGAAAATTATAGTTCGCTGCAGTGAGCAGGGGTGCTACATTTGTAAAGTTATACTTTTTGGTAATTATGAATATGGAAGGATTTGACATTACCGATTTCAACGAAATGGTATATATAGGCGTGCAACATATCATAACAAAATCAAGATATTTATTATAGATTAGATACAGAAAGCAAGGCTACCACAATACAAGGAATAAAAACTTTTTTATTTACATATTTGTTATAAACAATCCCAATTTAATACTTATAATAGAGACGTATATATATATATATATATATATATATATATATATATATATATATATATATATATATATATATATATAAGAGGAAGAGGAAAGGTAAACTGCATAATAAGGGGAGGTTGGAACAGCATAGTTGGAGAAGAACAGGAAGAAAATTTTGTCTGGCAATACGAACATGGGATGAGAAAACGAGGAGGGGAAAAACTGGTAGAATTCTGCATCAATAATGATGTGGTAGTGATAAAATATATGGTCCCAAAACCATAAACGAAGGTTATATACATGGAAAAGGCCAAGAGTTAGATTGAGATGCCAAATAGATTGCAACCTAGCAAAACAAAGATTCAGGAACAGCATTAAGATCGCCAAGTCATTACCAGGAGCAGATATTGACTCAGATCACAGCCTTCTAATAGTTGACCTAAGTACAAAGCTCAAACAAATAAGAAAAACGAGAAGAGAAAGACAGACTTGGGATATGGAAAAACTGAAAGAAGGGCAGGATGTAGTCAGCATGCAGTTGGAAGATCGCCTAAGAAATTTGGAATACAACCCAAAGACCGTGGATATATAATGGGAAGAAATGAAGCCAATATCAAGGATAACTTGGACAAAACGATTGGAAAACAAGAGAAGAATATCAGTAAACCATGGATCACGAAGGACATGCTGGAGAAAATGAATAAGAGACGAAAATGGAAAAACGCTAACACTGAAGAAAGTAGAGCCAACTATAGGCGTACAAAAAATGATTTAAGAAGAGTAAGAGATAAAGCTAGAGAAAATTGGATTTAAAAAAATGTGGTGAAACAAACAAATGGAGAAGTTAGGACGGCACGATATGATGTACTCTAGGTCACTGGAATTGGAAAATAAGAAGTCTAATAGAATTCGTGGTTAAGGAATTATGAATACGGATGGGAAGATAGACTCAGAAACAAAGGATGTAGCACAGATATGGGAAGAATACATTCAGGTATTATACAGCAAACGGGCAGGAGCGGCAAAAATAGAACTGGAAAATGAGGAAAACATTGAAGAAGACAACTTAGGACCAAGTATTATGGAGAGCGAAGTAGAAAAGGCGATAGTGGAACTAAAGAAGGGGAAGGCCACGGGCAGCGATGGAATACCGGCTGAGATATTTAAAGTCACAGGATCAGAAGGACTAAAAGCGATCACGAAATTAATTAATAAGATTTACGACACGGGAGAGTGGCCTCAGGATTTCCTAGAAGTGACAATGATCCCTCTAAAGAAGAAGCCAAATGCAATGTCGTGTAAAGACTACAGAACTATACGCCTTCTGTGACACTTCGAAGATCATCACGAGGATTCTTAAAAAAGGCTGGAGAAAAAGGCAGAAGAAATGCCAGGGGAAGATCAATTTGGTTTTCGAAAATGACGAAGAACAAGAGATGCTCTAGGGGTAGATAGAACCATTTCAGAAAGGGCTATAGAATACAGTCAATATATCTGCGTATGTTTCGTAGACTGGCAGAAGGCCTTTGATAGAGTAAATTGGGTAATTTTGATGAAAATATTAAAGAATATAGGTGTAGACAGAAAAGACAGGAGACTGATCAGGAATCTATATGTGAATCCAGTTGTAAATGTCAGGTTTGAGAATGCGGACTCCTGCGTAGTAAATATCGTTAGAGGAGGTCTAAAAAGGGAGTTGACAATATTAGTGAAATGGTTTTCATTAACTAAGATGTTAGGATCCTTTAGACAGATAATATTGGAGAAATCGTCAATTCTCTTTTTTAAAAATAAGTATAGGAATGCCATAACAGCAAGAGAAAAGTCGATTTGCAAAATAATAGCTCTTGAAATTAAGATTAACAAGTATAAACCTTAGATACGATCCACGTTTATTGAATTAAAAATAAATTTGCGGTGTTTAACGTTAAAAATTCTTATATAATCTCCATTAAATATACCATTTGGCAAATTTTATTGGAAAACGTGCTCATCGCGCTTCCAATTTTGATATAGATGAGTGTAGGGGTGGGTATGAATGGGAATGCATCACATATCCTATGGAACTCGATCAAATACTCAAATTCGAAAAACTTCAAAATATTTTCAAAATCATTTCCAGCCGAGATGATAAGGTTAATGTGTAACAGACCGATGTGGTTGAATAAACGCTCCATGACCATCTGGATTTTTGTTCATTACAAATGACGAAGCAAGTCATTATTTGCATACTAATGGAATTGCCAGTAAAAATGACGGTTATGCACGAATGAGGTAATCAATTAAAATTAAAACACTTCCTATTCTACCTTCATCCCCGTCTTTCCCTCTCTCCCATTCTCTTCTTCCCTCCCATTCTCTTCTTTCCTCCCATTCTCTCCATATCTTCCATTCTCTCCTTTCCTTCTATTCTCCCTTTCACCCACTTTCTCACTCTCAGGGATTATACAAATGAGAAATTATGCAAATAGAGTCCGAAATTAATTTCATTTCTGCAATTCACTTACATTATATTTAAAGTATTTTAGAGTGTGCAAGATTGTATAACTACGTCCAATCTAATCTATAGAGGCGTTAAAAACCTAGATTAACTTATAATGAATTGTTATTCGTCGAGAATGATGGTAAAGTTGGCAAGCTATATTGGAATAACCACGCACAAAATATCTTAACAAAAATTTGTAGGTAAATAAATTCATATAAAAATTAAAAATTTCGAATTCAAATCAATCTCTCGATTTAACTGTAAGTGGTGGTAGGTTCAGTTAGCAATAAATTAAACTTCGTTCTTTGATCGGTTAGTGTATTGAAATCGTATTGGAAAAAACAAAATTAAATGATAAAAACGAAATTCTAAGGCTACTTCAATAAAATAAAAGCATATGTGCAATTACCATATTAAAGGATATAGATGTAGAAGTACAGGAGCCTGATCAGGAATCTTTATGTGAATCAAGTTGTAAAGGTCAGTTTGGAGAATGCGGATGCCTGCGGAGTAAATATCGGTAGAGTAAGACAGGGCAGCTGCCTATCGCCGACCCTATTCAATATATATGGAAAAAGTCTAATGCAAGATGCGTTAGAAGGAAGAAGAGATTTCAAAATTGGAGGAATGATTATAAGAACAGTAAAATACGCAGATGATCAAGTACTTGTAGCAAGAAAGAATGAGGAACTACATAAAATTATAAATAGACTAGTAATAACAGGCAGAAAATACGCTACGGAAATAAATATAGAAAAATCCAAGGTCATTTGAATATCGGTCAAAGAGGAGAATCTGAATACAAGAATTGGAGGAAAGCCTTTGGAACAAGTTTCAGACTATAAATACCTTGGAAGCATCATAACAAGGGAAGCAAAATGTACCGATGTGTTCAGGACTAGAATAGGAAAAGCAAAAGCGACATTTAGAAGAAAGAAACACCTACTTACGGGGAATATAAGGGAAGATATCCGCAAAAAGTTCATTAAATGCTATGTATGGAGTATAGCTTTGTTCGGGGCAGAAATATGGACACTAAGAAAAAATTACATCAAATACCTGCAAACCTTTGAAATGTGGAATTTATCCAATTTCTATCATAGTTAAGAGTTATTCTAAATAAACAAAATTTCAATTATCTCTTCAATCTTTGAAAAATGATAGTATAACTTAATATAAGTTCTGATGATGGCCCTGAGTTGGAAGCATTCCTTTACATGTTTTTGTTCCGGTTCTAGTGGCCATTTTGCAATTGTGAAAGATTTTCTAAAGTAGTCGAGGAAGACAGACTGAAATAATAAGTAGCGAGCCATTGAAAGATTCGAGATTAAAAATCAAGTGCCATCTTTCGAATATTCCAATAAAAATCCTGTTCTATGTATTACCAACGATTTTGTTCATGAAGCATACAATAAGAAAGTCGGGACATTATTAGCAAGTGGATCTCATCATTTAAACATATCTGTGATACTCATAAGTGAAAACTGTTATTATCAATTTTTAGTAAAGGAAAATTTCTCTCAGACCAAAGTATATTGTATCATTTTAAAATCCCCAAGATAAACATAAACTCGAATGTTTGGCATGGCAGGTGTATCCGCAAAATTCACCGGAGTTGGCAAGGGTATAGAAAGAAGCTGCATCCGAACCTTACGGCTATTTTGTGTTGGAATTTAATTCTCAGGAGACGGATGGTTCTATTCGGCTCCGAACGCAAATATCATCGGTGAGGTGTTACAATTCTTTAGAAACTTTTACATCTAATCGAAAATGAACAGTTTTTAAATGTAACAAGAAATTAATCCTGGATAGGTAACCTCATCTTTGACGAACGGGATTAGTAACCTTTAGTCGGACAGAGTACGCTATTGATATTTATTAAAAGAAAACAACGTTATCAATTTATATTTTCTTAACATCTCTCACTCAAATAAAAAAAAGGTAAATTCAAATAATAATTAATTTTTCCCAGTGCAGTCCACGCATAAGTTTCCACTTTGTTCTCCGGACATTGCCCGTGAACAATTGCAGCAGTACAATCGTGTCATTACCCTCTTTCTAGATGGACAAAATACACATATGGATCTCTTTCTCTGTTCACCATGATCCTGTCTTTCTTCAGGTAGCTCTACCTGTAGTACATTAGCGATCATCGACTGAATTAATTAAGTGTTCTGATGACAGTGCAAGAACAACCAAGTCTTCCATATGACTATAACTTCGTGGCTCTCAACTAAAGCAAATTTTCACTTGTACAATCAATCACAGCAAAAATGCAAGTTCAGTTGAAGGTAAAAATCGGTCAAAGCCCGATCTGAGATAAAAAAGGTGGTATAAGGGCATTTTTGTTTTGACCACCGTCTTGTGGACGACTGGTTATTAGTCCAGGGTAAAAAGGGGTTCAACTTACGCCATGGTTCTGCTCTTTCCTTCTGAAAAATTAAAATCGTCGTAAGAACAAAACAGGCAAGTAATTCGCCCATCACACTATAAATAAAGATAGACGCTGAGGTATTGTCTTTTCTTTGCGACACCCGGAATGCTAAATCAGCTGCGTAAGGGATCAGCTATCGGGAGGCAGCCTGTTCAGAAAGTGATGCACGGTTCTTTTCTTTGGGTCAAGTTGAATCAGAAGATTTCATGTGCCGGACTAATTGAAAATTATTGCAAATTCTTCATGCATTTATAATGAATGATATGACTTCCAAGCATTCTGGTTATTTGGTGCTAGAGGAATAATTGCTTTCAGCTTTCGGATATTATCCAACGAAAGTTTATGTACTTTATTGATAATGAAATGACTGGGATTTAGCCAATATTTGCTGCACGTGTTGAAACAATCCAAGCCTAAATTGCGCAGCGCTATTTTAAAATTACCAACGACGACTTGATTACGTCCTTGTGCGAGTTTTGTATGAGAATCATGAAATAAGCTCTAAATTAAAGGGTAAATTTAGGAAATACGGTAAAAATTTGATAGCACTTGAAAATTAAGCAAAAACTCTTGACTCAGAAAGGTGTTTTCTTCCTCGTGTTAATAAATTCTATACTCAGCTGGATAATAAGTCTGATAAAGTCTCAGAAAGATGTTAGCTGTTAGTCCCGAGGTTATCGCTAGAGAACGATCGAGTGTACGAATTTCAAAATTGGATTAAAAGACGCAAACCATTTTAAATAGCAAAGATTTGAATGACGTAGACAAACGGCATACTTAAATGCGTCCATTGGATACGATTTTAAACGCAGTGGCTGGGAAGATAACATCCACAAATCCTTATACTTTCATTTATTATATGTTGAGTGCGTAAGAAAGGAAAGTAAAAGTATTTATAACAGATCATGTATTTCAGTTGCCATGAAGATTGCTTTTCTTGGGGTCACTCATAAAGAATGCAAGAAATATCTTATGTTCTAAGTAAATTACGACATTCTTGTTTGATTTCCTTGTAAACGGCTATCCAGTTGATAAAAATGTATATAACAAGAACATTATATTTTCTAGATAAAAAGTTTAATTTGAAGACATTTATTATATGACTAATATTTTACAATATAAGGCAGAAACACCATTTTTGTGACTTGTCAAGTGGCAAAGTGAGATTAGATTACCTATGTGAACTATTTTTATAGTTTTCTAATCTCCACTGCTCAAATGACAATTTTATGAAAAGGCGCTCGATAGTTTCGGGGATAAAACTAGCGGACAGATGTAATCGGATATAATGGCGTCTATTTTTGCATTATTTAAGGAACACGGAAAAATCCAATTATTCCTTCAAATTAGCATTTAACTTTTTACAATTATAAAAATAACCGTTCTTCGTCCCGTTGCATTTTTCGCATTTTGTTTGTTTTGTTGGAATCACTAGTCTGAGAGAGTGTCATGCGGTATACTCCCAGGGAGTCGGTCGAGGAGAGCTAGGAATCGTAACTCTATTCGTATGTTCGCTTAGGTTACTATTTTTCCTTTCCTTCTGCGTTTTTCCTTACCTTACCCATTTCCCGATGAGGAGAACGGCAGAATAAGCGCAAGTGAGCGACTCAGCCGAACTTCTGAGGGAAATACTAAAGGACTTTAATTCATTCCCTACCCCTTTCCCTTCCACCCGGGTGCAAGCGGGCTGTCTTTTGTTTTCATCTTGCACTGGCGCTCAGTTTTGTTAGTTTCCGTTAGTTCAGGTTCCCTTTTGTTATCGATCCTCCGACCACCGAAGACGAAACCGCGGCAAATTACGTTACACCTTAAAATATTTATTATCATTTAATCTATATGAAATTTTTAGAAATATTACCGGAATGGAGAAAGGCATGTGGTGGTCACATCAGGTTTTTTAATTCCTTCTTTAAGACTTCATTAAAAAAAAAATATTTGTCATTATTAAAGTTGTAAACAATGTAATTATATATAAGTTTTGCTTGAAACATTTTACACTGCCATAATGTCATATTTTAAAGAATTATCTTATAAACATTATAAATCATATATCTAAGGTTACCATCTTCTGTACACCGAAAAGGAGGACATTTCCATGTTTTTGGGGGAAAAAAGAGGACAAGAAGGTCATCCGGAATTTAAAAAAGAGGACAAATTTATTAATGCAAACAAAAACAATGTAAACAATATTTACTAATGTTTTGGATTAGCCCATTCATATTTGTCTTGTGAAATAATTTCTTTCATTATCTCTGGATTGCCTCTCAAGTATGTATCAGTGCATGACATACGTTTGAAATTGCACTGCAAAAACAGAATATCTTTTACAGACTTAACATTAAACCTATTCCTTTCTTTTGTCCACTGACTGCATTAGTGAAAATGCTCTTTCTACTTATGCATTGCGAGATGGAATTGTGAAGAAAAACAGCAATTTTCAACATTTCTGAACGGTATTCAATATTCTTTGATTTACTAAAATATTTTACCCACTTTTGATATGCAAACATGTTTTTAAAGTCTTTATTATTAATTTGACCTTTTTTGAGATTGTTCAATTGGTCAAAACACTTAACGTCATCAATGGGTATCAATTGGTATCAGTATCAACTGTTAACACAAAATATCAATTGATCTGAAAATAATCTTTGGTCATAATAAAGTAAAACCATGAGAAATTCTTCGGATAACACGAAATGGCAGTTGAAATAGGGTTTTCAAATTTCCCATTATCGCCCCAGGAGGGAAAATGCCACTACCTGACCACCTGAAACAAAATTTCCTTCCATGACTCATTGGATCCTCTCTCTCTCTCCCATTTGAACGAGCCGGTGTGCAAAATCTTTCTCAGTCATAGAAATAATTTAAAGTTAAATTTGAACTTAAATATTTACTATTAAGATCAAGGTGCAATAAAAAATACCTTTTGAAATCTGGTATTCATAAATGATAACCTCATATCAAAATGGAAGCATTGTCAGGACTATAGTTTGTCAATTTAAAAATGTGTAATGCCTAAAAATACCTGTATAAATTATTGCCTTTTTTGTGATTCAAATAAGATGGTACAGTGGCAGAACTAGGTCGGGGCAGTGCCCCAGGGCTCGGACCCTTGGAGGGGCACGGACTGCTACCCACTTGATAGTCTATATTTAGTAATAGCCTTGAGAATTATTACGTATCATTTACATGTATCTGGCACAGTCTGGTACCATGACATCCGGAAAAGAGAGTGCCAGTACCATACTTTTAGATATCATTGGCGACGATGTGTAAATACTCGCGTCGGTGAGAGCAGTACAGCACAGGAACCATTTATTTACCTTCAATGGTATATCCAATTTAATCATATGTAGCAATGAAGCAGCATTATTTCAAGGTCAAACATAATTTTAATCCTTAGGGAGCTTTTATACCAAGGTGATTTGTGATGGAGATTTGATTTTGATATGACTGCAACTTAAGTCACTAGAAAGTCATCGTCACCTGAACTTTCATTCCAAAGTGATTAAATTTTGACATGATGACAATGTTTAATTCGGGACAGTTTAAAATATGTGTTGATGATTCTCTAGAAATGATCCGGTTGCTAACCAAACATCAAAAAATTCTTTTAAACAAGAATATTTGCAGAAATACATTAACAAGTAATGGCAAAATGTAGTTCTTTCACCTTATGGGAGATTGGGGCTAGATGGCCAACTTAATAGTTAGCGATTTTTGTATTTTTACTAGTGAGTTTATAAAAATTTTCAATATACCATTGCAAATTATATAACTTTCACCACAATTTAATTTAATACGGATGCGTTACTAAAATTGTAAAAGGTGGTATTTTGTGATAAACATAACCTCTGCATGCATGCTAACTTATCCTGTTGATGGGGTAAGTTGGCCCATAAAACACAATTCATACATAAGGACAGGTTGCATAATAAAACAAACACAATGTTATTGGCATATATATATATATATATATATATATATATATGTATTTGGCATGTAAAAACGTCAAAATCATTAGTCTAGTCAGACTCACACCTATGTCACGCCAACAATGCATTTGTTTCAGGGTGTTTCTCGGCTTTGTTGCTAACAATATATATATATATATATATATATATATATATATATATATATATATATATATATATATATATATATATATATATGAACTAAAGAACTGAAGAATTAAATTACAAAAATGACAGTATATATGGGGCAAATTGTATCACTGAGCCAATATGCCCATCTTTAAGTGGGACAACTAGCCCCATCATCAATTTTCAACTTTTAACCTTCGTATAAGCAGTTTGGAAGGATCATTTAAGCCATTAATCCAATTATTCTATGCAATTACTATAAAGATATTTTCAATCACTATCATCATCATCATGCTTCTGTCCGAAGACAGGTTTTAACTGAATCGCTTCCTCCATTTCTCTCTCTCCCTAGAAACCTCTTTTATACCTATATAAGTATTATATCCCTGCTTTATATTATCTAATATTCCTATTCTTTTTCTCCCTCTTCCTCTTCTTCCACTAATTTTTCCTTCTAAGATCCTACTTTGTAAACACTGTCTTCTTAATATGTGCCCTATCCAATTTGCTTTTCTTTTCCTAATTGTTTTTATTAGCGTCCTTTCTTCTCCCACCATTTCTAATACTTCTTCGTTTCTCTTCCTTTCTGTCCATTTCACTTTCATCATTCTTCTCCATACCCATATCTCAAAACTTTCTAAATATTTTTCCTCCTTTCTCCTTACCGTCCACGTCTCTTCACCATAAAGAGCTATGCTCCATATGTAGCATTTTGCTAATTACTTCCTTGTTTCTAAATTTATTTTCTTGCTTGTGAGAAGCTCCTTCTTCTCGTTAAATGCTGCTTTTGCCATTGCAATCCTACTTCTGATGTCCTGTGTACTACTTCCATCCTGTGCTAGAATACTGCCGAGATATTTGAAACTACTTACTTGTTCCAATTTATTTGGCCATTTACCATTATATTTAATTCTTTATGTTCCTTTGAAACCACCATGACTTTCGTTTTTTCTGTATTGATCTTCATTCCATATTGTTGGCCAACCTCCACTAGTCTGTCTGTCATCCTCTGAAGCTCTTTCTCGCCTTCTGCTATTAATCCCCGATCATCTGCGTATTTAATGGTGGTAATACTTTCACCTCCTATCTTAAATCCTTTGTCTTCCATCAACGCCTCTTTTGTTATTTTTTCTGCATAAATATTAAATAACGCTGGTGAAATAGGACAACCCTGCCTCACTCTCCTCCCTATTGAAGTACTTTCTGTTTCTTCTCCTTCAACTCTGACTCTAATCTTTTGATCAAAGTAAAGGTTTTAAGCAGTCTTTTATCTTTCCAATCTATTCCTATTTTGTTTAAAATACCCGGAATTTTATCCCATTTCACTCGGTCAAAAGCTTTCTCCCATTCTACAAAACAAAAGTACATACCTTTATTGACTTCTAGCGCTCTTTCTATCATCATCCTCATTCATCCTATAGCATCTCTAGTCCCCCCTCCACTTCTAAAATCAAACTGATTATCTAGCAGCTCCTTTTCTATTTTACATTCAATTCTTTTGGTTATTATTCTGGTTAGAACTTTAGCTGTATGAGAAATTAAACTAATAGTTCTGTAATCATTACAACATTTTGCATTGTTCTTTTTCTCCAGTGGTACCATCACAACATCTAAAAAATCTTCAGGCCATATGCCAGTATCATATACTTGGTTAAAAAATTTTGTGAGTTGCTTAACTGCTTTCGACCCCAAAACCTTAAGAACGTCCACGGGTATATCATCACTCCCAACAGCCTTCCTTCTTTTCATGTCATCAATTGCTCATTTAACTTCAGACTCGGGAATACTTGGTCCTAGCTGATCTTCTTCCACATCCTCTTTTTCATTTAGTTCAATATTTCTTGGCTTTCCTTCTTTGTCGTACAGCGCCTCAATGTATTCTTTCCAGACATTCTTTACAATGTCTGGCTCCGATACTATTTTACCACTTTTGTTCATGATTCCTTTACGTCCTATCTTTCTTGCTTTGCTATACATGAGGTCTGTTCTACAAATTCTTTCACATTAGACAATCTCCTCGCATTTCTCATTTATCCTTGAGTTAGATAAGTATTTTGGCATACAAGTTATTTAATAATATTTAGAAATGCCCGAGTGTGAAATACGCGAGATCGGCAAGTCTTTACCTGGCTGTTGAAGTGAACGGACGTGCCTTTCACTTGCTCCTGCGAGCTCCTACGTAGCCTCGAGCGACTAGAGTAGCTGTAGCATTAGAGTAGCTGTAGTGTTAAGTAGAACTAACAATTTACTTTATTCTATTGTTATCCTTCGGTAATTTTATTTAACATTCGTTTAAGTTATGTAATTAGTTTTGTTATAACATCCACGTTATAGTTTTTATTTTTCTCTACCGTAATAGTTAACTTTTAAGCCTCGTAGTTTCTTGTTAGAAATTTCATTCTCCCTTTTACAAAATAATATTTATATCATAGTAGTTATTGTGTATTAGCATATTCTCGTTACATTTGTAAGGTTGTTTTAGTTTTACGCTCCATAGTATTTATATTTTTCGTTGTTGTGTACTATCATCTCCTGTGCGTGATCTAACCTTGTTTGTGTTGTTTACGCCTTTCACTTTATACCTGCGCTTGACCCTTTCTCGTACGCTACACGAAGAGCGTCCCCGCTTTAAAACAGACCAAATTCTTTAGCCTTATCCCATTTCAGCTTTTGTTTTTATATTGTAACTCTTTTGCGTTAGTATATAAATTAGGTAAGTTTAGGATGGCTTCACCGAGGACTCCCGTTTCCTCCTTCTTGTGCGCCGCTGGTTGCGAGGCCATGAGGGCTCGAATCACGGAGCTGGAGAGGGTGGTTGCGGACCTCCTTCAGAGGGTGGAAAGGTCCGAGGCAGCCTTGGTTCGTGTGGGGGGTGCGGGGTCATCCCTGAAAGCTCGCCGCGCCAAATTGGCGGCCCGGGTTCGCCTGGGTGCGGCAGCCGGTAGAGTGATCGGGGTTGACTCTGACTCCTTACCGCGGGCTGAGGGTCCTCGGGCTGGGAAATCCGATGAGTGGAGAGTGGTGTCCACTCGGGGAGATCGTGGGGTGGTGCTGCGGAGGCAGGGAGTTGGAAATGCTTCGGCGGACTCGCTTCCTGTCAGTAATAGGTTCGAGGTGTTGTCGGAGGACGACTCCACGGCCATTGCGCCCGTACCCACTCCCGTCTCTTCGATGGAGGCCGGGCCCAAGGGGAGTCGGGTTGGGAAGGGAGGGTTGTTAGTGTTAGGTAGCTCTAACGTTCGGCGTGTAATGGCACCCCTGTTATCCAGTGCCCGCCGGGAGGGAGTTGAAGAGCGGGTCTTCTCCAGATGTATATCAGGAGGCACGGTGCCGCAAGTGACCAACACGGTGAGAGAAGCGGTAGTGGCGACAGGTTGCTCTCGGCTGCGGGTGGTGGCCCATGTTGGGACTAACGACGCCTCGAAGCGCGGGTCCGAGGAGATTTTAAGTTCTTTTAAGGACTTAGCCTCTGAGGTTGCTCGTGTCCGAGAGGAGTCGGGTTCCGATGTGCGGCTTACTGTCTGCAGTATAGTCCCTAGGATTGACCGCGGTTCTGAGGTTTGGAGTAGAGTTGAAGGTCTGAACCGAAGGCTGTGGAATTTCTGTCGGGACTTGGGAGTGGACTTCGTCGACCTACGACCGAATATCGAATCGTGCAGGGCACCACTGGATCACTCTGGTGTTCACTACACGCCCGAATCGGCTCAGAGAGTAGCGAGTAGGATTCTCGAGCACAGTAGGGATTTTTTAGGCTAGAGAGTAGGGCAGGGTGTAGGTCAGTTTTGGGTCAGGGGATAATCGATGCATTTGTAGAAAATAAGAATCCCGAAAGATTATCTAATGATAGAATATACACCGTGCGTGACATGCAGCACCAATTTCGCGATAGGTCATTGATAGAATGTTCCGTTAAGGGCGCGACGGGTCGCAATTCCAATTTTGATGCGACGCCATACAGTCGTGGAAGTGATTGTGGTGGGAGCGCATGTAGTTTTAGAGTGGAAGAGAAAGTCAAGGGTGAGATTAGCATGGGAAGTGATAGTGAGAAATTAAACGTCTTCGTACTGAACTGTCGCAGCATCCGTAGGAAAATTGCTGAGTTCGAGCATGTTATTCGCAGTCTGCATGCCGACGTCGTGATAGGCACAGAAAGTTGGTTAACGGATGAAATTCAGAGTCAGGAGATATTTCCTAGAGACTATCGTGTCTATAGAAAAGATCGGGCGGGGGAGTTTTCATAGCGGTTAGCGATAAGTACGATAGCAGTGAGATTCCGATAAGTGACGAGGATATCGAGAGTGTTTGGTGCCGCATAGGTAAAGATGGCTCCAAAAAGGTGTTCATATGCTCGTTTTACAGGATACCTAACGCTGGTGTAGATTGTATTTTAAGTCTCGAGAAACAATTATCAAAGCTTAGACTGATAAATCAAGATGGTATCGTTATAGTCGGTGGTGACTTTAACTTACACTCAATTGATTGGGAAAATCTGTTTCGAATCTAGAGGTAAAGAACGTGAATCCTGTGAGGCATTAATCGAAACATTCTGCGAGCACTCTCTCCTTCAATTAGTCAGAAAGCCAACGCGATTGGGAAACATATTAGATTTATTAGCAACTAACGTCCCAGAAAGAATAAACAAAGTCACCATTGAAGATGGGATAAGTGATCATCAGGCCGTATATGCAGAGTGTAAGTTGAAAATCGATAGGCACCCCAAGCCTCAAAGAAAGTTTTATATATTTGCTAGGGCAAACTTTTCAAGCTTCAGGTCGCGCCTACGAGAAATACTACCTGGCTTCCGTGATATGACCGAACGATCAGGTGCTGAGTCGTCATGGAAACAATTCAAGGATATAATGCTAGAGAGTATCGATAAGTACATTCCAATTAAATCGAAGGTCGACAATAAAGAGCCACGTTGGTACAATAAGCAAGTTAGGAGTGCGCTTAGGCGTCAGAGAATATGCCACGCGAAAATAAAAAATATGCCGTCTACATCATCCGATGAATATAGAGCAACTAAAGTTAAGACGTATAAGGAATCCCGCGCTAAAGCGAGAACTACTATGCGCGAGGCTTTTACTAACTTCCGGAATAAGGTATTAAATAATTATTTGAAGGAGGACCCTAAAGCGTTTTGGTCCTATGTGAGAGAGGTCCAAGGTAGAGGCCCTACAATACCTTCCCTGCGTAATGACTCGGGTGACGTTATTCATGATAGCGTAGAGAAAGCCAACCTGTTAAACGGTCATTTTGTAAAAGCATTCACAGCCGTCAGCGACCATTGCGTACATGTTGCACCCGTAATAAGGGGGGGAGGGCTGATGGACGATATAGTATTTTCTGAGGTGGGAATAGCAAAGCAATTAAGTTCCATCAGACATAACAAAGCCACTGGCCCCGAAGAAATTCCTGCTCGCGTTTTAAAAGAATTAGCAGAAGAAATAGCACCTTTTCTTCTGATTATCTTCGAGAAATCCATTTCTCGCGCAGAGGTCCCTAGCGACTGGAGGTTAGCGCACGTTACCCCAATTCATAAGGGCGGAGACAAGGAGAACCCAGAAAATTACAGGCCGATTTCTTTAACTTCGATATCTTGTAAGATTCTCGAACATATACTCGTTAGCAACATAATGCGATTTCTTGATAGTAATTTATTGTTAGATGATTGTCAACACGGCTTCAGGAAAGGCAGGTCATGTGATACTCAGCTCGGTCTTTTTGTTAATTGTTTATTGAGAAGCGGAGAAAAGAATACGCAGGTCGATGCCATCTTCTTAGATTTTAGGAAAGCCTTTGATAAGGTACCTCACAGGAAGTTAATAACGAAATTAGAAACCTTAGGCGTAAATTCTAAAATCGTTAGTTGGATCCGTGAGTTTTTAAATCATAGGAAGCAGATGGTTGTTATAGATGGGAAATCTTCGAACTTAGTGGAGGTTGTCTCTGGCGTTCCACAGGGTAGTGTAATTGGTCCGTTATTATTTCTAATTTATATAAACGATATCAGCTCAGTAGTCAGAAGTAAAATTAGGCTTTTCGCGGACGACACCGTCATCTATAGAGAAATAAGCAATCCGGAAGACCACCAGTATCTCCAAAATGACCTAGAAGCTATTTCTACATGGTGTAAGGAATGGCAGTTAGAGATAATCCAAAAGAAAAGCTGCGTCATCAACTTCTGGAGAACCAAGAGTATCTCGTTGAATAATAATTATTCGTTGGACGGAGTAGATATTCCAGTTTCAGACTCGATTAAATACCTCGGAGTCACGATCCATCGTGATCTCTCGTGGGACACCCACATTCGCCGATTGATAGGTGCCGCTAACAAAAAGCTGGCCTTTATAGGGAGAATAGTTCGAAATAGCTCCAAAAAAGTGAAAGAATTATGCTATTTATCCTTGGTTCGACCGCAGGTCGAATATGCTTCAGCTGTGTGGGATCCTTACGAAAAGGGACTCACTAACGAGATAGAAAAGGTTCAGCGCAGGGCAGCTAGATTTGTAAAGAGGAATTACGATAGTAAACAAAGCGTAACATCATTAATAGAAAATCTGAAATGGACATCGTTAGAGGAACGTAGGCTGCAGGCTAGAACTAAACTACTGGAAAAATTTATGTCGGAGGGACTAGCGAATGAGGTAGTAGGACTTATCAGAAGCCCGACGTATTTCGGAAGGCAGGACAGTGATGATAAGATTCGCGAGATTGATTGTAGAACGGAGCGATATAGAGGATCGTTTTTCCCTAGGACGATAAGAGACCATAATAGAAAAAGATGACGTAGGAAAACTATGGACCCTTGGTGCACTGCACCCCCTGCCATCCACCGAAAAGGTGACTTGCAGGGTATAATGTAGATGTAGATGTATATTTTTAAATGATAAATCCATGTTCCCTCATCCCATTTCCGACTCAAATCGTCGATTCGATGTTTGGTTGAAGCTGGTTGGGAATCCTAAGCTACTGTCCATGGACCGAATGGCCATCTTTAACACCAGAAGACTTTGCCTGACACAATTCTCTTGGGAGAATTTTATTGAAGGCACTATTAAACTATGTACTTTTATTATATCAATAATGTTTGGAGTGTATTATGTTTGCTTATGAAATGCTCCTAAAGAAGCTCTTATGTGATATTCATTCTTTTTTATACTATGCCGACATTGTCCTATATATGTTTCTACAGATCAATGGGCCAATAATATTGTTATATTTTGTAAATTGATTTGCCTTCATTTTTTCGCAATAAACGTTTAAAAAAATGTTATTTTTTCTTTAGAAGTTTACACCAATTCCCACACCTACATTTGATGGGTAAATTGTTTTTAGAACTGAAAAAAATTGGAGGATCATTCCGTCCAATTTATGGAATAATTAAACATTTTGGTTTAGGGAAAATCCGCTGCCCTACGAAAAGCGGCAATCGGGTCGGGGAGTAAAGGGGAGGGAGCAGGGGGAGGAGATGTAGCAGGAGGAGGAGAAGAGGAGACGCGACTGCTTACGTAGCTCGTTGCCTGGCAACCTCTTCGACCAATGGGAAGGGAAGGGCATGGGAAGGGTTTCCAAAACGCACTGAGGCGGCGGAGGGGTTGGAGGGGTAACGTTTACACGGTACTCGTTTTCTAACATTGAGTGTCGCGACCCTGCCTAATTGGCACCTGCGAAAAATTTGAATTTACCAGTCGTCTCTCTGTATCTGAAAGAGATATCAGATAACGTAATTCAGCATTTTTCGTCGTGCTTACTTAAAACAAAATGTCGCAGGAAGTAAAAATCCGGACATTTCAACAATTTTATAAAAATCCGCCCGGACAGATATTTTTGACAAAAAATCCGAACAAATCCGGGTAAAAGAGGACGGATGGTAACCTTAATATATCACATGTATTATATATTGTATATTATAAATAATATATATCCCAACGCCGTCAAAGCAATGTTAATCGCACATAGATATTTTGTCATCCATAGCAAAATATATGACTATTTTGTTTACTTATTGCTCTTCCAATGTGAAATATGTTTCGAAGTATTTTTTGAAAATTATTTAGTGTTAATAAATTAATATCATTTATAGAGATATATAGATATTTAGATAATTATTCTTGAGACAACAGCCATATTTATTACTATGCAAGGAGAAAGCCCGGTCCGAGACACAAGATTCTTTGAAATGTTAAAATTCGAATAAACTCAAATATAAATATAAAATTTGAAATATTACGAATTAATTAACAGAGTCGACGATAAGAATAGGAATTGAAATTCCTTTCCCTGTGAAGTACTGTAAATCTTGCGTCGAAATCTCAATTAAAAGACAAAAATATTAAAAATCATAGTTCTGCATCGAGGATTCCTACCGATTAAATAACAATCAAAATGAAAATATAAAATCACTTGGAATCGAAATCGGACTTTTGATTTACACGGCGGATAGTCAAAAACTTCATATGGTTTGAAGATAATTGAAACTGAAAGAATCTCTAATATTTTTGCTGCCATTCTCAAGTTATTTGACCTAATTCGAAATATGAATGCATGTTACGTCCTCATATGTGGACACCTTTCACTATCGTGTAATTATTAATCGGATTACTTAACCCAAATTGCTGATTCTTACCTTTATTTTATTAGTTTTTACACCTAAAATCTTTTTTTAACTACATATTAAAAATAAAATAAAACGGGACCAAGATCCCGGTACTGGTGGTTGGTTGTTGTTGATTTGTATTTTTGGTTAATCAACGTATTAGAAAATTTGAACCTCTAAATAACGGGATTCAAAAATTCCGTCGGTATTGCAAATCCTAATTTCTTCAGCGCCTCGTCAATCCAACGTTGGCTCCTTACATTGTGGGTGCGTATCCGCATGCCGCATTCATAATTTTTCTATTATTGATTTTAAGAGAGTTTGCTCTCAGAATGTCCCGCGTTCCCTTTGGTAATAGATTTGGAATAGTTTCCAAATTATCTTAACCCTAACCCTCGGAATTTCTCAACTCCCCTAACTCTCATATCAGTATCTTACGCCCCTCGCCAAAGCATGACTATTCTAAAGCCTCACTGGCCGCCTCACACCTTCCGCAGCCTCAATGCGCTTATAGCCTCACCATCGATCTTCCCTCGCTCCCTTCATAACTCCTTCCGCGCTACTTTCGACAGTAATTTTAGGAGAACTTTAAGTAATTGGTTTCATTTGCTACGCAATAAGTCCCCCGGTTAATCAATGCACAAACACTCAAGATGCGCTTTTCTCTAATCTAAAATTATCTTCCATCCAACTCTTCCGTTCGCAATTATTTCTCTCTTTCTCATCCTTCGTAAACACCATCACTCATTGTAAGGTCTAACTTTAAGATGGAATTGAGCAAAAATCATTTTCATACATAAAATCCATTCTAAAAAATGAAGCGCTTTATTTCTTAGGAATTTGCACGCAATGTGTCTCCGACGAAATTTTTACTAGGGTCGAGGAAAAGAAAGCGATTCTTCGAGTCACCTACCAATACGGCGGGTTTTTCATACCTCATTTCACTTAAAGCGTGTTCGTCGTAGATATCAAGAAAACTTAACACTCATAACAAAGGCAATTATATATTATATCAATCATTCCAATTTAATAGCTATTAACGGTATTTTTTTACACAAATTTAGATCCAATGACCATTTATTAATATCGTTAGCACAAGAAACTGTTCTTGGCACGAACATCTGTCGGATACTCTCATTTGGAATTTACTGACCGTTTGTGGTGCTCTATTTTTTCCGTCTTGGGACTGTAACATGCGGTTTAATACTGTGATCTATCAAGAAAAAACTATTTTAGGAAATGTACTTGCCTTGGGTATTTCCAATAGCCACAACATGGTTAACTTGAGGCCACTACATTTTGTAAATTGCTTGTTAATGAATTTTTTCAGCCATAAGACGAGCTCGATAGTTCTTTGTTGGATTGTGATCGAAGCAATCACGCACACAAGCACTCGAATACACGCACACAAGATATCTAGTATTGAGGTAAACATACTGAATACGTATTTCGAGAGCAATGCTTTGATCATCAGTAACTGATGTGTAATGAGGGGGGAGGAGTGTTGTTGCCCATATTTATATATTTATGTGCTGAAGTGAAAGGGGATGTAGGTAGATCCATTACAACGTAGAGGTGAAAGAGGGATTGAGCCGCGGTCGTTATTCATAACGGAATTTTTGTTCCTGATTATGTGTATGCATTCTAATGCGTCTAGTTTGTTTTGGTTGGTTATTGATTTAACCAGTGTTAGGTGTTGAATCTTGTTTGGGTAGTGGTGTTCTTGGATTTGTTTTTCTACGCTAGATTTGTTTAATCTGTTGTGTCTAAAATGTGCTATATGTTCCTTGAAGCGTGTTTCTATATTTTGTTTCGTTTTTTCCGATATATATTTTTCGTATCCTTCACATGATATTTGGTATATGCCGGATTTGTGTAAGTAAGATATTTTATTTAAGATGTGTAATAAATTTACGAGTTTATGTCATTAATTTATACTGTTTTAAAATTGAATTTTGAGAAGATCTTTTGTAGTTTGATGGTGAGCTCGGGAGCGAAGAGGATTTTATGCATTTTTTAGTCTTTGGAGGGAGTGTCAATTAGTGTTGTGTGAGTTTTTACGTGGAGTCTATGTTTATGTTTACGTAGAATGTTTTCAATCGTTTCGGTGTCGCATCCGTTGACTGTTGCACAGTTCTTAATATGCGTGAGTTCTTTACGGTAATGTGATTGGAAGAGAGGTACGTGAAGGTGTCTATTTATCTTGGAATGAAAAGGGGCCAATTTATGTGAGATGTGATGATTTGAATCGAATGGGATATATCTATCTGTGCATGCTGGTTTTCGGTAAATGTTGAATTTTAACTTATTGTTGTCATATTATTAATAAGTCTAAGAAGGGTAGTGTGTTGTTTTTTTTATTTTTCAGGTGTGAATAGTATTGGTCGTTTAGTTCTTGAAGGAAGTTAGTGATATTTTATTGTGATGTGTCCAAAATTGCGAAGATGTCGTCAACGTATCTAAGCCAAGTTTTGGGAAAGTGAATAAGGTTTTGCAGTGTTTTTTCAAATTGGTTAAGAATAAATTTGAAAGGAACGGTGTCCGAGAATTATCCATTGTTGTACCATGATTTTGCTGGTATATGTTTTTGTTTATTGGAAGGAATTTTGTTTCATGAAAAGGCGTGTTAATAGGACGTATTCATCGACTATTTTTGAGGTAGGTATTGTTCTTTGAGCCAAGATTCAAGAAAGTTTAATGTTTCTTCTGTTGGAACGCTGAGAATATTATTTAACAGGACTGGAACGTGTCCTTGACGGCTAGCGTGTGTATCTGTATTCTTCGCCACCCTCACACAATGACCTCCGTAGGGTTCTACTTTACCAACCACGGTTTCGTGAGTCTGTTTACTCCTGTTTGATCTTGATGATGTGAACTGTAAAGCATGTATGAATAACATACATAAAACAAATTAAATGATAAAGTCAGGACTGGAGCTACTACTATAGGCGCTCCAATGCAAAGCGTCTTTCATTAATATTAGCCTTCAGGAGAATTGATGTCTTTATTCTTCTAATCTTTTTATAAGATCTTCATTTTTATACCATTTTATTTGCAAAGATTATACAGACATTCAAAATAACTATCGTGATTATTTAGTTGTTCTAATCGTTCTTCCTTCAAAGATTTAACAGCCGTATACAAAATGTTATATATATCTTATGGATTCTGTGCGATTCATTTTTATGTACATAATCAAATAGTCTATTTTCCTTTTCAGGGAGTATTTCAAGCGTATTTTATATTATAATATATTCACTAATTCTTTAGAAGCTGTTAGCAATTCTTCAACGCTCTGATCGGTGCGATATTTTATAATAAATGCCAATAAATTATTAATAGCTCGTGAAGCGGATCCGGCATTTTAATTTTTATCTTGAAGCTCGAAGCAGTTAACTCGATTTAAAAGGTCTTTCCCAATGCCGGATTGATCGGGGTAGTTGCCCCAGTGCCCCGTGTTAAAAGGTGACCCACGGAGGTCCCAGACTGTTTGAGGTGGAAGGAGAGACCTGCGAAACATTAGGCGTCAGGGCCTCTGAGCTCCTTAATCTGGCCATGGTCTTGTCAAACCACCAACGAACGTAACAACTGAAAACCTTCTATAAAATAAATAAAATAAAATATTAGCCGAATATTTTGCTAATTAGTAAATCCGATCATATTCAAATATCTCGAATAAAGCATCGCAGATTTTCCCGATTTGATAAATTAATGTCTACGCACATAAATTTGGAACTCATAGCTGTTGGGTACATTAAGTCCTGAACTATATTGTGCCTCATTATTACAAGTTTACGGAAAGCTTCACTTTATTGATTTTCTTGTATTTACATGTATAAAATGTATATTATATTTATTATCTTCTTTGTAAGTTGCTCAGAAAATTACTTCTAATAACGACTAAAATGGCAAGCAAAGACGCTAGAATCACACAGTAGCTGTAGAATATGACAAAAAAGACAAAAAATAATGGTCTTACCGTAATAATTCTGCTTTTAGTGATGATCCTCAAAGTGATATAAGTTGCGTCAGCACTAGGTAAAGGTATCCTTCAGACTAAAATCTCTGGAGCGATCCATGCATATTTCCTATACTGTCCGAACGCATTCTTTTTCGACAGGCCGCATCGTAAATATCTTTGAAGGCACTCAGATACGTGCAGACAATGGCCATTTTCTTTCTCTCAATGTGTTGATCTGAATGAATGGTGACGAAAAAGAAAACAGAGAGGTTCTCTCTCCTCCCAAGAAGTGTTGGGCGATTGAAAAACGCATTTCGTCTTGAGAGAGAGCCATTTATGGACAAATAAACATCTCCTGTGATAATCGAACCGAAACAGTGCTCATATCTATACTGTGCAGAGGATTTTAGAAGTCACAATTTCCCAGTCTACGCTCTTTGCGGTTGCAGGTTGTGATCACTTTCTCAGCTGAGAGCACCTATCTTTGCGTGTATATGAACATACAATTGATATTGGTCACACCACATTTTTTTGTTACCCTTTCTGGTCACACCATATTTTTAGGTCACCCTAATAAGTGATGTTGGTCACTCTGGGGTGCCTCAGGCACACGGTTGGGAATCACTGATGTATACCATTTTTATTGTATTTTGCTATAATTCTTAAATACCATATTTTATGAAAATCCTTTCTGTAAAAGCCGAGAACGAATATGTATAGGGACGGACGGGCAGACCAAAGCTAATAGGCGCTCAGGTTGGAAACGAAACTCGCCTAAAAAGACACATTGAATATAGTTTGTTGTCTGTCTGTCTGTTTGCTAATATATCAGTTGCCTGAGACTTGGTTATACTTTTTAAACTTTTAAACTTTTAAAATACATTTCACCTGATTTCGTGTACAGACGGACAGAGAAAACGAAAACATAAGCGCGATTATGAAATAAAACCGCTAAAAGGACAAAATTCTTTTAAAGTAGGTAGGTATATATAAGAAACAGAAGAACATCTTGAGGAAAATTAATACGTTGTAGCGTCTTTTCGTCAAAGAAAATTCGTCACTACGACAATTGGTCACAGACATTTGGTCACAGTAACAGTTGGTACATACGACATTTCATCACACACGACTTTTGGTACCTACGACATTTCGTCACAGGTGATATTTGGTGCCTGCGATATTTCGTCACAAGCGGCGCTTACGACCTCAGACATTTGGTCACAGGTCACATATGGTACCTACGAAAGTATAAATATAATTTTAGACCAATACTCAGGATCTGAATTTACAAAATGAATGTATAAATTTTAAGGCATTTCTAAAGGACATAAAATTAAATGAAAATGGAAGTGTTGGTTTAGGATGCTCTGATATTTACAGAATAATATTTGATAAAAAATTAATGGATTTTTTCCTTATCTATATACCTACTGCCTTGAGAATATATTTAACATTACCTATTATGAATTGTGAGGCGGAAAGGCCATTTTTATAAATGCCTTATGTTAAAAATAAATTTACATAAACAATGTTTCACGAAAGATTAAATTACATATATTTAATATCAACTGAGAGTGATATAACTAAGTCATTAGCATTCGAAGATACTATAAAAATTATTGTAATTTAAAGGCGAGAAGAATGATTTAATGTAAATAAATCGATAATTATATAAATACAAAAATATTTTTTTTTTGTTTTACGATTGTTTCTATGTAATTCCTATTTTATATTTTATTAATTGTAATTGTTTTTAATGTAAGTAAAACGTGGATATAATGTAATATTTCATTGTTATGTGATAAAATACTCTTGTGATTATTATTGTTATAATATATAATTATCATTTATTGTTCTTTTATTATGTTTAGTATGTTGAGGGTCCTGAAAAAAAACAGCTCAAGGCCTCCAAAATCCACCATCTACCTCTGAATATATATATATATATATATATATATACATATTTGTACATTTGATATGTCTCATATGATGTATTTTTTAATCAATCTAATTGTCTTGTGCTTGCTCTTTCTGTATTGTATTATTTTTAGCAATCTTTATTTTTTATTACAGGCTAATTCCATGTCCATGACCAAAGGAACAAGTAAAACCGTTATTGTTATTACTATCAACAATTCAACATGGAAGCATATTAACTTATCTACGATGTTTTTGCATATTTTCAGGGCAGATTTCTCGAGCTAAAGAGCACATTCACAAAAACTCTGAGACATGGGTCTCCTTCTTTTCATTGTAGAAATGCCTGTTTGCATTTCATCAAAATTTGTGACCCAAAGGTCATAGCCTCTGCTTCTTAGTGAGTTAAGAAAATGTAATTATAATTTATGAAAGCATTAAAAAGTCTTTATTTACATGATTTTAGCAAAAGTCAAACAAATAGAAATTTTGCATTATGATGAATTTATCAAAAAGGAAGATCACAAAATTTCATTAAAATAACATGGGTTATAATCAAATTAAAATGGGTAATTCTCAAAATAAAATGGTGCATTGTCCATATTAAATTAATCACAGACAATATCAAAATAGAATGAACCAATTTCATAATGAAATGGGAGAGTGTCAAATAGCCTGGAAAATCGTGTACATATTTATATTTCATATACTATGTTTGTAGTTCATATTTTCTGTATCTATTTAGACTCATTGTTATTTATCTGTCTCCTTTCCACTAATTGCAATTATTTGAAAATAATCTCAGTTAATTTAAAAATGGAATATCATAATAAACATCTCTTACCTTAACACAGATATTGAAAATATATCAGAAGTCATCCACAATATTTCTATTTTTATCCCATTTACTTAGTACCTGTTTTATAGCTTTTCTTAACATTTCAAATTTAATTTGCATAGGTAATATAAATCTTTCATGTTCTTACATAGTTCTATCTTAAAAATCTCAAAAATCCCAAATTTGTGGTTAAGATAATCTCCGGTAGTATTTCGGCCTTTTTCAATAATCTGACAAACTCCACTAGGGCCACCTAACATTATAGGATTTCTTTTGAAATCTATTTCACATCTACTGATTAAGCTTGTAACATATTTACAGACACTATATCATTCTTTTTGTATTTGTTACATTATTGGGCCAATAAAACTTCCATATAAATGAATCTTTCAACATAATGCTAAAATCTAAAAGAAATGATTTTTTTTGTAAATACAAGAGGTTCTGAACTGTTCATAAACTTAATTTACACACCTCTAAGCATATTTAAAGCTAGTTCGAAAAGGAGAGTAAATGCACATTAAACCTGAAGCTTCAACTCTTAGTATGAAATTTGGAAATGAGTTTTTTTCTTCATTAGATAAAATCATCTATAATTATACTAATCACTACTAGGCTAATAATGTAGCAAAAACAATTCTCAACTGAACAGAATTTTTAAGATTAGATTGCAAATTAATAATAATAATAGTGTTTATTGTTCATAAAGACTCTACAATTAAATTGCAGATATAGGAGTTGTCACAATAAGAAAGTATACATGATCAAAAGATGAATAATAGAATTATTGCATAATCACATGAGTTATAGAGGACATCATTAAAGAGCAATTAACAGCAATTCATTCTTCATCCAGGTAGCACATTTAGTTGGATCTGGCATCAAATACTCATTTACACTGTTGTAGCATTTACTGACCAGAAATTACAAATCAGATCTCTGAACCATAGATAAATTTGCTGTCATCTTTTTGTGGGGTGGAAGTTTATTGTGCAAATTTATGGCCATTGTTTTTGGTCTTTTGTTACAAATTGATAAACTGTGAGTGTAGTTTATGTAGGTCATTTAATCTTTTGGTAATATGGCTATGGATTGAACTATTCATTTAAAAAAGGCTCATGTTTTTCTTCACAAAGATGACAGCATAATAGATGAAAGCACATGGTATTGTTAACAAATTTAGTTTCCTTAAAAGGGGTCTGCAGTGTGCTATAAAATGCTCCTTGCACATCATTCTCACAATCTTCTTCTTAATTTTGAAGATGTCAATTAATGAGACGATGAGCCCCACAGGACAATGCCATATGTGGCCCTTGAATAAAAATGCCCAAAATACTACAATTTGAGAATCTCAGGGCTTACTGTATGTCTTAGAACTGAAACAAGGTAAGAAACCGAATTGAGCTTTTAGCCTAGGTATTCAATATGAGTGTTCCAAGTCAGATGTGAGTCAACATGAACTCCGAGGAAATTAAAATTTTCTGTTAGATTTATATTACTTGTATCCTCGAGCTTCTGCCTAAGGGTAAAAAGACTTATTTGCGTTTTGTCTTCATTGCACCAGGTAGCCATGCTGTTCATAAGAGCATGACAAGGACCTAGTAGGTTTTGAAAGTTAGGTTGTGCTAATAAGATGTTAATATCATCTGCATACATGAAAAACAATTCAACAGAATATATTTATTTAATAAATTATTTTTTCAATTAAAAAAATGATGAAAGTATGTACCCTAAGGATCTTAAATAATATTCAATTCTTTCTTCTTGCTTGTACTCATGGTACCTTCTAACAATTCTCCCTACTCTCTCATCTAAATCCATATACTTTCTTTTTTTCTTTGTTGGTGAATGATTACAATCTGATTTTATTATCTGCCTTTTTATTTCTCCAACCTCATCTTGGAGTGCATTCAAAAGAAAATAAAGTGAAAAGTGATGTTTTCCAGTCATCATATTCATTCTTGTATGCATTGGTGGTTTTTGGAAGATTTCCCAATAATCGATCATAGCAGTTCCAAATTGAAACTGGAAAAGTTTCTTCAGCCCTTCTTCTCCCTCTTCCAAAGATAAAACTAACCTCTAAGTAGTCCATCAGTGGAAGCAGCTCATCCAAAATACTGTTTTGATCAAAGTCAATGTTTATTGGACATCATATTCGGAACCAAATGATAATGCTAAAAGTGGCCTGAACTGAATCCTAAGCTCTTTACTCTCCTCACAGCTATAATCTGCACTGAGCCTTACATCCTAAAATCTCCTCCAAAGAGCTCTTCTGAAGTGAAAGAGACAACCAGCAATTTTAGCCTCTGGGTAAGTACTTGGAACAGTTGTTTACATACCTCGTTTATGTAGATACAGGATACCCTCGCCATTCGCGGGGTCAGTGTTATTTTCTCATAAAAATATGCGCATTATACGGAAGTGTTGGGTCGGTCGGGTGAAAAAACTCACATCGTACGAATGTTGCACCATTATTCATATCACGGATTAACGACAATTTATAATATAATTTTAGATTCCGCATTTTGATATCGTGACTAACTATAAATAAATATTAGTGATTCGAAGCGTGAGTGAAAGTAATCTAATTCTGCTTTCTCCCTCCCACTTAATTCGGCTTTTTCGATACGAAGTGTCGAACAGGTCGGTTAGTACATACTAAATTAGAATTTTTATCATCAATGAAGCATGCAAATATGTATGAAATAACAACCAAGAATTATATTAACTGTGAATAAGAGGTAAAATATCTATGTGATTGTATTTATAATTGAAGGATAATCTTTTCATTTACCAGAACTATATAGACACACATGATTGAATTATATTCATAGTTTCGGATGTAGTCGCATGTAGATAACATGGGCCCGATATTTCCTATGGATATCATTACAAAAACATAGATTGCAGGCCAAGTTCACTTTCTTAGATAAATTAGGATCGTAGATCTTTTCTGTTTTGCGCCTTTAAATGTATTGCGGAAGATATATCGACCTGAATTTAGATAATGAAGAAATGAAAATGATGCTAAATTTCTCATTGTGGAAATTAAGATATAGTTTGTAAATCCTCTCCTGTCCACTACGTTGATAGGGAAACTCCAGAATCCTGAAGAACAAGGGGATGTGGCGATGACATGAACCCTTCTCCTGAGACTGCCTCTTTGGAGTGATTGGCGCACAGCAGGGGGCAAGTGTAAGGGACAGGAAGAGCTTGGTTTGGAAGTCCGAATCCTAACAATCACATATCTAGCGATAACAATGATTTCATATTTTTAATTCAACACAAGAGTTTGTCCATTAATTGTTAATGTTTGATTTAGATGGATTATTTTAATATCAAGATCCATAACATAATGCACTGGTGGTGTAGTGGTTAGCGTGTCGGCTTTCTATTGCAAAGTTCGGGGGTTCAAACCCCTCGAATGGAGGTTTTATTTTAAAAAAACTATCATCAGTGCCTGGCAGTAGGCAGCAGTACTGTCAGTATGGTATAGAGCCGAAAACAAATGATGTTGGTTGGGTCTATATCCAATACAGCTGTAGGCGTGATCAGGACGATTTGAACGGCTACAGTACTGCAATGTGGAAAGCAAGAGGGAAACTACCACATTACTATCCCTAGTAAAGATTATATGGTTGGACAATATGAGTTCTCTCGAGGTAAAACAATCCGGAGGTAAAATAGTCCCCCAATCGGATCTCCGGGCGGGGACTGCCTTGAGGAAAACATTTGTCGAAAGTAAATTACGAATAGGGACTTGGAACGTAAGAACTATGAGAAAGGCAGGAAAGCTAGAGAACTTGAAAGAAGAAATGAGAAGAAATAGAGTTGACATTATAGGGTTAAGCGAAACTAGATGGGAGGGAGAAGGACAGTTCGACTCGGAATAGTTCACGGTAGTTTATTCTGGAGGAAATAGTGGAAAAAGGGGCGTAGCTCTGGTACTTAGGAAAGATATGATGAAAAGCGTGACAAAGATAATAGCAACGAACGATAGACTGATGGCAATAAAGCTAAAAGCAGTCCCAGTGGACATGCTGATAATCCAGGTATATATCCCAACGTCAGCTCATGACGATGAAGAAATAGATGAGATCTATGAGCAAATTAATGAAATTTACGAAGAAGACGGAAGAGGAAAGGTAAACTGCATAATAATGGGAGATTGAAACAGCATAGTCGGAGAAGGACAGGAAGAAAATGTTGTCGGGCAATACGGACTTGGGAAGAGAAATCGAGGTGGGGAGAAACTCGTAGAATTCTGCATCAATAATGACCTTTTAGTGACTAATACATGGTTCAAAAACCATAAACGAAGGTTATACACATGGAAAAGCCCAGGAGAGAGAATGAGATGCCAAATAGATTACATCCTTGTAAAATAAAGATTCAGGAACAGCATAAAGAACGCCAAGGCATTGCAAGGAGCAGACATTGATTCCGATCACAGCCTTCTAATACTTGACGTGAGTACGAAGCTCAAACAAATAAGAAAAACGAGAAGAGAAAGACAGACCTGGGACCTAGAAAAACTGAAAGAAAGGCAGGATGTCGTCAGCATGAAGTTGGAAGATAACCTAAGAATGTTGGAAAACAAACCGAAGACCGTTGATATAGAATGGGATGAAATTAAAACCAGTATCAAGGATACCTTGGATAAAGAGATTGGAAAACAAGAGAAGAAAATCAGAAAACCATGGATCATGAAGGAAATTTGGAGAAAATGGATGAGAGACGAAAATGGAAAAACGTTAACAGTGAAGAATGTAGAGCCAACTATAGGCGTATAAACAATGAGTTGAGAAGGGTAACAGATAAAGCTAGAGAAAATTGGATAAAAGAAAAATGTGATGAAATAGAACAAATGGAGAAGTTAGGACGGTACGATATGATGTACGCTAGGGCACTGGAATTAGAAGATAAGAAGTCTAATGGAATTTGTGGTAAAGGAATTATGAATACGGATGGGAAGATAGTCTCAGAAACAAAGGATGTACCACAGGTATGGGAAGAATACATTAAGGAATTATACAGCAAACGGGCAGGAGCGGCAAAAATAGAACTGGAAAATGAGGAAAACATTGAAGAAGACAACTTAGGACCAAGTATTATGGAGAGCGAAGTAGAAAAGGCGATAGTGGAACTAAAGAAGGGGAAGGCCACGGGCAGCGATGGAATACCGGCTGAGATATTTAAAGTCACAGGATCAGAAGGACTAAAAGCGATCACGAAATTAATTAATAAGATTTACGACACGGGAGAGTGGCCTCAGGATTTCCTAGAAGTAACAATGATCCCTCTAAAGAAGAAGCCAAAGGCAATGCAGTGTAAAGATTACAGAACTATAAGCCTTCTGTCACACACATCGAAGATCATCACGAGGATTCTTAATAAAAGGCTGGAGAAAAAGGCAGAAGAAATAATAGTGGAAGATCAATTCGGTTTCAGAAAAGGACGAGGAACTAGAGATGCTATAGGAGTAGTTAGAATCATATCAGAAAGGGCAATAGAATACAGTCAAGATATCTGCGCATGTTTCGTAGACTGGCAGAAGACCTTTGATAGAGTAAAGTGGGTAAAGTTGATGAAGATATTAAAGGATATAGGTGTAGACTGGAAAGACAGGAGACTGATTAGGAATCTATATGAGAATAAAGTTGTAAAGGTCAGGTTTGAGAATGTGGACACCTGCGGAATAAATATCGGTAGAGGAGTAAGACAAGGCTGCTGCATATCGCCAACCCTATTCAATATATATGGAGAAAGTCTAATGCAAGAAGCTTTAGAAGGCACAGGGGATTTCAAAATTGGAGGAAGGATTATAAGAACAGTAAAATACGCAGATGATCAAGTACTTCTAGCAAGAAAGGAAGAGGAGCTACAAAAAATGATAAATAGACTAGTGATAACAGGTAGAAAATACGGTATGGAAATAAATACAGAAAAATCCAAGGTCATTCGAATATCGGGTAAAGAAGAGAATCTGAACATAACTATTGGGGGAAAGCCATTAGAACAAGTTTCAGAATATAAATACCTTGGAAGTATCATAACACGAGAGGCAAAATGTACGGATGAGATCAAAACTAGAATAGGAAAAGCAAAAGCGGCTTTCAGGAGAAAGAAACAACTACTTACAGGGAATATAAGGGAAGATATCCGCAAGAAGTTGATAAAATGCTACGTATGGAGTATAGCATTGTATGGGGCAGAAACATGGACGCTAAGGAAAAATGACATCAAATACTTGGAAAGTTTTGAAATGTGGACTTGCAGGAGAATGCTGAAGATAAAATGAACAGATAGGATGAAAAACGATGAAGTGCTACGAAGAAAAGGAGAGAAGCGAATGATTATACAGACTATCAGAAAGAGGAAGGCTAACTGGGTTGGACATTAACTGAGAGAGAGTATGATTAGGGACGTGTTAGAAGGAAAACTAGACGGGAAAAGGGAAAGAGGTAGGAAAAGGTATCAGCTGATAGACGATTTGAAAGGGAAAGAGAGTTATCAAGATATAAAGAGGACAGCGGAAAATAGGAGTATATGGAGAACCAGGTTTAACCAAGAATAATCACGGACCTGTCTACGGACAGACTACCTATGATGATGATGATGAACATAATGTACGTATGACGTAATGATACTAATGATTAACCATGATACAAATTATATCATCACTCACTGAAGAAATTGAAAGTGGGAAGAATATATTCAAGAAATCATGTAAATAAGGACTTTTTAATGATTAAATAAATTCAACAACATTTTCATAACTCACTAAGAATAAAAGAATATAATTTTAAAATAAAAACTTATCCTAAAGACTAGACAGTAATACATGAACGTACATAATTTTCATTAAATTTATCAAAATCGAAATCTATTTCATCATTTATAAGTACTGTCTTGATACATTTGGTAATATAAGTTGCCATTTGTCTGTAAAAGACAGCAAAAACATACTCTATATGAAATTTTCTCCACCTTCTATTAATTCCAGCCGCTTCACTTCATTTTCTGATTTCCCATGCCTTACTGATTCGTCACATTTTGAGAAAGTTATAAATGGTATTCATAAAAGGAAAATATGAGGGCAAATATAAAAGTGTGTCCTTGTCTGATACTTGTGTTTTTACTTTGACTTTTATAAAACGTAAAATTATTCATCACAAATAATGCGTTTTCAATTCATCTATCGTCTACCATTTGTAATACGTCTACAGGAAAAGAGCAGAAATGGTCTCAAGAAGAATGCACAGATTGTGCTGAGTCATGAAATAACTTCTCTCGTTTTATTTCCTCTTCCACCCCATTCCCCCCACCGATTCCGATTAAACAAGTTAGATATATATAAATTTCCAACATATGTATTGTATGTATATATTTATCGCGTGCCGCCCAATAATTTTTAAAGTCATACAAATGAATTTATAAAAAAGTAACACAAATTCTGTATAATATTTTTATTCCATATCATTTATTTATTGGCATACATTTTCAAATTAAAATATATCCAAATCTTTCTTAATGAGGCACTTGCAACTGCATATTATTTATTATTTCATCAATGTTGCGATTTGTATTTGAACATGCCAGTAGTATTAAATTTTTGAGATGATCGTCAGTAAGTTTCGATCGATACTTGGTTTCTATGATATTCATTGTTGAAAACGATTGTTCACAAATATATGTAGAGCCAAGTTTGCACGAATGCCGGAGAACCAGTTTGCGTAAATTTGGATATTCATCCACAGGAAGAAATTTCCAAAAATCAATATAATCTTGACTCACAGGTGTAGAAATTATTTCTTTATATTTGCTGTGTAGTGCAGTGTGGTTCTGGAGATCAAGAATTTCAGTTTGAATTTCTGCTGGATACCTATCGAGATAAGCAATTTCTATTGAAATAGGGTTTACATATAGTTCAACATTGTACTTGTCTTCCTGAAAGTCTTCAAATCTTACTTCAAATGAAGTTTTCAAAATATTCACAAAATATTTATACTTTTCAAAATTTGCTCTGTCTCTGTCTTTCATTTTCAATTTGTTGCATATGACTGAAATGAGTCAAACGTTTTTTAGCAAAATCTTTAGAAAAAAGCTGTAGCTTTGCTTTGAACGATGTTATTATGTTGCACATAGTAGTACATATATTATTTTTAACTTGCAAACGCAAATTAAGGTTGTTCAAATGTCCCGTGATATCAGTAATGAAAGCTAGATCCCACAACCATTCTTCGTTCTTCAGAAGTCTGCAGTCTTCTGGCAGTTCATCCTTTTCTTCTAAAAATTGTAAAACACTCTCTCAGGTGCCAAAATCTCTCGAGTGCCTTTCCCTTTGATAGCCAACGAACATTAAAATGCATCAATAACTCTTAATTATCACCTGAGTATGGGTTTTTTAAAATTGAATCACGAAATTCACGTCGGTTTAATGCCCGGGATCGAATTCTATTTATACAGCGTACAACTGGATCAAATACGTAAGATAATTCCAAATCCTTGACACAAAGAGCCTCCTGGTGAATAATACAATGATATTTCTGTTTCTTGCGACTCAAATATTTTTCTATTATAGCTACGAAACCGTTTTTCTTTCCTCTCATCGCAGGAGCCCCGTCTGTACAAATGCTGTCTAATTTTGTCCAATCAACATCTTTTCTTTTCAATAAAGTTTTTAAGTTGTTCGAGAATGTTTTGACCTTTGCAAGAAATTAATTGACATAAATCTAAAAGTTCTTCATTGATGTCAAAATTGCCATTAATGCTGCAGACAAATACAATGAGCTGAACACAATCAGTATTGTCACAACTTTCGTCAATAGCTAATGAAAAATATTTACGTAAGTCTAGCTAAGAACTGATTTGTTTCTCAACATTGCGGGACATGTCATCAATTTTTCTCATAACACTATTTCGGTAAAGTGCGATATTGTCAATCATTCTTTTTATTTCAGGGTCACCACTATATTTTGCAAACATTAAAATGCTAGTTTTAATAATTCCTTCTCCGTCAGAATATGGTTTATTCTTACGAGCAAGATGAAGTGAAATTTCATAAGAAGCTTTTACCATAGGTGTTAATTCATCAACATTTTTCTTAAAAAAAGATTGCTGGCATGACAAAGTCTTCTTCTTGTTAGACACAAGTAGAGTATAAATGTTCGTTTGAGCACAGTCCGCCATTTTTTAATGTGATATTATAAAGATAAACAAAAGAAAAACCTAATGACGTCATAACAAAAGACGATCGTAATGTGCAATGTTAGGTTAGTACTTGGATGGCGGCGGATTCGAATCGAATTAAACTTTCTGGATTGGTATTTTTGGATGGCGGTGGATTTGAGTACGTTAAAATGAAGCGAAATATTGATCAAGTTTTTATATCCAATAAAATACAATCATTATTACTTTATAAATACACACAACATAAATAACAATCATTTTTTTCAAAGGATGTGGTCCATCGATATGAATTTCTCCTTTATTGTAGTGTTCCAGGCATGGCTAATATCCTTCCCTCTGACGCCGATCTTCTAATTCTTATAATTCGGAAAATGTGGTGGTTATCTGATGGATGTCACGTGGATGGTACAATTCAATATAATCAAAAGGTATCAATTTCAGATCCTCTAATTTCATCGTCTTCCAACCACGTTCATGATAGGTCTGAATAGCCGACCCAACTTTATGTATGATTGCGAGTTGTTTTAAGTCCATAATTGAAAATTAATTATTTTCAAATCAATGATTGCTTAGATTGATAATATATTAATAATTATTAAATATAAATTAAATTACCTTTGGAGAGCGATCTGATGCGTGGAATATCCGGATGCGTCTTTCTTCGAAAAACTCACTTTATGCACGCGACCGTCCTCTGCCGAGTCTCATCTATTTAGGTTACTAAGGAGTTTATGAATGAAAACACTTCGGGGTAGATGAAAAAACAGGTTTTCAGTCCAGCTATTGCACCCGAGTGGTGGATGTGTCTAGGTCACTAACCTCTGGTAGTAAAAAAATAAGATCTACGGTCTCGCAGTCAAACGTCGGTTTTGCTCGAGCGTCTCGATAGAGAAAGTCATGTTTAATACCTGGGTAGGATAGGATATTGGCCTCTGGTTGTTTTAAAAAAAACTCACGGTCGGGGCAGGTTTTATCAAGTAAATAACACACGAGATAAGTAAAAAATCGATTTATTTAACAAAAATATATGCAAAGTTAGTTTTTTACAAACATTGATCCATACTCATTCTATATTTATTATTAAACAACCTCCATGTCGCTTCATTGGTTATAGCCTCTTTTAATAACGACTTCACCAGTCCACTTTTCACCAAATCGTCTTTCTTTGCTTCGATAAGTTCTTTTCTGAAACCATCATCCAATAATTGAATGAGTCTTAACGTTATTATCACGTAAAAAATCTGTACGGTTTGAGGATAATATAAGCGTGAAAGTATTGTATAGAAATTATATCTTTTTTGTTCGAATAAATTAAGCCATTTATCATTACTCAGAATGACTGTCCCTTTACCGATTTGAGTAAATTGCACACACAATTCACAAGTTTCACAATGATTAAACCCAACACTAACACTTTTCACTTTCTTATTATTCAGATAGTACACAGTTTCCAATAAGAGTTGATTGATTTCACAAATATTATTCTTCCGCGATGACTTTGGGGGTGATGCGGGATCTGCTTGCAGACTGGATGGTGGTGGTGGCGATGATGATGGTGGTGATGATTGGATAACTTCGGTCTTGGAACACTTCTCCTCCGTTTCGGTAGAACTCCTGAACTGCTCGAACTCTTTATAGCGAAAGACTGCGTGGAGTTTATATATTTCAATATAACCTACTATAACTGATGGAGGGGTGGGTGGTAGGAGTGAAGGGGAAAGGTGTGAAAGTGGAAGGGGGAGCCTTAGAAGACTTAAATCCTCGGCGATTGGTTGCTTGTCCTAGATTGCATCATGCGTAGGAGTTGATTTCTATTCGAGTTCTGAGTGGGGTGGGGGAGGGGATAGAGCCTTTCAATATTTACATCTGCGTGTGTTTTGGGTTCTCCTCAGCGCGTGTCTTCGGTCGGTCGTTTACCCTTCTAAGCAGGTTTTCGACGAGCTAAGTAGGTCACCAACTTTTAGGCAAAGAAAAACCGGTTCTGAGTGGGGTGGGGAGGGGAGAAGGATTGGGGCCTCAAATTAAAAAAGGGAAATTAAAAGACCTGCGGTTGCTCCAGCGTCTCGATAGAGAAAGTCATGTTTAATACCTGGATAGGATATTGGCCTCTGGTTGTTTTAAAAACCTACGGTCGGGGGCAGGTTTTATCAAGTAAATAACACACGGGAACAGTAAAAAAATCGATTTATTTAACAAAAATATATGCAAAGTTAGTTTTTTTTACAAACATTGCTCCATACTCATTCTATATTTATTATTAAACAACCTCCATGTCGCTTCATTGGTTATAGCCTCTTTTAATAACGACATTACCAGTCCACTTTTTGCCAAATCGTCTTTCTTTGCTTCGATAAGTTCTTTTCTGAAACCATCATCCAATAATTGAATGAGTCTTAACGTTATTATCACGTCAAAATCTGTACGGTTTGAGAATAATATAAGCGTGAAAGTATTGTATAGAAATTATATCTTTTTTGTTCGAATAAATTAAGCCATTGATCATTACTCAGAATGACTTCTCCTTCACCGATTTGAGTAAATTGCACACACAATTCAAAAGTTTCACAATGGTTAAACCCAACACTAACACTTTTCACTTTCTTATTATTCAGATAGTACACAGTTTCCAATAAGAGTTGATTGATTTCACAAATATTATTCTTCCGCGATGACTTTGGGGGGTGATGCGGGATCTGCTTGCAGACTGGATGGCGGTGGTGGCGATGACGATGGTGGTGATGATTGCAGATTGGATAACTTCGGTCTTGGAACACTTCTCCTCCGTTTCGGTAGAACTCCTGAACTGCTCGAACTCTTTATAGCGAAAGACTGCGTGGAGTTTATATATTTCAATATAACCTACTATAACTGATGGAGGGGTGGGTGGTAGGAGTGAAGGGGAAAGGTGTGAAAGTGAAAGGGGGAGCCTTAGAAGTCTTAAATCCTCGGCGATTGGTTGCTTGTCCGAGATTGCATTATGCGGTGGAGTTGATTTATCTTCGAGCAGCAGTTTTGTAAATTCTTTGTCTCGCTTTCAAAATTCGATGAACTTGACAGTCGTTGAGGTGGGGATGGGTGAATTGGGGAAATGAAATAGGTTAAGATTTTCGCGATTGATTTGCAGAGAGTGTAAAGACAGCAAAACTCTCCAAAAAGGTCAGAGTGATAACTTTGGAGTCGAAATGGATTTTCGGTGTAGAAAAACGGTTGGAGGAATGAGATGATTTCGTTAATGAGAGGTGGATAACCTATTCAAATATCACCTTCAAAGGCTTCTTCCCAGTTTCTCTTTAAATTTGAAATTTTACTGTTTCCCCAAGACAAGGTGTTGACCCCGTCGTCACAAAGATAACGTTTGTCATCAGAAGCACTCAAGGCAACTTTATTCATTTCCATCGAATAAAGTTCATGCTTTTTACTTTTAATCACATTCATTTTGCGAAATACAACAGAATTATCCCTTAAACAATTTACATAGTCCTCAAACTTTAAACCTTTATTGATAACTGCTTTGGTTATTCCTTTTGCTTTTTTCTTTTCCTTCGAATCTCTAACTTTAAATGCATACAATTTGCTCCGCAGTCCTACAAAATGAGTCATTATCTTTCCGTTACACTCGTCTTTAAATTTTCCAATCATCTTTTTATTTTTATCAGAGAAGCTAAGATGGTCCTTTGGAAAGTTGGATGTGTCGTAAAAGTCCAAGTCAGTCAACATATCTTTGTAAAAGTCATCAGTCCTTACTTCATAAATGAAGCTGTCAGTGTCCATGTAACATAGGTTTAACCTGTCACGGAATTTGGGCTTCATCCTCCGATAGTGAAAGTCATACATCAATGTTTTACTTAATTCTAAAACGGATAATCCTATATAAATAGGTTTATCCATTTTAATTTTAGATTTTCTCAAGTGAACGATGACTAAATTTTCATTAATGATCGTTCGGTCGAGGAATGTTGATTTGGATATTAGCTTATCCAATCGTTTTTCATTGGAAACCAATTCCAAATTTATCCTCTTCCGAACGTTCTCCATAGTTTTACCAAAAACGCAATTATTCATTAATTTGTAAAAATCCTTTTCAAAATCATTTTCTACAATTTTCCTACGTTCAGTGTTTAAATCGATATATGATTTCAACCACGGAGATTGGTTAAATTCAATGACTCGGTGAATTGTCTTGAGTCTTAGTCCAAGAGAAAGAGCCTGTTTTAGGTTAACGTAGTGAATAACATACTTTGTTTTATCGTCTAGAGTCGTCAACAGTTTGGTATGCTTACCACCTGGAGGAATTTTATTTTCAGGACATAACGGTAGATCGTTGTGTTCGTGGTGGAGATCACTCGGATATTCTAAATCGACTTCTAAAATGTAACCTTTCGAATGGTCATCTGAAATAGAAGTTACGTTAAAATTTTGAATTTCCTCCCGATCAAGCCAACGAAACCCACTATGGGGCAGGTAATTACTCATTGCCCAGCCGTAGAGATTGTTAGCATCTAAATAAACAATATATCGAGATTCAATCTCTGGATTAAAATTATCTAGATACTTGTTATTGGCCTCAGAATACCTTTTCATGCACTGACTGATTCCACCACGAATACCCTTCTCTACCATCAAAATCATGTCATAGTCATTCATCAGTTCAAGGTTAATTTTAGTGTATTTCAACATGGCGTCGAAAGCAAGACCTGGTGCGGTGAAGTACCATGTTGGGTCTAATTTGTACGTTTTCAAACATACTTCCCTAAAATTTTCAAAAACATCAGCTAACAACAAAACGTCAGTCTTCAGGTAAAGGTCGCTATATTCACCTAAAGTCGAGCAATTAAAATCGTCCCAAATTTTCTTTGCATAGTCATAGTCCTCGTCTTTGATGTGTTCCTGAGTCAACTGACTATAAAATTCCTCTTTGGGTGGTAAGCACACATCGTTCAATTTGTCCCAGCAGTCTACGTATTCATACGGAAAAACACCTTTACGAGTGACCAAGTCCAGTTTTTCTCCAAAAATCTTTGCAGTTTGCGCGAACTTATCTTGGGGGAGATTTTCAACTAATTTTGAGAGGGAAGAAGCCATGAAACGAAATGTATCGAGGTACCTGATGGAAAAGTTTTCACTCACCTTCTTTGAAAAGGAAATATATTTTTCCTCCGAATTGGGGATGCATTGCATTGCCTTTTCGTCGTAACCTAAATGAGGAATGATCAGGTGGGAGTCGTAACCGGATAGGTTGTGGATGAAAACGGGGAGAAAATTTGGCATTTTGAAATTTAAATTGCAATTTGAATGAGCAGGTCCTCGATACATACCCGTGAGATGACAGTGATCTCTCACGCGATCATCACCTAATTCCTCCCCACAAATGTGACAAACAGTCACCGTTTTGAATGCCTCCTGTTCCTCCGGGGTCATCGTAACCATAGGGGTCACGTTTTTGTACACTCTGCATATGAGCTCTGAGACCTCTCTTAAATTCTTAACGAATACCTCGGCGGCATCCGCACCACGATAGAGAACGGGATCGAAAATCTCTCCCGTGGAGGATACCAAAACAAAACAAAAAGACATGACCTCATGTTTTTGGGTGGATATCGAATAGGAATGATCAAGAGGGCTACTGCAACTGACAAATTTTGGTAGGATGCATTCGAAATCGGCGTACACCACGAAAGGGGCACGCATGGTGTGCCCGAAATTTTTGAATTTTAACCACTTGTCTTCATCTGTGGGGAGCAGGATTTTTGAGGGAGCATTGGTGTTGCAGTCCCGTTTATGTTCCACGAGCTTTTCTTCATCGTAATAATGAGTGAAACATCTTTTGCACATGTAAATTTTATAATGATTTTTAGTCATCTGGCAGTGAACTAATCTTTCAAAATTTCTTATATAACAATAATGGCTCTTGGAGCCTTCTGTTAAAAGCAAAAGGTCCCGGTGGTCATCGAGTTCCTCATCCACAACTTTGATAGGGTACACGTTATTTTTTTCATCAATACCAAAAACATTAACCGAAATATTGTTGGTTTTTTCAAATTTTGGAATTTTTGAGAGCTCTACTGGGTACTCTATGCAATCCCAATCATACCCTTTTCGAAATTCCTCGTTGTTGTATTTGGACACGCGTTGAGGATTTTTCTGAACATTTTTTGCCCAAATCGCATACTTAAAACAAAAGGAATCGCTATTATTGATATTTATTACCGAAAATGTGTTTTTTATTTTTGGTGACAAATCAATAAAAGAGGACCCTCTCAAAGGTCTATATTTATTGATCCTCAATTCCAACCCAAGAATCTCGGATAACGACCAACTGGAACCTTTTCCCTGCTGCTCAGACTTTTCCTTCAAAATTTTTCCAAAAAGTTTATTCAAAATTTCATCAATATCATTAGCCTGAAGGACTCGGACATTTTTCGTTTTGAACACTCTCTCACTGGATTCGTTCTCCTTTTTAAACGTAGCTTTTAAAATTATATTAATTTTCAGAGCCGTATTTGCCAACTGTTCGCTAATTTTACCTATCAAAATTTCCCTAATACCGTCTAAAAACGTGATAATGTCTTTATTCACTCCATCTCCACTCACCCAAAATGTCTTTAGACGATTCCTCACTGCCGATTCTATTTCTACAACTCGGTTTCCACCTCTCTGTATCACGTGTCGCATATGAACGTCGCTCATTTCATGGGCTACGCGATAACGTGGGTTAAAATATGCGAAACACACCTCACAAAGTGTTTCCATCCCCAACCGTTTAAAAAACAATGAAAGAAATAAAAAAATGAATAATTTATATATACAGGTTAGGAAAAAGGAGGTTAAATTGATATACGTAGTATCTGAAAAAAAAATATCAATTTCAATACTCATACAATTGCATTCCCCCATTCCTATATATCAATTACATAATCTCACAAGTCTTATACTAAATAGTTCAACATTACAATAGAAACAATAATATGTAGAAATCTTGCTACTACTTTTTGCAATCTTTTCGTGTCACAGATCAATTCAATATTTATTCTTTTACGTACGTTCTCCATAGATTTCCCAAAAAAACTGAATTGTTCATTAATTTAAAGAATTCCTTTTCGAAATCGTTAGTAGCCAATTTCCGCTTCTCAGTATTATTTATTATATATGACTCAAGCCAATTAGATTGTTGAAATTCTATTATTCTATTAATATTTTTTTTAATTTTAACCCTAGCTGTAATGCTTGTTTCAACAGAGAAATGTGAATTACATAGCGTTTCTTATTGAGTAATGTTGTTAGAAGTTTTTTCTGATCTGAACCGGGCGGTTTATCATTTTCAGGTAGAAGGGAAATTCGTTATGTTGATCGCGAAGGTAACTTGGGTATTCCAAATCTACATCTAACAAATATCCTACGGCGCCTTCATCATCAATCTCTTCAATGTCTCATATATCTTTTGGATCAACCCATCTAAATCCTGAATAAGGCATTTTTTTACACATACTATACCCATACAAGTTATTTGCGTCTATATATGCTATATATGAACTTTCTTCTCTAGGATTATGTTCATTATGTACTTATTGTTTGCTTTCGAATACCGTTTAACACATTGAGCCAAACCTCCCCTGATTCCACGTTCTATCATAATAATCATATCGTAATCAGTCAGATATCTTATGAGAACCATGGATGGAGGACTTGTGATAGATGATAATTTATCACGTCACAAATTTTTAAATTTTTATTTCCCAATTTAGAAATCCATGGGAACATGTTTTCTATAACGTAACCCGAGGTGAAAGTGAAAGTATTATGAAACCCGGTATGAGGCCTCTGAAACCGAAGTTAAATTTTTATTTCCCCAATTTAGAAACCCATGGGAACGAGTTTTCACCGGGAGCGTGGGGTGAAAACTCGTTCCCATGGGTTTCTAAATTGGGGAAATAAAAATTTAACTTCGGTTTCAGAGGCCTCATACCGGGTTTCATAATACTTTCACTTTCACCTCGGGTTACGTTATAGAAAACATGTTCCCATGGATTTCTAAATTGGGAAATAAAAATTTAAAAATTTGTGACGTGATAAATTATCATCTATCACAAGTCCTCCATCCATGGTTCTCATAAGATATCTGACTGATTACGATATGATTATTATGATAGAACGTGGAATCAGGGGAGGTTTGGCTCAATGTGTTAAACGGTATTCGAAAGCAAACAATAAGTACATAATGAACATAATCCTAGAGAAGAAAGTTCATATATAGCATATATAGACGCAAATAACTTGTATGGGTATAGTATGTGTAAAAAAATGCCTTATTCAGGATTTAGATGGGTTGATCCAAAAGATATATGAGACATTGAAGAGATTGATGATGAAGGCGCCGTAGGATATTTGTTAGATGTAGATTTGGAATACCCAAGTTACCTTCGCGATCAACATAACGAATTTCCCTTCTACCTGAAAATGATAAACCGCCCGGTTCAGATCAGAAAAAACTTCTAACAACATTACTCAATAAGAAACGCTATGTAATTCACATTTCTCTGTTGAAACAAGCATTACAGCTAGGGTTAAAATTAAAAAAAAATATTAATAGAATAATAGAATTTCAACAATCTAATTGGCTTGAGTCATATATAATAAATAATACTGAGAAGCGGAAATTGGCTACTAACGATTTCGAAAAGGAATTCTTTAAATTAATGAACAATTCAGTTTTTTTGGGAAATCTATGGAGAACGTACGTAAAAGAATAAATATTGAATTGATCTGTGACACGAAAAGATTGCAAAAAGTAGTAGCAAGATTTCTACATATTATTGTTTCTATTGTAATGTTGAACTATTTAGTATAAGACTTGTGAGATTATGTAATTGATATATAGGAATGGGGGAATGCAATTGTATGAGTATTGAAATTGATATTTTTTTTTCAGATACTACGTATATCAATTTAACCTCCTTTTTCCTAACCTGTATATATAAATTATTCATTTTTTTATTTCTTTCATTGTTTTTTAAACGGTTGGGGATGGAAACACTTTGTGAGGTGTGTTTCGCATATTTTAACCCACGTTATCGCGTAGCCCATGAAATGAGCGACGTTCATATGCGACACGTGATACAGAGAGGTGGAAACCGAGTTGTAGAAATAGAATCGGCAGTGAGGAATCGTCTAAAGACATTTTGGGTGAGTGGAGATGGAGTGAATAAAGACATTATCACGTTTTTAGACGGTATTAGGGAAATTTTGATAGGTAAAATTAGCGAACAGTTGGCAAATACGGCTCTGAAAATTAATATAATTTTAAAAGCTACGTTTAAAAAGGAGAACGAATCCAGTGAGAGAGTGTTCAAAACGAAAAATGTCCGAGTCCTTCAGGCTAATGATATTGATGAAATTTTGAATAAACTTTTTGGAAAAATTTTGAAGGAAAAGTCTGAGCAGCAGGGAAAAGGTTCCAGTTGGTCGTTATCCGAGATTCTTGGGTTGGAATTGAGGATCAATAAATATAGACCTTTGAGAGGGTCCTCTTTTATTGATTTGTCACCAAAAATAAAAAACACATTTTCGGTAATAAATATCAATAATAGCGATTCCTTTTGTTTTAAGTATGCGATTTGGGCAAAAAATGTTCAGAAAAATCCTCAACGCGTGTCCAAATACAACAACGAGGAATTTCGAAAAGGGTATGATTGGGATTGCATAGAGTACCCAGTAGAGCTCTCAAAAATTCCAAAATTTGAAAAAACCAACAATATTTCGGTTAATGTTTTTGGTATTGATGAAAAAAATAACGTGTACCCTATCAAAGTTGTGGATGAGGAACTCGATGACCACCGGGACCTTTTGCTTTTAACAGAAGGCTCCAAGAGCCATTATTGTTATATAAGAAATTTTGAAAGATTAGTTCACTGCCAGATGACTAAAAATCATTATAAAATTTACATGTGCAAAAGATGTTTCACTCATTATTACGATGAAGAAAAGCTCGTGGAACATAAACGGGACTGCAACACCAATGCTCCCTCAAAAATCCTGCTCCCCACAGATGAAGACAAGTGGTTAAAATTCAAAAATTTCGGGCACACCATGCGTGCCCCTTTCGTGGTGTACGCCGATTTCGAATGCATCCTACCAAAATTTGTCAGTTGCAGTAGCCCTCTTGATCATTCCTATTCGATATCCACCCAAAAACATGAGGTCATGTCTTTTTGTTTTGTTTTGGTATCCTCCACGGGAGAGATTTTCGATCCCGTTCTCTATCGTGGTGCGGATGCCGCCGAGGTATTCGTTAAGAATTTAAGAGAGGTCTCAGAGCTCATATGCAGAGTGTACAAAAACGTGACCCCTATGGTTACGATGACCCCGGAGGAACAGGAGGCATTCAAAACGGTGACTGTTTGTCACATTTGTGGGGAGGAATTAGGTGATGATCGCCTGAGAGATCACTGTCATCTCACGGGTATGTATCGAGGACCTGCTCATTCAAATTGCAATTTAAATTTCAAAATGCCAAATTTTCTCCCCGTTTTCATCCACAACCTATCCGGTTACGACTCCCACCTGATCATTCCTCATTTAGGTTACGACGAAAAGGCAATGCAATGCATCCCCAATTCGGAGGAAAAATATATTTCCTTTTCAAAGAAGGTGAGTGAAAACTTTTCCATCAGGTACCTCGATACATTTCGTTTCATGGCTTCTTCCCTCTCAAAATTAGTTGAAAATCTCCCCCAAGATAAGTTCGCGCAAACTGCAAAGATTTTTGGAGAAAAACTGGACTTGGTCACTCGTAAAGGTGTTTTTCCGTATGAATACGTAGACTGCTGGGACAAATTGAACGATGTGTGCTTACCACCCAAAGAGGAATTTTATAGTCAGTTGACTCAGGAACACATCAAAGACGAGGACTATGACTATGCAAAGAAAATTTGGGACGATTTTAATTGCTCGACTTTAGGTGAATATAGCGACCTTTACCTGAAGACTGACGTTTTGTTGTTAGCTGATGTTTTTGAAAATTTTAGGGAAGTATGTTTGAAAACGTACAAATTAGACCCAACATGGTACTTCACCGCACCAGGTCTTGCTTTCGACGCCATGTTGAAATACACTAAAATTAACCTTGAACTGATGAATGACTATGACATGATTTTGATGGTAGAGAAGGGTATTCGTGGTGGAATCAGTCAGTGCATGAAAAGGTATTCTGAGGCCAATAACAAGTATCTAGATAATTTTAATCCAGAGATTGAATCTCGATATATTGTTTATTTAGATGCTAACAATCTCTACGGCTGGGCAATGAGTAATTACCTGCCCCATAGTGGGTTTCGTTGGCTTGATCGGGAGGAAATTCAAAATTTTAACGTAACTTCTATTTCAGATGACCATTCGAAAGGTTACATTTTAGAAGTCGATTTAGAATATCCGAGTGATCTCCACCACGAACACAACGATCTACCGTTATGTCCTGAAAATAAAATTCCTCCAGGTGGTAAGCATACCAAACTGTTGACGACTCTAGACGATAAAACAAAGTATGTTATTCACTACGTTAACCTAAAACAGGCTCTTTCTCTTGGACTAAGACTCAAGACAATTCACCGAGTCATTGAATTTAACCAATCTCCGTGGTTGAAATCATATATCGATTTAAACACTGAACGTAGGAAAATTGTAGAAAATGATTTTGAAAAGGATTTTTACAAATTAATGAATAATTGCGTTTTTGGTAAAACTATGGAGAACGTTCGGAAGAGGATAAATTTGGAATTGGTTTCCAATGAAAAACGATTGGATAAGCTAATATCCAAATCAACATTCCTCGACCGAACGATCATTAATGAAAATTTAGTCATCGTTCACTTGAGAAAATCTAAAATTAAAATGGATAAACCTATTTATATAGGATTATCCGTTTTAGAATTAAGTAAAACATTGATGTATGACTTTCACTATCGGAGGATGAAGCCCAAATTCCGTGACAGGTTAAACCTATGTTACATGGACACTGACAGCTTCATTTATGAAGTAAGGACTGATGACTTTTACAAAGATATGTTGACTGACTTGGACTTTTACGACACATCCAACTTTCCAAAGGACCATCTTAGCTTCTCTGATAAAAATAAAAAGATGATTGGAAAATTTAAAGACGAGTGTAACGGAAAGATAATGACTCATTTTGTAGGACTGCGGAGCAAATTGTATGCATTTAAAGTTAGAGATTCGAAGGAAAAGAAAAAAGCAAAAGGAATAACCAAAGCAGTTATCAATAAAGGTTTAAAGTTTGAGGACTATGTAAATTGTTTAAGGGATAATTCTGTTGTATTTCGCAAAATGAATGTGATTAAAAGTAAAAAGCATGAACTTTATTCGATGGAAATGAATAAAGTTGCCTTGAGTGCTTCTGATGACAAACGTTATCTTTGTGACGACGGGGTCAACACCTTGTCTTGGGGAAACAGTAAAATTTCAAATTTAAAGAGAAACTGGGAAGAAGCCTTTGAAGGTGATATTTGAATAGGTTATCCACCTCTCATTAACGAAATCATCTCATTCCTCCAACCGTTTTTCTACACCGAAAATCCATTTCGACTCCAAAGTTATCACTCTGACCTTTTTGGAGAGTTTTGCTGTCTTTACACTCTCTGCAAATCAATCGCGAAAATCTTAACCTATTTCATTTCCCCAATTCACCCATCCCCACCTCAACGACTGTCAAGTTCATCGAATTTTGAAAGCGAGACAAAGAATTTACAAAACTGCTGCTCGAAGATAAATCAACTCCACCGCATAATGCAATCTCGGACAAGCAACCAATCGCCGAGGATTTAAGACTTCTAAGGCTCCCCCTTTCACTTTCACACCTTTCCCCTTCACTCCTACCACCCACCCCTCCATCAGTTATAGTAGGTTATATTGAAATATATAAACTCCACGCAGTCTTTCGCTATAAAGAGTTCGAGCAGTTCAGGAGTTCTACCGAAACGGAGGAGAAGTGTTCCAAGACCGAAGTTATCCAATCTGCAATCATCACCACCATCGTCATCGCCACCACCGCCATCCAGTCTGCAAGCAGATCCCGCATCACCCCCCAAAGTCATCGCGGAAGAATAATATTTGTGAAATCAATCAACTCTTATTGGAAACTGTGTACTATCTGAATAATAAGAAAGTGAAAAGTGTTAGTGTTGGGTTTAATCATTGTGAAACTTTTGAATTGTGTGTGCAATTTACTCAAATCGGTGAAGGAGAAGTCATTCTGAGTAATGATCAATGGCTTAATTTATTCGAACAAAAAAGATATAATTTCTATACAATACTTTCACGCTTATATTATTCTCAAACCGTACAGATTTTGACGTGATAATAACGTTAAGACTCATTCAATTATTGGATGATGGTTTCAGAAAAGAACTTATCGAAGCAAAGAAAGACGATTTGGCAAAAAGTGGACTGGTAATGTCGTTATTAAAAGAGGCTATAACCAATGAAGCGACATGGAGGTTGTTTAATAATAAATATAGAATGAGTATGGAGCAATGTTTGTAAAAAAAACTAACTTTGCATATATTTTTGTTAAATAAATCGATTTTTTTACTGTTCCCGTGTGTTATTTACTTGATAAAACCTGCCCCCGACCGTAGGTTTTTAAAACAACCAGAGGCCAATATCCTATCCAGGTATTAAACATGACTTTCTCTATCGAGACGCTGGAGCAACCGCAGGTCTTTTAATTTCCCTTTTTTAATTTGAGGCCCCAATCCTTCTCCCCTCCCCACCCCACTCAGAACCGGTTTTTCTTTGCCTAAAAGTTGGTGACCTACTTAGCTCGTCGAAAACCTGCTTAGAAGGGTAAACGACCGACCGAAGACACGCGCTGAGGAGAACCCAAAACACACGCAGATGTAAATATTGAAAGGCTCTATCCCCTCCCCCACCCCACTCAGAACTCGAATAGAAATCAACTCCTACGCATGATGCAATCTAGGACAAGCAACCAATCGCCGAGGATTTAAGTCTTCTAAGGCTCCCCCTTCCACTTTCACACCTTTCCCCTTCACTCCTACCACCCACCCCTCCATCAGTTATAGTAGGTTATATTGAAATATATAAACTCCACGCAGTCTTTCGCTATAAAGAGTTCGAGCAGTTCAGGAGTTCTACCGAAACGGAGGAGAAGTGTTCCAAGACCGAAGTTATCCAATCATCACCACCATCATCATCGCCACCACCACCATCCAGTCTGCAAGCAGATCCCGCATCACCCCCAAAGTCATCGCGGAAGAATAATATTTGTGAAATCAATCAACTCTTATTGGAAACTGTGTACTATCTGAATAATAAGAAAGTGAAAAGTGTTAGTGTTGGGTTTAATCATTGTGAAACTTGTGAATTGTGTGTGCAATTTACTCAAATCGGTAAAGGGACAGTCATTCTGAGTAATGATAAATGGCTTAATTTATTCGAACAAAAAAGATATAATTTCTATACAATACTTTCACGCTTATATTATCCTCAAACCGTACAGATTTTTTACGTGATAATAACGTTAAGACTCATTCAATTATTGGATGATGGTTTCAGAAAAGAACTTATCGAAGCAAAGAAAGACGATTTGGTGAAAAGTGGACTGGTGAAGTCGTTATTAAAAGAGGCTATAACCAATGAAGCGACATGGAGGTTGTTTAATAATAAATATAGAATGAGTATGGATCAATGTTTGTAAAAAACTAACTTTGCATATATTTTTGTTAAATAAATCGATTTTTTACTTATCTCGTGTGTTATTTACTTGATAAAACCTGCCCCGACCGTGAGTTTTTTTTAAAACAACCAGAGGCCAATATCCTATCCTACCCAGGTATTAAACATGACTTTCTCTATCGAGACGCTCGAGCAAAACCGACGTTTGACTGCGAGACCGTAGATCTTATTTTTTTACTACCAGAGGTTAGTGACCTAGACACATCCACCACTCGGGTGCAATAGCTGGACTGAAAACCTGTTTTTTCATCTACCCCGAAGTGTTTTCATTCATAAACTCCTTAGTAACCTAAATAGATGAGACTCGGCAGAGGACGGTCGCGTGCATAAAGTGAGTTTTTCGAAGAAAGACGCATCCGGATATTCCACGCATCAGATCGCTCTCCAAAGGTAATTTAATTTATATTTAATAATTATTAATATATTATCAATCTAAGCAATCATTGATTTGAAAATAATTAATTTTCAATTATGGACTTAAAACAACTCGCAATCATACATAAAGTTGGGTCGGCTATTCAGACCTATCATGAACGTGGTTGGAAGACGATGAAATTAGAGGATCTGAAATTGATACCTTTTGATTATATTGAATTGTATCATCCACGTGACATCCATCAGATAACCACCACATTTTCCGAATTATAAGAATTAGAAGATCGGCGTCAGAGGGAAGGATATTAGCCATGCCTGGAACACTACAATAAAGGAGAAATTCATATCGATGGACCACCTCCTTTGAAAAAAATGATTGTTATTTGTGTTGTGTGTATTTATAAAGTAATAATGATTGTATTTTATTGGATATAAAAACTTGATCAATATTTCGCTTCATTTTAACGTACTCAAATCCACCGCCATCCAAAAATATCAATCCAGAAAGTTTAATTCGATTCGAATCCGCCGCCATCCAAGTACTAACCTAACATTGCACATTACGATCGTCTTTTGTTATGACGTCATTAGGTTTTTCTTTTGTTTATCTTTATAATATCACATTAAAAAATGGCGGACTGTGCTCAAACGAACATTTATACTCTACTGACACATATTCGGCCGTCAAAGCAGAACCAGCTGGGTATTTGGATTTAAAATTTGAATGCATTTGGTTAAAGTGCCGTTCTAAATTGCATTTTTTTGGGACAGCAACACAAGTATTACAAATCAGACATACTAACTTTTCAACATTCTGATTAGTAAATAAAAATTGTTCCTCCCAAGCTATATTGAATTCCCGGCAAGTAATATCTTCTTTATATTTCCTCTTCATCGTAGCTGTTGAAGTACTTTGTTTATTAATTGACATATTTTAAAAAGGGTAGCCAAAAATACCTTATTATCTGAAATAATAAAGATGTTAATTAATGTATATAGTAAGAGTAAATATTCAATGCAGACATGTATAACGTGTGTGTTCGAACATGTTGTGTTCGAAAATTGAAATCTAGAAAAGGTAATGCATTACATTTACATAATAAAATAATAGAATTGCTTACTCTGGAAAACTTGTTTGAAGCACAGTTTTAACGATGAATACCTTGAAACCACTTTTCTCTAAAATTCACGGTCCGTTGGTGACATGAGCATCATAACTTTCCGACAGGTCACATAATTTCCGTTACGTTTCGGCATACAGCACTTGTAAATCATTTTGGTGGAAAACAAAAAATTCAGAAATGATTTTAAATAATTATGAGTGCCATGACAGCTACCAGCGAAAAAATGGCGGAATTCAGTATTAAATGAACATTAGCCCGCGCACGGAGAGGCCGAAATCAACCTCTCCCTTCCGAAATTGCCGCCAGGGGCGTTTTGAGTGGCACAGCCTTAGTTCTAGAAAGTGTTGTGTTAACACAGAGTTCATATAACCACGCATGCAAAATGAATAACATAAAATATACTATTAATTTATTTTACTACTTTTTATTACAAATATTTTTTTCAACATGGCTGCGTGCCACAAGTAAGTGTATCGCGTGCCACGATTGGCACGCGTGCCGTGGGTTGGCCACGACTGGGCTAGAGTGATGGGAGGAAAATGTCGTAAAATGTGCTCCGCTATAACTCGTGTCGCCTGTGACTCCTGTATCATGCTCCCGCTGACTGACTCAGCGGGAGGAGGCTGCTGGAGGCCACGATGGCCCGGAAGAGATAAAGAAGTATATTTGTTGGCGCTCTTAATCCACTAGCGACCCCCGATTATGCCGTTTCTTCTTCTTAGATCATCATGCTTGGGAATCCTCAGAAGAAGAATCATGCCTTAAGTCGTGAAGTTAGATTGAGTTTCGATATAACTAAGGAAAATAACAAGCGTGCAGCTCTTGCATGGGCACCAATTCATCTAGCGGACAGCAAGTTTCACATATATGTCCTAAATGTTACCAATCTGCCTCTGTTATACACCGAAGGTGATCCACTCCTTCAAGTTCTCTCACAGGTTGGACTAAATCACGGTAGGCGGCAGGGGCGGATTGGGCCGCCGGGACACCGGGCAAAATCCCAGTGGGCCGACGGTCCGTGGGCCGAGGACGCCGAGCGGTTAATACGTCGGCCTCAGCTGCTTTTCCGTTTTCTAAAGATATTTGAGTAATGCATTTGCGGCAGCGGCCTCCCAGTGTCATAGGCAAGATGTCTGGGCTGGGTGGTCATAAAATATTTTCCATGGGGCTATTCGCGGTTGTTTTGGTATTTTCCAACTGTATTATGTTTGCCCTCTCCTCCTTTCTCTCCAGCCTTCTCACCCTTCCTCCCCTTGCAGTACCGAGGTAAGGAAGGCCGAGTGAGGAATACCCTCCCTCTTGCGGTTTCTTTTAGCTTCTATGCGCTCCCTGGCACGCTCAAAATTTTCGGTTTATTGATAGCGGCTCCTATTTGAAGTTTGGTGTCTTTTAGCTCTTCTTAGTAATTGCCACCCTGTAGGTCGCTTTGAGAGTGGAGCACATATTCCCATACGATCGTTTTCAATCCTCTCTCTTTCCTTCGTATTTCGAATCTGTGACAAAGTACAAGAGTCCGCATCAGTTACAATTCGTAAAGCGTTGTGAAAACATTAGTAGAGTGATCTGCGTCCTTCAGTGCCTGAAGAGTGTTTTTACCCGTTTTTGCAGGTTAGCTTTCCTTGAGAGTAATTGATTCAATCTTCCCTTTGCTCAAGAAGTGGCATCAAAACTTGGTATACACATTATTCTTTTCCTAGCGATTTAAAGAAAGTTTTTCCAGCTAAGAGTTTCCAAGTCCACGATCAATAAAGTTCATCAACTAAGAAAATACGTATATATTTTTTTCGATTGATTTAATTACTTTACCTCATTTTGTCTGGTAAAATTCTTTTTTAGTTTAATTCAAATAATTTTGTAGCGATAACAATTTTTTAAACAAACCTTGACTAACTAAGTAGTTAATGTGGTATTTTCCTTAAGATTTAAGGAAAATACTGCTACTAAAAATTTTGTTTCTCTGTAAAAATTCGTCGTGATGGTCATTTTAACATTTAAATAGGTGAAAATCTCTACTACTTTAGCATATTTTAGGGATACTAACCGTGAGAAAAATACTAATAGATATTTTATTTATTCTAATAAATTAGTCTGCCGGAGTTGGTAAGAAATTTTTGTCAGACATGGGGGAAACAAAAAACACCCAGTGGAAAAGTTCTTGGACATCCAACGTGTAATAAAGCAAGGTTTAGCAAGGAAAATGTCAGCCAACTCCAGAATGTTGAATTTTGAATTGGAGTATGAGCAACCTTTGACTATTAAAAGATGCCAGAATTGGTTTGTTTATTTATTACACTTTAGAGTAATGTAATTTATTCAGGGAGGATACAAAAACATTGAACTTTCGTATAAATACCTTCTGACACTCTCCACGGCTCAGGTGGCTTGTGAAAGAAGTTTTTCACCTTTGAAATTTATATAAAACAGGCTTAGAAGTACTATGGGTGCTGATAACTTAGAGGCCTTTAAGCAGAAAGGCATTCTGCAAGGAATAGACCATGATGCTGTAATAGATGAGGTTCCATTAAATAGTATGTTATTACGCAAGGAGCTTTATATTGACTAATGTAACACATTTAATACAAAAATTTTATTATTTTAATGTAGTTGAAAAAAGATTCTTGTGTATTTACTTTAGTTTTTGATTGCTTATTTTAATCAAACTTGGACATTTAAATAATTACTATGTAATTTCAAAATCTATGTTACTCATTTTAAGCAGTAATATATAATTCACCCACTCCTCACATTATATACTATGTAACTATATAAATGGTTCCAATTATGTATGTCATGATTAACTGCGTATGTAAGTTACAGACTCTTCATCAATGATATTTGTAAATAATAAATATTTATAATTTTTTTCATGTTAAAGTTTATCATAAGCATGCATATATTTGCTATGCACTAGAAGCAAAATGTAGAAAATTGTTTGGGTACTAATACTAGGTTAGATTTCTCTTCGTCATGTTAGGTTTATTTTATATTGATTTTATAGTATCATATTATGGTTGATAAAAATATTCAGCTGCATTGTAAATAACCAGAAATGTTGGTCATATATGGAGTGACCAGATATTCTCTTTTAAGGGAACATGTCCTTTTGGTCACAAAACTTATTTTCTCTCTTTTTTGTTTGCTTTTGCCCTTTATTTTAGGCGAAAACATTAAATTTGAATCACATAATTAATTATATATATTTTGTTTTTTTTAATTGTTCTCTTTTTCCTGCTTTTTTATACGTTTGTCCTCGATTGAATTAAAAATCTGGTCAACCTACTCATATAAACAATTGGATTATATAAAAATTATGTAAACTTTGTTTATATAAAATTAGCCTCAAACAGAATGTATCCTCACTATATATAAGCTTACATTATATGTCTCATGATAATATAGGGTAATATTTTACTCAGATGTGCGGGCCGAGGTCAGAAGATTTGTCCGGGCCGATTTTTGCTCCCAATCCGCCCCTGGTAGGCGGACATAAACATCTCAATCAAGAGTATCCTATGATAATTTTCCGAACACAGTTTTTCCTGTACGGTGCCATATTTTCTTTAATTTTAACGTCTTCGGAGAAGTGCAGCAATCCGAGTGAAGTGTGAAAACTCGAAGTAAATAAAGGTGGTTTTCGCCATGCTGTCTGTCTGTCAGTATGTTCGCAACTCTAGGGCCCAAACGCGTACATAAAATCGAATTGTACATATATCGTTTTTATGCAATATATAATTTTTTGCAGACCCTGTTTAGATAAAGATGATATTGTGCAAAAATAAAGGGTAGGTTATTCTTGGCGATTTCAAAAAAAAAATTTATTTACCCAAAAATTACACAAAGCAATTTTATTAAAAATCAATCCAACTATAGAGGCTCATGTCACAAATAATACTACGTAAGCCATATATCTCTTGAGCACTCTGTATGACGTCCAGTTACATTACAATGTTCCCTAAGGTGCCTTACCTAAGACTTATGACGTCATGCCTCCGCCACGATCCATTCCAACTCTTACTACAACCTTACGGTTAAATTAAATCGTATGATATCTCATATTTTTGGATAACATCATTTGTAAAAGATATTCTGATGAGATAAACGATATTGCGCAACAATTAAGTGTACTTTATTCTTGGATATTTTGAAACAAAACTCGATTTACTCAAAAATAGCTCTAAGGATTTCGTTCAAAATCCAACCAATCGAATAACCTGATGGCACAAATAATAGTAACTAAGTCATATGTCCAATAATAGTTACTATATATGGTTCAGTGTCAATTTTTGTACAAGACGCTCAGCGCTCTCCATCTGAGAACCTTCGTATATGCATTTGTAGAAAGACAAATACTATTAACGCCATTTTTTCGTCGCGGCTAAATTTCTCATTCATTTTTCTCAATATAAAGCACTCCTAGCAAAGCTAATGCACAACGGTCGCAACAGCGGCTGCAGGCTCAAAGCAACAGTCACAGCATCCGACGTCAGCAACCGTGTGCGACGAACGCTGGAGTGGAACCAGTGTGACTCTATTTCACGTGCCACAGCCAGTGTGATAGTCGCCGCAGTCGCTGTAAGCAGACGACGCATTCGTATGTCTCACTAGCGGAACCAAGCCTCCAGGTTCACCAATTTCGTTCAATTTCCCGCACAGAAGCACTTTAGACTCAACTACGTTCCAAACATAAGACCGCAGTCCGTCCGAGGGACGTTGCTTCAGGAGATCAGAGGCACGCTGACACACGATCACTCTCGAACGCGGGAAAACTCAAAAACCGAGTATTCAATGGAAACTCCTCGGACCGGTACCTCGAGATTTCATAGGTCCCTAGGTGCGCCACCACTCGCAATGAGGAGCAACCCGTGTCCAATGCAAACACCTTTAACTTCTTTGTTGTCAAGGGACTCTTACCTTCGGGTATGCACCTTGAGGACGCCCTGTCAGAAATGGTATCGCGATTTCTCGTCGCTGAAATATCGTCAATGCGACATCTCGTTACAAATGACAATCGGTACCTGCGACATTTCTTCACACTTTCAAAATGGTAACTGCGATCATTCGTCGGACCTTGAAATTCGTACCAGCGACATTTCATCACAAAATATTTTATATCAGCTGAATCATACCAATTTTAATACATTCAAATTTTCATCATGGAAAATAATTAGTAACTGCGACTTTACGTCACAAAATTATTTTCCAAGTAATACACCGTGCTCCTGACACGAACCGATGCCGTATCATACCTTCAAATCCTCTGAATATGTGAGTATATTTTTAGCTAATAACCATAGCTCCTTCCACACCGAACTCACTCAAAAGAGAGGAGTGAAACCCAGTGCCGGCATTAGCCTACACTTAAAGAAGAGCACCAAGGAGGCTAACGGCTTAACGTCCCTTCCGAAGGACGGTACGCTGACTGCATGATCTCATCAAACCACTAAAACAGAGGGCAGAACGACCTTGGAAAAATCCAACTATAGTAGGATTCGTGCCCGCTGCCTTTTCGAGAAGCAGTCGAGTAACAACCAGTGTCCTAACCACTTCATCAACGGCACTCCCTCCCATTATCTAATGATGTCCACAGCCACCTTCTCCAACTACCTTATTTGAGACTTCGTGGACTTGCGACCAACAGGACGCATGGAGGAAAGAGGAGTCCTGGAATAGGTTATCCAAAACTTTAACTAATATGTTTGCTATAAGACAAAATAGAGATGGCAAATACGTGGCAGGTGTACCCGAAGTGGCACGCGTGCGATTTCAATTAGCTTGTATTTTCAGTATAAAATATGAAGTTTCTTCTAGAAGGGATAACCATTCACTAATATTTGGTGTGTTTTCAAAAGAATTTGAGCAGGAAGCAAGATATTTGTACAGACTGCGAGGTGTTCCTCTCCACCTGAAGGCGTTTAACACAAGACTCACACTCTCAACCATACTTAAAGTATATTAAAGCCTTTTGAATTTTGATAAAATTTTTAAATTTTTAAGCAAGATTTTTATTTAAAAATCATTTTATCCGAATTACAAAATAGCAAAATCCAAAAATTATCCGAGTTTAACTTATTTTTAAAGCCATGAAAAATCTGTAACTTGTACCGATTTTAACCTGAATAAAAAGGAAAATAATAAAACCCGATATTTACTCTCCGAATGAAATTCTTTTAAACCCGAAAAACAAATACCCTATTTTTAAATTCCTAAAATTTAAGGCAGAATGAGCAGCGAGAATTATATTAAGAAAAAATAGAAAGAGACATGATGTGATTCCGAGCACTCAATGCAGAACCTCCGAAACGAAGCCGTGATTTTAGAATGAAAAATAAGAAAGTTTATCCCAGATTGGAGAGAAAAATACTTGGTGTTTCTAAAACCAGATTCGTCCGAAAATGTTTTCCTTTGTGCGATATGCAATACATAATTATTTTAAGTAAATACATTCGGTGCTATGCAACTTAAGTACTCAGTAACACAATTTACGTCTTTGAAAATGTCGTTTATAAATGTGCAGCGTTAATTCAGGTGAGGCAGCAGCTATACAGAGTGGGAGAAGTATGATTCTGAGATACTATAAAAATGATTGCAATTGCAATATTTTCAGGTTAAATAGTTTTTTTTAACGGTAAGTTCCAATGTGCAAAGCTGTTTTCAAAATTATGGAAGATATTGTGGCAGTTGTTAAGAAAACTATGAATACTATTGATACACGGAGCGTCCTATAAAATAATACTTTAGATCGCTGTGTGCCCACATGAACAGGAAACGTAATATTCTCCTCAACTATGCTGCAATTAGTTGGTTAAGCTTCGGAACGAGTGTCAGTGGTCTATGTAAACCAGAGGTGCACAACTCAAAAGCTGGCACGGACCAAAATCGACCTTGATTGGACCTAGGTGGCCACGCTGTGAAAGTTTTGTACAAAAAAATTTAAATACACTATTGTACAGCCATTAAATAGCGTAGTAACTTTTACATGCAGTTTCTATGTGACGAAAATGAGGTGACTAGCCAATATAATTTACTTATTCAACCCAAATGTTGACACGGGCCAAAATCGACCTTGATTGGACCTAGGCGGGCCACTCTATGAAAGGTTTGTGCATAAAAAATTTAAGTACAGTATTGTAGAATCATTAATCACCGCAACAACTTTTACATGCAATATTCATGCGACAAAAATGGGGTGACAAACAAATAAAATTTACTTATTCATTGGGAGACGCAATATTTTTCTCTCGCCCTCCCACTTATATCCGGAGTAATGCTGGTAGTTGCTGTTCTTAGAATGTCTCTTAAACTCTGATCTGACAGCGCTGAACATAATGGAGTTTTGTTTAATTTAATAATAGGGAATGTTTGTTCACACACGCGATAAATATCGGTAAACAAATTTTACTTGTATTTTTTACGGTAAAAGAGAGCACCAGATGAGTTAAATCCTGCCGGGTCACGCGAAATGTGTCGGTTATTATTATTCTCCAACAATTGCAAGAGAGTGTTGTGCGCTGCAGTGTAATGCTCAGTAAACCGTAAACTTCAGTAGCCTGGTTAAATCATTGTTTGATATAGTTTTCATAATTGAGAGATTTCAAAACACAATAATAGACATAAGATTACTACTGAAATGGGAAAGCAGTTTGACCATGCAAAGGTTGCTTCATCTAACTGTCGTTCGATAACCGCCGCTTCATCGAGTATTGTTCGATCAAACGGCGGTTGTCTCAACGCCGATCGTAGTTGTTTCCTGAGCGATCGCCATGCATTACAGGGGCCTCCTTCGCTGATCGTCGCATCTTCCCATCATGGTTCTGTACTGCAGTTGTTCACCGCTATAAACATATATACTTACACTTTCGTTGCCGATCTATAACATTGCGCCTTTTGAAAAAAATGGATTCGTTTGTCGTCGTTTCTCTTTTTTCCACGGTTTTCAGAACCAAATGAACGCCAACGCCAACATTTAAATAGTTTATCATTGCATATACAGGCGTTCGCTATTGGTTTATAGCAGAGGGGGCGTAAAAATCAATTTCGTAAGTTGTCGACAGGTTCACACGTTACGTATACTCTATTTATAATATTGTTAATATGGGAAAAAACGTGCTTCGTCTATCGTCAATTTAGTAATCGCCGCGTATTCATCGGATGCATTAATGACAATTATCGATATATCAATGCATTTTCTTCCATCTCCAATTTTCTTGAAACGAAATCACTAAAAATTCAAAATTAAATATGCAAAAGAGCATTGAGGTATTCTTTAATAAAAGGTTCTCGAGGAGATATTTGCGCAAGCAGTTTTTATTATTTTAATTTTCTAATATTATTTTCTAAAGTTATATTCTTAAGTAAATTCAATCTCGTTTATAATCTTATTCCTCTGTGACTTCCGAGTACTAGAAAAATATTAAAAAATGAAACTTCGCCAAGACGAACAGATGAAGCGTCGCTTTTATGACTATAGTAAAGAATGGAAAAGCTCTCGTGCGATTTTTACAAAAATTCTAACTGTTACTAAGATTTAACCCACAGTAGCGGATTGAGCGGAATTTATTCATTATACGAATGAAAATCATTTTGTTGCTTAAAGGATCGTTTTTCGCGAGTAACAGAAGAATAAATAATGATAATGATGTCCCAAAAGAAAAATTAGTTAAAGAATCAATTATTCTTGGAGACATAAATATGAACTTAAAGAATAATACTGAATCATTACCATTAGGCATCATGTCCGTAGACAAGTCCGTGATTATTCATGGTTAAATCTAGTTCAGCATATACTCCTATTATTCGCTGCCATTTTCATATTTTGATTACTCTCCTTCCCTTTCAATTCGTCTATCAACTGAAACCTTTTCCTACCTCTTTCCATTTCTCCATCTAGTTTTCCTCATAGCACGTCTTTAATCATACTCTCTCTCTCTTCAGGTAATGCTGAACCCAGTTTTCCCTCCTCTTTCTAATAATCAGTATAATCATTCGCTTCTCTCCTATTCTTCGTAGCACCTCATCGTTTTTCATCCTATCTGTCCATTATATCTTCAGCATTCTTCTCCAAGTACACATTTTAAAGGTTTCCAAGTACTTGATGTCATTTTTCCTTATCATACATGTATTTGCCCCGTACAAATCTATACTCCATACAGGCCGGATCTACCATGAAGCGTGTGAAACGGCCGCTTTAGGCACCACTTTTAAAGAGGCCACATTTTTTCAGTGACTACCTACGCTTTTTATCAAGAGGAGTCTATGACTAGACATAAAAGTGTGGCGGATGATTGCCGAAATAGCTTTATGTGCTCTTTTTCTGCCGGTCGGCATGGAACATTGTGTAGTGGAAAACTTCCAGGTATAGGAGCTAAGCTTCTATTGTCAGGGCCCGAACTACCATGAAGCAGGTGAAGCGGCCGCTTCAGCCCCCAATCTTAAATAGGCTCCATAGAGGAGTCTATGACTAGACGTAAAAGTGCGGCGGGTGCTTGCCGAAATAGCTTTATGTATTCTTTTTCTGCCGGCCGGCCATAATACGTCATCCCGGACAGACGTAAGTAGAACCCATCCACCGTAAACCCGTACGGTCGGTCCTCTTTTCATTTTGTAATAATACGTTAATTATTTTTGTGTGAGATTATAGGCTTGAGAAGTGCAATTACATCGGTGACCAAAGACAAAATTGAAAATAGTAACGGTTTGTTCGTATATTCTATTTTGTCGTACAGATGTTGTTACTTGTTACTGCAAAGCACAGTCCTCACTCTCATGGTGAGTGGCCGATCGTGATACAGAGGACTCTGCGAAAAAGTAACGCCATTTTATACCCCGCCGTAACGGATACTACCCCGAAATCAAAACATACTGAACGAGCGCTGAAATCCACCCGGCAACACAGTGCTAAGTACCGCATAAAACACGGGCACCCGTGACCAGCAGCTACGTAAAACCATTTGTCGGGGTGCCGGTGGTGTAGTGGTTAGAACGCTGGCTGCTACTAGCTTGCTGCTTGAAAAGTCAGCGGGCACGAATCCTGCGCAAGTAGGATTTTTTCCAAGGTTGCCCGCCTCCCTGTTTGTGTGGTTTGAGGAGACCGCGCAAATTCAGCTGTTCCGTCCTTCTGAAGGGACGTTAAGCCGTTGCCCCCCTGGTGTTCTTCGTAAGAGCAGGCCAATGCCGGCACAGGGTTTCCTTCCTCCCTCCCCGGTTATTCATTGCACTACCTCTGGATACCCATTTGTGCGTAAGAAAGGCGAATCGGCTGGGCACAGAATAAAAATAGAAAACACCACTTGTTTACTTTTGTAGACCTCACGAGCACCCTCCATTCTCCTTGACGGTACTGTGTTCTACTTCGTTCTTTACAGGTTTACAGATTTGTTTTCCCGAAAATATGATATTTGTTGACAGCATTAATAGTTTAGGTTAGTTTGTTGATCTTTGTTGTAAACTAAATACCTAAATTCGGCTTTAAAATTATTTTAAGCTTTTACTACAGCTTACTGTTAATATATTTATTACGTTAGGTGAAGCCGAGTCGGCGTACCATAGCACCACATTTTTGACAGAAGAGAGCAGTGATTCTTCGATTCAACATGTAAATATTCACATAGGAGCTTTGTTATCTGGTACCCAAACACATATTTGCATATTATATAATATAATAATTACTACAACAATGAATTTTATATATTTATATTTATTTATAGATACAAACAAAGTTTAAATAAAAACAACTAAACCATTGACATGAAACGAAAATATCAATCAGTTGCGGAGAAGAGAAAAGAAAAATGAAGTGGAACGAACAATTAATGAAAGCTCAAAAATAACAACGTTTTTTAGAAACAGAGAAGATCAAGGTACGAATAAAACTAAAAACGACAGACACAATGATAAATTACATTGAATCCGCTTTCTAAGAAAATGAAGAGAAGAATAAACCTAACGAATAAAGAGGAAACAAGGAAAGTGAAATAATATCCAGCAAGTCGATTACCAATCCATCCAAAGAAAAGGAACCCATTACTCTGGGGCATTACTGATTCATTTAATGAGAAATTTTTATTAGAGAAACCAGAAAGTGACACTATAATTAGTAGTTTGACCAGTAAATTATATAAAGATGCATCTGAAATTTATTATAGAACTATAAATGAAAGTGACTTTTATCGAAAAAAAGCAAATGCAAATATAAAAAAAATGAGAATGATAATAATATTAATTTATTGATCCCAAAAAATATCTAAATATGTATAGAATAGGTCACTGACATACATAAACAAATACAATGGAAATATATTATGAAAAAACATTAAAAAGAGACAAAATGATGCAGGTAGGTCATAACCGTTCACATAACGCGCAGCACAATCATTTTTTACAAGAAATTCATCAATGGATTAATAGCAGCTTACAGTTAGGTGTTCTTTTGAGGACCTTTTAAATTGTCAAGGATTGGATATAATTTTAATTTTCTTGGGTAGCATATTAAAAAGTTTGACACCAGCATATGCTGGACTGAATTCATACAATTTCAAATTATGGGTGGACACTCTAAAATCAATTTCATCTCTAGTGTCACGGTTATGAATTTTGGAATTCGTTACAAGTTTTAACACATCACTGTTGCCTACTGCAATAATGTGATTCAAAAAACGGTAGAGTAAGGAGGGACATCGACTTAAAAACTCTTTACAAGTTGTTTTCTTATTAATTTTTGCAAGAATTCTAATAGCCCATTTTTGTAATTTAAAAATTCGGCTTGTATGGCAAGAATGGCCCCATGCAAAGACTGCATATTTAAATCTATCATATATATATGCGAAGGAAAGAGACAAACAAATATTTATATTGGTCATGTTTCTATTCCTTCATAAAATGTAGCAGCCTGTAACATCTAAAAAAAAACTGTGTCAATGTGAGTATTCACACTTTAAACAACTGTTAATAAGTATACCAAGGAACTTAGTGTTGGATTAAGAGGGAAGTTCAGTATTATACATTTTAAAGGAGTGAAAAATGGTTAATTTACAGTTTCTTGATTAATTCTCTATATATTTATCCGTGTATATTATTTTCAATAAAAAAACAGGACACACAAATGATTATAACGATTGTCGCAATCTCTCTAGAAATCTAACAACTCATGAAAATAATAAGGATCACATTATGTCAATGTGTGCATTAGCTTCAAGATTATCTGCATTAATCTCAATCTACAAAAACATCTTCAACAAGTGGCTCAGTATTGAAGAGATGTTTTAAAAAGAATTGTCGCTACTATTCAATTATTAGGAGGGTTAAGTTTAGAGTTACAGATGAAAATTTAGAATAAAATACAAATTGAAACTATTTAAGTTGTCTCTCATATCTTGCTCAGTTTGATAACTTTTTAGCAGATCATATAAGTACATATGGGGACAAGGGAAAAGGACATGTAAAATATTTGTCTCATAATTTTTGTGATGAGTTCATATCTCTAATGGCAGAGAAAATGAAAAAGAAATTTTGGACGAAATCAAAGGAGCAATATATTTTTCTCTGACACTGGACTCAAATCCTAAAATCAGTCATTTTGATCAGCTGACCTTTTTAATACGATACATGCATAATGGCAATATCGTTAAAAGATTTTTGGGTTTTATTAAAATTTCTTCACACATTACTGCCAATTTAACAGAAAGGTATAGGATATTTTGAATTAATTAGATATAAAAATAGAAAACTGTAGAAGTCAGACTTATAATAATGCAGCTTATATGGTTGGAAAATACAATGGAAAACTAACACGCATAAAACAACAATCAAACCTTGTGCTAATTATTCTTTAAATTTATCGATTAACTTGTCAGCTGAATCTTTTTTAGAAGCATCTGATTTTCTGTCTTTTATACAAAATTTATGCCATTATTTTCCTATTCAACACAACGCTGTAACATACTTAGCAATACTGGATGGTCTGCACGTGTAGATGCAGTATTAGCTTTGACATTAAATTTTAATGAAATAAATTCTACGTTAACTGATATAAATAGAAATGAAAATGAAAAAAAATATATTGTCCCAGCTGAAGCTAAATCACTGCAAAAACAAATGATAAGTGTTGATACGTGTATTTTAATGATTATGTGGGATTCTTTTTTGTACCGGATGAATGCTACTAGCAAATCATTAAAAATACTAATTTACATATTAGAATGGCTTTGGATTTATTAACGTCATTACATGATTATATTCAAGATATTCGAAATAAAAGAAAGAAGTGATTCTAAGAGGTAAAGATGCATTTAAGATTAAGATTCAACGTTATTTGTGATAATCTTTTACTAGATCTAAATATACGTATCCAGTCATATACCGAAATTTAAGAAAAATTTAAATGTTTCTTCTCAATAGATCCTATTGAACAAGCCAAATCTATTAATACACTGAAACAAACATATTAGGCTGACATTGGCAAGGACTTGGCAGAAAATGAAACTATAATAATTTTGCACTTTTGTCAAACCTTAATAAAACAGATATCAGAGAAAAATTCAATTGCATTTGCACAGAAGAACTCAATTCAACATTTCCTAATGTGTTAACATTAAAAAAAATATATTTTACAATTTTGATATTGAATGCTTCTTGGGAAAGATCTTTTAGTAAGTTGAAAAGAATCAAAATTTATTTAAGGTCTACAATGAGCAAACCACATTTTGAGTCATTAGCAATATTTAATATTGAAAATGAAGCAATGAATACAATAGATTTTGACGATATAATTTACATTTTAGCTCCGAATAAAGCGAGACGGAAGTATATTAAAATTATTTATGAATATAATTATTGGAAGAAGTAAGATCTTTTGGTAATATCTACGTTTTCTGTGATTTATTTGAACAAAAATATTTCGTGAAAGAATTTTACGCAGATGCAGTATTTACTGTATTGAATTGTTATACTTAAAACAATATTCCAAACTGTAATCATTTTAGATTTACCGATTGTGACTTATTTAGCCAAAGAAATTTATGAATATTTACCTAAAATATTATTTAACAAAGGTATAATTAAAAAGGAATATTTTCTATACTGTTATTATTATAATACGGTTGATACTTATTTTAACTAATAAGATTTTGTATAAGAAATTAATTTAGTGTTTAGTGTATTGACTTGTGTTGTGATTTACCCAAAATTGAAAATTGTAATTTATTGGTACTAAAGATATTTTTATTGGTATTAAAGGTATTTACCAATGAATAGGTATGAGTATTTATTTATGCGTATTTGTGAATATGAGCATTATTTCAATTTCAATGTAATTATTTAACAAATGCATATTTACGAAGAACAAGCATTTTCCTACATATAATAAAAATATCTGTAATTGTGAGCCTATATTAATAAATATATAAATTAATGGTGTTCTTTTTTGTCGTAAAATTTTGGGAGGGAGGGGCCCGTTTTAACTCTTCCGCTTCAGTCCCCGAAATATCCGGCTCTGACTCCATACATAGCATTTTATGAACTTCTTGTGGATATCTTCCTTTATATTTCCTATTCCAGTCTTGATCTCATCCGTACATTTTGCTTCCCTTGTTAAGATGCTTTCAATGTATTTATAGTCGGAAACTTGTTCTAAAGGCTTTCCTCCAATACTTATGTTCAGAACATTGAATATCACAGTATAATTCCTGACATGATGTCATCATTTGCCTATGGATAAATAATAAATTTCAATATTATAGAAGAAATTTATGGAGGAAATCTACGTAGTTAGATCCAATTTGGACCGTATATTATACTTTCGTTTTCTTCATAACATAAAAATTAAATCTCTGACCAATATGCTATAACTATAGTAATCGACGAGATATCAGAGACTCACTCACAACATTTCATTATAAGACACAAATTAATTATTTTAATATAAGCAAAGCAAAAAGCTTAAGACTTCGTACGGAAAAGACGTGTCCGGCAGGAGCTCAGTCGGTGAAGCGAGGAGTTTGATTTTTGCTACCATAAGAGAATTAATAAATACACAAAAACATGTATAGGCCATGTTTTTGGAGAAGTAGAGAAAATATAGAATGTAAAACATAAGTGATTGACTTTAGGCTTAACAGGTAATAACTTATTTATGGGTGAGTTACAAACAAACCTATCTAACGGGCTCTAAAGGAACAGTTAGGTCACTAATGTTAAAGTTGACTTTCACTATTTAAACTACCTACTATTGCTTACTGACTGGAAGGGATGTTTGTACACAAAAGTTGGTGAACAGCCTTTGAGGTATTTTTTGACAAGCTTAAATATTTTATTTAGTATTCTAGTTATATTCCAGTAAGAACCAAAAAATGTAAGATGATCAAACTATGGATAACTTAAGAATTGTGTGGTAGAATTGCAGGAAGGAACATAATTTTTAAAAATGAGGAAGCAACCATATGAGAAAAGACTTAATTGGTATTTCAAATCTTATAAAAACTCTTCAGATAATGACATATGTAAGCGTAAAGAAAGTTATTATTTACACCTTTTTGAATATTCCGCGAATGATTCGGCAAAGCAATGGAGAATTTTAGATAGTGTTATAGGTATAAATAATAAAGCAAATTATATAGATAAAATTATATCAAGGGATAATAATATGAAACCTCAGAATATTGCAAACAAGTTCAATAAGTAGTATGTACTTAATCCCATCAACGCCGGAATTATGAACTGTCAGTGAAAACGTTGATATTCACGATGCAGCTTAGTTAGTATATCCTCATAAAAATTCTAATTTCTATAAAAAACCTCTCTGTAGTTTCTGAGATATAGGGCGTACCATAAATGGTACGCTAGGCGCAAACGTGGTATTTTCGCTGTAATGTATATTTTGTTGTTCTATTGCGGAATATTCGCTATCTATCAGTTTTAAATGGTTATTCATGCTATTTAGGATTTCAAAGAACGGGATAAGACAAAATTAAAGATTTTAGGCTGAATTAAAAATATTTATTTAAAAAAGCGACATAATATGTGCGGTAATGAATAGAAAAACATTCCACTCATGCTTTTTGAATGCATTCATGCTCTTTCGTCGCAGAATTGTAATCATTCCAAAATTTAATACCTTTTTTACATTCTATATTAAAAAAATTCATGTGATACCATTTTTGAAGACAACTCAAACAAGTGCACATTCATAATATAACAATAGTATTTGGCAGAAACGTACGTATTACTGGCAAGTACCTAAAAGACAATTTGGTGCCGTTAACGAAATAAAATAATAATTTCATAAAATGAAACTTATGACATGGTTTTCATATACTATTTAGTGTGGAATTTTATAAAACAATCAATACTGCAATCCAAGTCACATTTCACACATTCATACCGCAATTTTTAACCAAACAAACCTCATCGGCGTCACTTCTTATCAGGAATGTCTGCTACCAAGTGGTTAAAGCCATCATTGCGGATGCTGTCACTAACCTGGCTATTCACTGCACTGCATGACGCTGATGTTCACTCTGCGTCCCTTGGGATAACCCATAACGACTAAGATATGTCACTACGATCTGCCTTCTAAATTCTAATTGTGGGAGAGATTTACTTGACTTTCTTGATGTAATCCACACATTATGGACTGTACTATCAAGCATCCAAGTAAACAGGGGCCGCCACCGCTTCTTACCACGAAATCCAATGCGGTAGTTTCCCACATACTCGTCCATTCGGTCAGTGCCACCCATGTACTTGTTGTACTTCCCAATTGCATGGGATCGCGGAACAGCCACTCTCTTTTTTTTCAATCAACAGTACCGCCCCACAGATGAAATTGGATTCTCTCCGTAATTTGTTGATCCGACTGTGCCTACAGAATTTTCGACCCAACGAATTAGTGATATTCCATCTGACGGCAGTTTACTATCCATACTTCCTCGGGGTAGGTTTTTCATATAGTTTGAAGACTTTAGAGGGCAATTCTTCGGAACCCTATTCTCGCGCACCGTGCCCCTTCCACACATCTCTATTTCTTTTAGGCGATAAAGAAGGGGAATTCCTGTAAAGAGTTTATCAAAATACGACTGAAACGGTAGGTTCTTCATTGATGCGGGAAATTCATCATGCATGATGATCATAGGAGTGGCTTCCTTTCCGAATCTTGCCTCGTATTCACTGTCCCGCCGTCTAAATTTTCCCTGATAGATATCAAAAGACATCAGGTAACCATCGGGTGTGTTTAGGCACCATATTTTAAACCCAAATCATAGCTTACAATTATGACGGCCGTAATATGCTACCATGCATTCACCAAAATTGTTATGCGGCTCCGGTCTAAATTTCTGTAAGTATTTCATTTGCAGTATGTCAGAAAAAGGGAGCAGATTACACATTTTGTCATTTAAAACCATGCAATTTTTGTCTGCACATTGTACAAATCGGCAGCTTTGAAGAAAATTATCCCTTTGCATAGCATTCACAACAAGTTCACTTCTGATATCCTTTTCGTTTTGTCAATATCTCCGTTTACCTGGCACCACATTGTACTCAGAAAGCAGCAAGATAGAGATAAAAAGTTTCATTTCAACCAGTGAAACAGCGGGATCCGACCAGATTTTGTATTGTGCGTACCTCGAGGTTTTTTTCACAAAGAAAATCAATGATATCATCAACAAGGATACCTTAAAAAATTTCTACCGGTGGAATATTTCGCTCTGGAGTGAAATTAGTCCCAGGAAAAACACTCAATGCCTGCTGCTGGAAAACCTAAACTGTCCAAGTCATTTTGGAAGGCTTCAAAAATCCCCGCGGAGTAACTCTCGTTGCAGAGGTACTGATGCGTTGCTCAGCCACCTTCCTCGCAGCATCTCTTGAGGTCCTAGCAAAGGTGAGGCAGGCCGAGGACAGTCCTCGTCGAGAAAGTCCAAATCATTGTCGCTACCCATGCGGTGATCGCCGTGCAAGACAACTTCAGCTTAACTAGGCAACTGCCAACCAGTTAAATTGTCAATTACTCCACCAGTGTCTTCATCCGCAGAGTCCTCATCAGGATAGATATTTGGCTCTGGCGGTTCAATAAAGATCTCTTTCACAACTAAGTAGTCTTCTTCATGAAATATACTTGGGACTTCTTCAAGCGTCAATTCTCTAAAAACGAAATATAGATTTGTAGCAAAAAACTGGGCCTCCACAGTTTTTTCAGCAACATTCAATTTGGGTTTATAAAGTGAAAATATACTGAAGACACACTTTTACAATTCTGCGCAGTAGTATTTGAATGACTTAATTCGCATATGAATGTTACAGGCTAATTTATAGACACAACGAAAGCGGTTGACTCTGTAGATCATATAACATTTCTTAAAATACTAATGGCAGCGATATAAAAGGAGATGCAAATGGATGGTTCGACAGCAGAACTGGTAGAACTCAGCGTGTTAGAATCCAAGATAATTACAGAGAAGCACTTCTCACATGTGGAGTTCCACAAGGCTCAATGCTGGGGCCAATACACGTTTTTAATTTATGTTAATAATTTATGTACCTGAAATTTTAACGGTAAATTGATATAATTTGCTGATTATACTGCTTTGTGTTATTCGGCAGATAGTATTGCCGAACTTAGATCACAGGCGCAAAGTGATCTTGACCTACTTAACTATTGGCTTACCTACAACAATATTGTATTGAGTACAAAAACAAAAATCATCATCTTTGATTTTTAAAATAAATGCAAAACATACAAAATGATATTCATTATAAAATAATATGTACACATTGCATTAACTCTAGCAATACCAAGGGAGGGGGGCTTCAGAGGTCCACAGCTTAATTTTCAAAATTTTTAAAATGCATGTTCATAATTATAAGTAACGAAAAAAAAAATAATTATTTTAAAAATGCATTATTTAAAACAAACTGAAAGTAACACTATCTCAAAATAATCATAATTGTATTTTTAATTTTCACATAATTAATAGTGGGGCTCAAAGACCCTCCCGTTCGTAAACCTAAGGGGCTGAACTTTTTCTCGCTCGATGGTGTTGATATAATTTTTTAATCTTTATTAGTACCATATTTTAACAACAGAGCGCACTGTAATAACTCTAATGAGCGGGAATTGAAAGAAATTTGCAATGACTAATACTTGGAAGCCAGTGTAGAAGAAGACAATTTGGAATAACTGGAAGCATCATGATCTGAACTTGAAAGTGAGCTTATGTCTGTTTCTACGGCATTTGTTTTAGACGATGGTAGTGATGTGAGTGACTCAAATGGCACCAATCCCAAATATGTCGCAAAAAGTAGGCGAGTTTACATTACACAGAATCCAAGATTTTCACGACTGACAGTGAAAAATATTGTGCGGAAGAAAAGGGGGTTGCATATATATACTCTGCAGCAAGATAAACCAAAGGGACTTCTTTTGATGTTGTCAACTCAGTATACAGAGTCAAATGTCAATGATGGTCCTATGAAAACCATCGAAATAAATCTACTGTAATGCCATGTAAGCATGAGTATATACAGTCGACCAAATGGCAAGAAATTACTCTACAAAAAGATGAATGAAAAGGTGGACCTTGTCAGTATTTTACACACTCATTGACATCGTTGGTATAAATGCAAAAATAATAAATGTATAAATAAATTCAATCATTTTACTGAACTTTACAGACTGGAAGGACAAATTTACAAATCGCTGCCGAGTGTTTCTCCTGAATCTAGGTCTTGAACTAATCAATCCATATGTTGAAAGGTGAGCGACGAGCTTGCACGGGCTGAAGAAGCCAATAATCTTGTCTATGGAAGGTATTCTGGAACATAAACTAGAATGTACTATATAAGTTCCTATATCAGCTCAGCCAGAATGTCGTGGTAGGTGCCACATCTGCGGCAGAGAGGCTAACACTAAGAAAATGAAGTACAAGCTTGGAAAGTCTCCAGAAATATTGTGCGTGAAGTGTGTTTCGATGATTCAGAATGAAAAAGAGATATCAAAATAAGAAAAAATGAGACATTATTTTCATTATCTGGTGTTATTGTTGTTTAATTAGTGAAGTTTTTTAGAAAATAAAACATTTTGTAGGGTAATGAAAGATACAATTTAATTTTGTAATTGGATTATGTTTTCAGAAACAGATAGTCTCTTGCTGTTTGTTTTGTTGTATATTTGCATACTATTACAAAAACATATTAATTGATTAGTTAATCTTTTGAAATAAGTGAAAAGGCGTGTTCAGCGAATATAATTTAACATAAAAAGAACATTTTTATTTGTGAGCCTCCCAGGCCCCCATCTTAGTACCGCTCGAAACAAAAAATTCCTTGGTATTGCTAGGGCTAAATTGAATATGCTAATGATATTAATTACATAGGCATACTTATTGACAGCAATTGTAATTGTAAATGACATATAAATAAACTAAAATTGGAGCTAATTTAAGTACTTGGGAAATTTTATTTGTTGCGAAGTATCTGCACAGTATCACTATGAAAAATACTGTATATTATGCCTTGGCGAATTCTATGCTCCAATATGGTATAGCGTGTTGGGGTGGAACCTATTATTCAAATATAAAGCCTCTTTTAACTGTACAGAACCAGATTGTAAGGATCATATTACATACCAGAATAACAGGATTATCCTTTCCACTATTCAAGAGACTAGACGTACTTCCACTAAGACTTTTATTTATCTATGGAGTGCTAGAAATATTCTATACTCGAGGATTCAACAAAATTGTAAGACCAAATGTTTATGTAAGTAAATTAAGAGGAAAAATGGAATACCAAAACCGAAACCTTACGTTGAAGCCCACAGAAAATATTTCTTATACGTTTCCCCAAAATTGTTTAATACGTTACCAAAGGAGTTAATTATAAGAGATGCGGAAAATAAATTTTTGTAGTTCTGAGAACTTGGCTGTTTACAAACCCAAATATTGAATGTTTTTTGATAAATGTTATTTTATCTCCATTCAAAATAGTGATGAAGTTAAAATGTATATTACCGCATGTACTAAGAATATAATTTAAAAATATTCAAACACATTTGTAAATTAGAGTTTTAGTATTATTAAAATAATAATATAATTAAAGCGTACATAAAGACTTATAGTACGAATATTATTATTTCTTTCATTAATGGACAAACATTTGCAAATTTTTATTCTAATGTGATTCCTCAATATTGTCATTATAATTTCTTGCACCTGCCGACAAAAATGCGTAATATGTTTGTGATAGTAACCCCAAAACCAGTTTTCATGGGAGTACCTATATTCCTTTATGCATATATATATATATATATATATATATATATATATATATATATATATATATATATATATAGTAGACCAGCATTATGCATGAAGCCGATCCAACAGAATTTTACAACAGCATACAACTCATACATTAAATAGAATTTACGAGCTCTACTAAACCTAAGAAAACTTGCATAAATATAGGCAAATGAAAACAAGAGACAAATTATTCAAGGAGTGGAAACGTTGTCCTAATATAGAAATGAGAAATAAATATAGAGACTCAGGTCAAAGACTGACAGACGCTGACAGGAACGTCGGAAACTGTCGTCATATTTCAAGATGACTTAAGCGGTGAAAAACCGAAAGCATGAGCATTCAACCCAGCCACACCGCGAAAGCGTTAGCACTAAATTTGGAGATTACAGATATGATGTTTATAAAAATATAAATAATGTAAAGAGAAGACACTTGACCCAAATATTTTAATCCAGTCCCTCTCGTTCTCACCCCATCAATCAATCTCCTCACAGTTCTCCTTCCCTCCTCTTCTAATCCTCACTCCGTCCATCTCCCCCTTTCAGCCCCATCTCTCGCCTGGTCCAGTGTCCCTCTTTTCAACACCACTCAGTTCGTTTACGCGCCAGCAGACTCCTTTTCAAATATTATTTCCATATGCTCAAAACTCACTCGTGCTTTCCCATCCGTAACTTCTGTCTAGCATTTCTCTTCTTCCATAACTTTCTCCACCCTCTCCTACATCCTCACCTCCACTCTCTCCTCAATTCCTCCTCCTTCCTCTCCTTCACTCCCTCCAATAACCTCTCCTCCACCCTCTCCTCCACCCTCTCATCCACCCTCTCCTCCACCCTCTCCTCCACCCTCTCCTCCACCCTCTCATCCACCCTCTCCTCCACCCTCTCCTCCACCCTCTCCTCCACCCTCTCCTCCACCCTCTCCTCCACCCTCTCCTCCACCCTCTCATCCACCCTCTCCTACACCTACTGCTCCACTCTATCCTACAACCTCTCCTCCACACTCTCCTCAACCCCGTCCTTCACCCTCTCCTCCTCACTCACCTCCACCCATTCCTCCACCTACTCCACCCACTCCTCAACAACTCTTCCACCCTCTCCTCCACTGTCCCCTCCATACCCCCTCCACCCTCCCCTCCACCGTCCCTCCACCCTCCCTCCACCCTCCCTTCCACCTTCCCCTCCACCCTCCCCTCCGCAATCCCCTCTACCCTCCCCTATACACTCTCCTCCACCGTCTCCTCCTCCCACTCCTCTACCCTCTCAAATACCCTCTCCCCCAACCTCTCCTCCACACTTTCCTCCACCCTCTCCTCCACCCTCTGCTCCACTCTCTCCACCACCTTCTCCTCCTCCCTCTCCTCCTCCCTCTCCTCCTCCCTCTCCTACAACCTCTCCTACAACATCTCCTCCACCCTCTCCTACAACCTCTCCTCCACCCACTCCTCATGAACTTCTCCTCAGATTCCCTAAACTTAATTAGTTCTTACCTGAATGATCGCTATCAAAAGGTCGTAACTGACAATCATTCCTCAAGATGGATTAAAGTGTCACGTGGCGTACCACAAGGTTCCACCCTCGGGCCACTGCTCTTCTCTCTGTACATTAATGATATATCTTCTCAGCTTGCTCACTGTAAATACCACCTTTATGCTGATGATCTCCAAATCTATATGCACTCTCGCTCTATTGATCTCCATCTTATCATTGATAAAATGAACCATGACCTCACTTTTTTATCCAAATGGAGCAATGTAAATTTCCTCAAAATTAATCCTTTAAAAAGTCAGTCTAATATTATTGGGTATCCCAAACTTCTCTCGTCACTAAACTTCTCAGAACTTCCCCCAATTCTGCTCAATAACTCTGTCATTCGTTTCCAAAAAACTGCAACCAATCTCGGGTTAGTATTCAATGACACATTGACCTGGACTGATCATATAACTAAAATATGTAATACTGTTAACAGTTCACTTCACTCACTTAAAAGAATTAAAAGCATTACCCATTTCTCCCTTCGCAAGCGACTTATCACCGCTCTTGTCCTTCCTCACCTCGATTACTGCGATACGGTCTATCAAGATCTATCTAACGAGCTATCTCTAAAATTGCAGCGTGCACAAAATTCCTGCGTAAGATTCATTTGTGATCTCCAAAAGAGAGACCATGTCACTCAACCTCTATATACGTTAGGCTGGCTTCGCACTGAAGCTCGTAGACGTCTTCACCTCCTCTCGTTATTTTACCGAATTATAACTCTTCAAAATCCCCAGTATCTGAACTCCAAATTTTCCCAAATGAACTCTGTGCACAACGCCAACACTAGGGGCACCAATCTCTTCCAGATCCCACATCACAGGACGGAAATTTATAATAAATCCTTCCATGTTACAGCTTGTAGACTTTGGAACGCCCTACCTACTGACCTCCAAAACGCAACATCTCTCCACATATTCAAACATAAATACTTTAAATTGCTGTTCTCTGCCCAAAATTCAGGTCAGCTTTAACATTTTCTTCTTACCAATTGCAGGACGGCTTCCTTCACTCTTCCTTACTTAATGAACATTAATTAATTTTTTTTGCAGGTTATCGAGTTCGCAAAGTGTACGCCTCCTTCGACTGTTACCTTTTCATTGTCTAGTGTCTACTTAGTTATAGTGTTTATACTAATTCTCATTGTATTATATCATTCTGTATTGTTTCATACTATTTTATACTGATTTATATCATTTTGTATTGTTTTATACTATTTTATACTGTTTTATATCATTTTGTATTGTTTTATACTATTTCGTATTACTTTATTTTATTATGTATTGTTTTATATCATATGTGTAATTTTATATAATTTCCTTCTTTCTTATGTAATGCATGATCCAACAACAATCTCCATATTCATTGTATATATTTCAAGTATATTTCATCTTATTCTGCCTAATTATTGTATTATATTTCTACCTATATATGTATTTTTTATGACGGTATACAACGATGCTGTATATACGAAGACTTACTGTACATACTCCTTTCTATTAAATGTTGTATTACTATATCATAATATGTACACTATCTAGGGTTTTCGCAGGTTTTTCACACCCCCCTTCTCAGTGGGTGTTTTCCTGCGTGGGTTTTACTAGGGAGGACATGCCTGTTTTACCTAGGTTTTCCCCACAATCTCTAATCTGTCTTCAATTTTATATATTTTTTTTACTCTGTATGATTTAGGTATATACTGTTTATGTTATGCGTATTGTATATATATATATATATATATATATATATATATATATATATATATATATATATATATCTTACTTTATCATTTTTTATATTTTTTATATTGACGAAGGGTTAAATGTAAGAATGGACCTTATGGTCTAAATTTCACCCGAATAAAGACGATTATCTATCTATCTATCTATCTCAACCCCCCCTCCACCCTACTCTATTCTCTCTCCTCCACCGAATCCTCCACCATCTTCTCCACCCATTCCTCCACCCTCTGCTCCACTCTCTCCCCCTTCCACTCCTCCACCTTCTCTTACAACATATCCTCCTTCCACTCCTCCACCTTCTCTTACAACATATCCTCCAATCTCTCCTTCACCCTCTCCTCCACCCTCTCCTCCAACCTCTCTTCCACCCTCTCCGCCACCCTTTCCTCCACCCTCTTCTGCACCCTATCCTCCCAATCCTCAAACACACCCATTTAAGCGACGTAAATTCCAAACACCAAAACAATAAAAATGTCTTTTCTCCATTCTTTTCCCTTGTTTTTTGTTTTTTTTTATAAGCCGGTCGCCATGGAAGGCGCATGCGGATCGAGCCGGAAAATGAGTGTGGTATTTTCGTGAGGATAAAAAAAAGATATATGGGGAACGTAGATGAAGAACTGAAGAGAGTCGCCGTTAATGGATAGAATGTAGTGGGAAGGGTGAGAAAGTTATCTGGTGAGAGAGGAAGAGAGAGAAGTGGAGAAGGACGTGCGAGTGGAGTGAAAGAGGAGTGGGAATCGGGATGGGGAAAGGGGATTGGGAAACTGGAGGGGAAAATAGAGGGGAAAAGTTGAGGTGGACTGGAAAAAGGGTAGTAGGAGGATCTATCTGGAAGAGATAATGAGAGTGGTTGTGGATGTGTTTTCACAATATGTGGTGTGGAAACAAAGGAAGCGTTGGCAACCGGATAAAGCAGAAGAATGTTCCGAAAGGGCAAATGCAGCTCGGATTTTTGAACAAATGCAAATTAAATCAGGTATGAGGGAGCAAAATAAGGTTTTGCGAAATTCCTCTGCCGCAGCTTTATGTAGGCGCGAGGAAAAAACAAATAGTTAAAGATCACTGATTTGGTCCAAGATCCCAACGTTGAGGAAATAATGTTTTTTTGGTCGGTGATTTGTGGAAGTCAAAAAATTGCATTTAAATTTCGAAAGCGTTATTCGATTCACGACTGAGCGTTTGAACGTGCCTACTCTGTGTGTCCAATATATTGTCATGTTATTTTAAATTTTAAATAATATGTTAGCACAAAATAATAAGGAAAAATCTGAGCTTAGGCATAAGTAATAATTTTTTTCAGGAATCAACAACGTGTTAGCAACATCGTAATTTGATTTTATGTCAATTATAATAAATTTGAGCTACATCTACATTTTGCTCGGCAAATCAACAAATTGGTGGATGGGAGAGAGTGCATTGCATCAAAATATACATAAAAGTTATCCCGTTCGGGTTTAATTTTCTTTTTGTGATCTTGTATTTTTCTCAGAAAGAACGGTCCACGATTATGATAAGTTCTACAATCGTTCTCATGTATAATATCATCAAAAATGTTTCTATGTACGTAGGTGCTTTAACTATTCCCAGAACCTCCTCTACTAGACATTCAGATCTATATTTCTCTAGAAGCCTAACTTTAGTTAAATCTTTGCGATTTCCTGTGATATCCAATTAAAATCTGTCAATAATGTGATGTTTTTCTTATGTTCATGCAATTGTTTTACGAATATGATTTCTATGCGTTAGACTCTTTCTAATTGAATTATACGGTACTTCTTATATAGGTTCCATGTATTTGAGGCGTGTTCAGTCTCTATTATAACTAGTGATCAATAACACGCTTCATGAACATACTCTCTCCCAACGAAAGGTTGCGGAAAATAATTACTCCTAAATATTTATCGTAATCAGACTCTTGAATTTTCATTCCATCAATATTTTTTCTCGAAATCTACTTTAACTGCTTTCCCAGAAAGTAGAAATTACCGATTTCTTGATATAAATTAGTAAATGAATGAACTGATATGTTTTTAAATGACTTATTTTTTCCAATACACATTCAATTTTAATTCACCGTTAGTCGTGGTAACTGTAACCCTAAAAAAAACATTATATTCTGATAATATAGATTAATCCCAATAATATAATAATACACATGACTCAAAATCTAACTTTCACGCGTTTTTCATGAATCTCATAATATAAGTAATCACATAAAAAGTTTGTGTGAAACATGACGCTCCCGGTGGGAGAACTTTTGATACCTTAAAGAGAAAAATGCTCGAGAATAACGATTTGCATTAAAAGCTCTGGAGAAGAATGCACTCAGGCAAAAGGGCAATTGAAATTATAATTGGAGTTGCAGTCGCAAATGAGCTCATTGGAATGCGACGATGGGAGGCAAAGAGGAAAGGAACGGCAAAAGAATTCTGAAGGCAAGCAGCGTGTGTCGAATGAACGCCCACTAAAAGGGGACAAGAGGGGAGACATTGGAGAGAGGAGAAGATTGACAAGAGAACAATATAGTGGTGAAAAAGATGGGGAGAGAGGAAGGGGAGAGCGAGGAAGGGAGAGAGGGAGGACGGGAGAAGGAGGAGAGGGAGAGGGTGGAGAGGGAGGTTAGTGAGTGGGAGGAAGGTGAGTTAGAGGACGGCGATGGAGGAGGAGGGGGAGCAAGGGTAGAGGGTGGATAAGGAGAGGCAGGAAAGGTAGAGGGGGAGGGGGAGGAATGGGAGAGAGGTATAATATATATATATATATATATATATATATATATATATATATATATATATATATATATATATATAGGTGCAGGAAGGGGATAGGGGGAGGGGCAGGAAAGAGAGAAGGGGAGGGGCGGAAGGGGAGAGGGGGAGGGGCGGAAGGGGAGAGGGGATGGGGCAGGAAGGGTAAGGGGGAGTGGCCGGAAGGGGAAAGTCGAAGGAGCAGGAAAATGAAATAGGGAGGGGGGATAGGGGGGCATGAAGGGAAGAAGGGCAGGGGTAGACGGAGGTGGGGGAGGTGGAGCGTTGGAGTGAGAAAGAGGGAGAGATTTGGAGGGAGGGAATAGGTGGGTGAAAGTAAAAAGTTCGAGGTATCAAGGAATTTTGAGACAAAATTGCAAGCTAACAACATAAAACTGCAAAATCCTGGTCAAGACCTCCGAATCTACTTATATACAAGTCCATCGGAAGTCCACTATTTCACTCCCGAAATTTCGGCTCCCGTCCACTTTAACTCTCTCCCTCCATTCGATTTGCTTCCATTTTCTAGCGTCTCCATCCAATCGATAATCTTGCGGAACTTCGTTTACGTTTTATTTTTTACCTTCTTATACTACCATCATTATATATAGACGTTTGTTACAGAGGACTAGGATACTAATATTTAGGCACTTCCAGATGAGCTGTGCAAAACCGACTAAAATAACGAAAATCTTGAAAAATTGCAACAATTCGGCAGCTAAAAATTCTCAATTGATTAAACAAATTTTCAAGGTTTATGTATTTCCGAATGCGCTACGGAGCTGAGATTTGTTTTAGAGGTAGGATTTCTAAAAAAAAAAAAACAAAATAGTGATTATGGAAATTTTGATATATTAATTTGTTTGGCAGTTAAAAATTCTTAAAATTTAAACAAATAGGTAAATGCTTAGACATTACGGGATGAGTTGGGAAGCTGAAATTTGTAATTTATTTACATAGTAGTGCATTTGCACAAATAAACATTTGAATCTCTCCATAAACAGATTGCGCGGCCGTTAAAAATGTTTAAAATATATACAATTAGAAAATATTATTTCACTTCTAGAAGAGCTAAAATTTAGAAATTGGCAGAAATGTGTAGCATTTGTACCCCATAATGGAAGAAGTACAAAATTCTTAAAATTGTAAAGTATGGGGATTGTTTTTATCTATTATGTTTACATAAGGGAAAAACGAAAATCGCGGCAGAAGTGAAATCTTGAGAATTAAAAAAAATTGTAATGATGAAAATTCTGTCTGAAAAATGAATGTTTTTTTAATGTGATATGATATGCTAGCAGAATGCAAGCACCTTCTAGCACATTTTACTAGTTTTCATACATTCTTAACGACGTTCTCGGCACGCCATGACTAAAAGTAGGGAATGACTCAGAAGAAAATTCTTACAAGGTGAAGTAAAAATTCTAATCTCAGAAATAAAAATACATAAAATGCAAATAATTGTGTTCTTTTACTAAATAATAATTGAAGATGGACACTGAATAGATTTCCAAACAGGAAAATGTAATGTAAATATCTTGGAGGCAATGCATGGTATTTAATTTAAGGCATCATTATATATAGACGTTTCTTACAGAGGAGGAGGAGGAGGATATTAATGTTTAGGCCCTTTCAGATGAGCTGGAGATTCGAAATTTTTTTATTAGGTAGAATTTATACAAAACCGACTAAAAAAGACGAAAAAGTGCAACAATGCGGCCGCTGAAAATTCGCAATTTTTTTTAAAAAATCAAGGTTTATGTATTTTCGTATGTGCTACGGTGCTGAAATTTTTTTAAAAGCAGAATTCTTAAAAAAACGAAATGAGGATTACAGAAATTTTAATATATTAATTTGTGTTGTCGTTAAAAATTCTTAAATTTTAAACAAATAGATAGCTGTTTAATTACTACTGGATGAGCTAGGAAGCTGAAATTTTCAAGTTATTTACAGAGTAGTGCATTTGCACGAATAAACATTTGAATCTCTCCATAAAGCTATTGCGGCGGTCGTTAAAAATGTTTAAAATTTAAACAATTGGACAAATATTATTTCACTTCTAGGAGTACTACAACTTTAAAATTTGGCAGAAATGTGTAGCATTAGTACACCATAATGGAGAAAGTATAAAATTGTTAAAATTGCAAAGTTTTGGGATTGTTTTTGTCTATTATTTTTACATAAGGGAAAAACGAAAATCGCTCCGGAGGTGAAATATTTAGAATAAAAAAAATGTGTAATGATGAAATATGAAAAATGAATGTTTTTTTATGTTGAGATGATATGCTTGCAAAATTCAATCACCAACTACTAGTATGTTATATAAAACAGGAGGATACTAAAGTCCAGCCCAAACTACATAAGCTAGAGAGCTGAAAGTTATAGTTTTTGTAGATAGGATGGAGAAACCTTCAAATAAAATGAGACTTATTACCTAAGTTACATGAGTTCGACTCCAGAAATTCCGAAATTTACGTTTTTTCCCATAAGAAAAGCATTGCGTCATATTTGTAAATAAATTTTTGGCACTTGCCGGTAAGCTAGAAAAATGAAATTTTCAGTGTTGCTAGATGGCTGCAATATCTATTAGGAATTATTGTCACTTTTGCTTACACTGTCTTTGGTTCGACTCCAGAGACCCCGGAATATCTCCCATTAGTTAGCATGGGAAAACTTAGTCCAGTCTGTAGATCAATCTAATAAGTTTAAGAATCTGAAATTTTGCAAGATTATAGAATTTTTCTTATAACCAACTACAAAAATTAAAAGTTTTGAAATTGTTAATTTTTAGGAGTTGTTTTAACCCCATTTGTACATAAAAGTTTAATAATTTTTATCTTAAAACTATATGCTGAAGTTTGAGTTTTTTAAATCATTTTGTAGAAAATTATACATAAAAAAATCAAAATTTTGAAAAGGATCATAATTCGACCGCTAAAAATTCGCAATTGTTTATACATATTTTTGAAGTTTATGTATTATCGAATGTGCTACGAAGCTGAAGTTTTTTTACCGGTAGATTTTGTGAAAAAACGAAATAAAAAATTATAAAAATTTTGATATTTTAATTTCTTTGACAGTTAAAAATTCTTAAAATTTAAAGAAATAGATAACTGTTTAGGTACTACGGGATGAGCTAGGAAGCTGAAATGTTCAAATTATTTACAGAGTGGTGCATTTGCACAATTAAACATTTGAATCTCTCCGTATATATTGCGGCGACCGTTAAAAATGTTTAAAATTTAAACAATTGAAAAAATATTATTTCACTTCTAGGAGTACTACAACTTTAAAATTAGGCAGAAATTTGTAGCATTAGAACCCCATAATGGAGAATATATAAAATTCTTATAATTGCAAAGTTTGGGGATTGTTTCAATCCATTATTTTTACATAAACGAAAATCGCTGCGGTGGTGAAATATTTACAATTAAAATAATATTTGTAATGATGAAATATCTGTCTGAAAATGCATGTTTTTTCAAGAGGAGATGATATGCTTGCAGAAAGCAAGCACCTTCTACTAGTATAATATAAGACTCAACTGAAGCAGCTACCATTCAAGGGTGAACAAATGACGCCGAATCAAAAGAGTCGAAATTAGCATATAAAAATGCCCTTTCCTTTACCATTCCTTTACTCCACCTCTACCTTCGTGTTCTTCTTCCATTACATCATTACTCTGCCAGTCCTCAATTATTATCTCCAGCAATTCCTTTCGTTTATTTTCTGCGGCTCCGTACCTCTGGCGCACATCAGTGGTAGTATTCGAGTTTTTTCAGCGTTCTTTTGTTTTGCTAATATTTTAATCCCGTGTGTTTTTCTTTCGAGTCTCCGCCTCGTGGCGCGTATTGAGTAAAGGACTCCGTAAATAATAATTACAGTTTGTTAAGGCTTTCAAAACTCAAACACAACAGCTCAAAAACCAAAGGCAACAGTGGAATAAAGAATATTGAAAAATAAAAATGATGGAAAAGAGGTACTCGCGGAGGCGTGTTCAGGGATGGATGGAGGAGTGGAGGGAAGCGGAGAGAGGGGAGAGGGAGGGAAGAAAGTGAAGGAGGGGAGAAAGGGAGGGAGGGAAGAAAGGGAGGGAGGGCAAGACGTGAGGAAGAAATGATAGGGTGGGAAGAGGGAGGCAGGGAAGAAATGGAGGGAGGGAAGGGGGAGGGAGAGAAGAGGGAGAAGGGGAAGAGGGAAGAAAGGGAAAGGGAGTAAGGAGGAGGAGAGAGGGAGATGAGAGGAGAGAGGGAGTGAGGAAGAGGGAGAGGAAGAGAAGAGGGAAAAGGGCAAAAGGAGGGAGGGAAATGAGAGTGAAGAGGAGCGAGTGTGGGCAGATGAGGCAGGGAGAGGAAGGGGAATGGAAAGCAGAGAGGGTTGAGATCGGGCGAAGGAAGGTAGTGAAAGAAGATGGGGTAGAATGCGAAAGGAGGAAGGAGGTAAAATAATGAGCTGGATATGAGGCTAGGGAATGGGCGTGTAAACACTTGAATTACAACGCCCAGAATGGACTTCCAAACTTAATAAGCCCAAAACCCTCTTTTTCATTCTCCACCTCCACAAATTTGTCTCCTCCATTCCCTCTTCCTACCTTCCTCCCTTCTCCTTCTTCTTCCCTTCTTCTCGTACCTCCCTTCCCATTTCTACCTCACTCTCTCCTTCACCTACCTCCCTCATTCTAATAATTCTCTCCCTAATCCTACCTCCTCATCCTCCTACCTCCCTTTCTATTCCTACCTCCCTGTCTCCTCCACCCACCTCCCTTATTCCAATACCTCACTCCCTACTCCTACCTCCTTCCTTCTCCTACCTCAATCCCTATTCCTGCCTCACTCCCTCTTCCACCCACCTTACTAATTCTAATACCTCAATCCCTATTCCTACCTCATACCTCCTACTTCTCTCCCGATTCCTAACTCCCTCCATCCTCCCATTTCCCTCCCATATCCTCCATCCCTTCTTCTCCATACCTTCTCCTGCCACCCTCCCTTCTCCTCCCTCTCTCCCTTCTCCTTCCCTTCTCCTCCTTCCCTTCTCCTTCTTCGCCCCCTTCTCCTTCGACCTCCCTCCTATCTCCTCCCTCCCTCCCTTCTCCTCCCTCCCTTCCTTTTTCTCCGTCCATTCTCCTCCTCTCTCCGATCACCCTCTCACAGTACCATTATTTATCCCCATTTCGACATACCTTCCGCAGGGAGAGGGTCCCTCCCGGCGACAAAGCGATTTCACCTCCTTCGACCTTCATCTCTCACCTCTTCTCAGCGACCGTCTCCCTACCTCTTTCTCTTCCCATATTTCCCACTAATATTAGTACAAGTTTCTCCTTGCCTTGTTCCATTCCAGAAATTTGTATTCTCCATTTCGATTCTAACCTCTTTCTCTTGCACCTCTACACTCTCCCCTCTCTGTTTCTCCTAATTCACTCTTTCTGTACCACCTCCACTCTCTGATCACCTCCCCTTCCCCTCTACCTCTCGTTTCTCTCTCTCCTTGTACTTCCACCATCTCTCCACCATCTGTCCACCTTCCCTAACTGTCTCCACCTCCCCTCTCTCTCTGTATCTCCTCCACTATCTATATCTACCCTCCCTCTGTCTCCACCTCCCCCTCTCTCTGTACCTCCACTCTCTCCATTTGTTGCTAAAAGTCAACTACAACGAAAAGAAGCTACTCTCCTGTGTGGAATACTGTCCTCTAAAAATCGGATATCTCTCTATTGTTGAAGATGTCTTTACGAAGCTAATCCCCACATATGATAAAATTATTATCAAGGGATATTTTAACACTAATCCACTTGCAACAAACTCTCATACAAAACAGCTAACAAGTGGCTTTAGTTCTCTCAATACGACCATGGTATACCAGTGGTTTGAATATCTGACAACGGAGACCAAGGTCGCGGGTTCGAATCCCGCCGAGGGCATGGCCGTCTGTATTCGTAGTATGTACAGGGTTATATTTAAGAATGGACCAGATGGTCTAAATATCGCCCTTAAATAAAGTCGATTTATTATTATTAATATTAATCTTAATATTCTTCTTCTTAGACCTACTCTCGTAACCTCTTATTCAGCAAAGTTCCTCAACCTTATCGTTACTAACAACACAAAAAATCCATTAACCCTTCCTCTACCAAGGTATTTTACACCTTACTTCTCCCAAGGTGGGAACTGCTTTACCACACCATTTTTGCTGTCATTGGTGGTTGATTTTTGAATAAAATTATGATACTATTAATTAATCTTAAAATAAATGAAAATAGCTATTGGGAAATATCATTATTGGCAAAAATATGTAAGATAATAAAATTTAAAACTTTTTTCAAAACATTTTCTATAAGATATTATTCAACATTTCGAATTTTTTCCTCACATTCGAAACACTTAGAGAAAGAGTGTTCTTTCCAGTGTATATGGCACACTGGTTTTTGGCACCGCACGCACATCAGTCTGGTCTATCTGTCCTCACCTCTTTTGCAAAAAGCGCATCTCTTTCCTGTTTTCCTTGTGATGGTTTCTCAGGAGCTGTAGTATCACTCCTTCCGCGATTTACGCCGACTCCTAAGCTTTACATTGCAAGTAAGATACTAGTATGTAATCCCACGGGGTTTTTTCCTCTCTCCTGAATGTACGGTAGAGCCAATTTTAAGCAAAACTCATGCAAAAAAATTTTCGTCTTTTTGTGTTTGCTATTTCCCAAGCTCCATTTTTTTCTGTTCATATAATTTAGGAATTCAGAGCAGCTATATCCAACATTTCCATAAACAAACGAAACGGCCGACGATTTGGTTGTCGAACGCAAAAATATTCTCTTGTCATGTGATCTCCTTTGTCTACACCGCGTTTCGTTTGATTATATGTATGAATAACTTCAAGTTTTCGGAGGGAATCTTTCATATGTATGCATCTATCGTGATTCTGGGTTGTTAAAAGTATAACGGCTTTATTTTTTTTATCATATGAGACAAGTGTCATGTCCCGAGTAAACCCAAACAGAAGAGTTTATATCCCTATTGGAACAAGGTATAAACTCTTGGGGTATTTCCCTTTTATTTCCTCGTAAGGTATCTGTCAGTGTTAGATCTTTCTCAAGCAATACAGCCGCCAAAGGAATGGAGGTAAAAAAATTGTCCATTGTGATTCCTCTTCCAGATCCATAATATGGTTTAGAAAGATCCATTACAGCTTAAACCCCTTGATTTACCTACCGCTTATTCTCAAACATTCCTGTATATACTTGCATATTACAGATATATGCAGAATTTGCCTCAGCGCAAACCCATATTTTTATTCCGTACCTTCCCGGCTTAGATTTCATATACGCACCAAACGGGCATTTACCGCGGAAAGCTGCTAGGCGCTTATCAAGAGTGAGATACTCATTGGAAGAATAATTAGATTGCAAGATTTTGAAAATATATCAAATACTTCTCTGATAGCTTGTAATTTATCTTGTTTGTCTGCAATTCGAGTAGGTCTTTTTTGTGAGTCATCATATCTTATATGTGCAGTAAGAAGCTGAAACTTATTCCCAGACATTTAGGCAGACAAAATGGCATGCGAAATGCAGGATTGGTTGATCACAATTCCGGTACAGTAACTTGAGTTCCATGCATTTTGCCAGCTGCAATAAGAATTCCAAAAAAATGTAAGCTCTGTAGGTATAGTTTCAACCCACTTTCTAGGAGATGCTGGGTGTACCTCATTGTATTTATGAAATACCCTACCTGCCTTCAGATTAGTGAATTTACATGTGATGTCAAAAATTTCTGGAGACATGAAGAGATTTAATGCATGTAATATTTTAGAAATATTCTTACTTGTATTGGAAAGCCAAGTGTCGAGCAAAAAATATTATGTGATCTACGTTTACATTGCCGATGGGGATTTACAGACGAAAACATTCCCTTTTTTGCTATGAAATAGGCAGTTTCTTGACTATCTTCTCAGGTTCCAAGAGCAGCAGGGTCTCCATCTAAACTAAATTCATCCAAAACCTTTGATGCTTCTTCTACACTATCGTCTTTGTCAGTTTCCATATCTCCAAAGAACAGTTCTCTTTCATCTCCTGGTGAGTCATCTGGATTTTCTGCATTCAATATTTTTTCTAAGTCTCGAAAATTGTAGTTTTTCTCCATCTTTTCTAAATAGCAATAAGGGTAAAAATATGGTATGATGAGATAATAATGTGTGATACGGAAACAGTAGTTTCTAAAATGAAGCAATAATAAAAATCTAATTTTAAATTTCTTGGATTTTGAACATAATGAGATGACTCCGTAATTATGAATACTTTGATCACCAAAATCATCAATTGAATAAGCAACCACATGGATTCATCATTTTATAGTATAACAGGATGTTTTCTGGTATGAGCATAAAAAAATGCATGACAGAAAAAATATAATATCTACAATGTGTTGATGACTCACAATAAATATTACAATAAAAATTTCAGTTATCATAGATGTAGAAAAGAAGTGGATGAAAACGTAATGCTGAGTAGTTGGCAAACCAGTCTCTTCGATCTAACAAGCAGATACACGAGTTCTTCCTTTTAAAGGAGACTATTAGATTGTTGGCTTACAAAATGTGATACTATTTATTTCAAAAAAAATGAGACAATGTAACAACATGTATATATGTATATATCTATCTTCCAACTCTATCTAGCACCGGTTTTGTAGCACTTCTGCTACCAAAATGTGATATTATGTAATACAAAGTAATGAAGTAATGATAAAAATGTATTTGTACAAACATTTCATTTATGGTATTGAAGCAATTTTACATCCAAAATGTGATACTTTGTGTAAAACTTTGAAGTCATGATAAGAAAAGGTATATGTTTCAGTACAGGTATTGCAGCTCAAAATTCAAACTCAGATGAAACTGAGACAAACTATCCCAAGAGTGGTAACTAAGTTACCCCAACAAAGGTTTCATTTAAAATTGGACAAAAAAATGTTGTAGACGAAACATTTACCAAGAATAATATTATCAGGCTTTAAAGAACAAATACAAATACAAATACAAAAAATATCTTTGGGATAATTGAGTTACCTTCCTTGGTAGAGGTAGGGTTAAGCATGTGTAACACACGGAATCTCTCCTCACGATATAATTTATGTAATTTACGCAATGCGCACTCCTAAAAAAAACCAAAGATTATATCTTATCGCAATTTCAGTAATATCAGTCTTGATACTCGACACACGGCTACGTATGTATGCATTTCCTGGCCAATCGGCCTCTTGGGTCATTATCTACACGCTGCTGCATCGCAGCTACCATTTAATAGCATTTACCTAACTGATGACATTAATTTAAGGTTCAACTACTAAATAGCTTCCTCCTTCATCATCCAGATGAACTTGCACCACTCCAAATCAAGCGTGTGAACACAACCTCACCCCTTGGATGAATGACTCCATACGATCTCTCATGCGTAGAAGAGATACGGCATTTAATATTTTTTAAAGTCGAAGAAAATAACCGGCCACGATTACTATAAGATCCTCCGCAATAGAGTCAAGAAAAAATTCGCAATGCCAAAACATCTATTGCTCAGGATCTACTTCAGTCAAATTCCTAGCCAATATTCTTGTGGTACTGACTCTCAAAACTTGGCGCTTATCACCCTAAAAAGCATAACTCCCCACACAGCTTCCATCCAGATGAACTCAATAATCACTTTGTGAATAATTGAACACTATTAATTCACAGGACAAAAACTGCTCCGTATTCGAAATATTGAACCAAATATTTTAACTTCATTACTCTCACGCGTGCACAAGCCGAAGCAGCTACTAAACCATCGTCTCTTGGTGAAGACAACATTCCCATTATCGTCTTCCACGAAAACATTCCTCATAACTTGAAACATGGTCGCTCATATTTTAAACTACTCACTACTAAAAGGCCCGTTCTCTATACAATGGAAATGTTCCATCCCCAAAACGCAAACCCAATCCAACCTTAATGATTTATGACCCATCAGCACTGTCCTATCTCCAAAGCGCCTGAACGACTTGACTATCAACAAATATTTAAATACCTAAATTCCAACAATCTTTTAGATTCGCTTCAATCCGGCATCAGGCGCAACATCAGTACAGTCACTGCGTTCTTAAAAATGACTGATGATATCAAACTAGCAATGGACAACAAAAACGTCACTATTTTCACACTCCTCGACCTAAATGAGGCATTTCATTCGGTTAACGCAGACATATTCCTTGTAAAACTAAACATTTTTTAATTTTCTAACTCACCGCTCTTTTGGTTCTCATCCTACCTCTCAGGTCTTAAACAGGCTCGTTACCACAATTGTGTGTACTCGCCATGGATGTATATAGATGACGGAGTTCCACAAGAATCTGTCTTAGGCCCATTGCTTTTCTCTCTCTACTTCCAAAACAAAACTTCTCTTATACTTCATAGCACCTATTTGCAGTCGACTTACAAATCTACTTCTCCGTCGAGCCAAACAATATCTCCTTCGCAGTGAGCCAGATCAACGAAGACATTGATACCCTCAACTTAAGCGTTGATTCCATGACGCTGAACATCAACCCATGATATCCAAAAATGCTAAAGAAAATTGATCAGATAAATATTCCAAGAGACACAGTTGCTCGTTCTCAAACCCAATATATTTACTGCGTGAAAAACTTAGGTGTTTTAGTTGAATAATCTTTGACATGGACTTCTCAAGTTATATCAATCTGTAAAAAATCTCACGCGGCTCCCCATAACTTACAGCGAATGAAAAACATACTTCCATCAAGACTAAAGAAGACACTCTTAAAATCCCTAATACTCCACATCTTTGATTACTGCGACGTTGTCCAAAATAATATGCACAAGACTACAGCTACCACGCTCGATCACGCTTTTAACCAAGCCGTGAAATTTATATACAAAGCTAAACCCTCTGACCATATAACCCCACTACTTAACGAACTATCGTGGCTAAATCATGACTCTAGACGCAACCTCCATACACTTACATTGTTCTATAGAATCATAAACTTGTCCTCTCCTTCTTATTTCTCAAGTAACTTAAAGGTCCTGAACAAAACATATGAACATAGCGCACTCCCTTCCGATAAGGTCCTGATTCTGGTTCACTGAACGGAATCATAAACCAATACATTCCTGGTGCATGGGGAATGGCTTTTAAACTCACTTCCTTTTTCAGAAATGAAATCTATTCCACTGTCCAAATTTAAAGCTCTCGTTTGTAAAGATTTAATGGTACATGTGAGTTAGCTGTACATATTTTATTTTATTATGATCTTTAATACTATATTTTATTTACTTTTTTGATATAATTTTTTTTGTTTGTAAAAATAATTTGTAAATATATATATATATATATATCATTATATATCTTAACTAGAATACATTGTAAATTATTTATACATTAATAATCTACACGATGTAGTGATATACGAGGTTAGATGGTAGAGAGGCCCAACATGGCGTAGCTATGCAAATAAATGATCCAATCAATCAATCTTTCTTTCTGCACATCTTCCACTCTCCACCACTCCACTCTCTCTGTCTCCATCTCCCCTTTCTCTCTCTTACCACCTCCTCTCTCTCTCTGTACCTCCTCCACTCTCTCTTCCCACCCTCCTTCTGTCTCCAACTCCTCTCTCCCTCTCTCTCTCTGTACCTCCTCCACTCTATCTCTACCTACATTACCTATGTCTCCATCTCCCCTTTCTCTCTTCCTACCTCCCAACTCTCAGTACTTCCTACAATCTCTCCACATACCCTCCCTCTCTCTCCACCTCCTCTTTCTCTCTGTACCTCCTCCACTCTCTCTTTCTACATTCATTACCTCTGTCTTCACATCCCCTTTCTCTCTCTTCCCAACCCTCCTCTCCTTCTCTGTACACCCTCCACTCTCTCAACCTACACTCCCTCTCTCTCCACCTCCCCTTTCTCTTTCCACCCCATCTCTCTCTTCCAACCGCTTCTTCTCTCTCTCTGTACCTTTTCCACTCTCTCTTCACCTACTTTTCCTCTGTCTCCACTTCCCCTCCTTCTGTCTCCTCTCCTTTCCCTCTCTCACCACCTCCCATTTCTCTCTCTCTCTCTCTTTCCCCACCTCACGAATGCCAACAATGCGATGGCATAAATAATTCGGTCGAGACGCTCGCGCCGCGGAAGCATAAACATGGAACCGCGCGCAAGCCTCCTCCTTTTCTTGGGAAAACAAGCTCTCTGATACCCTTCTCCCTCCTTCTTCCACCCTTTCTCTCTCTCTCTTTCTCTCCCTCTCCCGTACAAAAGGTCTCCACGTCGCCCTCATTCCGCCCCTTCTTATTCCCTTGCGATCCCCACTCCAGTAGCCCCTTTCAATGCTTTCTCCTCCAGTTCAAATATTATCGGCAGGCGGAACGAGTCAATAACAACAATGATGATGATGGTTCCAAACTTGCTAGAAAGGGGGATGTCTTTCTCTATCATCATTCACCTCTTCCCTTCTCCTTATCTTCCCAGCCTCCTTTCCTATCCTACCTCTCGCCTACCATTCCCATTCTTCTTTTTCTCTTCTCTTCCCCTCGCCTTCTCTACTCTTTCCCATAATTCCAGTAGTTTCTAGTTCAAGGTTATTTTCTAATCACAGATTGTATCCAAATAGTCTACACTTACTCTCTTTTGTGAATGCGGGATTCTTATCGTTTATAAACGGCGTGTTTTGTTTTGATCGTCCTTTATATCTTGTTTTCCCAATTGGATCAAATATTTACAAATATAGATCCGTCTTCGATGAAGAAATGTCTCTGATGTAATGCACTACTTATTTTGTTTATCATTGGACACGTTGTTGTTTTCTTCTGCATTATTTACCTAGTATAGTCTAACAGGCGTTGTTTTGGATGGGCAATGAAATCGTTTGGTAGATTTTTGAGAATTTTGCTCACAAATTCAGAAGACTTTCATTCTTTTGGCATTATTTTAACTTCAATAGAAGCCTTAAATGATTTAGATGACAAAATATGTCTGCAAATTGTGAGAAGACTGCAGTGAAATAGTCAAGTTTGACACTCACTAAAACAGACAGAGTAAAGCAAGTATAATATAAAACCTTAGAGTGAGTATAAAAATAGGAAATTTTGCGGTAAGTAGGGCGATTTAGCATTCTCACTCTATATCTTTTATCAAATTATACCGGAATTAGGAACCTGGATTCTTAAATGTGGCTCTCTGATTGTATGATTGAATTTCGCAGATTCCGAGTTAATGCGAGCGCGTAATTTTTATCCGGAATCATTATCTTATAGGTACCTCACTCACACGCACGCACGCATGCATAAATGTAAACAAACAAGTAGGTACTAGCTCAAGGGTGCTTTTAATTCTCATTCCCGCTTTCGCCCACACACTCCCCTGATGCCACCTGTTTATCGCTGACGTATCATTCCTTTCATCATTGTTCCGTCTATTTGGCAAATCGCTCATTCGCAAAGATACTGCTGACGATAATGGTGTCATTCCCTGCGATAGTGACTGTATCATGTGGTTTTTCTTGTATGTTGCATTTGAAATTATGGTAGCGATACATTTTAAAAAACGCTATAACCATTACCAAATTCTGTCATAGGCTTGAAGGGGAAAGGGCAAATAATATAGTTGAAGTAACTTCGATAATCCTGAAATTTAAAATATAAAATAGTCACAGACCTAGAATATATCAAATATTGTTTAAATAAACAATACCTGCATTTTAAAAAACAAAAAGAGTTTACTATTTCCAAATAATTTATAGTATTTTTTAAAATTATTTCCTGATGAAATTATCATTAATGAAATAAATAAAATTCTACGGAAATATTTTCGAAAATATTCGCTAATTAGTTTGTGTTTGATATCATTAACTACTGATTCTTTATATTTTGTTTTGTTGTTACCGTGCTGAAATAAAACACTAATTATCTATTGTATATTTTCGAAAGTTGGTTTATCTGTCTGTTAATATAAAAACTCGAAAACGGAAAGGACTTCAATGACGGAACTTCGCATCAAGTTCTTTAATATATAAAATAGTGTTCTTGTTTCGTTATATAGGCATAGTTTTTCTTTATAGGGTTAGATTTTTCCCCATTTTTTGTGTTATATTAAACTATATAATTACATGCGTAGTTTTATCACTTTATCTGAAATTTCATTCCATTTAACTGTTATTTGTTGAAATGAACTGTCTGGGAAAGAAAAAAATCCGCATTGCGTAGGGAAGAGAAACAGTTAGTGCACAATGTGTTACAATATTTTAAAGAGGAAGCGAAAAATGGAAAACCATGCAGTCCACTGCAACAATGTCAGCGAAGGACTGCAGATGCATGCAGGATTTCTGTGCGATTCGTGCAGAAGGTGGCCAAGGAAGGTATGTATAATTGATTATATATTTCATTCCATAAGTTGTGTGATAATTATTGACGACTTTTTAAATGCAAAAATATTCCTTTTTGGATTTCAAATATTAGGCAGAGTATCTGTTTCGGCGGATGGTTACTTCTTGCTCGAATCACCATACAAACACTGTATTCGGCCAAAATCCAACGTTTGGTTGGACGACTTTGACAAGGATGTGGTAAGGAGGGCAGTTTTGGCATATTACACCAGAGGCGAGTTCCCTACTGCATCTTCTTTGCCACGAAACATGAAGAGCGAGATTCATTAAAGCGGCAGTCGGACAGCTCTTTGGAGGAATCCAAAATTAATTGGGTTCCGCTACAAGAGGCCCATGGATGGGAAAAGATTCATCCTGGAGAGGAGTGATATTGTGGCAGCTTGAGTAGGGTTCCTACGAAAAATAAAGGAAGCTCGTGCCCAAAGTAAAATAATATTTTATTTGGACGAGACTTGGGTCAATCACAATCACTCATTGCCAGGCACCGGGTTTGGTCCTAATTGTGCAGGTGGTTTAAAGGTGCCCATTGGTAGGGGTCGAGAATAATAATCCTCCACGTTGGTTCAGTTCACACGGGATTCATTAAGAACTTCATCCTCCCGATCATAAGGTAATTGAAGTGATCACCACTCCGAAATTAACACTAAATTGTTTACTGAATATTTTGAGAAATTTATGGGGGAGTTAAAAAAAATTTAAGGAGTGTAGTTATAGTTATAGATAATACCAGTTATCACTCGGTGCTAAAGGAAAAAACTCCTACAACAGCAACAAAAATGGGAGATATTTTAAATTGGATAAAGGCTAAAAATGTCCCTCATTCCATGGAGCTGACGAAGGCCGAACTTCTTATGCTCGTGTGCTTGGTAAAACCAAAATAAAAAACCTATGAAATTGATTCTATGGCCGATAGGGAGGGTGATAGTGTATTGAGACTTCCGTTGCACCATTGCCAATATAGAACTTGTATAGACGCAAGTAAAGAGGGAAGGGGCAGGGAAGAACGCAACATTTAAAACTGTGGACATTGAGCTTCTTCATCATGACGCTATAGACGGTGTGTCTAGGGAGATGTGGGCTTCCTGCATTAAGCATATGGAGAAGTTGCAGGATGCAGATATTGCAAGAGAATTGGCTATAGACAATATAATAAAGCTACTGCTTATTAATTTAGTTGATAGTGAGTCCAGTGAGCAAGACGAGGAGGAAGAACACGATGCTGAGGAACTTGCTGTAACAATAACAATTGGTGATTCTGATCAAGGATTTTTGTAAAGTAAATGATTAAAATTAAATAAAACTTTTTCTAGATAATTCTCTTATCTCGTCCTTGATGTACAAAACTGGTAATAATGTTCAATTGACATCTACATCTCACCCTGCTATTCACCTAAATGGTGGGCGGCAGGGGGTGCAATGATCCATAACCTACCTCGAGATTGTCTTTCGAAGGATCAAATTATCTATTGTGATCTCTTATTGTCCTCGGAAAGAACGAGTAGTAGTCATAGCGGTAACCTAGCCAGACGCCGCATACCCCCACCCCTTCCCCCACTGGCACCAGTGGCGTCATGATGGAGCGAAATTTGAAATCTCGTCGTTCCAGACGCCGCATACCCCCACCTCTTCCTCTACTGGCGCCAGTGATTTTATGATGGCGCGAGATTTGAAATCTCGTCGTTCCAGACGCCGCATCCCCCTTCCCTCCCCCTACTGGCGCCAGTGATTTTATGATGGCGCGAGATTTGAAATCTCGTCGTTCCAGACGCCGCATACCCCCTCCCCTCCCCCTACTGGCGACAGTGACGATATGATGGCGCGAGATTTAAAATCGCGGCGGTTCCAACCCAAGTCTATATTGGGTTCTCAACCCAAGTCCCCCACCCCCAGCTGCTGACGTCAGGCTGTTCTAGGAACCTCTGAGGTAACGCGGATCCGGCTCAAGTGCCGTAGTTACCCCAAACCCTCTCGCTGACGTCAGAACGGTTTGGAACCTCTGCGGTGACGCGGATCCACAATAAATTTTACCTGAGAAAAGGTTTGGAGGATGTTGGGTTCGAACGCCTGAAACTGGGATCCGAAGTTGAGTACGTTAACCATTGGGCTAATTGTGTGATTGGCAAATGGAGAGAAGTTTAGGTTTTTAGGCTACCCCTTGGCCCTCGTGTGATGTATGTTTCCTTTCTTTCGCCCTCAAGTCGTCCCCCAGCCCCTCTCCCTACCCACTCGCATCTTCAGAATTCCAACCTCCAAGCCCGATGGCGATCAATTTCCCCCTCTACTGGTGAATTTTGCTATGAGTGTCGCGTTAAGAACTTAATCGCAGATAGAATGTTTATTCGAAACATTTATGGTTATATATATATTTATTATTTTTATTACGGCTACTATAAATCATTATGTAATATTTAGCATGCATGCATGAGTATAATAATAATTACAATAAAATGTCAGGATGATTCAAGTAAATGAAAACAACACAACTGATATCAAAATTTATTACCATTGAGATAAACATTAAAACTCAACAAAAATAACAGGTTTGTGACATAAGATCATATTCATAAGTATTTGCACAAAATTTACTCTTTAATATATTTTTCGTTAAACAGGTAACAGTGACATCATTTTTATTTCGATTTTCATCAAAATAATTTAACAAGGATTCTAAGCCATAACCTCTGCATCTGATATAAAGATACACCACGCAATATTTCCCGCAAAAATCGGAGGTGTAGCTCTGAAGAAGATAGTCGTTATACTTCCACTCGGTTGAATTTCTGTCTATGAATTTCTGATGATTCTTGACGATCGGCGGTAAACCGTAGCTGTCAAAGTATTCCCCACGACCGTCTTCATCAATGAAGAATGATATCCAATGCACCCCCGGTTTTCCTCTCGAATCGGTATTTGAGATAAACGCGCAAGGACGTTCGGTTCGAATTGGCAAGTTATCCGAAGAAAAAACACCTGTATGCATCTATTGAAAATTTTTCACGTTATTGAATATAGAATTTAACTCGTAGGTGTTCATTATTCTGTGTCGTAGTTGACATGGGCGTTGAACTAATTAGTAATATGAAAAACGTTTGTCGTTGCACACATAAAGTTCTTTTCCTTGCCGTGATTTCAATGGAAACATCCTGGCGTTTCGTCGGTGAAACTTTTTATAGATGAGCAGCCAAGTGTTTTCATGTCGACAACCTTTCTACAACCGATTTTTGATGACCTTTGGTATATATATTTTCGTATCATTTAACGATCAAACTTAACTCTTTTCTGAATTCGTTGAAAAGCAAGCTACCTTCATCCCAACGTATGCCGTGATAGCACAGCTCCAACTTTTTATTATCTCTTACACGAGGAAGTTTCTATTTATGTCTTTGGTAAGGGGGACGAATAAGCCAATGTTGGAATAAAGTCTGTGTCTCGTCAAGAATTGCAATTTCTTTTAAAACGTAGCCTCCAAATTTATCAACACACGCTTGAAAATCTACGAAGAGGTACGTCATGGTGTGTAGGTGAAAAGACAAAGACTTAATACTGAGACGCTTCCATATTTTAACTGCCGTAGTCAACGAGAGCATCGCGATGGCGGTCAATCTCGATGATATTATCGAATTCGGCGTATATTATACAATTCAAAGTCTCCGGAAAGCTTCTGCGAAACGCACATCCATGCGAAGACTACCATGTCTAATCAGGTTCCAATGTGAGGTGCTATTAGATGAGAGGTCAGGTGTGAAATCGAACGCCGTAAGGCAAAATCCATCCACGAGAAATCGAATTTCCTTCGTTAAGGAAATGAATCCCCGTACCGCTGAACAACGTGTGGTATGCCGCCACACATAATTTACATTCTGAATAGTCTGTTTGCAACGGCTTTGACGGTATTTGTTGACCGTCTATATAAAGGGATAAATGTGTCATTTTATAGTGTTGAAAATTAAACGGGTTTAAAGTTATGTCTCCATTAAAAGCCCGGTTGGTCACAAACCCTATTATGCATCCATTGGTAGTTGGCCTATGAAAATGTTATCAATTATTTCACTTTGTATTTCCGAGGATATTGTAAAAACTTTCACATCCCCTTTGTTGTATGATATTTGGTTGTTGTCTTCTCCAGCGTTTTACTATTCAAAAGATATATATTTCAGATCCTCCGCATTCATACTCTTTCAGCCTTTTTCGTGATAGGACCGAATGACCGAACCGACATTTTGCACAATTACACGCTCTTATAAATCCATAGCTGAAAAGTAATTAATTTCAAACCAATAATTGCTTAGATTTATAATATAGTAATAATAATTATTTCAAATATAAATTATATCTATTACCTCTGGAGACAGACTGTGTTCTGATATGTATCCTCGAAGGTCAGTAGGTATTGTTTGATAAACTCACCTCATATGTATTGACTTCGTGATGAAGATAGTAGGAATGCCATGGGTGCCTGGAGCTTTGGATTTATTTTTTGAAATCCACGAAGCCCTCAGAATTGAGAGACGAAGATGAACTCGCTATAATGAAAATCCTTGTTTGAACTTTTCGTTACAGCATTGATCGAATTAATAGATTTAATTTTGATGTTTAACAACGATGTTTACAAACATAGTTTTATTAATAAAAATTTATTAGTAGTATATGGTGGCGAATCACTTCATGAGCGCTTGCATGCATTTTGTTCTGAAATGTGTTTTTCATTATAGACGTAGCTATACTCCTTTTTCTTTTTCTTTCTTTCTACTTGTTTTAAGTATTTAATTATTAATTGATTTTATTGAGTAAAAACAATGGTATCAAATAAAATGTCATATGTAAAATTTTCTAATTCATATGGTTTATTATTATTATTATTATTATTACTTTTAAATCAGTACAGCAAATTCATAGCAGAACTTATACATTTCATTTTGCAAATTGTAGCAATTTCTAAAACAAATCTTTATTGTTGAATCCGTTTTTTTCAGACGATCCCACAAAGTAATCGTAGTTAGAGCACAATTCGCATAGTTCATTGTGATAAGTCTCGGGCACGCGGCACGAATGTTCTAATGCTGCATCTTTACACCCGGCACATTTTGAGATGACACACTCTTTAAGCTACCGCACTATTGTTTGAAAAATATGGTGGACATTCTCGTCATACCAATTCTCACACAAACGAAAAACATGTTCGATACAATATTTCATAGCTGTTAAGCCTAGTCATGAAGCACTCCCCAACCACACACTGTACCTGTCCTCTTTTGCGATTTTAATAACTTTTTCTCCATATAATTCGTCGAATGTCAATTTTACACTGTCAAAGGCGATGTCTGGTGCCCTGCACCCCAGACCGCTCTTTAAAAACATTTCAACCGATTCACCATAACTCATCAGCTCGTTCCACTGCGTAGGCGTTAGTAAAGCGCCACAGGTTCTATTCTTTCCTACGAAGACTGCAGGTTTAAATTCGTTACGAAAATCCATTCCTATGTGCACTTTCTTCGTACCGGATGAGTTGATATCATAAATGGTCACCATTATGAGAGACGGTTCCCCATCCTGACGGCGCGCCTCTTCTTTCTCGGAAACATACGACGGTTTCTTATTTGTGGAAAATGCGTAAAAATCTTTCGCCCCGAAAATTTTCCGCATGGCTCCGTAATGTAGATTTTCCCGAAGATTCCCACGAAGATCCGTTGGATGTTTATGAGCTTTAGTAGATTTTGATGGGTTGTATGGTGAAAACGTCCCCGGAGAAGAAGAAGAAGAAGTAACGCCGGAAGACTCCATTGTGCAGTTCACGATGTTAGTCCTAAAACTCCTCACGAGCGAATGAAGGTGTCGAAAACTTACGCCGAATAGTTGGGTATTTTAAGTATTAGAAAGGTGTTTAACCAACGCGACGGACATAGAAGAAACATGATAAAATTTAATGCCAGTATTCAGCAGAACAATAAACGCTCTATACCCACACGCAGCATCATATACTCTATTAAAAACATGACCAACACGGTGATAATAAGAATGAACGAAATTTACGATTGAAGCATAGAAAATGAAAATTACTCCATAACAAAGTTTAAGAAATTTTATTAAAACTACGTTCAAAATTCACTCCTTAGTGTGTGTTCTGATGTATTCCCCGATGCTTGTTTTATAATTATTTACTAGCCAACGATTAATTTAAAAATATTAATGTTTTATTATTCAACCGCATCGAGATGGTGTTGCGAATAATATAAAAGCGTAATTTTTGCCGGCGTCTCAAACTTATGAAATGCTATGAAAACGTACTCCAAAAAATTTGTATGTAATGAATGTGTGCACTTATGTAAATATCATTGTATCAAAAGCGATAAATTTTGAAACAATGAAAACCATGGTCCTTCATGATAATCAAAATTCTATATCCGTCGCTTACCCAAAAAAAATATGTAGCACCAAAACTCACCACACCATTACCCGTAAACAAGAGATAATCTGTAGAATAGTTTACGAGAAACGACGAAGATAAAATGAGTATGAATCTCTACCATTCGGATTAAAAAAAAATTGATATAAAAACTTTTAAATGTATTCAAACAAACATAGTTTTAAGTATTTTAATTGAGTAAAAAAATGTGTATGTGCACTTATGTAAATATCATTGTATCAACGTAACAATATTATTTGTGTAATGAGTTTCAATTGACCTTTCAGAAAAAGTTATGTAATTTTTTCTCATTGATGTGAACAAAATGTGTATATAATTTTTACTGTACAAAACTGAAAAATATAAAGAAAATGTTCATAGTTTTTATAAAATGTATATGTGAAAAATAAATGTTTGTAATTAAAACGTAAGAAGATGTAAATATCGACTTAGCCCTAGAGCTAATAATAAATTAATACTCAGCTCATTTCCCGTGAACAAAGAGATAATCTACCGAATAGTTTACCAGAAAACAGCGAAGAGAAAACTACCATTTGTATTTAAAAACAAAACAAAATTTGAAAACTAAATTGCACGATGTGATAACACGAACGGAGAAAAAATTATACAGGGTGGTTAACACTAAAAGGCGAAGAGTGGAAAAGTATGGCACATTGCCATTCGGCTATAACCCAGATGTTTAATTATTTTAGGTGTACATACAAATTAATTTACTATTGATGTTATTTTATATTGTTTATTATTAGGCTATTGTTATTTTAAGGCAATACTCATTTTGCTGAAATTTTACTCGGCAATGGTGAATAAATGAAGAATGTTTACCCAGTCGCGTTGGTGAAGCCTCTGACAAAGTTTAATTGATTAATTGATTGCTTGATACCTCATTATTGCAGTGTATGAAAATGTACTCGTTCGTGTGTGCGTGTCCTGTTATTTTGTGGTGATTTTATTGTTGAGTTAATTGTCGAATTTTATTGTTGAATTTTTTTTGAGTAAGTTATTGTTGAATTTCCTGTTGATGTTATTGTTATAGTTATTGTTTAATCTGATGATGTTGTTGTTGTTGAAATTTTTGTTAAAATTATTGCTCAATCTGATGATGTTGGTGTTGAAGTTGGCTATTAACCTACTTATGTGTCTGTTTATGCAGAATCCCCATTTTTCGGAACCAATGGCGGAATATTTGGAGATAGTGCCTGCCCTTTTTTTATTATTGAATAAAGAAATTAACCCTTTTCTACAAAATTTTGTGCACTTTATTATAAAACCTGAACCATTCTTTCAAACCTTCATTCGTAGTCATGTCAATCCCTTGGAAACATCCTTTCACGGCTATAGTAGCCGGTCCTACTGGGTCCGGTAAATCAGTTTTCATGAACAAATTTATAAACGCAATTGATATCATGGTTAATGCTAGAATTAGGGAAATAATTTGGTGTTATTCAGAGGAACAATCTGTGCCGAAGAATTTGAGAGAGAAATTAAAAATAAAATTCTATAAAGGAATACCTGACTTAGATGATATGATTGGCGAGTTAGGACAATCTCGGTTAATCAGCCTAGATGATATGATGCGAGAGGCTGATCACCGTGTTATTGATATGTTTACTAAAGGTTCTCATCATCGGGGGTTGAGCGTTATTTTCATAACGCAGAATTTATTTCACCAAGGGTCCGGCAGGCGCGATATATCCCTTAACGCCCATTACATTGTATGCTTCAAAAATCCACGAGATACAGCTCAAATTCACAACCTCTCCAGAAAAATTTATCCGGAAAATCCTGAATTTATTCAAGATGCTTTTAAAGATGCAACCGCATTTCCACACGGATATATTTTGTTCGACTTAAAACAGTGCACCACAGATGAATATCGAATAAGGTCAAAGATAATTCCTGAAGACGGATTTACCCAAGTATATATTCCGAAGCGCATAGCGCGACGTGACATCTCTCATTCGAAAAAGATATAAATGGATAAAATATAGAGAGATTTTACAGAAATATTTAAGCCTCGAGGATAAAGAGAAAAGGCCTATATACTTACCGATAATACATAACAATGATAAGGAGACCCCGGAAACTTCCGAGACGTCATCGCTAGGCGCGGATGGTTTGAAAGGTTGGCACGGAAACGGTGATTTAAAAGATCAGGAGACTGACGCGTTTGCGGGTAAAGAAATATTAAACTCCGTACCTCAAACTTTCAGGAGAAAAGCACGGTTGTTACCCGACCAGCTTCTGCGCAGTGACATTGATTCCTGGGAGGGTCGTGGGGTTGTGAATGTTCGCGGTAGGACAATCCTACTCTCAAACATAACAGATTTACTCAACAATGTGATACGTCCGCTGAAACATAGCAACCCTGAAGGTTGGGAAATATTTTGCACAGCTTTACGCGAGTTAAATATTCCTCAAGAATATATAGGTAATAGGAGAAGATGGCCATTAATTCGACAAGGAACAGTCGAACCGTCTGAGTCATCTCCGTCTTTTCGAGCGAAAAAAAAAAACAAATTTTCGTTATACGCCTTACAAGGTTAAAGGGTGTCCTAAGTTTCGTTTATAATGAGCAACGCTGATACATATTATAATCCGGCTAATCCTGCAGGGTTTGCTGGAGCGCGAGCTCTAATAAGTGAATTGCGCGGCAAATATTCACCAAAAGAAGTTAAAAGCTATTTAGAAGGCAAAGAAACATACTCAATTCATAAACCGATCCGTAGAAAATTTGGGAGAAATCGATATTTTGTAACCATGAAAGATGAACTTTGGCAGGCAGACCTCAACAATATGCGCTCTTTAAGAAGTTATAATGACGGGTATAATTACCTACTCACGGTCATCGATGTATTCAGTAAATATGCGTGGGGGATACCTTTGAAAAACCAAACGGAGCCGCAGATAAAAGAGGCTTTTCAGCAAATCTTTAGCAAAAGTAAACTTAAATCGATACATCTTCAAACAGACAAAGGAACGGAATTCACATCGCGAATAGTGAGAGCACTTTTCAAAGATAAAAATATAAACTATTATGTAACACAAAACCCCGACGTGAAAGCGAGCGTCGTAGAACGTTTTAACCGCACTCTTAAAACACGGATGTGGCGATATTTTACAAGATTTAACACCCGACGATACGTAGATGTCATATCAAAATTATTGCATGGGTATAATCATGCAACCCACACCGCCATTGAAATGGCACTTGTAGATGTCAATGATGAAAATATTTGCGAAGTTTGGAAAAATTTGTACGACTTCGAGGCGAAAGGAAGACTAAAGGCCCCCCGGTACAATGTTGGGGATCTGGTGAGAATTAGAAGAACGAAATATACGTTCGATAAAGGATATAAAAATAATTGGTCAGAAGAGATGTTCATAACAAAAAAGATTATTAAGAGATCACCGATCGTGTATATTATCAAAGATCTACGTGACGAAGATATCGAAGGCACGTTTTAAGAACCGGAATTACAGCGCATCCGCGTCACTACTTCACAAGAATACAAAATAGATAAACTTATTGCTTACAGGGGAAAAGGTGCCAGAAGAGAAGCGCTCGTCTATTGGGTAGGATATCCAAAAATTTTTAATTCGTGGAATAAAATCAAGGATATCAAAGGGTTAAAATGAACGAAGAGTTTTATATCACACTACCGAGTAATAGCTCACGCCAATCCTTTCCGGACAACACCACAACTAAATTTAGAACACAGTTGCATCGACGTGTTGAATTGAAGGGTCGGTGGCTGGTGGGTGTGGTAGAATTTCAATATCCCTGCTCGCTGCTTACAGTTAGCAACAATAACAACACTATAAGGATATGGGAGGATACCGGTGACGCCGAAAAATTAAAATTAAATCCAAGGAATTATGAAACCATCCACGATCTTGTGCGCGAAATAAATGGCAATGAAAAGATTTTTACGATATTTAGTTTCGAGGTAGAAGAGAATACAAGACGTGTTAAAATAACATCATCGAATAATGAAGAAGAAGAAAAAGAAAAACATGTGAACTAAAATAATTTTCGCGCCGCAAGTCATAAGGTGAAAACTAAGCTATCGTTTTCACCAAGGTTGGCTCTCCAACTGGGTTTTGATCCGAGAATCGAAGTGGGTAATGGTGCTATCTTGAATCATCCTGCAAATATTTTCTTAGGATTTCCACATCAAATGTTCTTTTGCTGCGATGTTGTGGATTCCGAAATCGTTGGGGATACATGCGCACCACTTCTGAGAATCGTAAACATGGATACCAGGTAGTATGTTGGGTTGGGACGTCGTGCGTTAAACTACATTTTCGTAAAATGTAAAGGATGGTTAAAATGGTGCGGAAAATAAAATGCAATGCAAATTGCGACCCATATGTGAATTATTATGAGAACCAAGCCGGGTATCGCTAGTGTTTAAAGAGGTTCTCCTTATCAAAAGGGCCACGGCATTGGTAGTTTCTTGGATGGCCTCTTCCGTGCGGCGGTTCCTCTTTTGGTGAGAGGGGGCAGAGCAGTGGGAAAAGAAGCTTTGCGAACAGGTTTGAACTTGCTTGGAGATGTTGTGCAAAATAAACAGCTTAGAGAGTCTATAAGAAACAGGGTTGATGAGGCAGGTAAAAATCTGAAAAGAAAAGCTGTGAAAACAGTTGACGATCTAATGAGTGGTTCGGGCTACAAAACAAAACAAACCAAGAAAAGATCTCATTCTTCGTCGAACCGTGGTCGCATTACGAAGCAAGGAAATAGTAAGTGCGAAAAAAAACTGGTGAAGAAAAATAAGTCAAAATTCGAAAGCACCCTTCGTCGGAAACGAGCCGCAAAACCCCACATCGATATATTTGATTAAACAATGGCTTTTCCACATTCCCACTCTTGTGAGTGTGCAAAGACCGAATTAAATCTTTTCACCCTGCCAGCGACTCAAACCAGTATTCAGAACGGTCAATGGATACATTACAAACCATTATCATCGTTGAGTGATGATTCGCTCATAGAATTCGTTGTCCCTGGACAAGGAGATGAGTATGTTGATCTTTCATAAACCCTACTCCATGTCACGGCAAAAATCGTAAAATATGACGCTACATTAACGACGCTTGAACATCAGGTCGGTCCGGTAAATAACTTTTTACACAGCATCTTCTCACAGGTGGACGTATACTTGAATAAAAAATTGGTAACGCCCCCCAGCAATACTTACGCTTATAGATCGTATATCGAAATGCTTCTTAATTATGGACCTGGCGCGAAGAAGTCACATTTAACAATGTCGCTTTAGTATGACGACGTAGGCAAATCGACGGATAGCGTTGATAATACTAACGCGGGTCTGGTGAGTAGGAGAGAATTAACCAAAACCAGTAAAGCCGTTGATATGATTTGGCCAATACATAGCGACATCTTTAATCAAGACAAATTTCTGCTAAAAGGTGTTGAGCTTCGTATTAAACTGATTCGATAGAGGGATAGTTTATCTCTGATTGGGGAATCAAATTATGCAAAAAGTAAAATACTTGATGCCACCCTTATGGTAAGGCGCAACCGAATCAATCCCACAGTCCTTATTGCGCACAGTTGAACGCTGGAAAAGACAACAACCAAATATCCTATAACAAAAGTGGATGTGAAAGTTCTTACAATATCCTCGGGAATACAAAGTGAAATAATTGATAACATTTTCATAGGCCAACTACCAATGGATGCATAATAGGGTTTGTGACCAACCGGGCTTTTAATGGAGACATAACTTTAAACCCGTTTAATTTTCAACACTATAAAATGACACATTTATCCCTTTATATAGACGGTCAACAAATACCGTCAAAGCCGTTGCAAACAGACTATTCAGAATGTAAATTATGTGTGGCGGCATACCACACGTTGTTCAGCGGTACGGGGATTCATTTCCTTAACGAAGGAAATTCGATTTCTCGTGGATGGATTTTGCCTTACGGCGTTCGATTTCACACCTGACCTCTCATCTAATAGCACCTCACATTGGAACCTGATTAGACATGGTAGTCTTCGCATGGATGTGCGTTTCGCAGAAGCTTTCCGGAGACTTTGAATTGTATAATATACGCCGAATTCGATAATATCATCGAGATTGACCGCCATCGCGATGCTCTCGTTGACTACGGCAGTTAAAATATGGAAGCGTCTCAGTATTAAGTCTTTGTCTTTTCACCTACACACCATGACGTACCTCTTCGTAGATTTTCAAGCGTGTGTTGATAAATTTGGAGGCTACGTTTTAAAAGAAATTGCAATTCTTGACGAGACACAGACTTTATTCCAACATTGGCTTATTCGTCCCCCTTACCAAAGACATAAATAGAAACTTCCTCGTGTAAGAGATAATAAAAAGTTGGAGCTGTGCTATCACGGCATACGTTGGGATGAAGGTAGCTTGCTTTTCAACGAATTCAGAAAAGAGTTAAGTTTGATCGTTAAATGATACGAAAATATATATACCAAAGGTCATCAAAAATCGGTTGTAGAAAGGTTGTCGACATGAAAACACTTGGCTGCTCATCTATAAAAAGTTTCACCGACGAAACGCCAGGATGTTTCCATTGAAATCACGGCAAGGAAAAGAACTTTATGTGTGCAACGACAAACGTTTTTCATATTACTAATTAGTTCAACGCCCATGTCAACTACGACACAGAATAATGAACACCTACGAGTTAAATTCTATATTCAATAACGTGAAAAATTTTCAATAGATGCATACAGGTGTTTTTTCTTCGGATAACTTGCCAATTCGAACCGAACGTCCTTGCGCGTTTATCTCAAATACCGATTCGAGAGGAAAACCGGGGGTGCATTGGATATCATTCTTCATTGATGAAGACGGTCGTGGGGAATACTTTGACAGCTACGGTTTACCGCCGATCGTCAAGAATCATCAGAAATTCATAGACAGAAATTCAACCGAGTGGAAGTATAACGACTATCTTCTTCAGAGCTACACCTCCGATTTTTGCGGGAAATATTGCGTGGTGTATCTTTATATCAGATGCAGAGGTTATGGCTTAGAATCCTTGTTAAATTATTTTGATGAAAATCGAAATAAAAATGATGTCACTGTTACCTGTTTAACGAAAAATATATTAAAGAGTAAATTTTGTGCAAATACTTATGAATATGATCTTATGTCACAAACCTGTTATTTTTGTTGATTTGTAATTTTTATCTCAATGGAAATAACTTTAGATATCAATGAGTTGTGTTGTTTTCATTTACTTGAATCATCCTGACATTTTATTATAATTATTATACTCATGCATGCTAAATTCTATATAATGATTTATAGTAGCAATAATTATAATTATAATAAATATATATAAAGATAAAAGTTTCGAATAAACATTCTATCTGCGATTAAGGTCATATCGTGACCCTCGTAACAAAATTCACCAGCAGAGGGAGAAATCGCTCGTCATCGGGTGTGGGGGCGGGAATTCCGAAGATGCGAATGGGTAGGGAGAAGGGATGGTGGATGACTTGGGGGCGAGAGAAAGGAAAGCATACATAACACGAGGTCCAAAGGTAGCTTAAAGACCAAAATTTCTCTCCAATTGACAACCCCACAATTAGCCAAATGTTTAACGTGCTCAACTTCCAATCCCAGGTTCAGGCGTTCGATCGCAACACCCTCCGAACATTTTTCTCAGGTAAATTTTATTCTAATAATCATAGTTCAAGTTTTCGACATCCGACGGCGCTACAAGTTTAATTTAAAGGTGGTTACCTCCAAGGGCGCTAGAAGCAACAATTTCAAGATGGCTGCCACCCAAGTTTCAAACCGCCCGCCTTAAAGACTTCTGGGGTTGGGGGAACTACGGCACTTGAGCTGGATCCGCGTTACCGCCGCGATTTCAAATCTTGCGCCATCACGACGTCACTGGCGTCAGTAGGGGAAGGTGTGGTTGTATGCGGCATCTGGAACAACGCAATTTCAAATCTCGCGCCATCATAAAATCACTGGCGCTAGTAGTGGAAGGGATGGGGGCATGCGGCGTCTGTACTACGCGATTTCTAATTTCACGCCATCATGACGTCACTGGCGCCAGTTGGAGAAGGGGTGGAGGTATGCAGCGTCTGGCTATGTTATCGCTCTGACTATGACTCCGTCCTACAATCGATCTGACGTATCTTATCATCACGGTCGTTTCTTCCATGTATACTTTGGTGATTCATTTATTCCAACAACCTCGTATATTACACATTCCGAACTATATTTCTCCAGAAGTCGCAGCATTGAATTTAATCTACGATCCTCCAGTGGTACCCAGTTAAAATCCCTCAATAATTGAAGTGACCCTTTCCTTATATTCATACATTTGTTTTACGAATCTGGCTGCTCTGCGCAGAAATTAATTATTTGTCCCTTCTCGTACGAATCCTATATGCATGAGGTATATCTCACTTGTGGTCAAACCAGTGATAAGTAACATGTTTCGCGCACTTTTTCTGTAGTGTTCCGTAATATTCTACCTATGTAAGCCAGTTTCTTGTTGGCCACGCCTATAACTCGGCGAATATGCATGTCTCATGAAAGACCTCGACAAATAGTTACTCCTATATATTTTACATACTCGGCTGCTTGAATATTTATTCCATCTATTTTATACTTGAAACCTACTTCTATGTTCTTACTTTTCCACAACGTAACTATGGCACATTTACTATAATTAATTTCAATTTGCCATCGGTTTCATCGTCAAAAAGTCTAACTTTACTACGAACTACAGAGCAGATATCATTCACATCGATTAAGAATAGTAGAGGGCCCAATGCACTTCCCTGAGGAGTGTCGGACTCAATTTTAACGAGGGACGACCATTTCCCATCAATGACAACTATCTGTTCTCTATTATATAGGAAATCTCTCACCAAACTGACAACTTTCGGATTTATACCATACAGTCCTAACTTAGCAATTAATTTCTCATGAGATACTTTATCAAACGCCTTTCTGATATCATACAATATGGCATCGACATGAGTATTTTTCTCTCCGCATCGCTGCAACTCATCCACGACCAAGCCGAGCTGCGTTTCGCATTATCTAAATCTCCGGAATCCGTGCTGGCATCCGCTAAGTAATGAGTGACTATCTAAATTGCGCATTACAGAACTAAATATTATGTGCTCAAGTATCTTGCACGATGATAAAGTTAAGGAAATTGGACTATAATTTTCGGGGTTCTCTTTGTCGCCGCCATTATGGATGGGCGCAACGTGTGCCATCTTCCAATCATTAGGAACTAAATCTTCCGTAATGGATTTCTCGAACATAATTTTTAAATACTGCGCTATTTCATAAGCTAACATTTTCAATTCTCGCGCGGGTATTACCTCCGGCCCAGGAGGAGGAGGAGGAGTTTAACTGAATGAAGTTGGTGCGCGATAACATTTTCGGAAAATATCAATTTTACAACGAGTCGCACTGATTCATAGGAATAATTGATTCACATTCATCGTCATTAGGAGTAAAAACTTTCTGAAAGTTTTGATTTAAAAGGTTTACTTTATCCGCACTATCGTGAACTATATTTCCCGTTTCCAATCTCAGTGACGCAATTGGATTTCCCTACATAAGACCAAAATGCTTTCGAATTCTCTTTCAAGTTATCCCGTAAAACCTTCTTTTTGTAGAAGTTGGATCTGGTGCTTTCCCGGTGGATTGCTTGTAGAAACTTTTCTCGGGTACACAACCGGGTCAAAGTTTGATCTAGGATCAACGTTTCGTCGGCTAACTCTGCCATCTTCATCAGGATGTCTAAAAACGTGTTTTGTCCGCTATATATACTAGTTCTTAGGCCGTAACGGTCTGATACGCCCGCCCACCAATCAGGTTCCGTCTTTCTCCCACCAATCAGGTTCCGTCTTTCCGCCCACCAATCGCATTGCGTCTTCCTTCCCCGATTTTTTGGAGGATCGTTTCCCAGGTTCTGCTGAGCGAGTAGCCCGAGTCCCTGTTGATTTTTTGTCCCCAAGACGGATCTCAATGGATTCTTTGACCAACCGGTCCTAGAAACCTTTGGTATGCTGTTATCTTTTTGTTTTTTCCCAAAAGATCTTGTGGTCATGGCTGAAGCTGTGCTCTGCCACCGCGGATTTCTCGGGCTGTCCCAACCTTATGCACCTCATGTGCTCTTTTAACCGGGTTTCGATGGTGCGGCCAGTTTCCCCGATGTACGAGGCGCCGCACTCGCATGGTATACTGTAGACCCCCGGAGCACTTAATCCGAAATCGTCCTTAGCTCGGGCTAGTTGGTCTCTAAGTTTCCCTGGTGGTTTGTGCACTGTCTTGATACCATGCTTTCCCACTATCCTTGAGATATTGCCGGATATGGTAGAGACGTAGGGTAGACAGGCAGTGGCGACGGGTTTTTCCTCTTACTTCACGGATTTTCCTTTTTTCATTCTGTCGTCAACCCTTTTCAGGGCCATCGAGATGTCCCGTTCGTGGTAACCATTATGCCGTAGCGTTGTCCTCAGATGGTTTATCTCTTTGGGCAGATTCTCCTTGTCGGAGATGGAATGGGCTCGGAAAGCCAAAGTGGAGAGAACTGCCCTGCGTTGTGAGGGGTGGTGGTGACTGCTGGCATTAAGGTACAGGTCAGTGTGTGTTGGTTTCCTGTACACACTGTGTCCAAGGGTGCCATTGCTCTTGCGACGCGCGAGGATGTCAAGAAATGGTAGACACCCATCTTTCTCCATCTCCATCGTAAACTTGATGTTGGGGTGGAGACTGTTGAGGTGCTCGAGGAACTGAGAGAGGGTGTCCCGTCCATGTGGCCAAACTACAAAGGTGTCATACGCATAACGGAAGAAGCACTTTGGTAGTGAAGGGGCCGAATTGAGGGCTCTCTCTTAAAAGTCTTGCATATAGATGTTCGCTACCGCCGGGGAGAGGGCGGACCCCATGGCAACACCGTCATTTTGTTCGTAAATCTTTCCCTTATAGAGGAAGTAAGTAGACGTCAACGTGTAGAGAAAAAGTTCGACGGTTGGTTTATCGAACAGAGGTTGGAGGAGGAGCAAAGTGTCCTTAACTGGAACCCTCGTGAATAGAGAGACGACATCAAAGCTGACCATAATGTCGTTAGGTTGCAGATGTAGACGTGAAATGATGTCCACAAAGTTCCGTGAATTCTTGATGTGATGCTCGCAGGTTCCCACGAATGGTACCAAAATGTTGGTTAAGTATCTGGCGATGTTGTATGTGGGTGAGCCTATGGCACTCACGATAGGCCTGAGAGGGATCCCTTCCTTGTGTATTTTTGGAAGACCGTAGAGCCTAGGTGGGATGGCAGCCTGTGGTAAATGACTCCTGTGGATATCCGGCGGAAAGTTAGTCTTCTTGATTAAGGCAGAAGTCCTCCTCATGATAGCTTCGGTGGGGTCCCGGGGCAGAGCTCGATAAGCCGGGTCGTTGAGAACATGTCCAATTTTCCGATGGTATTCTTCTGATGTCATCAGCACCGTAGCATTCCCTTTGTCAGCAGGTAGCACAGTGAAGTTGGTGTTGTTGCATAATGCACGGAGTGCCTCCCGTTCCTTGTAGATGATATTTGATTTCGGTAAAACGGCCTTTTTAAGGGCCAAACAAATTCTTGCTTAACTTCTTCTGCAGCTCTCGGAGGGAGCATGCGTATCGCCTGCTCCACGCTGCCGACCATGTCACTGTAGGGGATTGCTCTGGGTGCGGAGGCGAAGTTCAGGCCTTTGGAGAGGATTGTAGTCGTAGCCTCGTCAATATCCTCGTTGGTGAGATTGATGACGACTCTGTTGGGGTCCAGCGATGGGATCGTGGGATCTTGTTGTGTCAGTCCTTCGTATTTCTTCATCTGTCTGGTAGTGTTTCTCTGCAAGAGAAGGTCCGCCTGTGCAGTAGTAGACAGGTCTACGTATTCCCAGTCTCGTGGTGACAGAAAAGCCGCCAGTTGAAAATGAAGTTTCAGCTGATTCCTAGCGTTGTTTTCTAACGTGCGTCTGGTGTGGCGAATCCGTTCTCTCACAAGCGCGTGGCTTGCTCGTCTAGTGATACGTGCGGTGGCCAGAGAGTTTACCGGTGATTGTATTCGGATGAATTTTGGTAAAACACCATTGTCACGACATCTCAAAAGGAAGGCAAGAGAGCTCAGAAGTCTGGCTTTCTCCTACCGTACCGCACCATCGAAACCCGGTTAAAAGAGCACATGAGGTGCATAAGGTTGGGACAGCCCGAGAAATCCGCGGTGGCAGAGCACAGCCTCAGCCACGACCACAAGATCTTTTGGGAAAAAACAAAAAGATTACAGCATACCAAAGGTATAGTGGTATTATTTTTAAATTTCTAAAAAGCTGAGTCCAATCCTTGTATGCTCTCATATGTTCACTACTTTTCTCATGTCTAGTTAAAATTTAAGACAAATGCTGCTAATAAATACAGCCAATTAAACTAGACAAATTTGAATTGACTCCAAATGGTGTACAACAAAAACAATGAACAGCTATTTTGACAATATAAATTAGCCAATTTCTTGCTACCTTTTCACCGTTTTCTAAGATTCTATAATAATAGGCATTTGGAGTACTTCTACGACGCTTATTTATGAAAAATATTGAATAGTACACCTGTACAGGACCCTTTATAAATAATGTTAGCCGGTATTTTTCTTGTATGAATTCAGACCACCAACCTGAATCATCTGAAAGATTACTTAAAGAACCATCTGTTTCTAAAACAGGTTCAACATTAAGTTCAACCTCTTCTTTAGTATTATCGATAGTTTCTTTAATAATAGGGTGCACAATGTGGATACCCGTTGTCTTGATCGTTGCTTGCTCTATATTCTCGTCCAAAGCTACATTTAAAGTCGACGCAGAATTGTCTTTTGTTTGAAAAAAGTTGGTATTTGAAGATGAATTTTTAGGCGTTCTTTACATTAAGTAATATAAGAACGCATTATGGTCAGGTTGTGTCCGTCTGTTCACACATTTCATCTCCGAAACTACTCGGCGGATATTCATGAAATTTGGTATTTTGGATATAGGGGTAAAGAAGCTAAGAAATTTATATAAATGGTGCACGTAGCTTAATCGTGAGTGCCACTCTACTATTATATTATAACAAAAAATCTTTAAACTTAATTTGTAGAACCAATCAAATAGCATATGTTTTGTTCGGTACATTTTTATCGAAGGAGCCGCTGATTTCATGAAAATCTAACGAGAATGTAGTAATTCATTTTGGACTTAAAAAGCTTTAAACAATGTCTGCTGTAAATACCTAATTAGTTTGATTCTCTTTCGTGCGCACGCAACATTTGGAAAATGAAAGGAAATGGATTATCTACGACGAATAAATTAAAGTAAACACGCCTATTTTCTTTACGTATACACAGTTTGTAAGTGAAAAGAAATGGGTAATTTATGAAGGAGTGAACGTGAACATAATGATTATATTTCTACTATTCGAGTGATGTAGCTTTTAAATAATTGTCGATTGGATTATTAAATATAACCGATTGGGAAATAAATCAGCGAATAAAAAAATCGATATTTCTTTGGCATCACTACTGGCTTATCAATTCTTAGATATTATACTGAGCCATAAATATTTATCTTTTTTGACATATGAAAAAGGGGGGGTTGCGAGACACGGCGAAAACAATATAATAGTGAATAAACAAACAAAAACTCCTTCACCGTAAAAAGTAAGAGAATACTCACAAACACACACTGCAGGTTGCTGGCAAACACCGTCGCAGGACCTAAGTCAAAGGAAAACACGCACACGCAGAAACATGCAAAAACCACTCACACAGTAAACTCAAACTAAGAATTGAACTAGACACCTATGTTTCGACAGCTAAGCTGTCATCTTCAGTAGTGTGAGGTGAGGGAGGGAGAGGGGGGTATATATACAGGGAATGACCGTTAGGAAAGGGGAAAAAGTGAAAGTAATTGGAACGGTTAACTGAGTTACTGAAAAAGGGGGAGTGGGGGATGGGACTTAAGTCGTTGTTCATAACTGTGTTTTTGTCTTTATGTATGTAGATGCTTTCGTATGCATCGAGTTTATTGTATTGGTCTATTGACTTGAGTAACGTTAGGTTTACTGTGGTGATAGGACGGTGGGTGTCAAAAATATGAGTTGCAATGCTCTATTTGCCTATTCTTTCTTACGGTGAAGGAGTTTTCGTTTGTTTATTCACTATTTTTTGACATGATTGCATAAATTTTAAAGATCGCCTCTGCATCGCATGTATGCAAGCATGTTGTGCGCATCTTTCCTCTTTTGTTCTGTATTTCCTTAAGTCTTACAATTTTTTTTCTATGCTCAGTCCCAGAAAGTCGTTTTCTTTTACCAGCACTGCTAGTCTAGGAAGCATCTAAAACAAGGATTAATTTTTGATAATGAAAACAAAATCAAAACATAAAAACTAAATTATGAAAAATATCAGAATATAAAATTGAAAATGAGGAATTTAAATGATTGATTGATTGAATGAAATTTGTGTTTAGAGAGGAAAAATTAAACGCCCAAACAATCGAACTGACTAGAACCGACGGCATAGATTCAAACACTCGTTAATTTCAACAAAGGAAGAAAAGGGAACATCCTTAAACTATTATGTATATCGTAATTCTATTTATCGATATAAATAGTTTTCTACAGAACAATAGACACGCCTGTTAGTGTGGTTGTGATTAACATAAAAAACTTCTTCTGGAAAAGAGCGAATAACGTTCTTTAATTTTCAAGCGAACCGTAAAAATCAAAATCAAGATAAACTGCTGAAAGGATAAAAAGTATTCTTTGATTGAAATTACTAGGAGTATTTACATCCTGCTCTAAAGTTGAAATTTCCAAGTTGAATGCACAAGAAACACAAATCAATATCACTGTTGTTTAATAACTTTTTGAATGCAAGAAAGCGCTGACACAAAAGTACCCTTCTGAAAATAGATGCTACTTTAACAGAGCTCAACATAAGACTGCTGAGATCCTTTCTTAACAAAGCCTTTTAAGACTAGAAAGTTAGAACTTGAGGTAGGTTTAAAGAAAAATGGCAATCATGCGAATAAATATAGCTTTTGAAGACTTTCATATTGTGGACTAGAAATATTGTAAACATTAAACAAGCCGCAAGGCTTTTGGGCCTGGCGGTAGGAATACTTGCAATTTACAGGCTTGCTCCTAGCAAGAAATAGAGTAATAAAAGAGTAACTTATAAGAAGTTGCCATTTTCAGCCATACTATATTGAACACCTAGAATATCCCTAATACGAAAATTACACAGAAGATTGGGACATTACTCGTATATTCTGTCATTCGTAAGACAACTCTGTCGCCACGACGCAATACACAGAAAGGCAGCCTTCATCTTGCGTCTCAAAACACGAAAATACGGCCGTAAACACTCCCAACCAGTGGCGTATCGGATATGTAACCGTCGTGTGGCGGAGAGGGCCCACAGCCAAATGAAACCCTCTCCGACGTGTTTTATCTTTGCTGGGGCCTAGAACGACACTGCTCCGCCTTAAACTTTTGAAGGTTGCGGCTCACTGCTGCCCCCTAGAAGCTGCTGCCCGTGCGCAATGCACACATTGCACCCATGGTAAGCACGGCCCTGGTTGTAAGAATAATTGAAGCATTAACGTATATATGTAGAAACGACCGTGGCGATAATATACGTGAGATCAATTGTAGGACGAAGTGTTATCTAGGCTTGATCTTTCCGAGGAAAATACGAGATCACAATAAAAAATTTCAACCTGCGATAGACAATCTTTACTTAGGTTATGGCGCATTGCATCCTCTGCCACCCACCAATTAGGTGAATTGCAGGGTAGCATGTAGATGTTGAAAACATGAGGGACGAGAATGGAAGAAAGAAAAGGAGGAAGAATGGGAAGTGCCTTAAATTTAATATTTAATCTATACATACCCGTCATATTGACGGGCTTTTGTACTAGTATAAATAAAAACAAATCTTGTGAATTTACAATATTTGTTTTTATTTATATGAAGTTATGAGTACTGTTGCAATTATTTTTATAATTCTACATTGAGAAACTGCAGGTCATATGTGATTTCTCTTGTGTAAATTTTTCTTATGGAATTACAATATCGGTTTACGCTTTAAGAATGAAAATCTTTTATGCGTTATAAGTCAAAAAGTTATCGTTTTTTTAGTATTACAAAATGATCACTTATTTTTTTATATAAAGTTTCAGTAATTCATTTCTCTAGGAGTCCAATAATTTTTTATAGCTAGAGTAGTTATATTAATGGCAAAAGTTTGGAACACGTTTATTCACGTCTACAAATATAACCTATTCAGTATTTATGCTACATTGTTTCGCTTTATGCCTATTTTTATGACAAAAATTATGTTGCGACGAAAATTGTTGCTCAAATGCTCTTTAAGGCCATCTATAATTGTTCTATGTCATTAAGAATGAATTGTTTTCCGATCGTATTTCGGCGACGCCGGAAAGCATGAACATGTTTCACTTGGATCTCTCGGGCGAAGAACTAAACTCATCCGGAGCTGCCGTTCAACTGAGCGAAATTGGAAATTTGGCAACATTGCGTCGTAGCCAAAGCCAAATATCCCGAACGCGAGCGGAAAACGTCGAGTCCCAGCCGCACGAGTAGTAGAAACAGATTATAGGTGAATATTTTTGAAAACCGCGGCAACTCTTTAGAACTTACCTTATAGGCCTGTGGCCGTTTAAATTTTCTGGAGTTGATTATTTCGGAAGAGGAATGACCATATAATTTTTCCACTGTGAAGGAAATTTACCTTGCATTAGTGATGTTTTTATGATGTCAGTAATTGCCGGCAAGATATAAGGTGTGAGTTTATTAAGCAATAATATAGAAATTCCATCAGCTCCGGAAGATTTGGACTTAATAGATTTTAAGCACCTGAGTGCCTGAACCTGTGAAATAGGAGAAAAGATAGGTTAGTTGGGTTAGTTCTTGACTGGAAGTTTTTCTTTCTGTCATGGGAAGAGACGGTACTGATTTTTTTAGTTATTGATGTAGTAGTAAAGAATTGGTTAAGTGTCTCGAGAGAGAAGTTAGGATTGGGAATCGAGTTTTTTTGTTTACCTTTGCCCGTGTTCCTTAAGTTTCTCCAAATTGATGCCTGCGATTTGTTAGTGCCAATTATAGAATGGTAATATTTTAACTTGGAGTTTCTTAGCATCTGCTTGGTTTATTGAGCAATTGCTTGTAGTATTTTTTATCAACAAACCCCTTCGTCCTTTTTAAGTCACGAAAAGCAGCGTCTCTAAGTTTCATAAAGGGTTTTATTTCTTCCGTTATCCACGGCGTTTGTCCTTTGGAGACGCGAATCGTTTTTATAAGAGCGTGTCGATCATAAATGTTGATTATTATGCTATTTAACGCCTCGACCTTGTCATCTACTTCCTCGGAAAACTCAGTGAAGTACCAGGGTACGTTAGCGGCGACCGCAAAGAAAGACTTTTGTTTTGGGACCTTCAGAGAGAAACAATATAAATTAAGTCATGTGATGAAATTCCAGGAACCGGTAGTTGCCCGAATCAAACTGTTTTGCTTATACTGGAATTCGCTATTAAGTCAAGCCAGGTGGATTAATATGGAGTGTGATGTGCAGCATCGAGAAGAAGAATATCTAGCCCTAAGGAATGAAGTTTTTTAAATAGTGTCATTAAAATCACCAATTACAATTATTTGATCTGAGTTAGAGATGTGTTTGGTTAGACTCTCAATAATGTCCGTTAAGTGGCCTATTTTAGGTGGCCGATAAATCGAGACGACGATGAGTTTATGCGAGTTTAACCAAATTTCAATAAAAATAAATTCTGGTCGTTTTGAATAATATGGTTTGCTAAGCCTTAGTAATTTATATATCAAATCTTCACGTATGTGTAAGGCAACACAGCCTCCGATTTTACACACACAGTCATTTTTAACAATTCTTTAGCCTGAAATTTCCATTAGGGATGAGGAAAGGTTGGATTTTAGCCATGTTTCCGATATGGCGATGCAATGTACTGTGTTTTCGGTTAGAGATGAGCGAAGTTCGTCTACATGTGCGATGAGGCTCTGCGCATTTATATGATAAGCTTTGAAACATTTCCAAAAAGGTTTGAAAGATTTACTGTGTAGGTCCCCCGTGGAGTTAAAAGGCTCTAGGAGGAGGGTTCCTTCCGGTTCCCTGGGGAGGGGAGGGATTGGCGTCGCGCTGAGGTGAAAGAAAATCTGGATAGCTTGGATCACTCGTTGGGTCACTAGTTAAATCATTGATTTGGTCGCTAGTTGGTATGTCCGACAAACTATCTGCTTTCTCATGTTATTTGGATAATTACATTGCTTACAAGCGCTTATAAATAACGAGGAATATAAATCAGCGTAGACTAGCGATAAAGAGAATCCAATCAAATAATATGCAATGCAAAGAATAAATTAGATATTAAAATAATGATTTCAGAAAGGAAATATATCAAGTAAAATAAGCTACAATAAAAAATAATAAAAAAGAATAATTAAATACAACGGGAAAAGCAATCGTGCAGGATAATAATGCAAAGCACAGGATGGGATAAGATAATTATTCCTGCGATAGAAAACAAACGTTAAATTCACTGCTTATTTATAAATTAAGTATTAAAGTACCAATATAAAAGTTTAAAAAATAAAATAAAGTAATAATAACACAACAACGATTGGGACTAAGTTACTATAATAACCAATTACTGATGACCATTTCAGAGATAACTATTTGTTAAGCCTAGCAAGTTCACTTTGCTTGTTGATATGTTTTAGTTGTCTTCAAGAATACCAATTTTACCCTCCAAAGTCCAAACGTTGTTCACCCCAAATGAACCTTTGGCATCGCTGAGAAATCTCACTGGCATGGGAGTGAGGGACTCGGTAATTTGATAATTACTCGCCTTCGGTGTCTTTTTCAGTTTTCACTCAGCGACGAGGAAGACGAAGAGGAGACAGAAGATTAAGAGGGAGCAATAGGTGGTGAGTTGGGAAAGGGGTGCAAAGGAGACGCTGCTTACGGGGCAAGTGAGGGGAATTGTGGAGAGGGTGAGGTAGAGGCAACATGCTGAGGACAAGAAAAAGAGAACCACGGCGAAAGAGGGAGAGGGACGTAGAATTCGGCGCGGGACCCAAAGTTTTCGCCTCGAGCCCTTCTCCCCGTCCACTCCCCTCCCTACCCTAAGCTGACTTCTCCTCTCCGACCCACACTCCGATCTCCTCCATTGTACACTCAACAGCGTCTCAATAAGCGCTCAGGCCAAAGCATTGTGAAGGTTCGCGCGTTTGCTCGAGAGAGTGGGAGGCTGGAGAAGGGGAGGGGGTGAGGGAGAGGAAAGAAAGAGGTATAAGAAGGGGTCGGAGGGAGGGGGAGGAGACGACGCGGGAGGAGGGGGTGGGAGGTGTGCGCGGAGAAAGGAAGTGAGGAGATAGCGGGTGGAGAGAGAGAGAGAGAGAGAGATAGGAGTGGGTGGGGAGGATAGGTTGCCCGGAGCTGAAAATGTGCGGGGGATGGGCAGATGGGATGGGCGGTTTTGCGGTGGAGGCAAGTTCGTCGAAACGACCGCTCCAAATTTAACGGGGAGGAGGAGGCGGCGTCGGAGAGCCTCCAGAAAACACAGCTAAAATAATTGGATAATTTATCCCAACTGCCGCCTCCTCGCTCATTATTGACGAAGGGAAAGGGGTATGGGCGGAGAGGCCGCGTGGGTGAGGGGGGAGGAGGGGAGGAGAGACCGTCTGGAGTAAGGAATTATGGGAAGGGCATGAAGTTCGCAAAGACGGAGACAAGAGAATGGGGTGGGGTAGGAGAAGGGAGAGTTCCTTGTTCTTGGCGCTCTCCAAAACAGACTTCCGCATATATAACCCGTCATTGACGTCCGTGCATGACGCGAACTGGCCCGACAGTCTTGTTTGACCCCGGCGCACGCATCATTCGACGGCGAGAGGAGTGTTTGTTCCGGAGCATTCATCACCGCAAGTATTCGGCTGGGAGCTAGAGAGATTGGGAAAGGAGAACTCCGAGTCCCATTGCGATGAAGTAAACAAATTGTCTTTCCACTCCAATGCTATTTCTTACTTAAATTTACGCGCCTAATGAAGTATATCGATAGACAGAACCTTGCGGATTAGTTATACCTTCATGTGAAATACGAACAACCTAGATTAGTATGTCCAAATAGATACTTGAGATAATATAAATAGCCATGCAAACGTGTATATTCGAGGGTAGTAGTTGAGATAATTCCCCTTAGTTAAATTAGGAGACGATGTCAAACGAATCAACGCACCAGCGTTTTCGAGTCAAAAAAGCCGCTACTTCAGTTTCTTTCAAAAACTTTTTACGGAGCCTCTATTTCTTGTCTTGGGACATAATGCACTCGAGCACTCGTACATCCTCGGAGGATTTCCGTCAGAGCGAACGTTTATGTTCATGATTTAAAAAATGCGTAAATGAATGCATATATTATTACTCCCCAATGATATCGTCTCTTAGTGATGGACTCGCGCCAAAATCGCGTCGATTTCGTCACATTCCCTCACTCCATTTTCTCCTCCCCTCTTCCATTTCCCCTCTCCTTCTTCAGTCATGTCTCTCCAACTCTCCTAGTTACCACTAGATCCCATTGGGATCTCGCATCAGAGAGGAAAGAAGAATAAAGTTAGAGGAGTTGGAGGAAATTGGAGGAAAGTGATGGCGGTGTGGCGGGTGATGGAACGAAATGATCGAGCCAAGGAATGAGGGTCAGATGATTCGGAGTCAGAGAGTTTAGTGAGGCGAGGAGAAAGAGGGTCGGAGGAAGGGATGGGGTGACGATAGATAGGCGGGGGGAGGTATAGTGGGCGCCAGGACGATTGAACAACTGAAAGAGAAAAGACAGTGTTACGTAGCATTTGAATTATAAAATTTTCTCTTCACTCGAATACCAAGGAAGGGATGGAACGATTTCACTATCTCTTTTCCCACGATTGATTTTTGTTTTTCGAAATTTCTACTTTTATTCACACAAAAATTGCTTTATATATCGCGTTTATATCAATGTTTTACACAAATCAGTCAATAAAATAATTCATAATTATATAGATGTTTCACAGTAGATTGTACTACGCGGCACTTAAACATATGTGAAGCATAAGTCTAGGCTAATAATTTTTATAAAAATTTATTTTTATTTATTATAAATAGACAATTGGCTAATTTCATTTAATTAAAACAACAATATATTGAAGAAAAAGAAAAGTTATATTAAGGCCTTATGGTTAATATCAACTAATAAGTTAGAATGGAAAACTTATAATTATAAAAATTAAAAACGCCGGTTAAAGAAATTACTTCACGCCAATACCCGAACACATACGCCATCTCACACATTCCAGGTTTAGGGGGTTCTACTCCACGCCAGGGACCATTAGTTCACAAATAGGTAAACACGAAAGCGATATACCACACACGTGTACTTCCTTTACAAATTACCTAAATACACATTTTCGATTCCAGCTTCAGTAGGCCGATCATTGTGCAGCATAACTATGATACCGTTATCATATCTGCAAAAATGACATATGTTTGCAATTCTCTCTCGCTCAACATTATGCACCACCAGTGAAAAAAGATGCAGACTTTTGCGCGTGTGCGTGTGTACGTATGTGTTTGTGCGAACATCTATCTCTCTTATAACACCGCTTCACAAAAGTTTTTTCGAAGTTGCGTCCTTCATCATTTTTGACCGATGGGAAATTTCTAAACGGGAAAAATATATGACCAGGAATAGAACCCGGGTCTTCCATTTGTCTGGCAGATATTCTACCGCTAAATTTCCTTCGGAGAGTAATTTTTCTGTATCATAACAGGAATGATTCCTTAGTTTAGCACCGGACTAGCCAAGCAACTATTAGCCAGCCCCTCGAAGAGACACATCTCCCGAAATACCAGCTTTTGCTCACATTCTTAAAAATATAACATCTGACTCATATTAAATGATAAAATTAAAGCTGACAAAATATTTTATCCGATGAAGTTAAAAAAAAATAAATAATACGGATAGGTAGATCGTCAAGGACAATCCCAGTCATAGCAGATTTTCCCTCCTGTTTCCAAATCTCCCAATATTCCAAATTATGTCTGTAACACGAGGATCATATGTTCAATTGATTTCATCTATTTATGTGTATAACTGAGTTCGTATTTAAAGTAGCAACCATTTGAAGTTACGTCGTTGGTTACGATTGCCAGCGTAGGGACTTGAGAAGGCACTAGGCGAGACTTGCATGCACTTTGTAATAAACTTCTACACTTTAAGAATTGAATTATATGTGAATGTAGGGCCAAAGAATATGTAACACATTCGATATATTATCCGACTATAAGCAAGTTAAGTCTAAATTACATAAAACTTGCAGCAGAAAATATTTTTCAATAAATATACATTTAATATCCATCTTGGTCCTACCGATGTACGTTTTCGTTTGTCTACTTTTATTTGACATTACAATTTTTAATGGAAATGTCTTCGTCACCAATACACAACTAATTTTACGAGTACATATTTTACGAAACTGGCCTCCTTCGGTGGAAGTGATATGCATTTTTTTTAAACGGATTGATGAAAATCTCCATAGATTTAGGGGCTAAATCCCAAGGGAGCCAATTTCCTGGATGGAGCAGTCTAATCGGAAGATTGGATATCTTCTAGATGCCGCACCTTCGCACTTCATTCATGAGAGTTCATTCTTGCGAAGTTATGGGTGAGTAGAGAGATAGAGAGAGAGAGGAGGGAGGGGATGTAAAGGTGAGGGGGAGGGGATCAAGGAGAGGCTATAAATGCCGGGAGTCGCCAACGAGGAGGCGGGTGTAAGCCACCGGGTAAAGTATCGGGAGAAAAATGCGACGGCGGAAGACGAGAAATGGAGCGTAGGGGTGAGAATGGGGTTGGTGGGGGAGGGATAGCGGGTTTTCGGTGGGAGGTAGGTCTTAAGAAGCAGATAAAAGAGGGAGCGAGGGACATTTAGACATAGTGATCTAGGGAGTTGGCAGGTTCCGAAGGGCGAAGGATGGATAACTTCCGTTGGGGAGGTAAAAAAGTGAAAATCGCCAAAATAAAATAGAGGCGGGAGGGATTGTGGGGCCAATTGCGGCACTGAGCGATGACGGCGCCGGACCGATGGGTGGTCCCCGAAGGGTAATCGTCCCTCTCCAGGGTCTCCATTTGGAAAGAGAATGCCAAGGATTCGAACGATTGTCCTTTACAATGGTAACCAAGAAAGTGACATTTTTAACGAAATGAGATCCTTCGTCAGTGCGAACACGAGTCGCTTAAAAACTAAAGCATTATTTTGTATATTCAAATCTAATCCAACCCAGACATTAAATATTCATTCTTCAATATATAAGGTATGTGTACTCTATTCACTCCAGCGAATATCAATACAGCACCAATAAAAGCAGGGAGAAACGGCGAAATATAAATATTACCGTTAAATTGTTTTTAACTACTATTAAAAAAGTATTGTTGGTCGCTATAGAGCAATGATTAAATAATGCTGAAGAATATTACGATAAAATGAGTACATATACGTACAAAAATTATAAATTTACAAAATCAAAAGTTACGCTAAAGACCCACAATTAGATTTGGAGTGTCGTACGAGAAAACAAATGAAGTGGGGAAGATGGAGCGAAATTTCGGAGGAGAGAAGATATGAGTGCGTGAAAGAGAAAGAGCGAGGGTCGCGCGGTTCGAGTAAAGTGGCGTCCTATGACGTGTGGATTTTGAAACTACGAAAGATAGGAAGGGATTCCGACAAGAGTGGAGTTTGGAGAAGGAGAGGGGAGGAGAGAGGGAAGTAGAGAGGGTAGAGAGAGGGGAGGGGTAAGGGAGGGAAGTGGAGAGGGGAAGATAAAGGGGTGGGGAGTGTAAAGGGGAAGGGTGAGGGGAGGGAAGGGGGGAAAGAAGAAGGAAGGGGAGGTGGTATGGGAGGGAGAGGGAATGGAGAAAGGAGACGGGGGGAGATGGGGGAGGGAAGAGGGGAGGGGAGAGGGGAGGGGAGATGGGAGGGGAGGGGAAAGGGTAGGGGAGAAAGTAAGGGAAAGGGGAGAGAAGAGGGGAGGGGAGAGCGAATGGGAGAGGGTAGATAAAATGGGAGAGGGAAGGAGAAAGAGGAAAGTGGAGAAAGTGTGTCCGGAAGGAGAGAGGTAGGTGTCAGGCGCCCCTTCGTGGGAGGGGATTTTACATTCTTCCGCTCCCCCTACGGTCTCGCACTATTTTATTTTCCTCCTTCGGCTTTATCCTTATCTCCTTCTCCTCCCTTTCTGAACCCCACGATTCATGCCAAGCCATCTCCATCGATCCGCACCTTTCACACACACACGTACGCACGCACACATGCCCTTCGATGACCACGGTCTCTTTTTCCCTCCCCTTAAACCCTCTCGCTGTCACCTCCCGGAACTCCTTCCCTCCCTCCCCTGCCACCCTATACCACTCCTGCGAGCACTAGATTTGCGTCTTGATTTACCGCGTTTGTCACCTCTTTTCGCCGCCCCAATGCCTCCCCAACGCCTACTAACAAAAGGCTGCCCCTCGTACATCCTACACCTTCCTCCTGGGAGCCTTTACCACGCTCCATCCCCTCCCTTCCCTCGCCTACCGTCCTTTACCCCTTACTTTTCCACCATCGATCTAGGAGGGCAGTGGACTATAAGAAATCCCCTTTTGGACGACAGATGCCCTATGCCCATGACCTCCGCATCTTCAAAATTCTCCCAAAAAATTTCTAAACGTAGTTACTCGATGTTACGTTTATTTCGCTAGTGCTAAGTCTATACGTCCACGGCACAGGAAAAACTATATTAACGCCATATTTAACATTATAATTTGAATCCACAAAAGCAGATATCAACACATTTTATCCGGTCTTTATATTTCTGCGTCTTGTGTAAATGACATTAACATAATGACAATAATTTTTCAAGTTGCGCGCATAATTCCCTGAATATTTTTCAGGCAATGCAAGTTTCAGTTTTAATAACTAGACCTACTCGATTGACTATCTGGAAACTGTTTCATGGACACAAAAATTGAAGAGTAAAAATATAATTATTTTACCTGAAGCCCAACATAATGTGAGGATGGAAATTTAAATACATCGGTTAATTAGTGAAACGGTGACCAAAATCTGAGTAAAGTTTCTATTGAAATTCAACGTTCAGACAAACGGAAAAAATGAAAAAACGGGAAAAGGAGAGAGATAGAAAGGAGGGATCGGTAAAAGGGGTGGGCTGGGAAATGGGGTTATTTTTGGCAGCGGAAGGTGAACAGGGAGTATAGGTCGGATGTGAGTGTATGAGGGTATGAGGGCGAAGGGAAAAGACTCGGACATCCTTCCCCCACTCCTCTGAAAAGCTTGCGTTATTTGTTTCCTCTCTGTCCGAGTGGCGTCAGGGCAGTCGTGGATTCGAGAGAAGGATCGAGGAGAGATTCGTGCTTTGTGTGTCGATTCGCGACAGTTTGCAAGAGCGGCGATGGGACGATCGAGAGGAAGGGCGTGGAGAGTGGGCGCTGCAGAGCGGAGAGAATAAACAAAGGAAGAGCGAAATATAGCAGGAACGGAAAACGATCTGCCAATATTGTTTAACCGTCGCCACCATGGAAGTCATGATCAATTTGCTTCCAATTTTAGATCATTAATATGTCTATCAGCGCAAATAATAAATGCATTTCCGCCCGATCGCGACAATGGAGAGCCGTTGCCACGCGATGGCGCTAACAAAGTGATCGTAGCGGTTTTGTACATTTTTTATGTGTCATTGAAAGCGTCGATTGGATCGCTGTGTCGCCCATCTCCACGCTCCCAATAACGCGTGAAGGTCAGAACAGATGGCGGGCAATTAGAAAACGCATCTCGGCAAAAATGAAAACCTTTTCCTAGCGATAAAAAGCAAATATGACTTCCGAGTGGCGGTTTCAAGCGTATTAATGGATAATGGAATGAAAACGACAAAATTTGTGGTCCATATTTTATTTTTGTGAAAGAGATATAGTGTATATACATATAATTCCTTCGTAAGGAATATTTGCCTCATCCATGAAAAGAATTTTAGATAGGAGTCCGGGACCCTCAGCGCATTCTTGGCGCAACCATCGGCAGAGAGTCATTGGCGCTGCAAAGGCAAAGCTAGCACCCGTTGCAACTGGTATGGATAAATGACATTCTGCCGTAAGACCCGCCATACTATTTTGTGGTTTGGCTTTAGACTTGCACCTAATCGCCTAGTATGGGGCGTCTAAAATTTCCTCTTCCGGTGGTTCTCTCCGAGGACGCTCGCGATCATGGGTGGACTAACGGGCACTGCCGATTTTCCATAGGGAGAGCGTCCACCAAAGTAACATGACATGTGATCTGTCTGTGACGTGGCAGACACGTGACAATTATGTAACTCTGATGTGACTTAACGCCGACCAAAATGATACATGTGTCACAGGTCAATATGTCCTACTCCGTTTGCTATTCTGGAATTGATAAATTGAATTAATATTGAAAATCGGAATCGTGTGAAAAGACAGTTTTGGGTACATTCTTATTGGCGAAGGAAATCAAGTAAGTATGATGCTTTCAATGTATTCAAAGAGTTAAACATATACTCTGATAGATTTCAGTCATTTTACAGGTTGAGCAAAAGTTTTGTTGTTGTAATCGGCACTGCTGTGGTCGTATAGGCATGTGTTTTCGTCCACTAGACAACAATACGAATATTAAACTAGAGTTCGTCTTTCAGTTTTGTAAAGATATTCTAAACTAAATATATATCTTTCCGCAACATAAACTGACAATGACAAAAGTGGAACCTGTTCCACTCTTCTGTAAATGGCGTGGCATGTTATGCTAAACTGTTGAATCATATCACTTCAGTGTGCTTTACCGCGTTTGTTTATATTGTCCCCATTTTTAAATAGATGTCACTTGTGTACCATGTGCCAAATCTTTTGCCAGGTCACACGTCACGTCACTTTGGTGGGCGCTCCCCCGTAGTCGTCAATTGACGTTTAAAAATATACGTGCACTGGGCACACGCCGGTTAGGATGTCTGTCAGCATAGCGCCTCACTGTTTCCTTTGCATTTCCGTTGCATTCGCCCCAAAGTAAATCCATGTATACATATTCTGCGAATGAATACATCTTACGACGTAAGATGTTCACCATGCCGGGTCTACCTTGTCTGTGAGAGCGAAACTGCCTAATCACTCATAATGAAGGAGGCGCTGCTGTTTCCAACTAATAATCGCGTAGTACACATTTTCTGAAGCAACGAACTTCGGCAATTGGGGCAAACTTTGAAAACTTTGAAAGGCTATAGTTCCTATATATAGTGCGGCTTACTGTCTGCAGTATAGTCCCTAGGATTGACCGCAGTTCTGAGGTTTGGACTAGGGTTGACGGTCTGAACCGAAGGCTGTGGAATTTCTGTCGGGACATGGGAATGGACTTCGTCGACCTACGGCCGAATCGTGCAGGGCACCACTGGATCATTCTGGTGTTCACCACACGCCCGAATCAGCTCAGAGAGTGGTGCGTAGGATTTTTGAGCACAATAGGGATTTTTTAGGATAGAGAGTAGGGCAGGGTGTAGGTCAGTGTTGGGTAATGGGATAATCGATGCGCTTGTGGAAAATAAGAATCCCGAAAGAATATCTAATGATAGAATATACTCCGCGCGTAACATTCAGCACCAATTTCGCGATAGGTCATTGATAGAATGTTCCGTAAAGGGCGCGACGGGTCGCAATTCCAATTTTGATGCGACGCTATACAGTCGTGGAAGCGATTGTAATGGGAGCGCATGTAGTTTTAGAGTGGAAGAGAAAGTCAAGGGTGAGATTAATATGCAAAGTGATAGTGAGAAGTTAAACGTCGTCGTACTGAACTGTCGCAGCTACCGTAGGAAAATTGCTGAGTTCGAGTATATTATTCGCAGTCTGGACGCCGACGTCGTGATAGGCACAGAAAGTTGGTTAACGGATGAGATTTAGAGTCAGGAGATATTTCCTAGAGACTATCGTGTCTATAGAAAAGATCGCGCTAATAGATCGGGCGGGGGAGTTTTCATAGCGGTTAGCGGTAAGTACGATAGCAGTGAGATTCCGATAAGTGACGAGGATATCGAGAGTGTTTGGTGACGCATAGGTAAAGATGGCTCCAAAAAGGTGTTATTATGCTCGTTTTATAAGCCACCTAACGCTGGTGTAGATTTTATTTTAAGACTCGAGAAACAACTATCAAAGATTAGACTGATAAATCAAAATGGAATCGTTATTGTCACTGATGACTTTAACTTACACTCTATTGATTGGGAAAACCTGTTTCGAATCTAGAGGTAAAGAACGCGAATCTTGTGAGGCATTAATCAAAACATTCTGCGAGCACTCTCTCCTTCAATTAGTCAGGAAGCCAACGCAATCGGGAAACATATTAGATTTATTAGCAACTAACGTCCCAGAAAGAATAAACAAAGTCACCATTGAAGATGGTATAAGTGATCATCAGGCCGTATACGCAGAGTGTAAGTTGAAAATCGATAGGCAACTTAAGCCTCAAAGAAAATTTTATATATTTGCTAAGGCAAACTTTTCAAGCTTCAGGTCGCGCCTACGAGAAATATTACCTGGCTTCCGTGATATAACCGAACGATCAGGTGCTGAGACGTCATGGACACTATTCAAGGATATAATGCTAGAGGGTATCGATAAGTATATTCCAATTAAGTTGAAGGTCGACAATAAAGAGCCACTTTGGTACAATAAGCAAGTTAGGAGTGCGCATAGGCGTCAGAGAATAAGCCACACGAAAGTAAAAAATATGCCGTCTATATCAATCGATGAATATAGAGCAACTAAAGTTAAGTTGTATAAGGTATCCCGCTCTTAAGTGAGAAATATTATGCGATAGGCTTTTACTAACTTCCGGAATAAGGTATTAAATGTAAATGATAATCATTATAATGACTCGGGTGCCGTTATTCATGATAGCGTAGAGAAAGCCAACCTGTTAAACGGTCATTTTGTAAAAGCAATTACAGCCGTCAGCGACCATTGCGTACATTATGAAACCGCAATAAGGGGGGACCTGATGGACGATATAGTATTTTCTGAGGTGGGAATAGCTGAGCAATTAAGGTCCATCAGACATAACAAAGCCACTGGCCCCGAAGAAATTCCTGCTCGCGTTTTAAAAGAATTACGTGAAGAATTACCACCTTTTCTTCGGATAATCTTCGAGAAATCCATTTCTCGCTCACGTTACCCCGATTCATAAGGGCGGCGACAAGGAGAACCCAGAAAATTACAGGCCGATTTCTTTAGCTTTGATATAGTGTAGGATTCTCGTGAATATACTCTTTAGCAACATAATGCGATTTATTGATAGTAATTTATTGTTAGATGATTGTCAACACGGCTTCAGGAAAGGTAGGTCATGTGATACTCAGCTCGGTCTTTTTGTTAATTGTATACTGAGAATCGGGGAAAATAATACGCAAGTCGATGCCATCTTCTTAGATTTTAGGACAGCCTTTGATAAGGTACCTCACAGGAAGTTAACAACGAAATTAGAAACCTTAAGCGTTAATTCAAAAATCGTTAGTTGGATCCGTGAATTTTTAAATCACAGGAAACAGAAAGTTGTTATAGATGGGAAATCTTTGAACTTAGAGGAGGTTGTCTCTGGCGTTACGCAGGGTAGTGTAATTGGTCCGTTATTGTTCCTAATTTATATAAACGATATCAGCTCAGTAGTCAGAAGTAAAATTAGGCTTTTTGCGGACGACACCTTCATCTATAGAGAAATAAGCAATCCGGAAGACCACCAGTATCTCCAAAATGACCTAGAAGCTATATCTGCGTGGTGTATGGGATGGCAGTTAGAGATCAACCAAAAGAAAAACTGCGTCATCAAATTCTCGAGAGCAAAGACTATCTCGGTGGATAATAATTATTCGTTAAATGGAGTAGAATTTCCAGTTTCAGACTCGATTAAATATCTCGGAGTCACGATCCATTGTGTTCTCTCGTGTGACACCCAAATTGGCCGATTGATAGGTGCCGCTAACAAAACGCTGGCCTTTATAGGGAGAATAGTTCGAAATAGCTCCGAAAAAGTGAAAGAATTATGTTATTTATCCTTGCTTCGACCGCAGGTCAAATATGCTTCCGCTCTGTGGGAAACCTACGAAAAGGGACTCACTAATGAGATAGAAAAGGTTCAGCGCAGGGCAGCTAAATTTGTAAAAAGGAATTACGATAGTAAACAAAGCGTAACATCAATAATAAAAAATCTGAAATGGACATCGTTAGAGTCTAGACTTAAACTACTGGAAAAATTTATTACGGAAGGACTAGCGAATGAGGTAATAAGACTTATCCGATACCCGACGTATCTCGGAAGGCAGGACAGTGAGGATAAGATACGCGAGATTGGCTGTAGAACGGAGCGATATAGAGGATCGTTTTTCCCTAGGACGATAAGAGACCATAATAAGAAAAGATAACGTAGGAAAACTATGGACCCTTGGTGCTCTGCACCCCCTGCCATCCACCATAACGGTGAATTTCAGGGTATAGTGTAGATGTAGATGAAACACACCCTAAAAAGGAATGCACTTAAGTATATTTGGAACACCCTGTATATGTAGGAAGAGAGATCTCTCGTGTGCATTTTAATATGGAATTATATTGAGAAAAAGAAGAAAGTAAAGATGCACGCATCATGCGTGCAGACATGCTAGAGAGAGGCGTTCTTTTCGATTTATTTGAGAGATCCTACGGAAATATCGAATTGTTTATTCACTGATTCATTTCCTGATTGACTGTAATTAATAAAACAATCGAAAATTATTTAAAACATACCTCACTCGAATGGTAGTAATATAACAATTATGTTCACATTCGTTTCTTCTTCGTAAATTATACATATCTTTTCATTTGCAAACGCTGTGTAAACGTAAAGAAAATAGACGTACCTATTTATGTTCATTTTTTGTCCTAAATTATCCATTTTACTTCATTTATCAAATCTTTTGTGCGCACGAATGAAACTTAACTTGATTAGTTATTTACACCAGATATTGTTTACTTCAGTTATCACTAGGGTCGTTTCCGTTGAAAATAATTAAAAAACACGGGAATATTCTTCTAACTTCAAAGTGAATTACGACTACTCATTTGATTTTCTTTAAATTTACTGATAGGCTCCGTAACCCCCGCAATGCGGGTGGTCCGCTAGATTTATGGGTCCCCAATCATTCAAAGCGTACTGGCGAAGGCGGCTGACCCCCGCTTTAAGAAATAGAAAAATGTAATTGCGACTTCTACAATACGGCATTATAACGTTGAGAAGTGGCATTCCTGGGCACGAAAACCAGTGCAAGACATAGGCTACGATATCTCTCACTTTCTTGCCAATGTATTTTCTCATGTGTCAACATTTCTTGAGTGTTAAATATAGCTAGAAAAGATTATTGTTATTATTTGTGTATATTGTATTTACTCGTTAAGTGAATCATGAGTTCCTTGTACACTGTTGAGGACCAAAAGGATGAAGACTTAACTTCAATTAACGGTCCGTTCGGTCCTCCAATATCATTATGAAGTAAGTTTTTGTTTTCATATATACCTAGGTAGATTTCGGTTAATGACTACTTTTAAAAACCACGAATAGTCTCTGATGGCACAAGGTTTTACAGGTAGTATTTATTTACTAGGGAGCCGTTCAAGTATTACGGCAGCAAATGTGTAGCTATATTTGACTCCCCGTCTCATCAAGTAAGCAACCGTCAGCATTGGGTTACCCTCTTCCCTCGTCATAAGAAAATTTCGTTGTACCTATCCCTTTTTAAATAAAAATTATATATTGCATACTTATGCATGGCAATATTTTTTTAAGTATCCTTATAGAGTTGCAATGCATTTTGATGTGCTTTAGAGCACAATGAGGAAAAATTTATAACAGCAAACAAGGTACAGTTTTGTTTGCCAAAAAATCAGTTAAATACGGCGAAAAGAATTCTAATATCGGAAGAAACGCGGGTAATCAGGTGAAGTTTGCTGTAGACGAGATGTCGCGAGACGTAAAAACTAAAAAATTTCTTAAGTATAAAATCTTACGCAAGCATTGGTCATACCCCCTCCCCCAATCAGCACACGTCATCTTTTCCACTTTCCCCATAAGGGGGTTAATCACAGGGCCTGCTCTACATATTTCGGGGCCTGAAGCTGAATGTTTAAAATGGGACCCTCCCTCCCAAAATTTTGACGACAAAAACACCTTTAATTTATATATTTATTAATATAGGCTCACAATTACAGGTATTTTTATTATATGTGGGAAAATTCTTGTTCTTCGTAAATATATATTTGTTAATAATTACATGAAAAATTTGAAATAATGTTCATATTCATAAATACCGGTAAATAAATACTCATACCCTTCCAAATAAATATCTTTAATACCAATAAAATAGAGTTTTTAATTTTTGTTAAATCACAACACAATAAGTATGTACACTAAACAATACATTAGGCTCATATACAAAATCCTATTAATTAAAATAATTATCAACAATGTTATAATAATAGCAGTAAAAAAATATTCCTCTTCAATTATACTTTTGTTAAATAATATTTTAGGCAAATATTCGTAAACTTTCTTTGGCTAAATAAATCACAATCGGTAAATCTAAAATGATTATAGTTTGGAATATTGTTTAAAGTATAACAATTCAATACAGTAAACACTGTATCTGTGTAAAATTCTTTCTCAAAATATTAAATAAATCACAGAAAACTAAGATATTACCCAAAGATCTTACTTCTTCCAATAATTATATTAATAAATAATTAAAATATACTTTCGTCTCGCATTATTCTGAGCAAAAATATCAATTATATCGTCATAATCTATTGCATTCATATGCATCATTTTCAATATTAAATATCGCTAACGACTCGAAATGTTCTTGCCCCATTGTAGACCTTAAATAATTTTTGATTCATTTCAACTTACTATAAGATCTTTCCCAAGAAGCATTCGATATCAAAATTGTAAAATATATTTATAAAAGTATTAACACACATGGGAATGTTAAATTGAATTCTTCTGTCAAAATGACATTAAATTTTTCTCTAATATCTGTTTTAATAAGGTTTTGACAAAGGTGCAAAAGTTGTATAGTTTCATTTTCGGCCAAGTTCTTGTCAATGTCAGCATAATCTACATCTACATCTACAAGTTACCCTGCAATTCACCAAGTTGGTGGGTGGCAGGGGGTGCAATGCACCAAATCCTACCTAAAGATTGTCTAACGCAATTCGAAATTTCCTATTGTGATCTCTTATTGTCCTCGGAAAGAACGAGCCTAGATAACGCTCCGTCCTACAATCGATCTCACGTATTTTATCGTCTCGATCATTTCTACCTATATACGTCGGTGCCACAATTATTCCCACTACCTCCTCTTTTAGACATTCTTACCTATATTTCTCTAGAAGTTTCAACCTTGAGTGCAATCTACGGTCCTCCAGTGATACCCAGTTCAAATCGCTCAATAAAGAGGTGACGCTTTCCTTATGTTCGTACTTTTGTTTTACAAATCTGGCTGCTCTGCGCTGTACTCTTTCTAGTTGAATTATGTGTCCCTTCTCGTACGGATCCCATATGCTCGCTGCGTATTCCACTTGTGGTCTTACCAGTGATAAGTAGCATGTTTCGCGTACTTTCTCTGTAGTGTTCCGTACTATTCTACCTATGAATGCCAGTTTCTTGTTGGCCGCGCCTATAACTCGACGAATGTGCATGTCCCACGAAAGACCTCGACAAATGGTTACTCCTAAATATTTTACATACTCAGCTTGTCGAATACTCATTTCATCTATTTTATATTCGAAACCTAAATCTTTGTTCTTACTTTTCCAGAACGTGACTGCGGCACATTTAGTATAATTAATTTCGATTTGCCATTCTTTTCACCACGCTGAAATGGCTCTTAAGTCTTCACACAGAGACTGATGGTCCTCCTGATTTTTTATTTCTTTATATAGAACGGTGTCATCGGCGAAAAGCCTAATTTTACTACGAACAACCGAGCACATATCATTTACATAGATTAAGAAGAGCAGAGGGCCCAATACACTTCCCTGAGGAACACCCGAAGCAACTTTAACGGGGGACGAGTATTTCCCATCGATGACAACTATCTGTTCCCTATTCGAGAGGAAGTCTCTCACCCAACCGATAACTTTCGAATTGATACCACATTGTCCTAACTTCGCAATTAATTTCCTATGAGATAATATGTTTGTTTCAATGTATTAATAGATTTGGCTTGTTCGATAGGATATATTGAGACGAAATACTTAAATTTTTCTTATTTTCGATACATGATTGGATACGTATATTTAGATCTAGTAAGAGTTTATCACAAATAACGTTGAATGTCTTAATCTTAAATACTTCTTTACCTCGTTGAATCACTTCGTTTTGATTAATTTCAACTGTAAACCTTGCTCACATCTGAGGTCTACTAGTTTTTTCTTTGTAATATTCATTTTCAGCAATTAGTTTTGCTTCAGTTTTGATGTGGTCAAATTTATTTCGAATATCTTTAATATAATCGTGTAATGATGTTAATAAATCCAAAGCAATTCCCATATGTAAATTAGGATTTTGTAGTGATTTTCTAGTAATATTCATTTGCTGCAGAAAATAATCCCACGTAATCATTAAAATACCCGTCTCAACACTTATCATTTGTTTGTGTAATGATTTATCTTCAGCTCAGACAAAAAAAATGTACACATTTTGTATAAAGGAAAAAAATCAAATGCTTCTAAAAAAGATTCAGCTGAAAAATTAATCGATAAATTTTAAGAATGATTAGCAAAAGGTGCGTATATGGAATTATTTGATCGTTGTTTTATGTGTGCTTATAATCCTTTTTATTTTCCAGCCATATTAGCTGCATTATCATAAGACTAACTTCTAGAGTTTTCTATTTTTATATCTAATTAATTCAAAATATCCAATACCGTTTCTGTTAAATGTGTACTCATATTTTCTGTTAAAAATTTATCAAACTGAGCAAGATATGAGAGACAACTTAAATAGTTTCATTTTGAATTTTATTCTAAATTTTCATCTGTACTTCTAAACTTAACCCTCGTAAAAATTGAATAGTAGCGACAATTCTTTTCAAAACATCTCTTAAATACTGAGCCACTTGTTGAAGATGTTTTTGCAAATTGAGATTACTGCAGATAATCTTGCAGCTAACGCACACATTGACGTAATGTGATCCTTATTATTTTCATGAGTTTTCAGATTTCTAGAGAGATTATGGTAATCCTTATAACCATTCGTGAGTCCTGTATTTTTGATTGAAAATAATTTACACGGATAACAATATAGAGAATTAGTCTAGACACTATAAATTAACCATTTTTCACTCCTTTAAAATATATAATACTGAACTTCCCTCTTAATCCAACACTATGTTCCTTGGTATACTTATTAGCAGTTGTTTTAACTGTGAATACTCACATTGACACAGTTTTTTTTAAGATATTACGGGATGCTACATTTTAAGAGGGATTGGAAACATAAACAATATAAATATTTGTTTGTCTCTCAATTCAATTCAAAGGTTTTTATTTCCTGGTAGACCCATACATTTCAAGATTTGTTTACAGAGATTTTTTACCTATATTCATTTTCATACATGGTCCTGACCGAGAAAGCCCTGTTTAGGCAGAAGGACTCTTCAGGGTCGGTTCAGGTAGCAAGTTTGTAAATATCAATTGAACCGTTGGTAGTATTGTTTTCTTGCTTTCTCCGGGGATGACATTGTCTGGCATTTGCCCTGAGACGGAAGGGAAACCCGGCAAAACCTTCCGTAGACAGCCTTAATGGTATTGCTTTGGTTTCTAATAAATAAATAAATAATAGATAATGGTATATAAAACAATAACAAATAACAGTTAATAAATTAACAGAATTAGATTTTAACAGATAATAATTCTTTTTAGGTTAATATTAGGCAACAACTGGTGGTTCACTGGGTTGGCCGCTCCTTGCGGCATGTTTTCCTCTTCTTCTTCTTCGGCTGATGCAGAGGCCATCCGGGCTGAGGTCGCAGGTAATCGGGGATTGGGATGTGGGATCTAGGGAGGGGGCGTGGGGCGTCGGGGTAGTAGAGTGATACCGTTTCCGCTATCACTCTGCCCGGGAAAGGATATATGACTTTATCGGCCCTTCGAGGAAGGACCCTGGGTGGAGGTAAAAGGAGTTGTTGATAGGTGTCGGGTAGGTGCTTCCTCATCCTTTCTGCCGCTCTGCAGCGCAGTCTCGCCATGCGGTGGAGGACAGGCTCGACTTTCGCCGCCTGGTAGACAGTCGCTCTGGGCGTCCTCGGGTCCAGGAGCAGGGCCAGGCGTAGGATCCTCCTCTCGACTCCTGCGATCTCTGAGAGTTGTGTCTTTGCCTTCGACGTGATGGCGATGGCGGCATACTCGAAGATCGGCCGCACGTAGGTATTGTAGAGGTGGATCGCCGTCTCGGCCGAAACCCCCTTCCTCCGGCTCTGACCGCACGCAGCAAGTTGCTACGGCGGCATGCAGTACCGATGACACCATTGGGATGTTTTATAAACAGAAGGCGCTGATTGAGGGTAATACCGAGGTATTTCCTCTCTCTCTGCAGGCCGACCTTCTCTCCCCAGAGGGTGAGTGGGGCCGGCTGCTGCAAGCACCCTTGTCCTCGGTGGAAGGTCATGAAGACTGATTTTGCGGGGTTCGGTCGTAGTCCCCACCGTGCCATCCAGTCGTCAGTCTTGTTGAGGGCTTTCTGGAGGTGCCGCGTTGTGACCTCCGGTTTGGCTGCTGTAGCCCATAGTGCCGTGTCGTCCGCGTACTGCGCTATGATTACCTGTGGTGCGAGACGGATTGGGATGTCAACGCAGAATAATATGAACAGTAGTGGAGACAATACTGTACCTTGGGGGACGCCGCATCGTATCGGAAATGGCGTCGAGAGTTTGTCGCTGACGCGACTCTGGCCTGCCGGTGAAAGATGAAGGAAATGAGGAATTTTAGGATAGTTCTTGGTAGGTTAGGTAGTTGGGATAATTTTAAGATGAGGCCTTCATGCCAGAGCCTGTCAAACGCTCTCTCTAGGTCTATAAAGATAGCTGCTGTGCAATGTCCCTTGTTCATTGCCTCAGCTGCGGTGTTTGTCAGCAATGCTGCGGGGTTGCTGGTGGCCCGGTGCTCCCGAAAGCCGTATTGGTGGTTAGGGAGGATGTTTTCCTCCTCCGCGATCTGGTTTATTCGTCCCGCGATTATTTTCTCCATCAGTTTCCCCAAAACGCTCGTTAGGCTGATGTGTCTGTAGTTTTCTGGGTTGGTAGCGTCCTTCCCAGGTTTTGGAAGCATCACGGTCGTCGCCGTTCTTCATGCTGTCGGGTAATGTCCTAGAGACAGACAGACATTGTATAAACAATGGAATTGTTTGGTCAAAGTCGGCGAATACTTTACGTGGTTCCTGGTTATGTTGTCTGGGACAGGTGCTGAGTTCTTCGTTCGAGTTATGGCTGTCCGGATGTCCTCTCCAGTGATTTCTTCTGCTTCCTCTTGCAGGTGATCTAATGAGCGGAGAATGCCATTATTCACGGTGTTAGTTACGTTTTTCCGAAAGTTTTCCTTGTACCTCTCATCTTCCTGTGGCGTATGTATTGCCTCCAGCGTGTCCCGGAATTGGCCCGCTTGGTCCTCTTCTGTCATCAGGAATCTGTCTCCGTCTTTGAAGTGCGGCCTCGGCACCCGCTTACTTCCGCTGAGGACTTTAAAGGCCTCCCAAAAACGACCTCTTTGCCTGTATTCGAGAATAGAACATGCCCTTTTTCACTATTTTCCCTATATTCAATTACTTTCCTGCGGATTATTGCCTGATTGCGATTCTATATCTTCTTGAGGGCCGCGTCCGCTGTCTGTAGGTATTTGTGGTATATCGTTCTGTTGTTTTTTTATGAGACTCAAGATGTGTTCCAGGAGGGGCGGCTTGCGTGGGTCGATCCTCTTTTTCGGGATGCATTCCTTGGAGGCCTGTGAAATATCACAATTTATTTTTGGTATTTGCGCATCCACCTGTTGTGTGTCCGTCGGCGTCTCTGACGGAAGGTTTTCGCGTATCTTCTCCTCGTATGCTTTCCAGTCCGCCTTCTGGTATTCCGTGCGGATGATTGTCCTCTATCTTTACGGCAGCCCTATGTGGATAGAAAAGGTGAAGGGAAGGTGGTCGGAGGTTACCGTGTCCTCCACTGTAACGTCCCCGATGAGTCCCGCTGTGTTCACTTTGACTAGTGCGTGGTCCTAGGTGGCTGAAGAAAGTGAGAGACGGGATGGGTAGGCGGATGAGGTTTGATGCGTATTGGAGATTCTCCATCTGTCGTCCTCTGGTGTTCGTTACGGAGTCTCCGAAGTTTTCGACCTCGCGTTGAAGTCACCAAATAGGATAAAATCAGTTTTTAATGATTGTAGGAATTGTAGCAGTGCCGCCGGAAAGACTTTATCATTCGGAATATAGACACAAAAGACCACTAAGGGCCTTGTAAACTCAAGTTTTGCGGCGATGACATCCAACCTCGCAGATGTCGGGCGGCAGATCTATTCTAGTTGCGGGGACTTCTTCCCGGGTGATGAGGGCCAGTCCTCTGCAGCAATTTTAGTCGTCTCTTCTGAGGATATTGTATCCTGGAATGTGCAGTCCCTGGGCAGGTTTTAGGCATGTCTCTGCAAGGCCCAGGAAGATCATGTTCCTCCTTTCCAGCAGGTCCTCTATGAGGGGCTTCTTTTGCCGCAGGGCGCCCCTCACACTGACGAAGCCTATCCTTGGGTTGTCTCCCATGGTGGGTTGTGGTCGGCCGGAGGATTCTTCTACGGGACTAACAGAGGAGAGATGCGCATGTTATCCTGGGATGGACCACATTTCTGTTATAATGGAGGTGAACCTCTTGCCCGAATACTGCGGTAGCAGCTCTGTTAAGTATGAGCCCCACAGAGGCCCTTTCCGTGGGGTGCGTGTTCGCCTTGACGATACTCATGAATTTAATCACGTCCTCGATCGTCGCCGGCATCGTCAGGTCCTTTGGCTTGACTTCCTCTTCCTCCACTGCGGCCTGCAGTGGCACCGTGGTGGTGAGGCCGGCAGGCTCCTTCGGCCTCCTTGGACAGTCCCAGCTTCCCGCGTTGTGGCCTCCACCACAGTTGGCGCACTTAAGCACCTCGGCGTCGCACTGGCCGACGCGGTATGGTTTGCCGCACATCGGGCACTTCAAATCTGCCCTACATGCGGGAGTGAGGTGGTCAAAACTTTGACACCTCGCGCACTGGGCAGGCTGGGCTGGGTACAGGCGTGCTGGTTCGCAATGGTGGTGCTTCCCGTACAGGCCGAATCCTTCCTGCAACAGTCGGGAGAGGGATTTCTTAAGTCCTTAGTTTGTCTCTTTCCTTCGCATATATATATATATATGGTAGATTTAAATATGCCATCGTTGCATGGGGCCATTCTTGTCATACAAGCCGACTTTTTAAATTACAAAAATGGGCTATTGGAATTCTTGCAAAAATTAATAGGAAAACAAATTGTAAAGTGTTTTTAAGTCGATGTCTCTACTCTACCATTTTTTGAATCACATTATTGCAATAGGCAACAGTGATGTGTTAAAACTTGTACCAAATTCCAAAATCCATAACCGTGACATTAGAGATAAAATTGATTTTAGAGTGTCTACTCATAATTTGAATTTATATGAATTCAGTCCAGCATATGCTGGTGTCAAATGTTTTTTTATCATATATTTCTATTGTATTTGTTTATGTATGTCAGTGACCTATTCTCTACATATTTTGATATATTTTGGGATAAATAAATTATTATTACTATCATTCTCATTTTTCTATGTTTGCATTTGCTTTTTTTCGATAAAAGTCAGTCAGTCAGTCAGTCAGTCACTTTCATTTATAGTTCTATTATAAATTTCAGATGCACCCTTATATAATTTACTGGCCAAACTACTGATATAGTGTCACTTTTTGGTTTCTCTAATAAAAATTTCTCATTAAATGAATCAGTAATGCCCCAGAGTAATGGGTTCCTTTTCTTTGGATGGATTGGTAATCGACTTGCTGGATATTATTTCACTTTCCTTGTTTCCTCTTTATTCGTTAGGTTTATTCTTCTCTTCATTTTCTTAGAAAGCGGATTCAATGTAATTTATCATTGTGTCTGTCGTTTTTAGTTTTATTCGTACCTTGATCTTCTCTGTTTCTAAAAAACGTTGTTATTTTTGAGCTTTCATTAATTGTTCGTTCCACTTCATTTTTCTTTTCTCTTCTCCGCAACTGATTGATATTTTCGTTTCATGTCAATGGTTTAGTTGTTTTTATTTAAACTTTGTTTGTATCTATAAATAAATATAAATATATAAAATTCATTGTTGTAGTAATTATTATATTATATAATATGCAAATATGTGTTTGGGTACCTGATAACAAAGCTCCTATGTGAATATTTACATGTTGAATCGAAGAATCACTGCTCTCTTCTGTCAAAAATGTGGTGCTATGGTACGCCGACTCGGCTTCACCTAACGTATTAAATATATTAACAGTAAGCTGTAGTAAAAGCTTAAAATAATTTTAAAGCCGAATTTAGGTATTTAGTTTACAACAAAGGTTAACACACGAACCTAAACTAATAATGCTGTCACCGATGAAATTGCGGTTGTTGCACTCCCAAAGCCTATAATCTCCCACAAAAATAATTAACGTATTATTACAGAAGGAAAAGATGACCGACCATACTGGTTTACAGTGAATGGGTTCAACTTACGTCTGTCCTGGATGACGTATAATGGCCGGCCGGCAGAAAAAGAATACAAAAAGCTATTTCGGCAATCACCCGCCACACCTTTACGTCTAGTCATTGACTCCTTTTGACAAAAAGCCTAGGTAGCCACTGAAAAAATGGGACCTCTTTAAAAGTGGGGGCTAAAACGGTTGCTTCACCTGCTTCATGGCTGACCACAGAGGCATAGCTCCTATACCTGGAAGTTTTTCCACTACACAATGTTCCATGTAAAAAGGGGTTCTTTGAAGTCAGACAAAATCCTAAAATACACAGGATCGACGGCTTTACTTCCTTCATTTAGCCATAAAATATCGTCGACCTCGGCCGGGAATCGAACCCACAATACTAGAAACCTTTGAGGCGTATTATAACCACTGCTCGGTATATGTATATACATGTGTTATAGAGCAGAGGTTCACAACTTTGCACCTATCCTCAATCAGAGTATCTGGTTGAGGAAATCGAGAATCCATTCTTATTTGGAATCTTCATTTACTGCTCACATTGTCACAGCATTCGATTCCGATATCATAATATCTTTAAAAATATAAAAAAATTCAGGATCGTTGGCACAAACCAGCTGCCATTCTCTTTTACATTAAAATCTCAAGTTTTTCGTTTTTTTTTATTCTGTGACTCGAAAAGATCACCCTTCCGCCAAAGCGCCGCTTTCTGCGGCATCGAAGACATACCAGCTCTCATTTCTCTCTAAATTTTAACTACGCTTATCATAGGAAGAAGAAATTCCTTACAGATGGGAGCCCTCCACCTTGTTGGTGGTCGATCCTGGAGTTTCTCAGTTTAGTATACTTGGCCCTTTATTATTTATAATTTATATTATATATCTATGTGCGTTTTATGTGTTACTTCGATAGCTCTAGCGCAGTGTTTTCCAATCAGGGTTCCGCGGATTTCTAGTGTTCCGCAGACAATCGTCAGGGATTCCGCGAGAAATCTAAGAATAAATAAATAAAAGTTTCGAAATACCGCGAAAAATTACAAATATCCCTCTAAATATCGCGGGAATTTTTCTCCGGCAACTGGCAATTATGGAGTTATCTCCGTGCTCAACCAACTGCCTCTTTGTTTTGTTTTGATCACTTCGTGTTTAAGGTTATATTTAGTTTTATTGTGTCCGCTAGCAGATTGTTCGAGAAAGTTCTTCTTTATTCAAAGAGTGACGGTCGGGCAACCGAGACAGTCTTGATTAGACAGTGCGGTTCCACGGATCTCAGCGATAGTGTTACTCGGAGTGATTTATTTCCGGGAGTGATTTGCGAGTGGTGTTTTGTGCGCGTTACGGTCGTTCGCTATATTGTAAATTTTTAGTCCTTTCGTAGTTTTGTAATAAAAAAACCGGGGTTATTTTTGTGTATCTAAAATCCTACCCCTATTAACAGTATTTTCATATGGCTGTTGAAGATTGAAAAATTTGTAAGTCAGTGAAAGAGAGAACAGTAAAAATGAATCAAAATTATCAGAGCCAAGTACGAGTAAAGCAGGAAGAGAAGTGACTGATATTAAAAAGATTCGCCTTTACAATAACAGTTATTTGGCCATGGGTTTTACATGGACTGGAGATGAAAATTGCCTCTTTCCATTCTGTATTGTTTGCGAGAATAAACGAACTAACACAGCTTTGGCCCCGGCTAAGTTAAATTGACACTTCACTACTAATCATGGCCACTTGTAAGATAAAACAGTTTATTACTTTCATTGACTTTTGGATTCACAAGGCAAACAACGTAAAGTTTTTGTGGAGAAGGTAACTATCAGAGAAAACTCTAAAGAACCAAGCTATTTAGTAGCTGAGCTAGTTGCACAAAAAAGGAATTGTCACACTGTTGCTGAGTCTAATAATGCTTGCTTGTAAAAAAATGATAGGCAAAGAAGCTGAAAGTGAAATTGACAAAGTTCCTGTTTCTAATTATATTGCTAGTAGGCGTACTGATGACATGTCACACGGCATTGAAGATGTCTTGTTTGAAATACTAATAAATACTAACTTTGCTATTTAAGTCGACGAGTCTACAGGCATAAAAAGTAAAGCTCAGTTGTTCGCATTCATATGATTTGAAAACGAAAGAGAAATAAGGAAAAATTTTGCTGTTGTAATGAGATGTCAAAAACGACCAAAGTTAAAGACATTTTTAACATCTCGTCTTCTTATTAGGAATACTGTGGTTTGTCATGGAGCTGGTGTGTTGCAATTTGCACTGATGGTGCCCCCTCAATGATCGGCTCAATAAAAGGTTTTGTTGCACTCGTCAAAGAAAAAACTCTGACATCAAAACGATCCACTGCTTCCTCCACCGGGAAGTTCTTGTTCCAAAAACTATTGCGGAGGATTTAAATCAAGTCCTTAATGTAGCTGTGAATATGGTCAATTTTATAAAACAGCGCTCTCTTCGGTCACGCATGTTTGCAAAGCTCTGTGAAAATATGCAAAATGAACATGTGACATCCTTGTACACCCCGAGGTTAGATTCTGTGATCTCAGCAAAAACAGTGTACATCTTACTCCATTTTTCAAATTCTTACCTCTGTGATCGAGCTTTCTCATGTCTGACGAATTTTAAAAGCAAAGAAAGAAATTGTCTCCTGTCCGTCGAGGAAGGACTGCGTGTGGGTTTGTCAAATATTATTTCAAGAATTCAACATTTGTGCAAAAAGAAACAAGCCCAACTAAAAGTAAACTTTATACTGACTTTGGATGTGAACTTTATTTTGATGTTCAAGTAAACTTTATTGATTTGATATTTTGATATTTGAAAAAAAGATTAGATAATACACAAAAGACAGAAAAAATGTTTCAATTTTTTTTTCTTACAATGTAAGCTCATACAAACACACACCCACACACATATATATTCATTCATTCGTGTTCTGTCTTACGACAGGTCCTACCAATTAATTAATTAATTGGTTTTTGACTAGGGAATATACATACACGGTGTGGTGGTTTCCCGTTGCCTTCCACACCGGACACACACACAGAAGGGAGGAGGGAAACCCGGTGCCGGCATTTGCCTGCTCTTGCGAAGAACACCAGGGAGGCCAGCGGCTTAACGTCCCTTCCGAAGGACGGTACAGCTGAATTTGCGCGGTCTCCTCAAACCACGCGAACAGCGGGCCGGATGACCTTGAGAAAAAGTCCTACTCGCGCAGGATTCGTACCCGATGACTTTTTCAAGCATCGGGCGAGTAGCAGCCAGCGTCCTAACCACTACACCAACGGCACCCCACACACACACACACACACACACACATACATACATATATATATATATATATATATATATATATATATATATATATATATATATACACATTACGTTACTCTTTCGCTGAAGAAGGGCTTAGGCCCGATAAGCTTGTGTGTGTTTTTGTGTTCGTGTGTTTTACGTGTCTCTTCGACGCCCCCAGCAGCCTGCCAGCTTGGTCCTCAACTTGGTGAGTGCCCGCTGGGCTTCCCTCAACACCTTGTTGCCACCCTCATCACTACCTTTTCTTTTCCTTTAGTTAATATATATATATATATATATATATATATATATATATATATATATATATATATATATATATATAGCGGCTCTTTACAAATAAATTTTCTTTGCAATGATTTAACAGTAACTGAACAAGGTGTTGGGATGAGGACTGGGTTTCCTCATCCCAACACCTTGTTGACATCCATATATATATATATATATGTGTGTGTGTGTGTGTGTGTGTGTGTTTATAAAGTCTTACGGAAGAGGAAAGGTAAATAAGATAAATGGATGGCAACAAGTTGTTGGTATATGGAATCCCAATGAGCACTCACCAATAAGATGATTTCAAGATGGCGAGGTGCGGGAGTTGACGCAGTGAGACAGGTAAAAATCACAAAAACACGGAAACTTTCGGGGGTGTTCCCTTCGTCAGCACAGGAGAGAGACTATATACTCATCATCATCATCACAGGTAGTCTGTCCGTAGACAGGTCCGTGATTATTCTTGGTTAAACCTGGTTCTCCATATACTCCTATTTTCCGCTGTCCTCTTCATATCTTGATAACTCTATTTCCCTTTCAAATCGTCTATCAGCTGAAACCTTTTCCTAACTCTTTCCCTTTTCCCATCTAGTTTTCCTTCTAACACGTCTATAATCATACTCTCTCTCCTCAGTTAATGTCCAACCCAGTTAGCCATCCTCTTTCTGATAGTCTGTATAATCATTGGTTTCTCTCCTATTCTTCGTAGCACTTCATCGTTTTTCATCCTATCTGTTCATTTTATATTCATGATTCTCCTCCAAGTCCACATTTTAAAGCCTTCCAAGTATTTGATGTCATTTTTCCTTAGCGTCCATGTTTCTGCCCCATACAATGCTATACTCCATACGTAGAATTTTATCAACTTCTTGCGGATTTCTTTCCTTATATTCCCTGTAAGTAGTTGTTTCCTTCTCCTGAAAGCCGCTTTTGCTTTTTCTATTCTAGTTCTGATCCCATCTGTACATTTTGCTTCTCTTGTTATGATGCTTCCAAGGTATTTATATTCTGAAACTTGTTTTAAAAGCTTTCCCCCAATACTTATGTTATATATATATATATATATTTAACGCTGCCTTTCCATGATACAAACCCTCTTAAGTGTAACATCAATGTCTCATCACAGAGATACTCACAATGGCCACATTCAGCAGTAGCACACGCCTCAGCACGTCTTAGCATTGACTGAGTGGCACGTTCAAGAATTTGAATTCTGGGAGGGTTTCCAATGTTCTGAAAACCATCATCTATACGATTCCGGAGGACTTCTACAGTAGGAATTGGTGCGTTTTCAATTGATTCCACAAGAAGTAATCCGGTGGATATAGATCCAGGAAACTTGCGGGCCAAGCAGTTTACCTAGGTTTACCTATCCAGTATTCAGAATATGTATCGTTGAGAAATTCTCGAGGTACGTCTTCAAGCAAGAGGGCTGCTCCTCTTTTAAAAAATGTCTGTAAGTTCGAGCATTAATTGTAGATTGCAAAAAATTAGTTCCGATTAAGTTATCTCCAATTATGCCGCCTCAAATTTTACAGGAAAACTGTTGCTGGTGGCGAGATATGTTGTTGTGGAAATTGATAACGGCGACTCTCATTAATTTTGCTTCATTAGTGAAAGGAATCAAAGTAGGAAACCGAGGGTCAACACACCGTTGCAACAACCACTGACACAGCGTAACCCGTGGTGGAAAATCAGTTGTTGTAGCTAGGAAAAGCAGCGTTTTCGGACCTATTTTCGTAAAAAAGTATTTTAATCCCTATAGTTAGTATAACCCATTCCCGAAGTTTGATAACATTTTTAAATCAACCTGTATTTATATATCATTATATATAGACGTTCCTTACAGAGGAGGAAGAGGATATAACACACAAGTAGTTGGTGCTTGCATTCTGCGAGCATTTCATCTGACCCTGATAAACATTTATATTTCAGAGAGATATATAATTATTAGAAATATTTTTTAATTCAAAATATTTCACCTCTGCGCCCAATTTCTATCTTTACTTATTGAACAATATTTGATTAAATAAAGGCCTTAAATTTGCAATTTTAAGAATATTATACTGTATCCAATGTAAGGTGCTAATTCCACACATTTTTGTCAAATTTGAAGTTGTTGCACATCTAGAAGTGAAATAATATTTATTTAATTGTTTAAATTTCAAAAGTTTAATGCGGCCGCAATAACACTTTGTTGGAGTTTATCAAACGTTTGTTAGTTTACATGCACTGAGCTCTCCTTAACTTTAAAATTTCAGCTTCCTTGCTTTCCCAAATGTTTCTAAACATTTATCTATTAGTTTAAACTTTAAGAATTTTTATCAGCCAAAGAAATTAAAATATCAAAATTTTTATAATTTTTTATTTCGTTTTTTTTTCACAAAATCTACCGGTAGGAAAATCTCAGGTTCGTAGCACATTCGATAATAGATAATCCTTAAAAATATGTTAAAACAATTGCGAATTTTTGAACTTCTTCGTGATTTTCGTTTTTTCTAGTCGGTTTTGCATGAAATAGTAGTAAATAGAAGTTTTAACCACATTTGTACATTAAAGTTTAATAATATTCATTTTGAAAACTTTATGAATGAAATTTTTTTAAACAATTGCAAATTTTTGCCAGCCACATTGTATATGCTGTACGTTCGAGTTTTTGAAATCATTTTGTAGATAATTATATAGAAAAAAGGAAATTTTGAAAAAGTTAAAAAATTCGACCAATAATAATTCGCAATTGTTTAAACATATTTTTGAGGTTTATGTATTACCGAATGTGCTACGGAGCTGAAATTTTTTAGAGGTAGTGTTTGTAAAAAAACGAAATAGGGATTATAGAAATTTTTATAGTTTAATTTGTTTGGAAGTTAAAAATTCTTAAAGTTTAAACAAATATGTATATGTTTAGATACGACTTGGCGAGTTTGAATGCTGAAAGTTTTAAGTTATTTAGATTTTAATCTTTAAAAACGAATATACATTTCAATATATCCACAAAATTTTATTGCGGCCGTTAAAAATTATTTAAATTTTAACAATTAGATAAATGTTATTTCACTTCTAGAAGTGCTACAACTTTTAAATTTGGCACAAATGTGTAACATTAGTACCCCATAATGGAGAAAGTATAAAATTCTTAAAATTGCAAAGTTTTGGGATTTATAATCTAATATTTTTACATAAGTGAAAAACGAAAATCGTCTCGGAGGTGAAATCTTTCTAATTAAAAGACTAATTGTAGTGATGAAATGTGTATTTGTAATATTGAATTATCTGTCTGAGAAATGAATGCTTTTTCAAGGTGTGATGATTCACTTGCAGAATGCAAGCACCAACTACTAGTATATGTATGTGTATATATATATATATATATATATATATATATATACATATATATATATATATATATATATATATATATATATACCACTAAATTTGATCATTTTCGCCTCCTTGACGACGTCCAGTCCTTTGCCCGTACACTACGTCCAAAAACCAACCCTCCCTAAGAAGTCTCTCTCTCCTCTGCCTCCCCAAATCTCCCTCCCGGCCTTCCACCTGCCTTTTTCATCTTCAAACCTCCTTCCCAATATATTCCACCCACCCTTCCTTTCCTACACTCTGTCAAACAATACCTCATTTATATCCTTTCCAGATTCTTCCAACCTAACTTTTCCGATCTTACCGAAAATACAGACAATCTTACCAGACGTGAAAGGCATGCCATTTCTACACTCAAACATATTGACAATATCATCATCCTCCCTGCCGACAAGGGCACCTCCACGGTTGTCATGGATCGCACCAAATATAAAGTGAAAGCCGAGCGCCGTCTTTCTGATGAAACCTTTTACGATCACCTTATTTCCAACCCCACAGACCACCACTCCTCCCAAATTTCATCTGATCTTCATTCCTCAAGAAAACAGGATGGCCTTCCCGATTCCGTCATTGCACTATTGATCCCGAACAAACCTATGACACTCACATTCTACCTTCTCCCTAAAATCCGTAAACCCAACATACCCGGCCGCGCCAATGTTGCCAGCTTTAATTCCCCTACAGAACGCATCTTCGCCATCGTTGAATCCCACTTACAACGTCTCATTCGTATATTCCCTTCCTTCAACCAAGACACTTGTTTTTGACAATCTTGGCGTTAATGTTAAAATCATTAACTGGGTTCGCGCTTTCCTTTGGAATAGAAAACAATAAGTAGTCATCGATGGTTAGTCCTCGAGTGTAGCAGATGTAGTCTCCGGGGTGCCGCAGTGTGAAATCAATCAGAAAAAGAGTAACGTTCTAAACTTTTGGAAATCTAGAAGTCCATCGTCCGTGTTTACCTACTCGACAGATGGTGAGAGCATTCCTGTTTCGGAATCCGTGAAATACCTCGGGGTAACCTTGAATCGTGACCTGTATTGGGACACCCACATAAGACGGGTGATAGGTGCGGCAAATAAGAAGTTGGCTTTTGTGCGTAGAATAGTCAGGAAAAGCACGAAAAAGTGAGAGAATCCTGTTATTTATCCTTGGTTAAACCTCAAATGGAATACGCAGCATCGGTTTGGAATCCATATCTGAGGTGACTCATAAAGGATTTAGAAAAAATACAGCAGCGAGCAGCTAGATTCGTTAAAAAAAATTACGATAAAAACAGAGCGTTATGTTACTCATTGAAGAGTTGAGTTGGCCATCGTTGAAAGATCGTAGATTACAGGCGAGACTTACACTTCTATATAAATATAGGTCGGAGATATTCGTAAATGAAATGAAGGATATTATTCGACAACCAACGTATATCGGACGGAGGGATAATGAGGACAAGATTCGCGAAATAGATAGTAGGACGGAGAGGTATAAGGAGTCCTTTTTCTCTAGGACAATACGTGACCACAATAGATAGGTGAATAATAATTAGTTAGGAACTTGGTGCGCGGCACCCCCTGCCATCCACCTTCAAGGTGATTTGCAGGGAAATATGTAGATGTAACCACTTTCTAAAACGCCTCAAACACTTCCCTTTCCTCTCCCACTCAATACCATTTTAGCCACTATCGATGTCTGTTTCCTATGCACAAACATCCCCCACGATGATGGACTCTCTGCCCTTAATAAACTTCAGGACTCAAGACCGCCCGACGCAAGACCGTCCTCCCATTTCGTATTAGACTTGGCAGAAATGGTGCTCAAAATGAACAATTTCTCCTTCGGTTGGCGTCACTACCTTCAAATTAGATGTATTGCGATAGGCACCCAAATAGCGCCTTCTTGCACCAATTGTTACCTTGGAGAATAGGAGAGACTCTTCCTTAACGTATCACTCAGACCACTTTTGTGGCTGAGATACATCGACGATATCTTCCTCATTTGGACGCATGGACCTGACTCTCTCCTTTCCTTTCTCTCGCACCTCTCCTCCCACCCTTCACTCTCCTTCACTCACCAATCCTCTACCTCCCACATCACATTCCTGGATGTCGATCTTTACATCCAAGACAGCAAAATCCTCACGTGTGTTCATATTAAACCCACCAACAGCCTCCAATGCCTCCACTTTGATAGCTGTCATCCCCTTCATACCAAAACCTCTATCCTCTATGCCCTTGCTCGTCGAGGATGGAGGCTTTGTTCTGATAGAGCATCCCTTCTAGAGTATTACTCTGTCCTCGAGGATGCTCTTCTCAAACGCGGCTACCCTCCAGTCTTTGTCCGGCAACAGATCCATAGGGCGATGACGCCTACCCACAATAGATCCCATCCTCACAAATACACTATCCCTGCATCAACCCCTCCCCTCACTCTCACGACACTTTTCCTTCCTGGTATCCACGAAACCCTCAAAACAATACTCCATGCTGCCCACCCAATTCTTACCTGTTCCTCCCACCAATCCCTCTTGACCAACTTTTTGCCAATCTCCTGCTCCTCTCTTTTCGCCGCCCCCACAATTTGGGAAATATCTTGTGGATGAAGAAACTAACCCACTTCTACCACGCCTTTTGCCTTAGGGTCTAACCCCTGCGGCAACCCTCGTTGCCTCACTTGCCCTATCCACCTACCGTCATTCTTTTTCTCGAGTCCCTCCACCAACATCACCTACCCCATCACCTCTAGAAGCAACTGCACCACCAGTTACGTCATTTACCTCCTCACCTGCACCGTTTGCCCCGCGTTTTACGTAGGCCTCGCCAGCATTCCGTTAACAATCCGCATGAACGGTCAGCGGAATAGTGTTTCTCTCAGACTCTCAGTTGTATTACACGCCAATGCCCACAATGTCCCCTTCAATAGTTGCTGCAATATAAGTGTTGTTCATGCCTTACCCAATGACACTCTTGCCCCCCTTCTCCGAAACTGGAAACTAGCCCATATACATCTTCTTGACTCTTTCTTCCCGCTTGGCCTCAACCTCCGCTAACCCTATTAGCCTCATTAAAATGTCTTATCTGCTACATTGTAGCTATTTGCGCTTTACCTTACCACACTCCCTCCTTATTGGCTATCCACACTTCTCACTCCCCGCCTCCTCCAATCATCAACCTTCCCAAATGACCTTGTCATTCCCCGCCCAGTGTGTCACTTGCAGTTACTCAATCGCTGAAGAAGGTCATAGGGCCTATAAGCTTTCGTTTTTTGTTGTGTGCGTGTTTTTTGACGCTCACAGCAGCTTGCCAACTTGGTCCACAACTTAATAAATGTCCGCTGGGCTTCTTTCAACACCTTGTTGCCACCCTCATCACTGCCTTTTCTTTTCCTTAATTTAATATATATATATATATATATATATATATATATATATATATATATATATATATATATACACACACACACAAAATTAGGCATTTAGCTAAAGAGAGCGTTATTTACATAGACATAAGCAATCCGCAATCAGTATCTGCAAAATGATCTAGAAGCTCTCTCTGGGTAGTGTAAGAAATCAAATAACAGAAAAACAGTATCACCAATTTCTTGAGAACAAAAAAACAATTAGCTTGATGTTATTAATTCGTTCGATGGAGTATGGATTCCAATTCCAGGTTTGATTAAATATCTTGAATCCGCTTTTGATCGTAATATCCCGTGGGACACCCACATTTGCCAAGTGATAGGTAACTCTTACAAAAATTATTCGCCGTTGTATAGAGAAAGTTTGAATTAGATTCGAGAAAGTGAAGGAATTGTGCTAATTACCCTTGGTTTGGCCGCATTTAATCCCAGAGCTTTCTTTGTTCAATGTTCAGCTCATACTTTAAACCTTGTTGTGAATGATGTCGCTAAATTCACAGATGAAGTAATTAATTTCTTTGGTACAATTCAACATTTGTATTACCATTTATTTTCTTCAACGCACAAATGGCAGGTTATGAAAAATCATGTAAATTTGACATTGAAACTGCTGTCACGCACTAGATGGGAAAGAAGGATTGAAGCTATTAAACCATTAAGATTAAACTTACCAGAAATTTACGATGCATAATTTGAACTAACTTCATATCAAAATCGTGACCCAAAGACAAAATACATTGCACAATCACTTGGCTTGAAAATTCAATCATAGAAATTTATTTGTTCTATAGTTATTTGGTACAATATTTTATCAAGAGGTAACATAGTGTGCAAAGCCATGCAACAGCTAAATTCAAATATTCTCCAATGCATTGATATTTTAAAAGATCTACTTCAATATTTAATTAAGTTCAGATCCGATGAAGACTTTGAAGAAATTTTTATAACAGCAAGGGAAATTGCAGAAAGTGTTGACATTGAATCGAAATTTCCAGAAGTGCTAGTCCTTATGCAGCGAGTGAAGAAGAGAGACTGATGAGAAACAATCTGATTCAAAGCAATATTTTAAAAGACATTTCTTTTTTGGAAATTTTAGATACCGCAATTATCACGCAGAGATCGGATTTCAAACTATTTGTTCCATAATCGACAAGGGTGTAGGAAAGGGAAGAGTAGAATAAGGGAGCCATTTTCAATATTTTGCTGTTTCCCTGCGCATTGCAGCGTTGCAGCTCTCAGTTTCTTATACGAAACTATCCAGCACTCACCACGAGGAGGTGGCTGAAAGTCGAGTTCCGCCCGTGTTCATCCAAACCACTCAACGATATTAGCACGAATTAAACTCCTACTTTGAATTGAGACTTATGCTCAAACTCAGGCATGATTTGCCTGTCCAACAATCAGGCCCGGATGAACCCATCCCGGGCTATTTCTCCGTACACATGTCGAAACGCTGCTGTGACCTTCACACATCGTTCAAGGCTGTTGCACAGTAAGGGAAATAGGGTCTGTATCGCTTGGAGTGAAGTGTCATCAACCATTTTCTTTTACAAATCATCGTTATGCAGGGACTTTGTTACAGGCGGCTCGGTTAGCTGACGTTCTTCCCAGTTGATCATCTCCTTGTAGTCGGCAGCTTTAAGCTGAGCTTAGGAGTGAAATCTAAAATAATCCAAAGCTAATTGGGGGGTTCAAATCACCTCACCTAACCTCACAATCACATATGACGACTGATTTTGTCACCTCGGGCACCAGATCCTAATTTTGGCGCTGCGATAAATGTGTATTGGGATTCGGGTGAGAAGATAGACGCGTCAATCATAGCGACGAGATTAAACAAACTATTGTCATTGTTGTGGTGGTGCAAGAGAAGTCTTATTTTAATGTGGATTGTATTTATTCTAACATTTCTGCGTTTTTGAAGGGATATTTCTGCTAAAAATTTTGTTTTTGTTTATCGTAATTATTATTGATAGTAAGTTTTTATTTATCTTAAAAACTTTTTATCTTTATACATTTAAGATTATTCAAAAAACTGTTTTCCCTGTTAGTTTCATTAATAATTACATCAGCAAAATCAAGGTACATATAAGCTTTTGATGAATGATATTATTATTATAATATTGCCTTATTCATGCATTTTATTATTACTTCATTATAATCACGTTCTTATTGCAATACTATTAATAATATTTAATGCAATCTTCTCAGAATAGTTCACATTGAAAACTCATTTGAAACATACTTTTGATGATGTAGTTTGTGCCACGAACATAATTTTATTCTTTGGAACAGTTCACTTGGCTTATTTTTTACTTTGGATGAATTTTTTTAAATTAAAGGCCTTTAATATCAGTTGTTCTTGCATTTTTCTAAAAGCCATCACATTTTATCATCATTTTCCTTTTTTCAATATTAAAGATAAATAATACTGTTGTTAAGGATGTTAATTTGAACAAATTTAAATAAAACATTTTAAAATGTTGTGTTGTAGGTTAGCAATTCTTCAGCTAACTATACTTACAAAATTTATTATTTTTGTCATTAAAGTTAGGTGACTAAAATATGAAATATTCATATTTCACTCCTACTAGTATCTAAAGCTGAATTACTCTTAACTAGTTATGTATCTTCGTTAGCTTTATCATAATTATATTATAGAGTTCATTCATATTAAAGTATTAAATATATAAAAGTTGGATACAAAGATTAATTTTTATATCTTCACTTGTTAACACTTATACTTTTCTGTCAGTTTTATATATTGTTCCAGATAAAAATTTCTCATAATAATGCAATCATTCTCCAGTAATAGAAAACACTCATTTGTGTTGGAAGTTCCATTGCGAAGAAGGAAGTCAAAATTTTATTGTTAAAATATTATCAAGGAATTAATTTATACATGTACCAACAAAATTTTAGATATTTATTTCTCTCCTATAATTTAACATTTTGAATTAAAATTGCACAATTGTTGATTAATAAAAGTTACATTCTAGACTAGGCATTGTTTTCTTAGTGATACATGATGGAAAAGTATATTCCGTAAATAGATTACACGGAGATTTCAAAAGAGTTATTTATAGGAAATATGTGCAAATCGGTATCGAAAGATTGGGCGGTTCTCGAATTTTTATACCTGAAATAATAGTCAAAATGATGTGGTTTTGTTTCAAATGTTGTCCTCTATCCGAATGTTGTTTTAAATGTATAGCTTACAGATCATATTAGAGCTAGGGAGAGAAAAATATAATATTTAGTTGTTTTTTGCTTAGCGAACCGTCTTAGCGATCGATGTAAACAAAATATGTGATGCTTTTCTCGGGATCTCTCGAATTTTCATCTTCAAAACTATAACTCGTAATCATGTGATATAGCGGACTTCTTTCTAGTAAATTTTGACCTCTATCCGAATAACGTTATGAAACTATACCTCACAGATCATATAAAGACGAGATAGAAAACATGGATTTTTTAATTGTTGTTTGCTGAGAAAAATGGCTTTGATATCCATGTAAACCAAATATGCAATATTATTCGCGGGATTTTCCAGAAATCTGAAACTATAACTCGTGTGTGGTCTCGCAGATTTTCATGTAGTAAATGTAGTTCTCTATCCGAATAAATTTTTTAATCTATACCTTACTGATCATATAAGAGTTAGGGAGAGAAGAGTAAGGCATTTCATAGCTGCTTGACGGGTGCCAGTTAACGAGATACGAGTATAAGTTTATTAAAGTAGTTATGTAATGTGGAAGTTGTAATTGACGGATTCAGTTAAATGTGACATTTGGGTGATACATTGTAATAAAGATCACCCATAGTTAATTTAATTAAAATCCATACAGCGGATTAAAAGATGCAAGTTACGACGAACGGACGGAAGGGGCGTGCCCAAAAAGCGTTACACTACTACCACATTGCTGGTAAAGAACGCGCAATAACGTAGATGTAGTTTCAATTCCCTGGACTATTACCACGAAGTGGTGGAAGGGCATTCGTGTTCCAAAGACATAGAGATATGCATTTGCTGGGGCATAAGCTGCTTTAGGGGTCAATATTAAGGTCATTAGGGGTGGACCAGAGAGAAAGTAGCTTATCGACATCTGAACATGAAGAGGTTGTAGCGTAGGAATTTGTACAGAAAATTAGCAATCACGCAGCATAAATTAAAAATTTTACAAAAATGCAAGGGTGTACGACACCGCCGTATAAAAATATTTTAAATGGCTAAACATAATTTCAAATATTTATTAAATTCTGTCTGTGATAATGTCTTTAAGCAATTAAAATTATTAAAAATCTTGCAGAAAATGTTAACCAATTTCTTCCAGACTTTTTTAACCGATTCTGATTAGATTCACAATTTGGAACCTATTTGTGACTTAGGTTAATCGAAAAATACAAAAAATTCTACGATGCGTACTTTTTGTGTGCAGGTGTGTGTAAGTTAAAACAGATAATGTGGTCATAGTATGATATATGTACACGCATATTCTTTAATGAAATGTTTATTCTTCATTTTTATACAATAATAAGCAGTATAATGATACAAAAGAAACACAAAATACATTTTTATTGCAATTGCAATAAACTAATGCACTATATTTTTAGAAATTGGATAATTTGTATTTTATTAAATTAGTGCAACTACTCCCTAAGAAAAGCAGTGTTTTGCCTTGAAAAATTATTTTCACTGAAATTAAATGCACAGTATTGTTTTTATCATGAATTTGGTGATTATAATTGTTACATCATGGAAGTTCGATGTCAAGATCAGCTCTAAAAGTGCCAAAATTTGCATTTTAAATTTTTAGACCAATTTTCTATGTAATTTATGAACGAAATATTTTTTCTCAAGCAAACTTTTACGATTCGTTAGAAAGAAGTTGTTTTGCATATCAACAATTACATCAGCAACCTTATTATTGCTGGAAGAGTTTGAATATTTTGTCAGGGTGAAGTGCCACATTGTACCATTGAATGACCTCGTATCCCAGTACATTTTACGGAACGGCAGTTTCACGTATAACAGTAAGATGCCTAAATACTTGTAAATATCATCAACAGTAAATGCTGTTTCTGATGTACCACTTTTAGCACGTCATATTTTTGACTTTCATTACAAATATACTTTATAAATTGGGGGTTCAAAATTTATTTGAATAGGTCTAATGGCGATTTTACCACCAAATCTGCTTTTGGTCGCAATATTTAGATTCTTGCAAGGCGTGGAACATTACGTTGTAGTTGCACGTTAGACCAATTTTTATTGTTTATTTGATCCATTCTCCGACGTGAAGTTGTGCGTGCTGCAGTTTTGGGTGTCTGCCTCAGTCTCCGATGTTGCTTGGCGTGCAGATAAGAGGGTTGCTACTTGAAGCAGCGTTGCAGGGGCTTCTGAGTAATTACGTCATTTGCGAGCACGCGTAATATGTACGCAACTGGTTGTAGCGACAGATTCCGAATTACTATTATTTACATTACGCACGTTGATGGTTGCGGAATATTGGTAGTTACTGACATCGTGAATATTAGCAGGACTGGTTAGTTCATCACTTGAAATTTGGTGCGATGTACATACTTGAGTGTCACTGTAAGCTGATGCCATAGATTCAGATTCATTTGACAAGTGCTGTACTCTGGCCATGACTTGGTGATTCAAACATCTGTTTAATTCATGTTGACGCACTATTATCGGCCTCTTGGAATATGAGCTCTTTCTCACCCTGACATGTAGCAAGACGTACTTCCGCAAATTCCGACAATACCTCTTTGCCTAGGTAACAGATGTAAAGTAGAGACTCAGATTCTTCCAGTGCATCTTCACAGTCAGATTCCATTCCATAATTAGGTGGAATTTGCACAAATTCGACTGCATTAGCGCTTTCAATCACCGAACTTTTTTCATCTTCTTCGCTAAAAATCGAGCTGGAACAAAATATCATCAGTGTTCAAATTTCTTGCCCAAAATAAATGAACCAATACATAGAATAAATATTCTGGCCCTACATACGTGAAAATTGTATAAATTACTGGTCATATGTGCAGCTAGCTAAAAATATTAAATTAGAAGAAGAATACATTGTAACCTTACACACATTTTTAATCTCACCGACCCGTGCTTCGACGTATTACAACGTCATACAAGCTTGGATTGTTACAATGCATTCTTTTTCTAATATATCACACTTCCACAAAGATAATCCTAAAACGATTAAATTTATTAGAAATCTTAAAGTGAAATTACCTTTTAGCCAATATTTCCCTCCTTAATTTTAGATCTTGCAGAAAAAACTCCTAAGTAATGACAATTCTGCACATAATATGAAATTTGATATAATTTTCCCACCGTACGTTATAACATACCTGAAGGTGTTTGGCACAATAATTAAAAAATAATAGTAAATAAAGATAAGAATACGTCATAAAATGATTTGTCGACCTTTTTTATGTATATAACATCCTCTTCTCGTCTGTTTTTCGATGCTTTAGGAAATATTAATCAACAACTATTCACAAGTCTATCACACTGAGGAATCACATAAGAAACCTCGCATTGCTGATGCACAGAGACATGCCTAAGCGAAAATAGGAAGAATCCTCTCTTTAGACACACCAATGATGGCTACTGACCATATATTATATGAAAATTCCCACTAGGAGGGCGACGAAAAATTTTATTATTCTTGTGTTTTATATGTTCGTTATATCAGACGGTGGGAAAGAATGGGTAAATGAGATATTTAAAGGTTGTAAGGGTAAGATTTTTGTTGATGAGGTGCTCAATTCTAATTGTGCATGAGATTTAATAATCTAAAATAAACAAAGTGGCCTAAACTGATTTTACTAGCTGGTTATATGATATATCTTAAGTAAGAAGCAGCTATATAGTATTGCTATATAAAATGAAGTGGAAAACTTAGTTAGCAGTAAAGAGTATTTAACTTTAGTTTTGTTTTCTAGTATGACTGGTGTTCGTTAGATGCTCTTTTTATCTACAAATCTGCGAAAACAAGGCGTTTTAAATGTTAGGTCACATAAAATCGCCATGTAAATTAAGAATATACCAATAAGGAGTGAATGACTAAAGGGATAAAGACAAAATGATTGGTGGAGATGGAAATAAAAATGTATTTCCAGAAAAGATACATTATCTTACTTTTTATAGTGCAGCATCTAACCCCCATTAGATTTAATGTTACCGAAAATAAAAGTATGAATCACTCCTTCAGCCATAAAATTTATTGGAAGGGCCAATGCAATTCACTCACTATGTGGGCATCATCAGGGCGAACCTGCTTCAACAATGACACGAGGCCTGCCGTCGGCCTCGTGTCACTCTCGAAGCAGGTTCGCCCTGAGGATGCCCACATAGTGGGTGAATTGCATTGGCCCTTCCAATAAATTTTATGGCTGAAGGAGTGATTTATACCTTTAGTTAGTAGCCATAAGAACCAAGCCTCCAATCAACATTACCGAAAATGTTTTCCTCCCATCATGATATCTGCCTCACAACCTCTAGATAAAATCTTAATTTAGATTTATAAAGATATATATACAGCAAACTTATTCCTATAACATTTTATTTCAAAATTAGATTGAGCAAATAATCAAATCATTCAAAAATTGTGCAAACGAATTGACACGTTCAAGGTTATACTTATCTTTAATTCGCGCAGTGCAATGAGTGAGCGAGGGGCTACTGTACTTCCAGGTTTATCCCTCGCCAATCATACGTTAACCGTGGATAGCTAAATATAAAAGGCTTTCCTTCTTTAAAATCCCTGATGTATATCTCTCACAGATAGATGCGTGATCCGCTAATTACACTAATGGCCAATAATCGATAGAATAGAATATAGGCCTTGGAAGGGTGAAAGGTGGTGAGACGGAAGGGTGGGAGAGCTCTGTGGCAAGAGGGAAGAGGACGGAATTTCTCCACCCGCACTCAGAATGGAGGAGGAAACGGGCGAGAGAGAAAGAGAGTGAGTAAAATGGAGAACGGAGCAATTGATAGGATCTACTATTGCGTCTCTCGTCCTCTCTTTTCGCCAGCGCTCCTAAAGGACATTTTGCAGGATTCTCACAAATAAGAAAATATTTTGAAATAGGTTTCGCATCACACGCAACAGTAACTATCGCCAAAGCAGTTGCGAATGCTTTCCTTTCTTTAGCAAACGGCCTTAATCGGCGCGACTGGAATTCTTCCATTGACATATTCAAGCCGTCCGATACTTCCAGGACAGTCCTTTACTCCTGATCACGCCAATGTTTATCGACGGCAGTTAAAGGATTCCAGCGAGGCAATGGCGAGAACGCTTGAATGCGGAGTCGCGTTACCGAAGGACGAGATAGAAGGGAGGATATGGAAATAGGAGGGTAGAAGGGATGCGGAGAGGAAGATAGCAAACAGAGAGGAGGTAATAGCACACTTTTGCAGTGGGTAATGATTGTCTGAAGCGGGATCGTACCTTGGCCGCACTCGGCGAAAAATTACAAGACGGAAATAAGATATTCTTTGCAGCGATTAAAATGAAAAATATGTGGGAGTCCTTGGGTTAGACGGGCGAAGAATGGTGCAAATTGATTAGAATTGAAAATTGTTACGCGTAGCTCCTGTCGGACTGTTTCAGACCTCACTTCCGCGCACACATGCACAGCCACACACCATGTGCGGCCTCGAAACCACGTGAATTGTTTCGAATTTAATATCGAAATGGGAGGAGGAGGATGTTTTGAAGTGGAGCAGAGTGAGACAGGAAGGAAACTCTCTCAGCAAAAGCCCTCTCTCTCTTTCATAGTTATTTAAAATTTTTATAGCTTCCCCTTGACCCCACTGGCTCCTAGTGACTGTTCCGCCCCACGAGGAAAGGCAGAGGCGATGGTAGAAACCAACGACGCTGTCAATTCAGCCATAACGAAAAGTATCGAGGAATTCGCGTTTTATTTTTTCACCTCTCTTTCTCCCTTTTACGATCATTTTCCCCATCTACTTTCCTCTTCTAAATAAAACTTTATTCTCTACACTGTAATTGCTATTTTCATTACAGTCTCGTAATATTTGCTGCCTACAAATGAGTCACTGAATAATTCGTTGGTTCTTATTGTTCATGCGAAATCGCATCTGGAAATCGATGTGATCCATGGTCAAATTTCTTATTCCGAAACAATTATTTCTAAAAGAGATAATTTTTAACTTCTTCCCACCTTTTCTTTAGCCGCCTGACACTAATCTTGACCAAACTGGTCTAGATACAAAGGATCGAATGGACAACCATAAACGAATATCTGATGATATTTTTAAATTCCCTTCATTAAAAAAAACAAGAACCTCTCATTTTGGAAAACCTTGAAGCGCCACAGAGCCTGTCCTGGAATTATTCACTCCGCCTCCTTCCTTTTCGGCACACACCCTCTTATTAATTCTTCGGCCGTGATATTTCGAAAGAGTAAACGGTAGTTTCCTTGGCTCCTTTTTTAAATTGACTGGTTATGATTTTTGTTTTTTGTAAGAGCTCTTTCTCTCTCCCTTTCTTTCTGTTAATCCTTGCTAGACCTTCTCGCTCTTTTCCCAGGCACCAACAAACAAAGCCCCATTTCCCCGTTCTCACTCCTTTCCTCTGCTTCCCTCCCCCTTTCTCTCCCTCCCTCCCGCATTCTCTCCCTCCCTCTCCCAATCTCTCCCTCCCTCCCCCTTTCTATCCCTCCCTCCCCTATTCTCTCCCTCCCTCCCTTTTCTCTGCCTCCCCCATTACCTCCCTCCATCTCCATATTCCCTCCTTCACTCCCCCATTCTCCTTGCTTCCCTCCCATGCAGCAATCCCCAACTCGCCCTCCCTTCCCGCCCTCTGCAGGCACTGCATTAGGCTGTTTTCGCTCTGTTGCCCATTGGGTAATGGAATCTTCCTTCCATCTTACGTCATTTGTGTTTATATTGTATTTTCATGGTAGGAGTGTGGAAGTCCAAACAGTCTGCATAAACAAGAAAAGAATAGCGATTGTGTAGGATGGAGTGAGGAGGAGGAATGGAGCGGCAGGAGAGGGGTGCCTGAGGATGCGAGAGGAGGCAATATAAGGAGTGGGGGCCATAAATAACCAATGAGATGCAAGGAGAGACAGAGTGTTGAGGAAACGCTAAAGCTAAAAGATCGGGAGAGAGATAGAGAGAATGAACATGGCGATATTTCTGTATAAAATCCTTAATAGATAAGCTACATTATTTCCATTTTAATTAATTGTTTGGCAAAGTCACACGTAATGAATTAATAATTTAGCTAAACAAATAAAAAATACCAGAAAGCAAGGATGTTCACCTATAATCGTTTCATATAATAATCGTCGCAATAAAAATTAGATAATGGAAACTGTATCCTTATCTATACGAAAAATTAATGCTGATAAACTAAATCTAGTAATACGTAAATTTAATTCGTAATTTTCGAAATTCATTTACAACGCATTATTGATTTTTAGACTAGCAGCCCTCGAAATCTATTATCTGAATATGTGCTTCACTCCGAATAAATCGGCATATTTTAATAAAAAAAGTAAATTTTTATGATTGCTGAATTTATTTTTAATGAAATATAATACATCGCGTCTTTAAATTATGCGCATATTTTACATTCAATTAATTGATCATTTTGGATCAATCATTGCTAAGAAAAAATTATTAATCTTAAATGCATAACGATATTATTATGACATACCCATTTGGAACTCCACATTTCTGTAACCGCGATACCCTTTGACCAATAAGCGAAGCCCGCGGCCACGACACGATCGTTGAAGTATGGATGATTGTTGGAAGAGGAAAGGGATTTTGTAGCAGATGTTAAAAGTAGGAGAAGTTGGACAAAGAATAGAATGTAAGATGATGCTGCTGAATTGGAGAGATGGATTGGAAAGGGAGAAATGTTGGACGAGGAAAGAAAAATAGGCCAAGTGAATAAAAGCATTGAAGATTTAGGATTTGGAAAGGGATGGATGTTGGAGCATGGAGATGGAAAAAAAGGGAGTCTCTCTTCCCTCAATTTTCTATATAAATCGTAATCACAGGACAAATGCATTGCATATAGTATGTTTTTAGATTATCATATTTGTGCTATTATGCTACGTCAAATTATAGTTATGAGGAACTCCGGATATCAAAAGTACATAAATAATATTTCCTAATTATTTTGTATAAAACTATAAATTTGGTCTTAATTTTTATTACACAAGGTGTTAAAATTATGTGAAATGTGGTGTCTTTAATAAAAATGGGTTATATTCCAGGATTTGTTTTACAACAATTAGGTAGGGAGATAAAGCAACCGTCCACGTCGTTGGTAAGTTCCTTTCTTACCGTTATTCTAATACACCAATCATCTGCAGCAATCTTTAAATTATTTAACTATAGTTTGGCATATATTTAACGTACCAACTTGGTAAATAAGTTGTTCCAGAGGATTTTTCGAAACATCTTTACGTAAAAAACCAAATTACTAATTTATTTCGTCAAATTTAATGCAGGAGCCTAAAAACAACAAACGCATAGAAAAAATATATGCAATATTTTTGATAGAAAAATACAAGAAGCATTGCGTTTAGGATTCCTAGCGCAAGAAATAGCAATGACATATCCTCCTTGAATGCAGGCAAACCGTGATTAGTGATAGCTATTGCAGAATTTCACGGCGGAGTAGAGAAGGGGGACAAATCGAAGACGAATAAAACAATTATTATTATTAAAATGCTGACGACCTACTTAGCATTAATTTTATTTTTGCAAAAGCAAAATAAATATGTTGACAATAGTCCGATATTTTTTTCTGCTATATTCGCTAACATAGGAACATTTAATGAAAACTAAATACCACGCGTGCAACCGCATTCAACTACGAAAATAACGATAACTATTCCTCGAGGTTATATGAAATTGTTTAAACTGTTTGCCATTATTATCGGAAAGGTAATTTTCAGCCTTACCAAATAATAAAATAAAGCATCTTTAGAAATTTGAATGAAAATCAGTCAATGAAATCCAGCCAGCAAAAAGATCGAGCTTAAAAAACGAATTTTTACGTATCGCTGTGGCCATTTCTGGGCAATCATCCCGGGCACAGTAACTGGAGAGAGAGAGAGAGAAGGGGAAGAAGAGAGAATGGGAGTGGCGGGCGGGAAGGTGTGGCGGGATGAATAGGAGGGAGATGTGGAGGATATGGCGTTTATATTTTCTCCCGGACATGGTCACACCGTCCGACGACACTTTGCGGCCTTAAAATCGCTTTCGTAGGGCAATGAGTTGCGAGCCTTTGGGTTCAGTTTTCATTATTGGCGATATCGAGTGCGAAAATTAAAACAATTTACAGCGATCAAAAAGCCCCGCCATACAATTCTGGCTTTTGTCCGTGAGTGTTTGGAGTGTTTGGAGTGTGGTTGGGTGATGGGAACATCGAGTGGGGTGGAGAGGGACGGAGGGCGTGGAGAGGAGTGGAGGGCGTGGAGAGGAGTGGAGGGCGTGGAGAGGAGTGGAGGGCGTGGAGAGGAGTGGAGGGCGTGGAGAGGGGTGGAGGGCGTGGAGATGAGTGTATGGCGTGGTGAGGATTAGAAAGTACGGAGAGGAGTGAAGGGCGTGGAGATGAGTGGAGGGCGTGGAGGGCGAGGAAGGAGAGGAGGGCGAGGAGGGCGTGGAGGGCGTGGAGAGGAGTGGAGAGGAGTGGAGGGGAGTGGAGGGGAGTGGAGAGGAGTGGAGTGGAGAGAAGTGGAGTGGAGAGGAGTGGAGGACTCGGAGGGCGAGGAGGGCGTGGCAGCGGCGGACCTCGAGGAGCGCCGAGTGCGCTTAATTGGCCCCTAATCGGGTCAAATGAGGTGTGCTCCGTTGAGGATGAAGGGGACGGGTGTGGTGCGGATTCACTCTTGGCTGGATGGAGGACGGACCCCTCTCCATTCTTAATGCCTTTTCCCATTTTATTTCGCAACGATGAAGATAAAAACTTACAATAAAATATTGAGAAGATATTTATATTTTTATCATGAACAAAATCCCACTTATAATTTTAGTGGATTTGCCATTTTTATTTAGTGGAAAATAAATAGATAGAGCGAGCAAATTGTAGTTCGGAGAAAATGCAAAAATTTATTTGATCAAATTTACCTTAACATATTTTACAGACAAATTTAACATCGCTTTGCGTCTAGCAAGGTTTATTCTCCGTGAACTAGGTGAGTAATTTAATAAAATTTGAGGCTATTTTTATGATCTCGAGTAATGATCTTATTTACCAAAATAATAGGTTTCCGCAAACTCATATTTACAGGTAGATATAATTTCTCATGAAAACACATTTTGACATAAATAAAATATTGAATTCCATTTAAAATCTATCAATATGTTTCTCTTAGCAAAGGTTTTTTTCACTATAGAAACTTAAATGATAATATCCTTTCCTCATTCTACAAATATTATCAAATCATAATAAATAAATGCCATGTATATAATTATCATTAAAAAAGTAAAGATGGAGACTACGGCGAAATTGATGTTAAATATAAATTAACTCCTTAACCGTAAAATTCAAAATTAGAGACAATTGAAAAGGGGAGAGAAAAGGAAGGAAAAGGCCAAAGACAAAAAAAATTATAAACATACAGTTTTAGAGGTTGTTACTCAACGCCAGGGACATGATGTAACTCACACCGGTCGTACTGACTCACAAACGTTCTAGCAACGGTGTGATTTTTTTGGGTCCCAGGCGCAGAGTAATTTCTCAAAAACCCTGTCCCGTTCCTTTTCCACCTTTAGTATTAGCGCTTGTGCGATTAAGGGAGTGTATGTGTGAGTGACATCAGGTCCCTGGCGTGGAGTAACAACCCCTAAACCTGTAAGTTTATAATTTTCATTGTCTTTTGCCTTTTCCTTCCTTTTCTCCCCATTTTAAATTGTGTCTCTAATTTTGAATTTTAAGGTTAAGGAGATAATTTCTCTTTAACATAATTATTATTATAAGGTGAGATTTATAAATGAGGATTCAGTATTAATAAAATATTGTAGACAACAGAAAATTCAAATGAGAATAACTTCTGAAGGGTTGAAAGTTTTATTTTAGTAAATAATCAAGGTTTCATTATTCTACTTAAGGTACTTCTCATTAGGTATCATATCAATGACGTTGTCACATCCATACTTACGGCTGTGTTGAAGAATCTGTGAATTATACTGATAATAGTTAATGATGGAGCGCAAGTTAAGTTTATTAATAAAAATTCAAAAAAATCTTTTCATTGATTAGTTTCTTTTGAATGATGGTGTTATGACTAAAAATGAAACATTTATGCAGCTTCAGTATGGTATATTCATTCTGCAACATCCCTTTGAATCCTTTTCATAACACTCTAGCGTACGTACATATGTGGCCTTGGAAAAAGAGGAGAGTGAAGGGCATGTAAGGGAGAGGATTGCGTCAGAGAGAAAGGATAGGTTTAAGGCGTGCACCTCGTAGCAAGATAGAATAGCGGAGGGGACATAGGGGAGAGGATTGTTTCGGAGAGGAGGGGCTGGGAAGTTCTCCTGTGAAAAGTCAGTTACGACTAGGAAGCGAATCCAATAGAGTGTGTTAATATTTCCTAATACAATGTACCTGGTGCCACAATTGCACCTTCAGAAGCAACTGCACCATCCGCAACGTCATTTACATCCTACCCTATGCCCCGGATTTTACGTTGGCCTCACCCGTTAAACATCCGTATAAATGGCCACCGGAATATCAACAATTTCAAACGTACTCTCCCAGTGATCTCACAGGCCAATTCCCACTATGACTCCTTCAATAGCTGATACGTTTTAAGGGGTATTCGCGCCTTACCTGATGACATCCCCTCCCCCTTATCCGACAGTGGGAACTAGCGCACAAACATCTTCACGAGTCTCTCTCCCTCCCTGGATTTAACCTCCTCTAACCTTATTAACCATCCACCCCTCCACTTCCCCGTCTCCTCCAATCACAAAACTATTCAGATTACCGTCATCCTCTCACCCCACTCACAGTGTCACCTAGATTAAGCTACCTTTTCTCTCTCTCTCTCTGTTGCTTAAGAAAAGAGTGACAACTTATGGCAGTGAAACCGAGGTAGAGATATGGGATGGAAGCGTAATGTGAAGAGGTCAGTGAATGGAGGAAAAGGAAAAAAATATTATCGAAGTTTGAGGTCGGGAGGAAAGAAAGGGTTAAAAAGGTGAATGTACAAGAGTTCCCACTGACGTAGTGTGTGGGTCTGTGTGTATGTTGAATGCCGAATCAGTCTCGTGGAGAGATCGGAGAGTTCTCACAGAGAAGCAGGCGTTTATATTGAATTCTGTACATTTGTATACCCGACCACGGGCAGCGGTCCTTTATGTTGTTGCGATGGTTTTTCATGCGGATTTTGAAGGAGTTACTGGAGAGGTCAATATAACAATTGGGTCATTGGATGCATATAAAGAGGTATATAACATCCCTCAACAAATGTGTTTATAAAATCAAGCTACCATCGCCCGGAAGGGTAATAGCTAAACTAACCCCCCTATATTACCCCGACTCCCAACCTATCCTCACCCGTACTCCTATCCAACTCCCTCAGCACCTGATCCCCCAACCGGAATGGCCCCTACAACAGCCAAAAAAGGAGAGAAAGAAGCGTGACCGCCGAAAGTGAAAAGTGCCAGTGATAAATATCTAGCTAACCAGTGACCAAAGAACTACATACCAAAGAACTATACACCAAAGAACTATATACCAAAGAATATATATATACTGTTATTGATATCACATATTGTGCACTGTTATTGTTAAATCGTTATCTTATTGTCTCTTATTGTTATATCGTTATCTTATTGTCTGTTATTGCTTAAATATTTATTATTTATTATTACCAAATATCGATACTTAAACAAACCTGCATACGGTAGGTTTTCCGGGTTTTCCTACCGTCCCCGGGCGAATGCCAGGCATATGCCATCCCCGGCAATGATTATCCAACAAGCTACCAAATGTTAAACCAAAAGAATGTAACAAAATATAACAAAAACCACCCTGAAGGGGAAATAAGCCTATAACAGGGATTTATCTAGGATAGGTCTAGTCAATGTAATACTTTGAAAATGCATAAATGTAACCTGTTCTGTGATAAATAAAAACCTTTTGAATTGAATGTGTTTATAAATATATATATATATATATATAATAAATAAAGGAAAAGAAAAGGTAGTGATAAGGGTGGCAACAAGGTGTTGAGGGAAGCCCAGCGGACACTTATCAAGTTGAGGACCAAGCTGGCAGGCTGCCGGTGGCGTCGAAGAGACACGTGAAACACACCAACACAAAAAGAAAAAAAAACACGCAAGCTTATCGGGCCTATGCCCTTCTTCAGCGAAAGATTATCTGCAAGTGACACACTTGGCGGGGAATGACAGGGTGATGTGGGAAGGTTGATGATTGGAGGAGGTGGGGAGTAGGAGGGGTGGATAGCCAATAAAGAGGGAGTGTGGTAAAGGAAAGTGCGAATAACTACAATGTAACAAGGAGACAATGTAAGGGGGCTAATAGGGTTAGCGGAGGTTGAGGCCAGGCGGAGAGAAAGAGTCCAGAAGATGGATATGTGCTAGTTCCCAGTGTCGGAGAAGGGGGGCAGGAGTGTCATAGGGTAAAGCGCGAATAATCCTAACATTGTAGCAACTATTGAAGGGGACATTGTGGGTATTGGCGTGTAATGCAATTGGGAGGGGGCGTCTGAGAGAAACGCTATTCCGGTGACCGTTCATTCGGATGTTTAACGGATTGCTGGTGAGGCCTACGTAAAACGCGGGACAAAGGGTGCAGGTAAGGAGGTAAATGACGTTACGGGTGGTCCAGTTGCTTCTGGAGGTGATGGGGTTGGTGATGTTGGTGGAGGGACTCAAGAAAGAAGATGATGGTAGGTGGATAGGGCAAGTGAGGCAGCGAGGTTTTCCGCAGGGGAGGGAGCCTATTGCAAGAAGCGTGGTAGAAGTAAGAAGTTCCTTCCTCCACAAGATATTTCCCAAATTTGGGGGCAGGCGGAAGGAGAGGAGCGGAGGATTGGCAAAAAGATTGATAAGGAGGGACTGATGGGAGGAAGAGGTAAGAATTGGGTGGGCAGCATGAAGGATAGTTTTGAGGGCTTCGTGGATACCAGGAAGGAAAAGTGTCGTAAGAGTGAGTGGAGGGGTAGATGCAGGAATAGTGGGTGTGTGAGGATGAGATCCATTGTGGGTAGGCGTCATCGCCCTATGGATCCGTTCGCGGACCAAGACTGCAGGGTAACCACGTTTGAGAAGAGCATCCTCGAGGACAGAGTAATAATCTAGAAGGGATGCTCTATCAGAACAAAGCCTCCATCCTCGACAAGCAAGGGCATAGGGGATAGAGGTTTTGGTATGAAGGGGATGGCAGCTATCAAAGTGGAGGTATTGGAGGCTGTTGGTGGGTTTGATGTGAACACAGGTGCGGATTTTGCTGTCTTGAAGGTAAAGATCGACGTCCAGGAATGTGATGTGGGAGGTAGAGGATTGGTGGGTGAAGGACAGTGAAGGATGGGAGGAGAGACGCGAGAGAAAGGAAAGGAGAGAGTCAGGTCCATGCGTCCAAATGAGGAAGACATCGTCGATGTATCTCAGCCACAAAAGTGGTCTGAGTGGAACGTTGAGGAAGAGTCTTTCACATTCTCCAAGGTAGCAATTGGCGTATGAAGGCCCCATTCGGGTGCCCATCGCAGTGCCTCTAATTTGAAGGTAGTGACGACCATCGAAAGAGAAGTTGTTCAATTTGAGCACCATTGCTGCCAAGTCTAATAAGAAATGTGAGGAAGGTCTTGCGTCGGGTGGTCTTGAGTCCAGGAGTTTACTAAGGGCAGAGAGTCCATCTTCGTGGGGGATGTTTGAGTAGAGGGAACAGACATCAATAGTGGCCAAAATGGTATTGGGTGGGACAGGAAAGGGGAGGTGTTTGTGGCGTTTGAGAAAGTGGTTAGTGTCTTGGATGAATGAAGGGAATTGACGAATAAGAGGTTGTAGGTGGGAGTCAACGAAGGCGGAGATGCGTTCTGTAAAGGAATTAAAGCTGGCAACAATGGGGCGGCCGGGGTTGTTGGGTTTATGGATTTTAGTGAGAAGGTAGAATGTGGGTGTGCGGGGTTTGTTGGGGATCATTAGAGCAATGGCGGAATCGGAAAGGCCTTCCTGTTTTCCTGAGGAATGAAGATAGGACGAAATTTGGTAGGAGTGGTGGACTGTGTGGTTGGAAGTAAGGTGATAGTAAAAGGTTTCGTCAGAAAGTTGGCGCTCGGCTTTATCGTTATATTTGGCGCGATCCATCACAACCGTGGTGGTGCCCCTGTCGGCAGGGAGGATGATGATATGGTCAAGATGTTTGAGTGTAGAAATGGCATGCCTTTCAAATCTGGTAAGATTATCTGTATGGTCGATAAGATATATATATATATATATATATATATATATGGATGTCAACAAGGTGTTGGGATGAGGAAACCCAGTGAGCACTCACCAATCAGACGACTTCAGGTTGGCGAGGCCCCGGGGATGTCGAAGCGAAGAGTTCTCTCTCTGTAGGTGAAGAAGGAGTTGTTCCGAAAGCTTTACGTTTGTGATGTTTCTGTGTATTTGTGTTATTTTAAGTGTGTCGCTTCGACATCCCCGGGGCCTCGCCAACCTGAAGTCGTCTGATTGGTGAGTGCTCACTGGGTTTCCTCACCCCAACACCTTGTTGACATCCATATATTCATTTTACCTTTCCTTTTCCGTAAGTTGTTATATATATATATATATATATATATATATATTGCACTGGTGGTGTAGTGGTTTGCGTGTCGACTTTCTATTGCAAAGTTCGGGGGTTCAAACCCCTCGTATGGAGGTTTTATTTTAAAAAAAACTATCATCAGTGCCTGGCAGTAGGCAGCAGTACTGTCAGTATGGTATAGAGCCGAAAACAAATGATGTTGGTTGGGTCTATATCCAATACAGCTGTAGGCGTGATCAGGACGATTTGATCGGCTGCAGTACTGCGATGTGGAAAGCAAGAGGGAAACTACCACATTACTATCCCTAGTAAAGATTATATGGTTGGATAATATGAGTTCTCTCGAGGTAAAACAATCCGGAGGTAAAATAGTCCCCCAATCGGATCTCCGGGCGGGGACTGCCTTGAGGAAAACATTTGTCGAAAGTAAATTACGAATAGGGACTTGAAACGTAAGAACTATGAGAAAGGCAGGAAAGCTAGAGAACTTGAAAGAAGAAATGAGAAGAAATAGAGTTGACATTATAGGGCTAAGCGAAACTAGATGGGAGGGAGAAGGACAGTTCTACTCGGAAGAATTCACGGTAGTTTATTCTGGAGGAAATAGTGGGGAAAGGGGAGTAGCTCTGGTACTTAGGAAAGATATGATGAAAAGCGTGACAAAGATAATAGCAACGAACGACAGACTGATGGCAATAAAGCTAAAAGGAGTCCCAGTGGACATGCTGATAATCCAGGTATATATGCCAACGTCAGCTCATGACGATGAAGAAATAGATGAGATCTATGAGCAAATTAATGAAATTTACGAAGAAGACGGAAGAGGAAAGGTAAACTGCATAATAATGGGAGATTGAAACAGCATAGTCGGAGAAGGACAGGAAGAAAATGTTGTCGGGCAATACGGACTTGGGAAGAGAAATCGAGGAGGGGAGAAACTCGTAGAATTCTGCATCAATAATGACCTTGTAGTGACTAATACATGGTTCAAAAACCATAAACGAAGGTTATACACATGGAAAAGCCCAGGAGAGAGAATGAGATGCCAAATAGATTACATCCTTGTAAATCAAAGATTCAGGAACAGCATAAAGAACGCCAAGGCATTGCAAGGAGCAGACATTGATTCAGATCACAGCCTTCTAATACTTGACGTGAGTACAAAGCTCAAACAAATAAGAAAAACGATAAGAGAAAGACAGACCTGGGACATAGAAAAACTGAAAGAAAGGCAAGATGTAGTCAGCATGAAGTTGGAAGATAACCTAAGAAAGCTGGAAAACAAACCGAAGACCGATGATATAGAATGGGGTGAAATTAAAACCAGTATCAAGGATGCCTTGGATAAAGAGATTGGAAAACAAGAGAAGAAAATCAGAAAACCATGGATCACGAAGGAAATACTGGAGAAAATGGATGAGAGACGAAAATGGAAAAACGTTAACAGTGAAAAATGTAGAGCCAACTATAGGCGTATAAGCAATGAGTTGAGAAGGGTAACAGATAAAGCTAGAGAAAATTGGATAAAAGGAAAATGTGATGAAATAGAACAAATGGAGAAGTTAGGACGGTACGATATGATGTACCCTAGGGCACTGGAATTAGAAGATAAGAAGTCTAATGGAATTTGTGGTAAAGGAATTATGAATACGGATGGGAAGATAGTCTCAGAAACAAAGGATGTACCACAGGTATGGGAAGAATACATTAAGGAATTATACAGCAAACAGGCAGGAGCGGCAAAAATAGAACTGGAAAATGAGGAAAATATTGAAGAAGACAACATAGGACCAACTATTATAGAGAGCGAAGTAGAAAAGGCGATAGTGGAACTAAAGAAGGGGAAGGCCACGGGCAGCGATGGAATACCGGCTGAGATATTTAAAGTCACAGGATCAGAAGGACTAAAAGCGATCACGAAATTAATTAATAAGATTTACGACACGGGAGAGTGGCCTCAGGATTTCCTAGAAGTAACAATGATCCCACTAAAGAAGAAGCCAAAGGCAATGCAGGTTAAAGATTACAGAACGATAAGCCTTCTGTCACACACATCGACGATCATCACGAGGATTCTTAATAAAAGGCTGCAGAAAAAGGCAGAAGAAATAATAGGGGAAGATCAATTCGATTTCAGAAAAGGACGAGGAACTAGATATGCTATAGGAGTAGTTAGAATCATATCAGAAAGGGCAATAGAATACAGTCAAGATATCTGCGCATGTTTCGTAGACTGGCAGAAGGCCTTTGATAGAGTAAATTTGGTAAAGTTGATGAAGATATTAAAGGATATAGGTGTAGACTGGAAAGACAGGAGACTGAATAGGAATCTATATGAGAATCAAGTTGTAAAGGACAGGTTTGAGAATGTGGACACCTGCGGAATAAATATCGGTAGAGGAGTAAGACAAGGCTGCTGCCTGTCGCCAACCCTATTCAATATATATGGAGAAAGTCTAATGCAAGAAGCTTTAGAATGCACAGGGGATTTCAAAATTGGAGGAAGGATTATAAGAACAGTAAAATACGCAGATGATCAAGTACTTCTAGCAAGAAAGGAAGAGAAGCTACAAAAAATGATAAATAGACTAGTGTTAACAGGTAGAATATACGGTACGGAAATAAATACAGAAAAATCTAAGGTCATTCGAATATCGGGTAAAGAAGAGAATCTGAACATAACTATTGGGGGAAAGCCATTAGAACAAGTTTCAGAATATAAATACCTTGGAAGTATCATAACACGAGAGGCAAAATGTACGGATGAGATCAAAACTAGAATAGGAAAAGCAAAAGCGGCTTTCAGGAGAAAGAAACAACTACTTACAGGGAATATAAGGGAAGATATCCGCAAGAAGTTGATAAAATGCTACATATGGAGTATAGCATTGTATGGGGCAGAAACATGGACGCTAAGGAAAAATGACACCAAATACTTGGAAAGCTTTGAAATGTGTACTTGGAGGAGAATGTTGAAGATAAAATGGACAGATAGGATGAAAAACGATGAAGTGCTACGAAGAATAGGAGAGAAGCGAATGATTATACAGACTATCAGAAAGAGGAAGGCTAACTGTGTTGGACATTACCTGAGGAGAGAGAGTATGATTAAAAACGTGTTAGAAGGAAAACTACATGGGAAAAGGGAAAGAGGTAGGAAAAGGTTTCAGCTGATAGACGATTTGAAAGGGAAAGGGAGTTATCAAGATATAAAGAGGACAGCGGAAAATAGGAGTATATGGAGAACCAGGTTTAACCAAGAATAATCACGGACCTGTCTACGGACAGACTACCTATGATGATGATATATATATATATATATATATATAAAGACCCGATATGGACTATTACATAACACAAAGAGTGCTCCTGCAAGTGGACTTACGCAAGATTTCTGAGAGGTACATCTGAAAGGTTATATCTATTGCAGTATTGTGTAACATTGACCAATGGATGCTGCATCACAATTTTCAATACTAAGTATCTACAATTCAAAATTCGATTCAAATAAGTTTAAAATTTAAACTAATTTAATGATGAGTGTACCTATGTTTAGCATTTTGATATAATTCGATTTTTCAGATCTTGGTAGCGACCCCAAAATATTACTCAAGACTAACCTTATATATATATATATATATATATATATATATATATATATATATATATATATATATATATATATGCACATTTACCACCAAACTCGGTAAATGTAAGTTTCAGTTTCCAGAGATACGTATTATTCGTACATTTTCTGGTTAATGTGTACTTTTAGCGATGTTCCTTGGTAAATGTGGAAATGACTAAAAATTAATTAATAATTACGTTGGTTTATAACAAAAATCATCGAAGGTTCGGCTTGGTATTTATTAAGAGAAACGCTTCCCTACCCGAGGGGGGTAGGAGGAATCAAAACACATCGACTAATGTACCCAACCCGGTGGGGCCGTGTCAAATTTCCTCCATGTTCAAATATAGTTTAGTTGGTTGTGCACATTTACTCGGAAATTCACACATTTACCCGACAACGCACATTTTCCGTACTTCTAAACTGCACTAGATGTTCGCGACGCCGTCATGTTGTGGCCTGTATTGCGACGTTTATCCACATTTACCAGTGTCTCTAGGTAAATGTGTACATTTCCCAAATCTAATCGCTAAATGGATGTTCTACTTAAATTTATCGAACTTGGTGGTAAATGTACACATTAACCGGGAAATATACACATTTACCTAGTCATATATATATATATATATATATATATATATATATATATATATATCCATACCTTCAATAGCTGCTTCACAGTAAAAACCATTCGTGTTCTTCCAAGTAGTTTCCCCGCGCCACAACTCCGTCAATGGGAACTTGCCCGTATTGACATCCTCCGCTCACTCTCCTCACCAGGTTTAAACCTTTATTAACACCCCCACCCCAATCACCCCTCTTTCCCCTTTCCCTCTTTTTCCGAACCCGTACCTCCAGTGTTACGCTTACTTTTAGTGTTTGTTGTTCTCTCGCTGAAGAAAGGCGTGTGTGGCCCGAATACTTCCAATTACTAGTCTTCCTCTATCGCTGTGGACGTCTACAACCGGATGGTAAGAATTCACTGGCTCCTTCCTATCCCTCTCAACCTCTCGTTGCTTTTATTATATTATATTATCTCTTTTTCCATATCGTTATATTATATTACTCCTTCCCTCTATTTTATTCACACTATCCACTCCCTACAAAACTTGTCTATATTCTTTCATTTCTCTTTAGAGTTTATTTCCTCTTGATCTCACTATGCAAGACTGTCTACGCTTCCCCCGCCACCTATATAAATTCACATCCCTCTCCTGCCAAATTAGGTTTCTTGATTCTTGCCTAGTGCTCGGATTCTCTCCCAACGGTCTCACAATCAAAATACCCCTATCAGGTCTTCTCCTTCAAATTCGGCCCAAAATTGCGGCACAACAACATTTATTTTCGATGTCCCTCACCCGCTCAGTTCTTCATGAATATGAATCCCTTGCTACCTTCCATTTAAATGTTGCTATATCCCTACAAGAACAAATCATTAAATCCTCACCTGCCTCCCACGAGGACATTGTAAGTGCGCGGAAAGACGCGGACAGAAACAAACTAAGCCAAGAGACCCGACTCATGAGGAAACTTCCCTGCCTTTGCGTGAAGCATTTCCAGATGGGCCTTCCCCTTCCTTTTACCCCTCCCGACCAGGGGAACACAACCCACCCTCCACCTCCCCTTCTCGAGCAGAAGCCCAGCTTGGCCGACCTTCTCGGAATTCTCACCCCTCCCCCTCTATACAAAGTAAAACTCACACCAAGGTGCTGCGATTCTTTACTGCAACATTCTGTCAAAACACCGTGCCACTCTTTACGCTATTTTGACAAGGAGGACATTGTAAATCTCTCCACACATGACCTTAACCCCGCAGAAGGCAAATTTCTCTCCCTGGGACTCTCCTTTTCTCCCACCCCGAAGTTCGATCATTTCCACCTTCTAGCGGACACTCAATCCTATGCCCGTTCCCTTCGTCTGAAACTAACCTTCAATACAACTGCATTCCCTAATCCACCCACTCCCATCAACTAATTCGAGCTCCTTTCCCTATCCAAACCTCCAGCCCAATCCGTACCTTCTACTCTCCCCCTCACACCACCCCGTTGAGCTTTACATTTCTTATATTTCCAACTCTATCTCTCACTCGGACTTCCCGAAATCTCTCGATCACCACGATAATCTTTCCAGAGACCAAAGACACGCTTTATCCCGACTTAGGTCAAATAACAATATTATGATTTTACCCGCAGATAAGGGCTCTACCTTGGTAATCCTTGATAGAGAGGATATCAACCAAGAGGCTCTTCGTCAACTCTCGGACCAATCATCCTACCACCCCCTCACCTCCAATCCCACTAACTGCCACGCCTCCGATATTTCCACTTTCCTTCACACAGCGGAAACACATGGACTTTCCGAGAATGTAGTCGCTCTACTGGTGCTCCCTAACCACCGAACTTCCAACTTTTACATCCTTCCCAAAATCTATAAAACCGGTAATCCAGGTGGCCCGATCGTCGCAAGCTTCGATTCGCCAACTGAGCGAATCTCCGCCTTCGTCGATCACCCCCTAAAGCTAGGGTTATCATATTCTAAAGTCCCAAAACCAGGACATATCTAGTTTTGAAGAGACTAAAATGGGGACCAAATCGGGACGTTGCTTATAAAAGCTAACTTGTACTAATGGTGTACAGTTATTTTATTCTTTTGTTGTAATTACAAAATGAACCTATTACTTGCTTTTGTGGCGATGGGTTTTAATACAAAACTCTGGAGTACCGAGTTCGAATCTCGTTACCAGTGAAGTACCTGAACTCTTCTTGTCCCGCCAAGTAATTCCTCGGGGGCCCCGGGAAAACTTGAATAATAACGGATGATGTCTGTCATCCGGTACCATGGTTCTGAATGTGTTTAAAGTCATTGGGCAGTGATAGTTGCACGGTTCCGCCGTACAAAATAACATGATTTCTTTAGTTCATTTAAATATATAACACTTGAAATGAAGCAACAGAGTTACATTTTGACGGTTTCTTTAAAAATGCTAATTATACACAATAACATTTTAGTATAAAATATAAGTAGATCAAATTGTCATTTTAATCGGGTGGAAACTGCATGCTTTCCGATGCACGATATTTCGGAGAAGTAGAATCTTTCAATGGAATCTTTTTTCAATGGAATCTTTTCCTATTGGCTAGCTTTGGGTTCCACTTTGGTCCTGGGCTCCTGCTAGGCGGGGGCGTCTGCTACGCCCCTGCTTGTTACTTAAGTCGATCGTTAAAGTTATAAAGGGCTGTAAACTGGCTGCTTTTTCGAATATAAATAAAGATTTTAGTTGTTATTTATAAAGGAATTTCTGAAATTTAACTTGTAAAGAATATGTGGTAAATAAACTAATGGAAACATTGAAACCAGTGTTTAAGGAATAACAGAATTTAATAGCAAAAAATGTCCATTTTTGGGGTCTCACTTGAAAAAATAACAAAACATATATGTACTTGAAGTTATGTTGTATATTTATTTATTATAACAAATAAAAGCTAAGAAATGTCAACTACATAATTACAGAATACTGAATAAAAAGAACAAAAAACAGGATAGGGAATCAATCTTTGGAAAACCATTCATATTTTTCACTAGCATGAACCTTTACTAGAAAATCATTGTTATTTTTTATTTTTTCATAAAACTCACTATAATTTAAATCAAGATTGAATTTACAAAAAATAGTCCTTTTACTATTGATTCGGTCATTCAACCTCTTTCCTGACACCATATATTGTTTAGCATTGAGAATAATCTTTCAACAGGGCCAGAAGTACCTGGTAGACAGAAAACATACTCCATAAGACGGCTGAGGTTGGGCACAGAAATGTTCTGGTTCTTGAAATGAGTAATGAGTTGAACCCATTTTTCTTCATTACTTGCAGTCTTTGTATTCCAAATATCATAGTTTGAAGACCAAAATGTTTTAGCAAGCATTACTTCATCAAACAATTTATCTACGTTTATTACTGCATTTTCAAGCGTTTCATTAATTTTTGTAGCTGATGCTTCCATTTCGGCCCATGTAATATCACTGTTATTCATCCAGACAAAGTGTTCTCCTGCACCAAAACTAGTTTCCCACAACTCAATGTAAGCCAGACATCGAGTATAGAATTTTGTGAATTCATCCGTAATTAAACGAGAATCGAAGTCTACACTATCCTCTGCCGTCTTTAATAGTTTTTTTGCTCCTTGTGGTATAAAATTATTAACCCGTCTTTCTTCAAGGTGTGTTTTCAGTTTTTTAAGTTCTATAACAATGTCAGTGTCACTTGCTTTTGTTTTTTCCATAGCCAAGATTGTTTTGTTTAACAAGTCTAACTGTCCATGAACAAACCACAAATATATTTCTCCACATTTACTTTCAAAGAACTTTTTTATCATCAATGGGCAATGTTCCTGAGAATAAAAATACGACTTTAGCCCGTCGTAAATCTGGAGGATTCTTTCAATAGCGGGCAATAGTGAGAGAAATCTTGTATTTCCATGAATTAGAGTTTTTTTATACTCGATGTCTGCAAATTCACAGAATGCTTTTAGTTGAGTAACACGCACAGTGTATATATAAAAATACTTATAAATTTTGACTACAAGAGCTTCTACTTCAATAGATAGGGCATCAACTGCAATTTGGAGACAGTTATGGACAATATGGGCACCACAACCAATACCCACAATATGATTTCCCATTTCCTTTTTTAATCGACTATAAACATTGTTTTCACCTTTTCTTTTTACGCCTCCAAAATTAGTGTTGCAATTATCGCCACAAAAACCAACAACTTTTTTGGATAAATTATTTCTTCTAATTACTGATGACAAACAATTTGTCAATATTTCTGATGTTTCGCCAGGAACTGATTGAAAGTCTAAAAGCTTGACATTTATTACTTTTTCTGGTAAAAATATCGTACAACGAAAGGTATAATTTTGATTTCTTTTCTGTTAGATGCATCAATTGTAATACACAGAAAATTAGACTGACTTAAGTCTTCACGAAGTTCATCGATTGCCATTGGTTTAATAATATTTAGAATGATAGCCTCACACTTAGATCTGGCTAGACCAAACTTTGGTTCAAACAACTTAGAAATTAACTTGGACTAGCAGTCAGTTGTTTTGTAGCTTAAATTGTAAACGGCAGTATGAAATGCAAAAGTTGCTTCTTTGGAAGCAATTAATAAATGTTTTTCAACTGGTTCAGTGCTTTTAAATAATGGCAGAAGGGATGAAGTACTACCAGCTGCAACCAAACTAGCTTTATGTTAGGCACATTGTAGATGTCCTTTTATGTCAGAACGTCCACAATGAGAAACTGAGAATTCTGAGAAACATTGTGTACACTTAACCCTATCAGATTGCCCACAAACTTTTTTCAAAAACGGATATTCTTTTTGTAATTCATCGTTAAATTTACAGCTTCTTTTCGGCATTAGATTAACTGAAATAAAAGGGCAAAATATTTCATAACAACTCACGCAAATATACTACAATGGCAGAATAAATTCGAAAATTCAATCATTGTAGACCACTTATTTAAACAATATTATAGAAAATTAATATAGAAACGAGCTAGAGAGAATATATGGAAGTAGAAGCATTATGAAAGCTATAAGAAAGAGGAAAGCGAATTGGAAGGGTAAAATTTAAGAAAGGATTGTTTGCAGAAAAGAATAATAGAAGAAAAGATTGAGAGAAAAAGAGGAAGAGGAAGATATAATATGAAGGCAGACCTAATGATGGGAAGGAATTATGAAGAGCTGAGGGAGGCTGCGCAGGACCGGGCAACATGGAGAGAGCAGTTTAAATGAAACCTGTCCAAGGACAGATTCACCAAAGAAGAAGAAGAAGAAACGTATATAAATTAATCTATAATATAATAAAAATACTATGAACATTGTAAATAAATATGTTAATGATTAAAATCATACAAAGATTAAGATGAGTGGTTATTAATAAAAAAGAAAAGTGAAATAGTGATAGATCTTAAATACACATAAATTCCATAAGTAAACAAAAAATTAAAAGCATCTTAAAACGTCATATAAATGCCAAAAATGCTGAAAAAATTCATATACTTAAATTCGATAAAAGTGAATGTGCATAAAATTAGAAGTTAAAGTTGAAAATTCATAATCAAAAATTACAAGACGAATTTTAAGATAAAGTTCTCGACTCTAACAATTCACGTATCAGTTTAGAAGATATTAGGCTGTTCATTAGTTACTGGCTTGAGAGATATCTAAAAACTGCTAGGCGTGAATTGGATGGAGATCAATAAATAGTTGTTGAATGCTAGAATTTCTACAGAGAAGTTTGTATGGAGATTTTATTAATTTAAACAAGTGATCTCCCATAATAGAATTTAGCCAAGTAAAGAACAAATACTATAACCGCACCTACCTCTCAAATTTACAGCCACACGGAGCAGGCACCGAACTGATAATGAGATGGCGTAAATCAAATAATTGTAGACTGGTGTAAATTTCAGGAGAGAATTTTGAATGGAGATTTAATTAATTTAAACAAGCTGTCTCCCATAGTAGAATTTTGTTTAATAAAGCACAAATACTATAATTGCACCTACCTCTCAAAATCACAGCCACACGGAGCGTGCACTGTAATGAAAATGAGATGGAAAGAGTTTCTCGCTTAGTTCGGCTTCTAACACAGGGATTCAGCCAAGTGACAAACACTCAATAGTCAGTCAAGAGCGTCAAGAGTCTTCGAGGATGCGTGGTGGAGGAAAAACTGTCGAACCACTATAAGTGTTGCTCGATGCATTCCTCGCTTCGGTCGACACAACTGATAACATTTGATACAATGTTTTCGATATACACATTTCTCGCTTCGTATTTCTCCTTTTAGTGAACAGCGGGCCTAAACGAGACATTCCGGGACATTTCAGTGTCAGCTGTGACAAATTTGCTAACCGGACGGGACACCGGGACAGACCCTTTAAACTGGGACTGTCCCAGCCAAGCCGGGACGTATGGTAAGCCTACCTAAAGCCCCTAGTCCAACAGGTCCCCTCTTTCATCCAAGACAATAACTACTTTCTCCAACGCCTTGAAGCACTCCAGTACCCACTCCCACAAAACACCATCAAGGTTACCTTAGATGTTTGCTCACTTTACACTAATATACACCACACCGATGGACTCGCTGCTCTTCGAACCTGCTTTGACAACAGGTAAGGAGAAAAGAAACTTTCCACTGCCTTCCTCACTTCCCTGGCGGAAATGGTTCTCACCAAAAACAACTTCGCGTTTGGAGAGCACAATTTCATTCAAATTAAAGGAACCGCAATGGCACAGGGATGGCACCTCACTATCCGATTGTTGCGCCTTACTTCTTGAGGCTTTCCTTAATCGAGGATACCCTGCCGACTTAGTCCGCAATGAAATACATCGCGCCGTCTCCACCCCCTCCAGACATCCACCCATCTTGAACTCACCCACGAAGACAGAAGTCCCTCTGACTCTCACTACAACCTTTCACCCGAGGCTGCACGAAACCCTAAAAAAATCCTCGCGGCCGCCCATCCAATTTTCCACAGCACACCCACAACTACGCTACTTTTCCCTAAGCCCCCTATGATATCCTTCCGCCGACCTAGGAATCGTGGCGACCTGCTATGGCACAAGAAACTCTCCACCGGTCCTCCCCTTGTAACAGACCACGTTGCCTCACTTGTTCCATCTTAGATACTTCCTCCTCATTTACCAGCCCTGTTACCCAAATCTCCAATCCAATCTTATCCCGCAGCACGTGTACCTTTAAAAACGTTATATCCTCTTCGGACCCCGCGTGTTATACAGGACACACAAAACTTTAATCCCTCATTGTCTTATACTACATATTCAGCATATAGTTCTTTTTCAGGTCACTAGATGTCTCTTGATGTCCGTATATTTTAGAAGGCTTGTGAAACAAGAGACTCATGAAAATTAGCTGTGGTATCTTCATGGAAATGGCACTTCTCAGAAAGTCTGGTAAGTATATACACATATTGTAATATTTATAATATTTAATGCGTTTTTTTATAAATGACTTTGAAAATATCTCGTAAATGGTCATAAAAATATTTTGAAACTGATAAAATTCTTGTTTTTCACCTAGATATTGATATTCTTGACCTACGTGTGCCCTATGCTACACATTGGGTTGGAAGGTTGCATTGAGTTAACCAAAATAAATATTTTGGTACTATTGTTTTTATCATGATTTCCTTGTTATAGCAATTTAAACAAAGTAAATAATATTTTTCAGCTTCCTTATGGAAATATTTCATTTATTATTGTAAATCTCAATTTTAGGTTTGTCAGAGAGAAATTGAAATATCAATCATTGATGCCGATGGCAATATATCTGACTGTGAGTGTTTGTCCGATGATGAAGATGCTGTTACTGCATCACCGGAAAATGATGTGGAGAGAGAGCAGTCTGATGCTGAGTCTGACATCAGTGATAGTATCTCTGAGAGCAGTTTCCTCAGCCCTGTGACACCTCTCAGAAGAGTGATATGGAGGAGACAAGATGGGTTTCAACCAAACCCACCAACACCAATCTATGGAGAGGTAGCATGGAAAGAAAAAGAGTAATTTCCAATTGACTATTTAGAAAAGTATATCAGTGCTGATGTTTTTCAGTTGCTTAGTTCTTGCACCAACATTCGGTTTCTGAAGGATAAGTGTAAAACACTAAATACATCCCCGAAAGAAATGAAAATATTTGTTGGAGCTGATATCATCATGTCTTACCTAGGTTATCCTAGAATAAGAATGTACTGGGCACATAATACTAGTTTCCCTGATAGCCAACAAAATTAGCGGCAACAGATTTTTTTGCTAAGGGCAAATCTGAAACTAGTTGATAATGACAAAATTTTAGGTGTGCAGAAATGTAATAACAAGTATTGAAAGTTATCTCCATTAATTGAGTGTGTTAGGAATGGTTGCATATCAAATTCAAGGTCATCAATTTTGTCAGTGGATGAACAGATGGTACCTTTTTGGGGAAACCGATTCCGATTGTTTTCGCGGGAGGGGACGAGGTGTAGAGGAGAAGGGAGGTGAGGAGGATGTGTAAGAGGGAGGTAAAGGTGGGAAGAGGATTTAGAAACGTCTCTGGGGTCGCTGAGACGAATCGAGAAGGAACAAGCGGCAGAGAGAACGCTTCGTTTGCAAACTCCGCCAACATATGGGAGGGCAGTGATGTAGATCACTGGTGTCCTCATTATCCTATTCCATTAATTATGGATGTGAGATTGGCTTTCCAGGAGGAACTGGAAGACGAGGCATATAGGTTTGATAATGCTTTAGGTTGGCGATTGAATGTTTATGCGATCAAGTTCGAATGATCGATGCATATGTTTATTCCAAGGTTGAGAAGCAGGCTCAATCGATCAAATTAATGTAGCCAAACTCTAAATCATGTTATATTTTGAGATTATTTTATATTTAATTTTTTTTTTATGAGGCGGGTATAAGATATTTAATTGGCATAATACAAAGGAAAATGAATACAATTACCTATGACTTTGGACAGAAATAATATTTGTCAAATGGATAAAAAGAAGAACAAAGTAATTGACAATTTCTTACAATTTTCATATTAGAAAATTGGGGTTTTTTAATTTATTACTTTCATGCATAAAATACAAGACGCAAGTGAAAGTTCATTAGATTGTCTTACTTGTTTCATTTACTCAAAATCCATAATATATGTCATATATACGCATATCGGAGGTATTCTGATATCATATTTGGACCGAACTGTAATGTTTTATATATTTAATAGGTCGCTTCAATTTATAGGCCAATCAAGTTGTCGCGAATAATGATTCATCTCAAAACAAATGTGGTAGTTATTAGAGAGGCCAAGTGTTAGCAACGAAATAAGAAGGAAAAAATAAGTAGTAAAATACATTTGAAGTTTTATTTTTCGGATTTCGAAAACACATTTCTATCGAAAATATGCACTTAAGAAAACTGAAACTCCCATCAACACAGTGGAATTGGTAGAAGGAAATCCATTATTATTTAAAACCAGCATTGTAAAGGTTTTCGATCAAATCCTTTAAGCTACAGAGATCCACTTATATGTACAGACAGACTCTTATTTAGCGCCACCGCGTGTCCATCACTGTCATTCGCACTAAAAGGGGAGCGGTGGTAAATCGAGCTGAATGATATCTCTGTGTAACCATAAGATGGAAGTTTTTTTTCACAACGATTCATGGACGGAGTTTGAGGTTGGCACTACATAGGGGGGCGCTTAATCGGGATCTGACTATGTGTGCATATATATATATATATATATATATATATATATATATATATATATATATATATATATATCAACTTAAGGAAAAGAAAAGATAGTGATGAGGTTGGCAACAAGGTGTTGAAGACAGCACAGCGGAATCTTACCAAGTTGTCAGGCTGCTGGGGGCGTCGAAGAGACAGAAAACACGCACAGAATAAAACATACGAAAGGTTATCAGTCCTATGCCCTTGTTCAACGATGGAAATAGAGTAACTGAAAGTGACACACAGTGCGGGGAATGGCAGGGTAATGTGGGAAGGGTGATGATTGGAGGAGGCGCGGAGTGGGAAGAATGGATAGCCAATAAGGAGGGAGTAAGGTAAGGTAAAGCGCGAATAGCTACAAGGTAACTGAGGAGACATTGTAAGGGGAATAATAGCTTTAGCGGAAGTTGAAGCCAGGCGGGAGAAAGAGTCAAGAAGATGTATATGGGCTAGTTCCCAATGTCAGAGAAGGGGGCCAGGAGTGTCATTGGGTAGGGCGCGAATAACACTTACATAGTAGCAACTATTGAAGGGGACATTGTGGGCATTGGCGTGTAATGCAACTGGGAGGGGGCGTCTGAGAGAGTGTGTATATATATATATATAACAGCTTACAGAAAAGGAAAGGTAAAATGGATATATGGATGTCAACAAGGTGTTGGGATGAGGAAACCCAGTGAACACTCACCAATCAGACGACTTCAGGTTGGCGAGGCCCCGGGGATGTCGAAGCGACACACGTAAAGGAACACAAAAACACAGAAACATCACAAACGTAGAAGCTTTCGGAATTATTACTTCATCAGCTACAGAGAGAGTTCCTTTACGTGTGTCGCTTCGACATCCCCGGGGCCTCGCCAACCTGAAGTCGTCTGATTGGTGAGTGTTCACTGGGTTTCCTCATCCCAACACCTTGTTAGCATCCATATATCCATTTTACCTTTCCTTTTCCGTAAGCTGTTATATATATATATATATATATTTATATATATATATATATATATATATATATATATATATATATATATATACTACAGGCAGCCGCCGAGTTACGTCCTGGTTGTGCTTCAAAGGTTTGTTCGTAAGAATTTTTTCGGAACACGGAAAATAATCATCCTGACACACAATTGTATAATTGTTGGTCAGGTTCCCAAACAAAATAATGAGAGACTATTTTATCCTTTACTAAGTAAAATGATGTATCTTTATGATGAATAACAGTTGAAAACATACCTTTTGTAATAGGTACCATTAATTAAGCAAAAAATTATAAATATCAAATTGAATAGAAAATAATATTTAATTATCTTGAATGCTAGTGTCGTTTAACTTATTAGAAGTGGCGCTTCTTGAGGAGAAGTAGCTTTATATAGATGAAGTCGATGAAGTAGAAATAATAGTTTCTGGTGATGTAGAAGGCTTATGTGAAATCATAGAATCGTAGATCTTGATGTAACTGGCTCATTTAGTACACTCTAATTTAAATACGTTTCTATTGAAGTTTGGACAGTAGCTTTTTTGTTTGGATGATATATTTATTTTCAACATGTAAAGGCATTTGAGACATCTCTGGGAACTGAGCCAAATCTTGCACAAACTGTGTCTTACTCCTCAAGAAATGCCAAGCCGCCTTAAATAACGTGAGGTCACAGCCATTTTTTGGTATAAATGTTATGAGTGGAGGTGTCTATTATTATATCATATTATTATGATTAACAACTTCAGGAGATTGTATAAAATAGATACAAAATACATATCCAAAATATATCTTTTCATTATCAAAACTATCATTATTACACAGACAATTATAAGGAAATCCCAAAATATACCCAAATTTTTTATTTAAATTTAAAACATCCGGTCGAAAGATAGAAAGGCATTTTATTTTGGCATTTCCATCGTTCATTAAGTTGTGAACTTACGATACCCACCTTCGAAAGAACTCCAATCCTCTCCTTTGTGACCCATCTCCGTCGCCTCTACAGGCACGAGGGCAGCAAGCGGCTATAATGGGGCGCTCTTTTTTCTGCGGTGTAAATCATGCGAGGTCTTTAAGAAGTGGCAGGAGAGGTGAAAGGGGAGCGAAGTGATGAAAAAGGATGAAGGGAGAGTGGTGAGAGGAATTGATTTGAAGAGGGGAGGAGCGAATGGGAGGGTCGAATGGAAAGAGAGGAGGGAAGGGAGTGAAAGGGAGGGGGCAGAGCGTAAGGAGGTATGGTAAGTGGGGCGAAGAAGGTGGGCGACGGGGGTGGGAGAAAAGGGTGCACAAATGGGGTGGGCGAATGGGATGGGCGAATGGGGTGGGCGAAGGGGGTGGGCGAAGGGGGTGGGAGAAGGGCGTAGGAGAATGAAGTGGGCGAAGGTGGTGGGTGAAGGGGATGGGCAAAGAGAGTTGGTGAAGGGAATGGATGAAGGGGGTTGGCGAGGAGGTGGGCTAAGGGGGTGGGCGCAGGGGTTGGGCGAAGGAGGTGGGCGAATGGGGTTTGCGAAGGGGTTGGGCGAAGGGGGTGGGTGAAGAGTTTGGGCTTGTGTTAGGGAGAAGACAGTGTGTGGTGGTGATTCACCTGGGTCAAATGATGTTAAGACTGCAAAGTCAGATGATCATGTTGTGGGGTTAATTTTGGATTTTAGTACTGCTGCCAAAAGGAAATTCAGGGGTGCCAAGATTGTGATTAGTGAAGTAAATAGAAGAGGTGATATGGACAATATGATAATAGGCAATAAATGAATGGATAGCTGGGTGTGCAGTAAACGGACTGTTTTTTGTTGATACTAATTGCTCGATTTGTGAGGGAGAATTGGGTGTGATAGGCTGTATTTGAACAGAAGAGGTTCCTTCAAGTTCTGCAGACTTGTATCAGTGTTGTAAAATTCTTCATCCAGCAGGAAAACTAGGACGGGGATTTGGAGGTATTTCTGTGGACTCTAGCACTCACGAGTGTAAAATTAAGGGCTTAAAGATTATTCAGGCAAATTTCCGTAGCAATAAAAACAAGCTGGTGGAATTTCAGACCTGAATTTAGGTTTGTATACCAGATATCGTGGTAATCACGGAATTTTGGTTGAGAAAGGAAATATATTCTAATATAATTTTTCCGGAGGAATTTATAATGTAAAGGAAGGATACAGATGAAATTGGAAGTGGTGTATTTATTGATGTAAATAGAGGGCTATTAAGCAAGCTGAAATTGATGAGGGACGACTGTAAAATGCTATGCATTTAAACTACTTAATAGAAATCATAAAAAACAATGGATATTATAGGAGAATATAGGAAACTTAACGATGACATATTTATGTTGGAGGGTCTGGCAGATATTTGCTCGGAAAGACCAGATAGTTACACCCTAATAGTGGGGGATATAAACCTCCCGGGCGTTCAGTGAAATGGGATCGTAGTGTGGGATAGGAGGGTCCAAAGCATTTCTAATCGTCTAACGTAGGGGTTATTAATGGGAGGTGTCCGCACTCCATGGGGGTGTGGGAAGGAAGTCCAGCTGTTGCTGGAGGAACGTTGCCTTCCAGATTCGTAGCGCCTACTTACAAAAATGAAATGGGAGATCTAGGAAAACCAGTGCAACCTAAAAAATTCCTACCGCACAACTGCTGACATGAGTATCACCATGTGGTTAATCCCTTTGCTGGGAAATTGCGACGAGGGTAACCGAACAAATAAGAGGCGTTGGAGCAATACAGTAGCGTAGGCCTATGGCATCCATGTCGCCGATTGTTCCTTCCCTACACCAAATGAACCTTGCTTGTCTCCGAGAAATACCAAACAGTGCGAGAACGCGAGAAGAGAGTCAAGAGGCGGTCTAAAATATCATAAAAAATACACCAACGCAGAGGCGAACGAGAGGGTATGAGGGTCAAGTGGTAAATTGCACTGCTGTGAACCCTCAGCCTCCAAACCGGACTCTACGTGTATGGCCCGCTTTAGAAAGATGCTTTCTTTTAACTTCCGAGAAGGGATTCTCAAAGCATTTGTTTCGTTAAGGAAAGTGGGGAATCTAGGAGTCATTTATGATCCATATTTATTTCCTAGATGATCACCCTCTCCTTCGGTCAGTATTTCATTGCTTTTTGCCGAAGATAGTCGAGTTCTTCTGTTTCAGGCTCTGCATTTATTAACATAAAACATAAAATCGTATATTATTGTGTATTTAATTTTCTATTATGAGAATTTCCTTTTTGTTTGTGTTAAGACGTGCTTGTAATAATTATTGTATGAATTGAATAATGTTTCATAAACCATAGTTTTTGCTAATACATAAATTAATCTGCTGCAGCCTTGGTTTAAATATTTTGGAAAAGCCGAAAAAAAGGAATTACGATGAATCATACGTATCTTTCGGCTTCATATTCATCGAACGCCAAAGCATACAGAAAACGCAATGCTTTTTATGTGGGAAAATTATTTGCTACGATAACATGAAGCCATCGAAACTGAAAGAGCACCTTTCTTCCAATCACCCTGAGTATGTCTCGGAAAGTCTTGAGGTATTTCGACAGAAGAAAGCTCGATTTGAGACATCAGCAACTTTGCCGAAACTTGGATTTGCTCCTACGTAAAAACCTTGGCTAGATGCATCATACAAGGTCGCATTTTGTATTGCGAATAACAAGAAGCCACACAATAATTCAGAGACATTATTCAAGCCTTATGCCTTGTAGAGAGTTGAGTTGGTGTTTGGAAAAGAACAGCGGAAAAGATTGAAGCTGTTCTCTTGTCAAATGACGTTATTCGTTCTCGAATTGCCGAATTGTCTTCGAATATTCTTAAACAAGTCATGCATGAATTAGAAGCGATCCCCTATCAGTTCAGCATGCAATGGGATGAGACTACAGATGTTCCACAGTGCAGTCAGCGTCTTGTTTTTATTCGGTATATGCACGCTGGTATCCTAAAAGAAGAATTTCTCTTTAACAAGCCTATTCTAAGAACCACCAAGGCCTCAGACATTCCTGAAATTGTGAAAGGTTTCTTTGCCAAGCAAGAGTTTGATTGGAAGAAACACCTCGGTTTAATACGCACCGATGGAGCACCTTCCATGCTAGCAATTAAATCTGGATTTACCGCACTGGTAACTTACTGCTTCCTACACCGTCATGCTCTGGCTTCCAAGTCCCTTCCAGAAACTCTGAAGGATATTTTGTCAATAGCAGCGCAAGTAGTCATCTTCATTCATGCCAGAGCCTTGAACCATCGCCTGTTCAAGCAGTTTTGCAAAGAAATGGGGGAAGAACACGAAGCTCTAACTCCGCTGGCTTTCCAGAGGTCATGTTTTAAAACGTTTGGTGGAACTTCGTGTTGAAATCTCACTTTTTTTGAGAGCGAAAAAAATCCCTTTTCCGAGCGGATTGAAAGCAAGGATTTCATTCTTAGCTTGGCATGTATATTCTTTCATCTAAACAACACAAATATGTCCATTCAAGGCAAGTCTGTGACCATCATGGACGCTGCTGAAAAACTGAATGCATTTCTGGGTAAACTTTCCCTTTGGCAGAGATGAGTGCAAAACGGACATTAGGCCAGCTGTCTGAATCTTGAGGAAGTACTTTTTGAGGCAAACATCAAAGGTGATAAAATATTACCATTAAGCTTCCAGGAAGAAATCTGCAATCATTTGGAGACCCTTAAAACAACATTGAATGGTTATTTAATCTAAGAGGGAATGAAAATCTACACAGATTGGCAATCCTTTTCTTGCTAATATTGATGACATTGAAGATTTTGACTTAGAAAAGGATGACTTAATCGATTTAAGAGCAAATGAATTGTTGAAAAGTGAGTTTGAAGCAAGGACTCTTGCTGAATTCTGATGCTCTTTGGCTCATGCTGATCCGCAGATTGTGAAGCAAGCTTTATCAGCCATTGTTCCCTATGTTACAACAAACCTATGTGAGCCAGGTTTTTCAAAATTGGTGGCCATGAAGACAAAGAACCGAAACAGACTTGATGCTGCAGATGACATGCGAGTTGCTCTGTCCAAAACTGTTTCGCAATTTCAAGCTTTGGTTGATGCCAAACAACAACGGTCTCATTAAAATTTTAGGAAAATAAGTTGATTTATAAAGACAGTATTTATTTTCGATATTTTTTTGAAATTATCTATATTAAATTCAAAATATATTACAGGTAAATATTTTTAAAAATTTCTGTGTGCATTAAAAATTTTATGTTATGCAATTAGTGAATTCGTACTGGGTTTTTCAACTGCATTATATTCTTATTGTGACCTTAATTGAGGAAATATTGATTTGAAAGTACAATAATGTAATAAATATATTTGATTATATCATTATATATATAGACGTTTCTTACAGAACAGGAGATAACATATAACATCTAGGAGGATACTAACGTTTAGACACTTCAAGTTGAGCTAGAGATTCGACATTTATTTCTTACGCAGGATTTTGTGGAAAACCGACGAGAAAAATCTTGAAAAACTGAAAAAATGCGGCCGCTAAAAATCGTAATTGTATAGACAAATTTTCAAGGTTTATAAATTTCTGCATGTGCTACGGAGTTAAATTTTTTTTATAAGTAGAATTCGTAAAAAAACGAAATAGCTATTATACAAATTTTGATATCTTAATTTGTTTGGCAGTAAAAAATTATTAAAATTTAAAGAAATAGATAACTGTTTAGACATTGCGGGATGAGCTAGGAATCTGAAATTTTCATGTTATGTACAAAGTAGTGCATTTCCACAAATAAACATTTGAATCTCTCCATAAACATATTGCGGCGGCCGTTAAAAATGTTGAAATTTTAACAATTGGAAAAATATTATTTCACTTCTAGAAGTACTACAACTTTTAAATTTGGCAGAAATGTGTAGCATTAGTACCCCAAAATGGAGAAAATATAAAATTCCGAAAATTGCAAAGTTTTGGGATTTTTTTAATCTATTATTTTTATATAAGGGAGAAACGAAAATCGCTCTGGAGGTGAAATATTTAGAATGAAAAAAATATTTGTAATGATGAAATATGAAAAATGAATGTTTTTTATGTTGAGATGATAGTCTTGCAGAATGCAAGCACCAATTACTAGTCATTATAAATAGACGTTTCTTACAGAGGAGGCTATAACAGAAAACATTTATTTAATTAAAAAAGGTCCATAAACAGCCAAATTTTATAGGAGGACACAAATAATTAGGCACTTCCAGATGAGCTGGAGATTCGAAATTTTTTCTTAGGAAGGAGTTTGTGCAAAACCGACTAGAAAAAACGAAAATCTTAAATAACTTCAACAATGCGCCCGCTTAAAATTTTCAATTGTTTAAAAAAATTTCAAGGTTTATGTATTTTCGCATGTGCTACGTAGCTGAAATTTTTTAAATAAGTATAATTCGTAAAAAAACAAAATAACTATTTTAAAAATTTTGATATTTTGATTTGTTTTGATGTTAATAATTCTTAAAATTTCAACAAATAGATAATGGTTTTGGTACTACGGAATGAGTTAGGAAGCTGAAACTTTCAATTAATTTACAGAATAGCGCATGTGCACAAATAAACATTTTAATCTCTCCATTATTATATATCGGCGGCCGTTAAAAATGTTTAAAATTTAAACAATTAGAAAAATATTTTTTTACTTCTAGAAGTGCTACAACTTTAAAATTTGGCATAAATGTGTAGCATTAGTACTCCATAATGGAGAAAGTATTAAATTCTTTAAATTACACAGTTTGGGGATTTTTAGACTTTTATTTTTACATAAGGGAAAAACGAAAATCGCTGCGGAGGTGAAATCTTTAAAATTAAAAATATATTTGTAATGATGAAATATCTGCCTGAGTAATGAATGTTATTTCAAGGTGAGATGATATGCTTGCAGAATGCAAGCGCCAACTACTAGTCATTATATATAGACGTTCCATAATGAGGAGGATATAACATACATATGACATACATATAGGAGGATACTAATGTTTAGGCGCTTCCAGATGAGGTGGAGATTCGAAATTTTGTGAAAAATCGTCTAGAAAAAAAGAAAATCTTGAAATAGTGCATCAAAGCGGCCGCTAAAAATTCGCAATTTTTTAAACAAATATTCAAGGCTTATGTATTTCTGATTGAGCTACTGAATTTTTTTAGAGGTAGGATTTGTAAAAAAACAAAATAGCGATTATAGAAATTATGATATTTTAATTTGTTTGGCATTTAAAAATAATTAAAATTTTACAAATAGGCAAATTTTTAGACTACTCTTCAAGTTGGGGAGCTGAAATTATAAAATTATTTATTGTTTAATATATATAAACGAATAAACATTTCATTGCATCCATGAAATCGTAATTACGCCCGTTAAAAATTATTAAAATTTAAACTCTTTGATGTTATTTCACTTCTAATTGAGCTATAAATATAAAATTTGGCAGAAATGTGTGGCATTATTAAATCAATGTGGGGAAAGTATAATATTCTTGAAATTGCACAAATTAGGGATTGTTTTACTCCGTTATTTTTCCATAATGAAAAAACGAAAACCGGTTCAGAGGAGAAATCTTTAGAATTAAAGAAATATTTCTCATGATAAAATGTCTCTCTGAAAAATTAATATTTTTTCAAGGTGAAATGAAATGCTTGCAGTATGCAAGCACCTTCTACTAGTCATTTTATATAGACGTTACAGAAAATGAGGATATAACACCTATTTTATACATATGGGATGATACTAATGTTTAGAAACTTTCAGATGAACTGGAGATTCGAAATTTTTTTCTTAAGTAGGATTTTTTGCAAAACCGACTAGAAAAAACGAAAATCATCAAAATGTTCAAGGTTTATGTATTTCTGAATGAGCTACGGATCTGAAATTTTTTAGAGGTAGGATTTGCAAAGTAAATAAATAGGGATTATAGAAATTTTTATATTTTTATTTGTTAGGCAGTTAAAAATTCTTAAAATTTAAAAATTTGGTAAATGTTTAGACACTACGCGGCGAGTTAGGGAGCTGAAATTTTTAAATTATTTAGAATTTTGATTATATAAATGAATAAGTATTTCAATGTTTCCATGAATTTATTATTGCGGCCCTTATAAATTATTTAATTTTAAACATCTAGAAAAATATAATTTCACTTCTAATGTGCTATAAATTTAAAATTTTCAGAAATGTGTGGCATTACTAACCCAATGTGGGAAAAGTATAATATTCCTAAAATTGTAAAAATTAGTGATGGTTTAACACTATTATTGTTCCATAATGAAAAAACGAAAACCGATCCCTAGGAGAAATATTTAGAATTAAAGAAATATTACTTTTGATGAAATATCTCTCTGAAAAATTAAGGTTTTTTCAAGGTGAGATGAAATGCAAGCACCTTCTTCTAGTACACTATATGTTTCATAATTAATTAAACCTAAAACACAAACAAAATTAATAACTATCAAAAATGTTTTGGTGGGGTGCGGGCCTGTAAAATGTAAGAACCCCTGGTCTAACGCAAGAGGAGAAGTTCACGCATTTGGAAAACAAGACAACAAAGGGAGAAAATATGCTCGATGTCTTTCTTTTAAGGCCGTTTAAACCATGCATACGCCCTGAGATCATACCAGGTCTAAGGTACTAGAGCAATTGCGTCCCTGGACATTCGCGTCTCTGGATGATTGCGTCCTGGACAACAAACTTTTCTATTTATCGTTAAGAAAAATGATAAAGAAAATGAAAATGCTTTATTAAACCACATTATAAAAAAACGACTGAATTAAAAAGATACCAACATTAAAATCTATGCATACTGTAAGCGATTCCTCTTAATAATTATTCCCTGTCAGATGTTAGCATGCTGTTCAGAAACAGTCAGATGATTAATTGTAATGCCTTTATCAAGTTTTCGGTATTTATTTCAACGAAATTAAGTTCACACAATAATCACATATATTATATATATATATATGTGATATATATTATAAAATGACATAGTTTGACCGGATCGGCTTAGCAGAGGTGCCACAATTGCAATGTTAATCTTTTCGGAAATTATGCTTTTAGGAGGAATTGGCCAAAGCGATTTTAACGAAATTTCGTATGAAGGAAGTCTGCGACATAAAAAAACAAAATCTAGATTTTTATTATAGATATAGAAAGCAAGGCTGCCACAATACAAGGAAAATTATTTTATGCGTATTTGTGTTGAACTGCCCACAACAATTTTAACCAAATTTAATATTTATAATTCAAATATATATATATATATATATATATATATATATATATATATATATATATATGTGTGTGTGTGTGTGTGTGTTAAAATAATATCAACGAAACAACGAAAAAATGAGTATTTCTTTATTTTCGTTACCGTCGTGTTACTCGTCAAACCAAAATATTGTTTAAACTTCAAAACAGCATCGAAATTTTGTGATTGTCGATAAATTGTTTAAAATTTATTACCGTCGTAATATTCGTCGCAACCAGGGTATTCTAATAGGATAAGGGGTGAGTTGGGGATAGGGCCTGAGTCACTGTTCATAATATTGTTTTGATGTATGTGAATGATATTACTTTGCATGCTTGTTTACAGATTTGAGAAGTTTTAAATTGTCCTTTGCAATCGGGTGGTGGTTCTCGTAAATATTCCTCATTAAATCGCTGATTTCCATGAAAAAAACTTCATAAATACGTCCTTTTGCTGATGACAGCATAATATATAGGAGGATAAAAATTCAAGATGATAGGAGCAGCTAACAAGATGACTTAGAGAAAGTGGCTACCTGGACATCAATTAATAAAATGGACATAAAAGTCGGGAAAACTAAACTCATACCTTTACTAAAAAAAGACATAAGGAATGAAGTCAATACGAGCTAATGGGTGACGACATTCCTAATAGTGAGTACTGTTAATATTTAGGAATAAATACCTAAGCAAATTCTGGGTGAGGACAGCATATCGATTATGTTGCGGGAAAGGCATATAAATCCTTATATTGGATGACGAGGAACTTCAAGGGTAGCGGCAAAAACCACAAAGAAATTAGCGTATAAATCCATTATAAGACCAATATTGGAATTTTCAGCGAATATATGGGGGATCTGTACGAAGTGGGGCTGAAAAAAGTTTGAAAAGGTACAAAGGAAGGCTGCCAGATACGTGCTGGGGAAGCAAAAGAAGACCGAAAGTCTAGCAGAAATGATAAATTCTCAGTTGGGAAACATTGGAAAATAGAATGAAACTAAATAGGATATGTGGGATATTTAATATATTAAATAAGGAAGAGGCATGTGAAAATTTATTAATTATGATAAAGAAACCTAACTATATAGTGAAAAATGACCATAGATATAAAATTAAATATTGGTTGCAAAAAAAGTCGTTAAGACGTCCTTCCTAAATTGAGGAATCTGTGAGTGGGATGAGTTACCTGAGGAAATCTTTAAGCCCTTTCCTAAATCGGTCAAACAATTTAAGAAAAAATGTATGTTTTTGGAAGGTGACGATGGAGCCGGAGGAAGTAGAGTGAATGCTTGGTAGGGTAAAATACGGTGGGGACTTCGTGTGCCACTGGACCGCTACGGTAACGGTGAAAGACTAACATGAACCTCGAAAACTTCGGATGCGAGGGTATAGACTATTTTAGCACAGTGAAAAAAGTAATATTATTATTAATTGAATTATTTTAAAAATAATCGAGATATATGGACTAGTGCGAATGAGCACCATACATGTTTTAAGGCGTTTACAATTCTTTTATAAATTGGGTTTCATATAATATTTTAAATACATGGCTGTCATTGATGTAGCATTGCCACCTAGCCAGTAGCCAACCTACAACGGTTGTAAATCTATAAATATCATGGAAGAGATCTGTATCTTCCTTTTTGCTTATGATGTCGTTTACCTCACGTTGCTTTCTCAGGAAAGGCGAGTTTCCATATGGGTCCAACCGGGAGTAAGTTCTAATAAACAGAGAGGTGTGTCGTCCTCTGTGGGGGGGTACCGCGGGTTTAATATGGTGGACCATATTGCAGCAGTCAATTTCTCCGCGGAGCAGATTCTTCAGGACTCTCACATCTGCCACTTTTCATATGATCGTTAAAGGTCAAAAAATAGTTCTATTGCAGACTATAGTTAACTCCATTTTTAAAACAGGCATTTTATGAAGTGGTTCTTTATTTATTCAATGGGTACAACGCTAGTAATGTGATGAGGATTCCAGAATACGCTACTATTCTCTAACAAGAACTCACAATAGCACAGTATGACTCTAAGATTGTTGCTAAGGAAAGGTTTTTTAAACTAATTACACCTCAGCAAACATAGCATCTGTTAGTATTTATACTGATGTTTGTGATATGATCTTTGAACTCCTACTTTTGATCGATGATTACACCTAAATCAGATATTTTGCTTAACTTTTTCCTTCAATAGTGTGGGGATGAATGACTGATGTTTTCTGTCATGTAAATTACGTTGTCGTGCATTTATTAAAGTTTAGTAACAAATTGCAAAAAATAACTAAATCATTTTGTAGGGAAAGACAATCGTTTTGGAGCGCAATTCACTTTCAAATTTGAAAACATCAACAAAAAGCGAATTAGTAATTTTTATTTTACCATGGAGATCGTTTCTAAAATCATTGAATAAAAATGGAGAAAAAATGGGTCCATGGGGTACTACGGAGTTTTCAATATTAATCGAAGAAGTAAAATCATGTACAACTACAACCTTCGTTCGGTCAGTCAGTCATGATAGAAATAGATTTAAAACATCTTTTACGTATCTTGAAACCTCCTTTTCCTTCCTTAATGCTTGAGCAAACGTTTCTCCATATGTGTTGAATAGGATTGGGTATAGCCAACAGCCGTCGTGTTTTTATCGATATTTACTCCGCTGGTGTCATCATTCTCCAACTTGACCTTCAAAACTTGACTCACGTATAGATTTTTGATCAGCCTTCCGTCGTTCCAATCAACACCTATATCCTTTAATAGCTTCATCAGCACAGTTACAATATCAAATGACTTCCATTGGTAGACACAATATGCGCAGTTTTCGATGTACTTAACTGTCTCTCGGATATGATTCTCACGACTTCCGACCAAATTTTTCGATTACTCGCCAACTTCTGTTTTGTAACGTAAAAATTTTTAAGAGCAAAATCATCCTGGTGACTAATGCTAAAAATTGTTTTCTATTTCAATTATATATATATATATATATATATATATATATATATATATATATATATATATATATATACATAATGAACAAGCAAAATCCATGTAAAGAACGATAAGTAAAAGAGATCATCAGTGTCATAACGAAAGTCATAGCTCGATACCACCATCATACATCAAATCTGTTGTGCGATGCCAGCGTTAGCTATCTTAACAGCATAAAAGACCGAGCGATTAGTGTCACTCCACTTCTCGATACTAATAAATTGAAAATTTAAATTGCCTGTCGGTCATTCTCCCTTCAACTGCGAAGTACGCGCTCAGAAAATTATTCGCCCCACCAAACCCCCACACCCCTCTGCCTCTCTCCCGTTCACTCTTTCTCCCTTTTTCCTCCCCTCTCCCTCATCCATATTTTCGTTTAGAGGGCTCTAAGGATTAAGACTACCTCTTAAACTATACCCAGCGTCGTATAGAGCCTCCAGCCAGCTCCCACTACAGAGTTGCTCTCCGGAGGAATCTTGAAAAGAATATTATAAAGGTGCGAAAAGGAAGCGAGGGTTTGCAAGGAGGAGGCGGAAAAGAGAACAGCCGTCAGCGATATTACGCGGAAAGTTTGACATCTGTCCATTAATATAGTGTACCGAATAATAAATTTTGACGAATACCTCAGGTGATTTCATTTATATAACAACTCTATTAGAAATAAAAACGTTAGAATAATATTAATTGGGTGCTGCATTAATATAGCAAAAAGAAACGATCCACGATTGAAAGTGTGAAGAAGAGTGCAGGTTGAATCAATGCGCAGCATATGCAGAGGCAAATAGCTGAGAAAAGACATTATCCCTGCTTCACCTATTTGTCCTTCTCACTAAAGAAGACAGGATTTTAGTAACTATTGGTTAATATTTCGCTCCTTCTCTCCCCTGCTCTCTCTCTCTTCCACTTATCTCTTTCTCCACTTCTCTCTCCCCTTCTCATTCTTACTATTTTTGTCGCTATCTTTCTTTTTATAAGGTCAAAATGTTTTCATGTTTTATATATGCATTAGAAATACAGTACACCCGCGTGGATGTATTCCTAGGAAATGGGGTTTATATCGCAACCGTTTAAAGCGAACCGTTTCTAATATAGTACTACTGGAGAAGTTCCAGAATCCGCCACACATTAAAGAATGTACAGTATTCTCTCGCTTTGAATGACGATTGCGTTCCTTGGATTTTGTGTTTAGATTTAAACGTAAAAGCGAACCTTTTCTATTACAGCACAAGTGCATATACGATTCCGATTCTGATATTCACCCATGGTTTCTCAGGACCTAATATTGCAAACACAAATAATACAAGTGCTGATAATGTAGTGGTTAGGACGCTAGCTCCTACTTGCCTACTGCTTGAAAGGGCAGCGACGATCAATCCTGCGAATGATGAATTTTTTCCAAGGTCTCCCGTCACCCTGTTTGTATGGTTTGAGGAGAGTGCGCAAAGTCAGCGTTCCGTCCTTCGAAAGAGACGTTGAGCCCCTGGCCCTCTTGGTGCTCCTCGTAAGGTGTAGGCTAATGCCGGCATCGGGTTTCTTTCCTCCCTTGTGTGTTTGGTGTGGAAGGAGTTATTGCTATTATAATCCAAGAGGTTGATTAGCCAAAATCACACATACACACAAATAGTATAGAAATATAAAATGAATCCTTACCAAATCATCATCATCATGAGGTGTTCTGCCTCTAGGCAGGTCCCTGGCACCATCGTTGTCTCCATTCATTTCTGTTCCTTGCCATTTCTTTCATTTCCTGATACCCTCCCCTTTCTTTCAGATCGTCAAACATTTTTATTCTTCTACGTCCCCTTTTCCTTTCCCCTTCTACTGATCCTTCCAACACCATCAATAGTAAACCTTCTCCTCTCAAGATATGCCCTAACCAGTTACTTTTCCTCCTCTGAATTGTTTCAAGTAATCTTCTCTTCTCATTCACCCTTGTTAGTATTGCTTCATTCCTTATCCTATCCGTCCACTTAACCTTCTCCATCCGCCTCCACACCCACATTTCAAATGCCTCTAGTCTTTCTTTCTCTCTCTTCTTTAGCGTCCATGTTTCACACCCATAAAGCAATACACTCCAAACATAGCACTTCACAAGACGTTTCTTCAGATTTAAATCCATTTTACCACATAGTAACCGTTTTTTCTTATTAAATGTTTCTTTTGCCATTGCTATTCTTGTTCTTATTTCTTTTTCACTTCTCCAGTCTTCAGTTAGCATGCTTCCCAAATATCTATACTGTTTTACTTGCTCCACTCTTCCATCCTTTATTGACACATTCATAATCTCTCTATCCCCTATTCTCATCACCTTTGTTTTCTTTATGTTCATTTTCATTCCATATTCCATCATCCTGTCTTCTAGCTTTGTAACCATTTCCTGAATATGCCTCGTTTCATCTGCCAAAATTACCATGTCATCAGCAAACCTTATACAATTTATTATTCTACCCCCAATACTAATTCCTTTATCATTCCCTATTCCATTGTCAATCATTTCTTCAGCATATATATTGAACAGGGTTGGCGATAAGCAGCAACCTTGCCTTACTCCTCTTCCTAAATCATACCATTCGGTCTGTGCATCTTTTATCCTCATAGCTGCTTTCTGTTTCATATACAGCTCTTTAATTAACCTTCTATCTTTCCAGTCTACTTTTTTTGATTTTAGTATTTCCATCAGTTTTTCCCAGTTCACTCGGTCGAATGCCTTCTCCATATCTATGAAGCACAGACTAATTCCTTTACCCCTTTCTATATATCTCTCTCCACTCATTCTTATCAATCCTAATGCATCTCTTGTACCTCTACTCTTTCTAAATCCAAACTGTTCCTCTGCAACATTTTCTTCCATTTTGCTAATTAGTCTCCTGTTCATAACCCTAAGTAGAACCTTTGCTGCATGTGTAATTAAACTGATTGTTCTGTGTTCACTGCATTTTCTTGTTCCTTGCTTTTTCGGAATTGGAATCATAATTGTTTTGACGAAATCCTCTGGCCACATCCCCTTGTCATAGATTGCATTACACAACTTCACTATTTCTTCCAGTCCTTCCTCATTAAGACACTTAAATAATTCTATCGGTATCTCATCTACCCCCATTGCCTTCCCATTCTTCATATCCTTTATTGCTTGTAGCACCTCTATTTTCAATATCGAAACCCCTGTTTCGTCATTATTTATTTCATCCTGCTCTTCAATACGGAGATCCTTTGGTTTTTCATTTGATTTGTACAACTCCTCCATGTATTCTCTCCATCTATTAAGGACCTCCTCTTCCTTATATAGAACTTTATCTTCTTTACTTGCAATCTCTTTCACACATGCACTTGTTCTCCATCTATCCCACGTTACATTTTTTACTTTCTTATACATCAAGTCATACATTCCTTTTCTCTCTAGATCTTCTATATCTGAGCATTCCTCCTCTAGCCATTTCTCCCTTGCTTTTTGGGTTTCTCTTCTTAGTTCATTATTCAGTTTCCTGTATTTCCTTTTTCCATCTTCATCAGTCCTGCTTTTGTATTGCCTTCTTTCTTCCATCTTTTCTATCATTTCCTTTGTCACCCATGGCTTTTTTATTCTTTTTCCTTTGAAAAACCCAATAGCCTGTTCTGCTGTTTTCCTTATAGCCTTCTTTATCCTATTCCATGCTTCATCCACATTTTCCTCCGACACGTTTTCTCTTTTGATTGCCTGAGCTAATTTTTCTCCTATTCTTTCTTTTCCTACTGTGGCTATATTCTCTAAATCCCATTTCCTAACTATCTTAGCCTTCTTAACCTTCTTCAAGGCTAGTTTTATTTCGGCCATGAGGAGCACATGATCACTGTCAATGTCTGCTCCTGGAAGTCCATATGCCTTTTTTACTCCATTTCTATATCTTTCTTCCACTAGAATATAATCTATTTGATATCTGGCTCCATCTCCTGGTGATTTCCACGTGTATAGCCTTCTCTTATGATTTTCAAACCAAGTATTTGATATAAACATCCAAATGCGGATTAGTATTTATGTGCACTGGAGGATGATTGTACTGCAAGATGAGATGAGATATTACACTGAATTGGGCAGCGGATTTTCTGGTTCATCATCTGGCTGACGTAGACTCACGCCGAGTGAAAGTGTGGGCTCATCTTAGTTTGCCTTCTTTAAGCACCTTGTTAAGATGATCTGTTTTACCGCTCGCTGTTCTCCTTGTAGATTTACTTATAGCCTGCCACTATAGATGTCTATACCATCCGATACGTGCTAAATCGCTCCAGGTGTGTATCTATATCCATTGCAGCTTGGACCAGTTTTTAGCGAGAATGCAAAATTCATCTATCGTATTGGTAGTCAACAGGCGTGGACCAATAGCAATTTATTCTCCCTCCACCTTCTCTTCCCACATTTCCAGCAAGCAATCAACAGACAATTCTCCCTTACGGTAATCGGGCAGTTCAATCACATAATATTAATTTAAATCCTGAAAACCATTATTTTCGCCATGGGTGAATATCTCTGCTACTTGTGAGGATGTGTCCATAATACGCGAGAAATCGTGAACTCACTCATTCCATCAATGGCATCGCTCATCTCTCCCACTTTTACAATTGTTTATTCTGATGCAACTATGTGGGCACCTACAGACGAGTTAATTGAGCTCTGGAGGACCTGATTGTATTTCACCCTAGGGGTGTGGAAGAATAGGGGTGGAAAGGTAAATCCCAAGGGTGCGGTAACCCGCCCCTTCCGCGGGGTCCCCATCTGCTGCCCACCAATATCACTCCCCCAGAGAATTAGTACCCATACAGTCAAAATATGTGTATGTTATGTAAGTAGAGTAGTCTGACAATTATAGTATTGGGTTCGCAATATTTTATTATGTGAAGCTCAGTCTTGAGTGCTTTGGATGAAATTATGAGTTTGTAAATATCAGTTGTTATATTAAAAACGTTAACCCCTTTCCCACATTCCAGTGTTATGTAAAAGAACATTGTGCTTAATATGTATTTCCTTATTAATGTATTTCATTATTGATAATAAAAATAAATAATCCGTTCAACAGCTTTAAAATTACCGCAGACGAGTCGCCCTTTGTGTTACCAAATTTCCAAATATAGCGCTATAAAATATTACAAATACATTCGAATGGAAAACTAAATTGATCGCGCGTATTCGTATAAGAAAATTTACACATGTATGTATTTGACTATACCGAAGCAGAGTCCAACAATACCCGTTGCAATGGCAACACCCTCGTAACGAGTAAGCAAAACTGCAATCACGACAATATTTACGCAAAATTCGAAGAAATACGATCGATAAGCAAAATTCTTCAATAAAAATTAGAATTATCATTTCTTAACTAAGAATATAGCAACAATACCGCTAGTATATTGAAATTCTAAACTGAATCGTATAATTACAATATAATGAATGGATAACTTTGTAGTTTCCAGAACTTTTAATATAACACGACCGGTTTCACTACAATCAGGTGATGATGCTACGACCGTAGTGAAACCGGTCGTGTTATATTAAAAGTTGTGGAAACTACAAAGTTATCCTTTCATTATGAGTAAATTCTACAAAGTTGAGCCTGATCTCATTAATTATATACTCATAATTACATATCAAGAAACCACTTTCTATGAACTGTCGCGCGAAATTGTTTCATTGTGCCAGACATTGGGCCCTTATCCCTTGGGAAAATTCTTCGACACGTTTGCCTTCGGGTTAGTCCTTTCCTGTCATAATTAAACGCACATTTTACAGAGGAACCAAAAACTGTCACCAATTGACCAACTCCTTAGAAATATCTTGGTGTAAACCTCTCGACTGTTCACTAAAGGGTTATAAACCCTCCCTGTTGAGGTTTCCCTTGGTCATACTTGCATACATGTCATTTCGCCAAAATCCTTTAATGGAATCTTACCACAGTAAAAAGTTAAACAATAAAAAATGGTTTTGTGAACCATGAAAGAGGTCTTACGTAATCTCTTTTAGAAAGATCTTTTGATTTTGTTCCAGATTCAAATAATAATTTTCGTAGAATCCGATATTTTTTATTTATTCATTGATTTTGAATTAATTCGTTAATCAAAATATACCTAATGCATTGTAAATTAGCTTTATTTTACAATTTTACTTTTATACATTTATTTGCGTAATATTAATTTATCATTACAAATTTCAATGATTGACCGAATATATATGAACGAAAAGAAACTTTTTCTATAAATCTTGCGTTATTTTTTAATAAAATTATTAAAATGTATAAAATTGATCTTTTATTAGTAAATTAGAAAGCATTGAAAATGATTAATGATGAATGCTCATCAGTATTTATTTAGTTTAAGTGGTAGGTATCACAAAATATAATGATTGATATAAGACAGCCTTTAATAAAGTGTGGGATTTACAAAGTCATAATGTCATCTCGATCTTCCGCGGCGTCTAAGCCGCCGGTTTGTTTCTCGGCGCTGTATGGCACTTAAGTTTAAATATCCGTATCATAACTACTACAAATGTTATTGGATTTCGGTCTTTTCCAAAAATAAATTTCAACATTTTTGCACGTTTTTATTGCTAAATGTATTCCTATTTCCTTTCCCCAAACCATTTTCTAATCCCGTCTATTTTTTGCTTTCTCATATGTTTTTCATCATATTCAGAGAAAGGCGGTATATTTCCTTAAGTTCTGCATGGCCATTTAATAGTTGGCTTCTTTTTGGTCCGCGTGTTTCTCCACTCTCCCTCCCACTTCTCGTCCCTCACAAACACTACTCACCCAAACACTCTCTTAGTTACGAGACCCGGGAATAAATTTCCACAATGCGGGTGTCATCAGCAACCAGAAACAGATTCCAAGACATGCTGAATGTGGTATTGAGAGGATAGAGGAGAAGAAGGACGAGGAAGAGAGCGAGGACCGACCTCATGTTTGATTCTACATTTTCATTTTTCCCTCCTCCGCATCTCCATTCCTCTTCCTACATTCCGATTTCTGGGCGTCTTACCTATCCGGGAATTCCTGTTTACCTCGCTACGCCTCCCTGGAAGATTCTCTCTTCCTCATTCCCTCGCTTAACCTTCTAACCTCTATTCCTGTCTTCCCTTCTGCCTCGTCCCTCGTACCTCTTCCCTCCTCCATCCTCTTTCCTCGTCCCTTCTCCCTCGAGGGACGACGGAGGAGGGACGAGGGAGGAGGTACGTGGGAGGAGGGACGAGGGAGGAGGGACGAGGTAAGAGAGACGAGGGAGGAGAGACGAGGGACGAGGGATGAGGGACAAGGTAAGAGGGACCATGGAGGATGGAAGAGGGAGGAGAGACGATGGAGGAGTGACGAGGGACGAGGCAGGAGGCAGGAGGGACGACGGAGGAGGGACGAGGGAGGAGGTACGTGGGAGGAGGGACGAGGGAGGAGGGACGACGGAGTAGGGACGAGGTAAGAGGGACGAGGGACCTCCCTTCCTCTCTCTTGCCTCCTCCTTCTTTCCTCCTACCTCTTTCCTCCTCCTTTCTTTCTCTTCCCTCCTAATTCTTTCATCCTCCCCTTTCCTCCTCCCCCTTTTCTCCTCCCCCTTCCATTCCCCTCATCCCTCTTCCGTCCTCCCTCTTCCGTCCTTTCTCTTCCCACCTCTTTCTTCCCTCATCCCTCTTCCCTCCTCCCTCTTCCCTCCTCCCCCTCCCTCCTTCCTCTTCTCTCCTCCAAAAACCAGCCCTATGCTTTATCTTCTCCTTATTCCCCACTACTCCTTCTCGTCGCGTCTTATTTTTTGCGAGTTTTATTGTGGTCCTTGTTGACTATGACTGCAGTACTATCTGGCAGATATCCGATTTACTCTCGACTCTCTCAATTGCGTGGTATAAATAAAAATATCGTATGCACCAGAATGCTATCTCACCGCCGACCAAGATGCCTCACTACCACTACAGTCACTCATACCTTTCAATGCTTCTTCGCCTGAATTACTCTATTAACATCTACTAAACCACTCTCCTTTACTCTCCCATTCTCCGTCTCGCATGTTCTATCTCTTTTTGCTACCTTCATCCACCTTCACCCCCTTTACAACTTCTTACCCTCCAATCCATCTCTCCCCATCCCTTTTGTCCCCTCTATCCTCTCCTTTCCCCCTCCTACTCCTTCTCTTCCCTTCTCATTTTCCTCCACCTCATCGCCCATCCCTCCTTCCATTCTCCTCTACCCGACTGCGCCCTCTCCTTCCCTCTATCCTTCAACTTCTTTAGACGCCCCATTATTCTTCATAACTTCCTGCTTTCCCTCCCATAATCCATTAAATCAGGGGTCGGCAACATACTGCCCACGGGATTGATGCTGCCCGGAGAGTGCTTTACTTGGCTCGCGAAGCCATAATGAAAAAGTGATCGGTACAATTTAATAGAATATTTCGTATTTTTTAGAAAAATTTGCCCTCAAAACTTTTTCTGGTGAATATTTATCGCTAGTTAATTATCTAGGTATAATTATTACTAATATGAGACCACAGAATCTTCGGATAACTTCGGATGTAAACTCTTATGCGGCCCGCCGAAGCTCTCGTGACTTTCAATACGGCCCTCCGAAGCATTCGCATTAAAAATGTGGCCTATCAAGCAGAAAAGGTTGCCGACCCCTTCCTTTTACCACAATCCTTCAACCCATCGACAGAAGTATTTCTGTTGACTTTCCTAATTTTTCTCAATCAATATCTATAGCCCATCGATTCCTTCTACTTACACGATATATTTATATTTCCGCTGACAATATAGCGTTTTATTTGCGATCTCATAGTAAATAAAAACAAATTTCTATTTGTGTCATCGATTTATTGTCACCCCGAGACCAATTTTGGTTAATTATTCGTAGCTCAAGAACCGAGGAAAGCGTCTGTTTTTTCTTAACTGCCGCGTCTCATAACGTTTGCCATTCATACGAACGGAAATAACCACTTCGCTCTCTCCCGTCTTCTTTCTTTCCGCTTCACTCTTTCAACCTTTCTCGCCAGTATTTCTTTCTCTCTCTCTCTTATCCGCAATAAAGAATATTTGAAGACGGCGATTCCAGAAGAATCTCGGAATGTGAGGGGACGTGGGAAGAATTGGATAGGAGGAAGTGTGAAGGAAGAGAAATGGAATGTTTGTTGCCCTGAGAACGACAGGCCATTTGCAGAAAATCTTTGCAAAATCCCAACGAATGCCCTATCTAAAGAAGTCGTCCGAAAGTTATACATTAAGACTTTTTTGCAAGTTAACTTTATAAATAATAGTATTTAAATGTAAATATACTCCGTGAAGTGATAATACTTAAACTTATAAAAAGTTCTAGAGAAATTTTTTTTTATTGTGGAACGATGAAAAGGCATAAAAATAAGGTGAAACTATAGCAACTACACATCCTAATATCACCATATTTACTTTTTCTTATCCAAGAAAATTCCAAGGCATATCTTAATTCCTGAATGGCCAACTCTTCCCCAAATTAGTCCTGAGCAATAATGAAGGGTTTCAATAACGTAACCACCTCAGACGATATAGAGGATTCTCCAAGAAATTGTCCGCCCCATGAATTAGGATACGTGCAATTATTAATTCGGTGACAATGAAATTCTTGGTGATTTTTATACTATTTCACTAAACTAATATTTAACTTTAATAAATATTGCACCAAATGATCTCATAAATGTACATGTTATTAAAGTAAAGCTTTATAATATTTACAAAAATATATAACTTGACTAAAAATGGAATTCCAGAAAACGGCTACTACAGGGAAATTTGGAAAGAAAGTTTGCAACTGCTTCATTACTGTTCCCTAGTTCAGATTTTATGCTTGGGCACAATATAAGTTCTCCCGTGATAAAACGCTCTGGAGGAAAATAGTCCTACATTCTTATCTCTGGGAGAGGACACATCTCACAAAACCATTAACGTTAAGGTGCTTTGGATTTATAGGAATAAATAAATCGGTAAAACTAGAGAAGCTAAAAGAAGAAATGAGAAACAGGGTTGTGATCGTAGGGTTGAGTGAAATTTGATAGGAAGGAGAAGGGCGTTTCGTCTCTAAGATATTCGCGAAAGTTTAATCTGGTGGAAATGAAGTTGCAAGAGGAGCTGTTCTTCTACTCACAGGAAATTTGACAAATGTATTTGCTAAACAAGAAGATGTGTACACGGGTTTCCTGTGGTACAGAAGAGCTTATCGTCAAATTCGCCGTAGTATAATCGTATACTAATTTATTTCCTTCGAAATCAGAAAATTATTCTTCTCATATTGTGCTAGCCCTGCTTTTCTGATCCGTTCTAAACACATTTATTTTGTTTCCCATTCTATACTCGCATAAAAAACGAAATTTCTTTTAAATCATTTCAGCCAATACCTTACAATTTCATAGTTACGGAATAATTCTTACCTTGATATTGCGGTAGCCCTGTTTAGTAAACCGGGTTGAAATATGCTATTTAATTATTTATTTATATAAGGATTATATTTATCATATTGTGATCAAATCCATGGTGTCAGTTGTCTAGAGAAACGTGTAAAAGAAATACGATTTAACATTTTTACTGTGGTAGCCATGCTCTTTATTTCAGCTTTATATATCTTTTGATTTCATAGCTGCATGTTGCTCAAATGCTATATAAAAATGTAATTGAAATCCGTCAGGCCAATTCCTTCCAAATCCATAATTACTGAAAAAGCTTAATATGTAATTCTGGCAGTAGGGTGATTTTAGCAGTTCTGGCACAGGTCAAGGCCAAGCTAAAGGTCAAGGTCAGCTTATTATGCAGTCAGAACACGTGTACTCAAAGGAACTTGCAGCCAACTTCCGTCCTCCGACTTAAAGGCTGCAGCACACCTGGCCAACACAAGACTATGGCAAAACTCCAATGACACTGTATTGCGCAGAATCGGCACGTGTACTCAATGCCGCAGCACACCTGGTCAGCTCAAGGCTATGGCATAACTCCAAGTACACTGTATTGCGCAGAATCGGCACGTGTACTCAATGCCGCAGCACACCTGGTCAACTCAAGGCTATAAAAAACTCCATGGAGACTGGATTGTGCAGGAACGGCACGTGTACTCAATGCGGCAGCACACTTGGTCAACTCAAGGCTATGAAAAAACTCCAAAGACACTGTATTGCGCAGTAACGATACGGGTACTAGAAACCACAGCATACCTGTTCTCATTCGAGGCTATAGTTCTATTGCGTATTTTGAAAATGACGCAATAGTTATCTAATCTAAATTATTTCAAGGATAAATTGAGCGATCTTTAGGTATAAGAGCTTAATGGGCGTACGTTCATCATTGAATCTGTGGTGAAGCAGTGCATCGGCTTATAATCTCCGCGGTTTTGAGATTGCCATTCCAACATTTGCAAGTTCATCATTTTTGAAGATTAGTCTGATATAACCGTAAGTAATATACTATTTACCTAAAATAATTAATATAAAGTCAGTAAGTATTTGTCTTAACTCATACATTAATATGTTTTAGATGGATGTGAAAAGGAGGTTCAACGAAAGTAATGAAACTTCATTAAAAAATTTAAAGATCTTCCAAGTATCACGGAATATACAACTATTAAAATGTAGGCTATCACAATTAAGTATGGGAAATCGATATTAACTACGATGAAAAAAGAAAACGAAAAAGAGTTCAAAGTGTTCCTACATAAACGATTTGATCCTGACAAATTAGAGAAGGAGATTGCAGAAATAAATAGCCAAAAAGAAATATACAAATTAAATATATAGGCTTTATTAATAACAAATATGAAATGGAATTTGTTTAAAATGCAATCCAATTTTATAAAATAAAATTTTTTACTTTTTTACTTTTGTTTTATTTTCTATTATTTTTAGATATTTTAAACAATGGACGTGATGATCACTACAGTGAATTCCCTTGCTTCCTTTCCCGAGAGAGGTTATACCAATTCTGCTGGATATGATATTAGGAGTGCAGAAAATATGTGTGCACTAAAGAAGCAGAAAATTATTTTCAACAGGATTGAGCATTGCGATTCCTCCTGGTTTATACGGGAGATTAGCATCAAAATCAGGTCTCTCCTTAAAATATGGAATAGAATTGGGTGCAGGAGTTATAAATGCAGATTTTAGGGGTGAAATCAAGGTTTTGCTCTATAATCACTCAAACAACGATTTTGATATAAAAATTGGAGAAAAAATATGTCAAATAATTTTTGAAAAAATTCAAGATAACGTGAATTTTATTGAAGTAAATTCATTGGCTACTACAGATAGAAATAAAAAAGGATTTGGAAGTACAGGGAAGTAATTATTAAAAAATGTTGGAGAAATATTGTTTGTATATTATATGACTCCTGATATAATATTATACTATTTACTGTCCCCATTTGTTTTATTTATTCAATTACTATCATACAAACATCTTATGAAATGTAAATTTATCATATATTTGATGGAGTTTTGTTAAATGAAAGAAATTATGGAAGATATGAATTTTTTATTAAAGTCAAAAGAAGGAGCGTTAAAAATTATTTAAATTTGATAAAACACACCAAGCGGCTATCTCTATTAATAAAGGTGCAATTTGAGAAAAACATTTTTGCCCCTGATAATTAGGCAAAGGTGTATGTAACCCCTGAGATTTATGCAACCCGCAAAACATGGCCCTGTTAGGACCTCTCCCAAATACGAAGTCTCAGCCACCCATCTTTAAAAATAAAAAAAGTTAACAAAATTTATCCTTAGACGTATGTGAACCGCAATACACAATATGCTTCTTGTTTTTTTATCATATTCTTTATTCGCTATTTTGTTTTCTTATTCTCCCCCCTCCTCCCACCTCATTTTAAACCGCTCCATTATGCATGTTACGCCCACCGCCTCTTCTAGGTACAAAGAAACCTCTCACATGCTCCATCACGTCTAATACCGTTTGGTTCTTACTTGTTTTAAAAAGGGTCCGTTTGAATCAAATCACATACTTTTTTGTCCCCGGTATGGATTATTTTTTAATAAAGCAGACAATTAGGAATTTTTATTAATTTTTATTTATTTTTTCATATATTATCACATCTTCTTCCACCTCAACCTCCTCCACCTCCTCCACCTCTTCCACCTCCCCACCTCCTCCACCTCCTCAGCCTCCTCCACTTCTATTACTTCCTGGGGAATTTCGACTAAAATAGAAAATAGAAAGAACTAATAATAATCTTCATATTTAATAAGAATAATGATTGAAGTATTATGATGATTAGAAAATAAAATAAATATATTATATGCTGCATGAAATTTGCTTAGTTTAAACAAATAAAATTGACGTGTTACGCGAATAGAAATTTTCAATACTCACTCAACGAAATTTTATAATATACTCCGTTAATTCTTAAAATAAAATCCACTGTTTCTCACTTTTTTAACTGTTAAAAAATTAGAAAAATGCACTTTAGATTACTTTCGTGCGAGAAAGCAATATGACTGACAGTATACGCAAAATATGAGAAACCGTACTCACCGAGGAAACAGTCTTCTCTTTCTTCAGCCGTATCGCGGATAACCAAGTGAAAGGCTTATACAGCCTTGTACGTTACCTTGAATGCGGGCCGAAAAGCATTATTACAATTGATGATCACGCTCGTGGTGTTAAAGAATTAATGCACGGTGGAGAATTAATTTCATTTGCCGAAGATTAAGTAGAGGGATAAATGTGAGGCCTCTTCACAAACGTGACTTGACTCATTTTCTGCCAACTACGAGGATGTGTTATAGAATATTAATGTGAGCGACTCATGAGAGGAGACCCGCCAATAAACGTGACTTGATTACGATAGCATATGCCAAGTATGAAGACGCGAATTGCCTTGACTTACCCGGATATGGTTGGAGGACATCTGGTAGTTTACGTCGCGCATTAGAGAAAGGTATAAAAGGTCGAAAAAAATCTCTTAGTATTCCAGTGGCTGTTTTGCTGCGAGACGTTGATTATTTGGAAACGGTAGATTTCTCGCATTTCCGGCACTATATTCACTGCGTGTGAAAGAAGAGCGATATTATCGGTGCTATCTTTTGAGGTAAGTTTTCTATGTATTTACTCACAAGTAAAATATTTAAAAAAGTATTACGAGTCGTACTAAAAGATTAAACGCTTTATCTTCATTGTTACCATCGGTCTACACCTACATTCCCTCCTTACCTCTTTTCATAATGTCTTCTGTATCTGAGATATTAAAACTTTTTAAATCCGGTTCATGAACATCTCTTGAGGAAATTCAGGAGGGTTTTAATAAAATTACAGAACTAGTAGTATTTAATGACGAAGGTGTTGATGATATGGAGACATGCATGGAAATGTGTGAAGTAGTTGATAGTGTGAGAGGACGTTGGTTCTGTAAACAGTATTATGAGATTAAAAATCGAATTCATCACGAGAACAGCTCCTCTCATCGCGAGAATTCAATAATTCAACGAGGAGGCGAGATCGCAGAAATCGAATCGGCGGTAAAAAAAAACGATTAAAAACGTTCTGGATAGGAGGTGATGAGGAAAGCAAAGACGTCGTTTCCTTTCTCCAAAAAAAAATAAAGATATTCTCATTTCTAAAGTTGGGGAGCAATTAACCAATACTGCCCTTAAAATTAACATTATTTTTCATGCGGTATTTAAGAAAGGTGAAGAGATTAAGGATATGCTATTTAAAACTAAAAACACGCGGGTATTACAGATGTATGACATTGAGGAAATTTTAGAAAAATTGTTCGGGAAAATTTTGAAAGAAAAATCCGAGAGTCGGGAGAAAGGATCAGGATGGGGTCTTGAACGTGTGAAGGGAGTGAAAATATGAATTAACAAATACGTACCGTTGAGGGGATCCAAATTCATTGAATTACCATATAAAATAAAAGCAACAAAAGCGATCGTTAATATAAAAATTTTTGATTATTACTGTTTCATGTCTGCGATTTGGTCAAAAAATATTCCGAAAAATCCTCAACGGCCATCCTCATATGATAATGAAGATTTCCGCAATGGGTGCAATTGGGATTGCATCTCCTACCCCGTAAGATTATGCGAACATACCCAAATTTGAGAAGGTGAATAATATTTCGATCAACGTTTTCGGCTTAGAAGAAAAAAACAATGTCTATCCTATCAAAATTGTTGATAGGGAACAAGAAGATCATAGGGACCTTTTGTACTTGACAGATGAGAACAATTCCCAATTTTGCTACATTAAAAACTTTGAAAGGTTAGTGAGCTCACAAATAACGCAATATGAACATAAAATTTTTATTTACAAAAAGTACTTCGCGAACTATCGTGATCGGGAAGTCCTGGAAGATCATAAAATCGAATGTAGATCCAAGTCACCTGTAAAGATCCTTTTACCCACGAAGGATAACAAATGGATGAAATTTAAAAACATCAGTCACATGTTTCTGGTTCCTTTCGTGGTTTATGCAGATTTTGAGTGCCTTCCCCGAAAGGTAGATACTTGTGTAAACACGCCTTAATGTTCCTATTCAATCCCTTACCAAAACATGAACCGTTCAGTTTCTGCTACATTCTTGTTTCATATAATGGTTACACTCAACCAGTTTTATATCGTGGGCAGGAAGCTGCAAAAGTATTCATGAACAAAATGAAGGAAGAGGCAGAGAAAATCGTGGTTGTGTACAAAAATACGATTCCTATGACACCTTTAGCATCGGTTCAAGAGGAGGCATTTCAAGAATTAACCACTTGCCACATCTGCAGGAAGACCCTAGGCGAGGATAGTTTGAGGGATCACGATCACCTTACCGGAGAATATAGAGGTCCTGCGCATTATTTTTGTAATTTACAATTTAAAATGCCCAATTTTCTTCCGGTCTTCATCCACAACCTTTCCGAATACGATTCTCACATCATTGTCAGCGAGTTGGGTTACGACGACAAAAAGATTCACGTAATCCCAAATTCAGAAGAGAAATATATCGCATTCTCTAAGGCGACAAGTGAAAAATTTTCAGTAAGGTTTTTAGATACCTTCAAGTTCATGGCTTCTTCCCTTTCCAAATTGTCGGATAACCTTCCTCACGAAAAATTTAAGCTTACCGGCGAGGTTTTCGGTGATCAATTAGATCTGGTTCGACGCAAGGGTGTGTACCCTTATGATTATACGGACAGTTGGACGAAACTGGACGAGACCTGTTTGCCACCAAAAGAAAAGTTTTAAATCGATTGACAGAAGACGGAATTTCTGACGAGAACTATGCGCACGCGTTGAAAGTCTGGGAGACTTTTGCAAGTAAGACTTTGGGTGACTATAGCGATGTATATCTCAAAACAGACGTTACACTTTTGGCTGATGTATTTGAAAACTTTCGAGACGTGTGTTTAGAAGCATATAATCTCGATCCAGCGTGGTATTTCACTGCTCCTGGATTGACGTTTGACGCTATGCTCAAACACACTGAAATCGAGCTCGAACTTTTGGTTGATTATGATATGATCTTGATTTTAGAGAAGGGTGTACGTGGTGAGATAAGCCAATGCGCTAAACGATACAGCGTGACAAATAATAAATATTTAGAAAATTTCGACTCTAATTCTGAGTCTAGCTTTATCATTTATTTGGATGCTAACAATCTCTATGGATAGGCTCTCTCTAGATCCCTTCCAGATTTCGGTTTTTGGTGGCTCTCTACCGAAGAAATTCAAAATTTTGATGTGGAATCCATACCCGACGATAATTCCATTGGGTACATTTTAGAAGTTGGTTTGGGAAACCCCCACGAGCTCCACTGCGAACACACTGATCTACCATTATGTCCTGAAAATAAGACTCCTCCGGGTAGTAAACATAAAAAACTACTTACGACTCTAGAAGATAAGACTAAATATGTAATTCACTACGTTAATCTTAAGCAGGTTCTTTCCCTGGGACTAAGACAAGACCATTTATCGCGTCAGCCAATTTAATCAATCTTCATGGTTGAAATCATATATAGAGTTAAATAAAGAACGTAGAAAAACCGCTGATAATGAGTTTGGAAAAGACTTTTACAAACTCATGAATAACGCGGTATTTAGAAAAACAATGGAAAACGTGAGAAAAAGAATGCGTTTAGAGTTAACGTAACCAGAAAAGTTGGATAAGTTAATTTCTAAGTCTACATTCCTGAATCGAAAGATTTTCAACGAAAATTTGGTTGCCGTCCACTAGAGAGATACAGTAATTAAGATGAATAAACCTATTTACATTGGATTTTATGTCTTAGATTTAAGTATGACATTAATGTACGATTTCCACTATGAATTTATGTAACCAAAATATGGTGAAAAGGTAAATTTATGTTATACCGACACGGACAGCTTTATTTATGAAATTAAGACTAAAGACTTTTACAAGGACATGCTGACCAACCTCGATACATGCAACACTTCCAATTGCCCTCGCGATCGTCATTGCTTTTGCAATAAAAACAAAAAGGTGATTGGGAAATTAAAAGATGAGTGTGACGGACAACTGATGACGCACTTTGTGGGATTGAGGAGCATGCTTTATTCCTATAAAGTAAAGGAGCAAAAAGACAAGAAAAAGGCGAAGGGTACTGCAAAATCTGTGATCGAAAACAGCTTAACATATGATGATGATTTTTGCGTAATCTACCGCAGCTGTCAGATGGTAAGATCGAACACGTAGTATGGTGCTATAGCCTCGGGAGCGTGCCTGATATAGAGGGTGTTGAATTTGAAAATTATGTTCCTTCTTTCTAGAATCCAAGCAGAATTCCCACTCTATTTGTCATCGATGATTTGATGCACGAAGCGTACAGTAGACAGGTTAGCGAATTATTCACGAAAGGTTCTCGTCATTTTAATATCTCTGTGATTCTCATTACTCAGAACGTTTTTTATCAGTGTCCTCAAGCGAGAAATATTTCTCTCAATGTTAAATATCGTAGCGTTTCGTAATCCTCGCGACAAACTGCAATTCGGAAATTTGGCGAGAGAGGACTAACCGTAAAATTCTTGGGAGTTGACGAGGGTATATAAGGAAGCGAGTTGTGAACCTTACGTTTATTTAGTGTTGGATCTATCACAAGAGACTGACGATCGTTTGCGATTCAGTACGCGTATATTCCCGGATGAGATACCATTGTTTATGCGCCGTCACATCTGCTCGATGATAAAAAGGCTGAGATCTAATAAATATTTGCTACACGTCTTGAAAAGCAGCAAGCCTAAATTGCGTAACGCGATTTTTAAAACGTAGACGAAGAGGTTATCAAAGTCTTGTGCGAGTGCTGCTTGAACACTTTAAACGGGAATCAAAAAATAATTCCTACCTTAATGAAAAATCTAAGGAAGCATTGTAAAACGCTGAGAGCGCTCGGTGATAAGAAAGGGTCCTTGAAACAGAAGCGGACATTATTCATTCAGAAAGACGGTTTCCTTCCAATGCTAATCGGTTCTATTCTCAGCGGAATTATAGGCTGTCTGATAAACAAATGAGTCTCAAAAGGTGTTATTCATCGACCCCGAAGTTCTCGATAGAGAACGATCGAAATCACGAATATCTAAATTAGACGAAGAAATTTAAAACGTCTTAAACAGGAAAGATCTGAGCAATGTAGATAAATGGCATCTATACAAACGTGTGTTGGATACTTATTTAAACGTTGCGGCAGAGAAGAGAAAGCCCCTTAATATCCCGATTATGAAAGAAAAAAGAGTGAGGAGACAGACGGTGAAGAGACCCCCCGGTAAGACCTTGGAATCTCTAACCAAGCACATAAAGTTAGATAGTGCAGCGTTAGATAAATCATGGGAAGGTATGATGGAGAGATTAAACCGTGCAGAGGCGTTGAGCGAAAAAATAACGTCAAAACGGGGAAGCTTACCGCGGCGAGGATCTCGGGTTCGAAAACCAAAGACACCGTGGACCCCGATAAAGTATTTGAAAGTATTTACGGCGATCCTGCAAATCCTGCGGGTTTTTCCAATGCGGATAAATTTTGGAATGCTTTGAATAAAAAGGTATCGAAAAGTAAAGTTCAAAACTGGTTAGATTCGCAGGAAGCGTATACGTTGCATAGACCGCTACGAAAACGCTTTCAAAGAAACTTTTACGACGTGTCGTACATTGACGAAACGTGCCAATGCGATTTGAACGATATGCGAAATTTGAAAAAATACAATAAGGGATATTGATATATTTTGACCGTAATCGATTTGTTCTCTAAATACGTGTCGGCAGTTCCGCTAAAAATTAAAACTGGGGAATACATTGTGGAAGCATTCGGGTTAATATTTAAGCAGAGCGGTAGAAAACCGTTGAAATTGCAAAGCGAATAGGGTACCGAATTCAAGAATAGAAAATTTCAGGAATTTCTAACAAAGGAAAATATAAAGTTTTAATATACTCACAATCCAGATGTTAAAGCTTCGGTTCTGGAAAGATTCAATAGAACGCTCAAGACTAAAATGTACAAATATTTCACCAAATATTCCACTTACGATTTTGTGACCGTCTTACAGAAACTTATGAAGGGATATAACGATGACGTTCATTCTACCATCGGAATAGCTCCTTCCCGAGTAAACGACTCGAATGCATTCAAGGTAGGGAAAAGACTTGTCGAGACACGTCTAGGAGAGAGGAAAAAAGAGAAAGCCGAGATTTACCGCGGGAGATTACGTAAAAATCAGCAAAGAGAGAATGCCGTTCGCTAAAGGATATACGCCAAACTATACGACCGAAGTTTTTTAAATGAAATCTATCGCTACGGGGAACATTGTTCCTACGTACGTGTTGGAAGATATGAACGGAGAGAATATCGAGGGATAATTTTACGAACCAGAACTAAAAAGAACAATCGTATCCGAGGCCACCGAGTTTAAAATAAATAAAATATTGAGGCGTAGAGGAAAAGGTCGCAGTCTCGAATATTTCGTCAAGTGGAAAGGATATTCGGATTCCTTTAATTCTTGGATTGAGGCTTCGACGGTAAAACGTTTAAAATGAACGAGTTCTATCTCACCCTCCTTAGCGATAGCTCTCGCGAGTATTTCAAAGATAATACAACAGCTCATTTTTGGACGAAATTATCTCAACGGGTGGATTTAGTAAGCGGAGAATTGAGAGTAGATTTGGTCGAATTTTTGCATTCAAAGGCTCTTGACAACAGGATCCATAGGGAAGAGATGAAAAGGGATAGACGGCAGGTTAATATCGAAATGGAAGATAGTACACCGATCACGATAGCTCCAGGAACTTATAAATCTATGAAACATATGCAAGACTCATTACCTACTGAGAAAAGAAAACGCGCTTTAGATGTATTGAAGGAACATATGGCTTGTCCTAAAGATAAAGTTCATATATAGATTCTCGGTGATTTACCCGTTAGGATCCATCCCGGAACTTACAACTCGTTAGACGATATGTTACGATCGCTATCGGCTGATGAAAAAAGAAATTTGTTGAAATGTGATAGAAATGACTCATATAAGTTATTGGATTTAGTCTTAGATTCGAAATCAATGATGAATGTTGAATTAAATACAAGGATGTCATTAGGAACGATGGTGATTAAGGAGATGGATAAATTAATAGGAGTCTATGTTGAAATTCCACCAGATTCATTGCTTAATGCACCTCCTGCAGGAAAATACGAATCTTTGTTGCAATATATCATCAGTATGAATTCCCAAGATTTGAATGCTCGTTTTGACGGTATAATTTTGCAACTGGTCTATTTTCTCAAAAATGCGTCGGCATACCTGAGGATGTGAAAATTTTAGAAAAATTTGCTAATGTACACATCGAAATACCAAAGAATTCACCAATTAGATCACTTCCTGGCACTTACGGGTCTGCTGATGAATTAATATCTTCGGTTTTAGAACCGAAGAAATCGGGTGAAATCGATTTCGGTGAAAGGATGATAAAAGCTATGGATAAACTCGTAAGTTTCCACGTCGAAATATTACGGAATGGCTTGGGTGGGGATTTTCCCCAAGGATCTTACAGGTCTCTGGAGGAATTTTTGCGAGTATTATATGAGGTCCGTGAAAAAAAAGGATTTTTTTGGTATCTAAGCGAAAGATGCTTCAAGAGAAATGATGGAGAAAATAAACTATGTTATATTTTAAAATCCAAATTATTCAATGGATGTCACCAAAGGAGGGGAATATAGGAAAAAGCGGAACATCGCACGTAGTATTGACATGCGATATATTTTCGTTTATACGGATTTAATCAAGCCCCAATTGGTCAGTGATTCTCTCAGCAGATACTTGCGAATTGTCAGCGTAAACGAAGAAAGACACCATTTTTTCAATCCAGTTTACCACTTTCCCGTAGAGAAAAATGAAATCGAGAACGTCGAAATACTACTCACAGGAAAAGACGGCAAACCATATCCTTTCTTCGGTGTAGCTACACCTTCTCTTTTAGTTTTTCACTTTATAAAAATGGTGCAATAACCAAAAAAGCAATCGTTATCGTTTGAGATGTTAAAGGACGTGGATCGATATACGATGTATTACGTCAATCAATGCGGAGGAGAAATAGGTCCCGTCTACCGCGCCAGTTATCGTGTGCAGAGAGGTAGAGGATTAGGAAGCTTTCTCGCGGGTCTTTTTCGTTTCGCTAAACCACTTATACAAAGCGGTCTTAAAGCGGTAGGTAAGGAGGTGGCCAGTACGGGGTCGGAATTCTCTTGGATTTGGGAACGAGATCAATTAAGGAAATTTTGCGTAATCGATTGGGTGAGGCTGGAGCGAATTTGAAGAGAAAGGCGGAAGAAAAAATTAAAAAGATAAGTGGATCGAGTTTACGCATAAGTAAAAGACCAAAGTTAATAAAAAGGAACATCAAACGCAAAAATCTTCATTCGAGGAGATAAAGACGTCGCGTCAATACGGACATATTTTCTTCATAACCGAGATTGAACACTTGCTATCCTCGCTCGACATATTTAGTCGGCCAGCTTTGCAAACGAATATTTTAGGCAAGCGCCTCATTTCGTACAAACCGATCTCTTCCTTAGACAATCAATCTACAATCAAATTCGTAGTGAATGATTTGGGAGAATCGTACAAATATTTGAACAGTTTTTATTTGCAAATCAGTGTGAAATTTTTCAAAGCTGATGGATCCGACTATGGGCCAGTGGACAAAAATCAACCCGGGGTAGTGAATAATGTCTTGCATTCGATGATCGAGCAATGCAGCGTCTATTTAAGCGGAAAGCAAGCTACATCCTCGTAAGGTAATTATCACTTTCGTAGCACTTTAAAAAATCTTAGTTATGGTGTGGATGCGGCGAAGACTCATTTGGCTTGCGATGGGTGGTTTCTCGATATCGGTGAGGATATCAATAAACACGATGACGCAAATGTAGGATTTGTTACGAGAAAAGCTAAATTTGCTAACAGTAGGGTCGTGTTACTACGAAAAATTGCATGTTTTCGTATTTAACCAAAAGCGTCTCTTAATTAATCGAATCGAAGTAGTAGTTAAATTATCGCTCGCAAAACCGAGTTTCTACATCAAGGAGAATGCTGTGGGTACTTCTGTGCTGAAAATCCTTGATGCTACATTATGCATCGAGCATAACGATATAAACCCCTCAATTTTGTTGGCTCATTCCAGATCGTTGGAGCAAAGCAACGCGATATATCCTTTCAAGCGAGTGGAAGTTAAGACGTTCACCGTCCCTCGAGGAAATCAAACGATTTCTGTAGATAACGTCATAACAAGACAGCTTCTAAAAAAAATAGTTTTCAGCATGGTCGATAACGATGCGTACGTTGGAAGGAGAGACAAAAATCCGTTCGCGTTCTCTCATTATTCTTTGGCTAGATTCTTTCTCATCGTGAGCGAATGCCACCGCAAGGCATTTTCACAAATTTCACCAATCAAAAATGCTGGACGCAAGCATACTGTTCCATGTTTTCGGGAATCGGCGTGCATCACGGTGATAAAGGTAATCAAATAACCTTGGACATGTTCGGAAATGGATATTTCATTTAACTTTCAATCTAACACCTGACGGTTCGGGTAACGAAGAATATGACGGTTTGATGGATAGGGCCACCGTGATAATCGAAGCTAGCTTCGAAAACCCGCTCGAAAAAACCATAACGTGCATCTTTTATGCGGAATATGACGCGTCCTTGGAAATAGATAAAAGTCGAAACATCATCACAAATTTGGCATGAGCGATGAACACGTTAGGTATATACAACTTACTTAGTCGCGATCTCCGCACGAGAAATGTGTTTCGTGGGGTGTTTCCTTCAGATAGTTTACTCTCACCCTCGCCTGGAATCTACGTGATAAATTTAGACGCTTCTACTCTGCCGGGAAACCATTGGATCGCGGTGCACATTTTAAATAAGCAAAAGGCAGAATATTTCGATTCGTACGGTTATCCACCACTCGCCCATTCGATATCAAAATTTCTAGAACCGTTCTCTTTTAACTTCAACTTCAGAGCTTTCGTTAAGAGGATTGCGGGGAATTCCGTTGTCTCTATGCACTCTAAAAGTCCACTGGTAAAACCCTAACCCAATACCTTGACCTATTTAACCTCCCCTATTCAACGACTGCCGAGTCACCCAACTCTTTTACCTAGAGTTTGGGAGTACCAGGAAAGGAAGACGTATCCAACCTCGGTCGCAGAGCTGCTGTTCGAGAATAAATAGCACCGCTACCCGCGATAGTCATCATTCGAGATTCTGACTCGAAACTGTCAAGATGCGGCTCATCATCGACTTCGAGCGGGGCTCAGACCGAAGAGTGAAAGAATTGGCTGCGGTGGAGGTGGATTCCGAGAGTCTTTTGGTGCAGCTTCCAAAGTCCGAACAAATGGATCGGTGGAGGCAGGAATGCGAAATCGAGAAACGTTCTTCTGTGTAACGAGACATCATTAGCAAGCGGATTCATTCCTTATATCCGAGCTGCTCTCCTGCCTGGAAACTATCATCAAGGACGCCACCGCCCTCTACGTCTTCGACGAGAAAAAATGTAGCTTCCTCTCTGACCTCACCGGACACACTTTCATAAGCATGAGGAAAGATTTAGATTGCCCTTCACCAGATGACCTTTCCTTCCCCTCCATTTCCTGCTTGAATCCGTGCCAACGCTTACGCAAAAGTGATTGCGCATTAAGAAATGCGTACTGCTTATCTCATTGGCTGAAATACATAACCTGGATGGTCGATGTAGATCCTTGTTCGGCCAATGCCGAATGTTCCACCTCCTCACTCCCTTCCGCCTCCTCCTAAAGCATATATCCAGGCATTCAACCTAGTTATCATCAGTTATCATGCAGAAACCAGCAAGTGCAGAGTCTCCCGTCCTTTATAAACGCAGATGGGTGACTTCACGGCCACCACCATCCGGTCTGGATACTCCAACCCCCGAGAAGCGACCCTCACCTCCATCAAGTCTGCAAACATCATCACTTCAAAATCCAGCAGACAGCCGAAAACTGTGCCGAAGAAGAAGAAGAAAGTGTGTGATGCCACCCAGTTGCTACTAGAAGCTGTGTTTTTCTTGTACTCAAGAAACAAGAATTGTCAGCATCGGTTTCGATCCCGAGAGATTCTGTGAAGTGATCGTACAGTTAACTCAAGTGAACAAGGGATCGGTTGAACTAAACTATACCGCTTGGTGTGAATTTGTTAGTCAAGAGAAATTAATATCTGATTACTTTAATTTGGGACCAATAAAAATTCTGCTCAAATCTCCCGTGAGTTTAGTGACTTATTTTGGAAAAAAACATGTGCTTATTAAAGGTGCTCGGTGACCATGAATGCTGAGGAATGGAATAACTTGTTACTATGTGTGAAGTGTATAGCACTGGCTTTTAACAATCTAGACAACGAACAGCTAAACGTAGATTATTTTCACGAACAGTTTATTGAAGATGCAGGTGTAATCGGTATCGAAAACGTCGATAACTTGGAAAAGCCTTAGGGGAGCAAACTCTACTACGAACGTTTGAGACTTGAAATTCCCTTACATTGCTCGCTATCTGATAAAATTATCGGATGAATGTGAAAGAGGTGACAGTCACTGGCATCGAGTTAAAACCGTGTAAACTGCTCATCTCTGTGTGTGTATGTGGTTGATTCGGTCCCTGGCGTTGGGTATAATTACCTCGCAAACCGTAAGTGTGAATTATGGAGTCGGTCCCTGGCGATGGAAGTAAAACTCCCGTAAACCACACTCCATTACAAGTGCTACGATTGAGTACATGTATAGTGGATTTTCAAGCGTATCTCAATATCGATAATGAACTCATAGTCAGAGAACTCGCAATTTGCGACACCGATCGCAATTCCTTTCAATCGTGGGTTTTTGATTGCCCAATGGATTTATCATTCAAACGAGAAAACACTTGGTTAGCTCATAATCATCACAGAATTGCTTTAGATGATGGACTAGTTCATCATGAGGATTTCCAAAGAGTTTTAAACAAATATATTTCAAACTATAATTTATTCTTTGTAAAGGGTTTACAAAAAGTAAAATTCCTTTCCTTACTTTTGGGAGACCGAGTCATCGATCTACAAGTTTTCGGATGCCCCTCGATTAAACAACTACCATCAATGGGTAGATATTGCATGTTACCTTAACATAAAAATGGAGAAGTCATTTGTGCAACGAACAATTGTGAATCACTAACGAAATGGTTTCAGAGCAATGTTAATTTAGATAAAGAACATGATAGATTTATAACGTTTAACGGTATTCCCAAAAAAGGATATTTTTAAATATTACCAAAATGGCAAATATTGGATTTATTTTTACTGGTTATGAGGACGTCACCGTATGCTGTAAATGTGGTGTGAGCATATATTCATGGGAAAAAGGTGACGATTCTAAAGATGAGCACGACAAATTTTCGAGAGGGTATCCATTATTTGAAAGAACAGAATGTGATTTAAAATTGTAAACAAATGTCAATAAATACCTGAGTTAACCTATACCTATGTTTTCTTTATTTCACCCCTTGAATGTTACACCTTTCCGTGCTAATATTCACAAAATCAAGTCTACTTATATCGAATAAAACCTGAAAAAAATTGTCCGAGCAGGGATTTGAACCCTGGACCTTTGAATTTTAATGTCACAGCTCTGCCCACTGAGCTACTTGAATATCAATATAAAAAGGTGCTCTTTTCGTATTTCAGTCGTTAAATATCTTGATTACACGTGTTCCGACTGCATAATAGGTTAACCTTGACCTTTAGCTTGGTCTTGACTTGTGCCAGAACCGCTAAGGTGAGCTGTGGTCTCGAGTAGCCGTATCCTTACTACGCAATACAGTATCCTTGGAGTTTTGCCGTAGCCTTGAGTTGACCAGGTGTGCTGCAGCATTGAGTACACGTGCCGTTACTGCGCAATACAGTGTCCTTGGAGTTTTGCCATAGCCTTGAGTTGACCAGGTGTGCTGCGGCCTTTTAGTCGGAGGACGGAAGTTGGCTGCAGGTGCCCTTGAGTACACGTGTTCTGACTGCCTAATAGGGTGACCTTGACTGATAGCTTGGCCTTGACCTGTGCCAGAACCGCTAAAATCACCCTACTTGTTGCACTCATGTTTTTCTGATTCGGTCTAAATATGCTATTATCGTTTTATATATGTGTGGAAATTATAAGTACCAAATTTATTTAAAATAGTTCTGCAAAGTTCAACCCAAATATGTGTGAAAATAATCTTTTTTATTCCTTTTATTGTGGGAGTAATGCTATCCATATCTATGATATACATTTAGATTTTCTATATTATGTTGCACCTCTCCTTCTTACAATGTTTCGTTGAAATCGGTTTCGCCAATTTCTTTCAAATTTTTAAAGACCGAAAATTTTGACTTTGCAACTGTGGCAGTCGTGTTTAGTTGATTCGATGTTAATATGCTATTTTGGTCATTAATTTATGCATATATTCAATGCAGCAAATTTTGTTGAAATCGGTTCAGCCAATTCTTCCCTGAAATATGTGTACGGACGGACGGACGGACATCACAAAGATATAGTGCTTTTTAGCATTGACGTAAAGCACTAAAAATGCATTCTGCAACAGATGAATTGTTACGCTAATACAGAAATAAAGAGCCATATTTTGTAATTCCACATTAACTAGATTGCGTTTCAGTGCAACATCATTAGGTGAGGTAAACTCAAACTATATAATATGAATAAATTCCACTAATTGTAAGAGACGATTGAAACCACTAACTACGTTAATATATTTAAATATTGCATTAATCATTAAACTAAAATTTTTAGGACATTTAATATTTCTTTTATATCATTAATTATTTTAGGTAAACTTTTCTCTTCAGAAAAGTTATTCCTTGTAGGAAGTCCGGCCAAGTGGGAGGGAGGAGGAAGCGGATTCAAGACATCCCAGCCCCCGATTTTTATGGGCTCCAAAATCTTGAGTAATATATTAATATATATAATAAATAATATATATACATCTTTTTAAAAAATTTGCTTTTTTATTAAATTAACTATCGTTATAATTACTTTATAATTGTTTGTAATAAGTGCCGGATTAAGAGATTTGAACTCATTGATGAAATAGTCTTACTAAAAGATTGAATATCAAATGAATATAATGTAAATCTGTGCAGAAGATTTTAGAATTTATATTACGTAATAATTTTAGTAAAATATTACCCAATGTTAGGACCGTACTTAGATTACTTTTTACCCTACCCATTACCATAGCAAGTGCAGAGAGTTCTTTTATTTAATTAAAAATTATTAAAAATTATCTTTGCTCAACAATGTTTAATGAGCGTTTAAACGCTTATAGTTGATTAAGCATTGAAAAATACATCGTTAAAGAATTTGATTTTCTGATGTTATTGAGAATATGGCATTACAGAAATCCCATATGTAATAATTATTGTAATGATATAAATTTTTTAAATTAATATATTTATATTTTTTGTTCCATGCAAAATTTTTTAATCACCTCTGAATGTACGTTCTCTGTAAGCTGTAACATTTGAGTGTAGAAAATGAGTTTTTTTATAAGAGGACCACAAAAACTAGCTTGCATCCGTGTTCCCGAGAGTACTTGGCCGGCCCTGCTTGTAAGTTGCAAACACGATAACTGGCAAGGAAGCCAAGGACTATCATCAACGCACTAGTCCTACAAGAGCGAAATGAAGAATATCAGCTTGAACTTCACAATCGAATCGGTGTACTGGAAGGCCTAGAAGCTTAACCAAAGAACTAATAGAAACCGCAATAGAAATAGGCAGAACTGTTAGAGTTAAGCCAGATAAAAGGTTATCTGAAAATTCTTGCCTACTTATGAAGAAAAGAAAGGAAGAAAAAATGATTAATATAATTAAGAAAATGATTAACTTCATAGAAATACAGAAAACAATAAGAACATTAACCATAGAATAAAAAAGTAGATGTAAATATGAACGAATTGAGAAAACTAAAAATACGTCAAATCAATCGATTCGTAAGAAACAGCTGCACAGTGGGGCGAAATCCAAAAAAGCTGGCCGAAAGTCATTTTTTCAAACTCCAAAATCTCTGTAAAAAGCTTAACAGAATGAATAACAAATGATCAAACTATCATTTAAAACATTTGTCATCAAAATTGTTATCCTAGTTATTCCTTTATAAGCACGCAAACTTTGAATGTGATCTCTCCGGTTTATTGCAAATTATTTGATATTGTTAGGTTGAAATTTTTATTTACGAGAAAAAGATTGCATATGTTCAGCACGATTTATTAGGTACTCTGATGTGAAAATGTGAAATGGTAAAATTTTCTGATTTTATATCTTAATGCGAAATGTAAAAAAAAAACTTATGCATGAATCACATCTATGGACATATAAAAAGTTCCCGACGAGTCCCGGCTCATTTTTTTGGAACATTTATTTCCTTAACTCAAGCAAATGAAGGGCGAGAAAAATTTGGCTAAACATATTTGCACCAATTGTTTCTAAACTCCATGATGCACTAACAGTAAACCGAGATTTTCCGAAACTGAACGTGTTTTCGCAGCTTTGCGAGTGACGCTTCTATCAGAGCCTCCAAAACCAAGTGCTTACAAAAATTGTTTACATTGTTGAAAATGACAGCTGCTAAACTTAACTGACGAACGAAAGGGATATGGGTATAGTCACCGCGGAAAAATGACGTCACCCATATCACGTACGTGCATAGACTTGAATGTGTTCAATCAGTTCACCTCGAGTGAGCTATTCTGAAGACGAGGCTCTGTCTTTGCTACTTGAAGCAAAGCTGTCAAGAGATCAGTATTAGATGATTAGATCTCAAGTCAAAGAGAGGAGTGCAGACCTTTATCCCTCTTACAAATGCGTAAGGGAAGCTAAAAATAGTGCTACCCTCAAAGAGAATCGATCGCGGTAACGGAATCCTGTGCGTAAATTAAGCTTCAAGCTTTACTGAATCACACTGATGAACATCTTATTACGTTACAAGATCCAGTAATTACTGCAATGCCAGTTACTGAACTAAATTAACCAACTAACATGATGCTGATAAGTGGGGGTTTGATGGAAGCAGTGGGCAATCTGAAAACAAATAAAAGTTTTCTGAGGACCGTTATAGTGATAGTGATCCATTTGTGACTTCGATTGCCCCATTGCTAATGTCCTTTGAGCACCCAAGTTCTGGTAATAATATTGTAGTTTGGAAGAACGTCAGACCTTCCTCTCCTAGATTTTGCCATCCCATTCACCTTCAGCTAAAAAAGAGTAAGTTATTGTAACTGTAGAAGAAAAGCACTATATTGAGTGTCAGATCAGATGCTTAGTACCCTCTGCTACCAAAGCTAGTGTTGGAAAAAGCATCCTTGTTACCCATAAGTTAGTTTTTGCTATGGTTGATGGAAAAGTCTGCAGTGTAATTACAGGAAAACCTTTACAAATTTGCTACATATGCAAGCAAATAACCGATATTCAGGAGGTCAGTGAATAGGAAGTAGATATTGAAACCGTTAATTTTTCAAATGCCTGCTCCACGTACCCTACCGCATTGGAATCAAGAAGTAGCAGGTTCGAGGTGAAGCAGATCTCATTCAAGAAAAGTTGAAAAATAAAATGGACTTGTTAGTGGATCTTCCAAAACCAGGAGGGAGTGGGACGACAAACGGGAGAAATAAAGCTCATCATTTCTTTTAGGACCCAACAACGACCTCATAAATTACCGGGATTGATGAGACACTCATTGTTCGCTTTGGAGTCATCCTGCGAACACTTTCTAGTCGGTATGAAATAAACACGGAGACTTTTGGCAAGTACGCCCATGAAACTGCACATCATTTTGTTTCTCTCTACCCCCGGTACTACATGACAGCTTCAGTTTACAAAATACTAGTCCATGCCTCAGAAATAATATCTTCTGCAATTCTTCCTATTGGACAATTGTCTGAAGACGCACAGGAAGCTCGCCTCAAGGACTTCAAAAAAATACAGAGACTACTACACAAGAAAGTGTATCTGTAATTCCTAAATAACTTTTCTGTCAGATGGATACAATGATAAATATGATATAATTTCTGTTAAACTTTTTTATATGCAACTTTCCTTCAACTTCATCATTTTCCTTAAAATAATTTCCTGTATTTATTTCTACCGGTTTTATGTAAACCACTAACCAAGATGTTCTACAAAGGTTGCTGGTATCGTCCGATCCAATTATGTCATCCATGAGACGTGAGCCATTTAAACCAAGGGGACATTCTCCCCTGACGTTTTGCGCCTTCTACTTTCTCCCGAAATTAATAGGACAGATGCAATGCACTCCAACTCACACCCTTTCACAACCAAATCTGATATGAGCAGCAGTGATGACAGCGATTAAGAAAAAAGTCAGTTTTTTTAACTTTAAATGAAATATTGATAAAATATGACCATTTCTTATTGTTTTTATAATGATTATGTCTTCTCATCAAAAATAGGAACATGTTCTCATTGCAAAGGATTGTTTTTGTTACACTTTTGAGTTTTGGCCACCTTTTTCGGATTTGGTTCCACTGTGAACTGACGGCAATGATACTAGAAAATGGCTCCATTAGACAAAGCAGAAAGTTTTTTCTAAAATAAGTAGAAGAACTCTATACGAGATTATATAAAGACTAGAGGAATTACCCGTTGAACATCAACGGGATTTTGTAGTGTGATTTAAATTTAACTTCTGAGGAGTGTATGTTAAAAACTCATATATAGACACACACAGACTTTACTGTTGATATATGCAACGGGTAATTCCGATAGTAAGAAATAGTTAGTAAAATTAAAATAAAAACTGAAATATTCGAAAAAGATTTTACAGATTCATATAATATGTTCCAAAAAATCTCGTAGTATTTCTTTATAAACAATATCTCTTGTGTAGAAACGACCATCTACACCTCTGATTCCAACAGTTTAGAAGAAGATAATAAGAGAAGTTATAATGTAGGAATTAACATGAAAACAACCTGAGCTGGCTGGGAATCACCATATAAAAAAATATGAGTGCAAAGGGTTAAAGGCTGCTACTTTAAATACAAATGAGCTTTATAGGTTATCTGAAATTATTTACGTTGCTATCTATTACGTTTGACGTTGCTACAACAATAATTTCGATGTTTCATAAAACTCACTAAGCGAATAACGCAATTTTTTCGTCTATTTGAAAGCTTAATAGACGCTAATTCAATCAGAGGCAACAATGTGGGTCGCCTTGACAACACCCGGAAAGAGTACGAAATAGATATAAAATTTCGAAAAAATACGTGTCTCTGACAAATTCTTCCCTGCAACATCTAAACATCGCAAGAATAAGATATTTTATAATTTTAGTCGTCGAATTAAACTAAAACAGTGAAATTCTTTCCATATTTACATATTTTAATGACTGAATGAAATACTCCTTAAACCTTGAAAAATCGAAAATCCCGTGTAAATTTATGGGAAAATATAATCGTCTCCCGGAGTTAAATCCGGTACTTTTTTCAGGGATGTTTGATTTTTCTAGGGACCACCTCATGGGGGATTAACGATTGTGAAAATTTCAGCTCTTAATTACATTGCGAAATGCCCAAAACTACTGGGAGAGACAGACTGACTGACAGACGGACGGACAATCGAAAATTATTATATACGGATCCTTTAAATGAAGAATAAAATAGCCCACCTCAGAGGTTCAAGTTATTCTTCCAAAAGTAACATGCAATCAGAAGCGTGAAGAATGTAAATGCATCTAGAAGAGATGGCATCACAGCAAAAATATTCAAGGCCACAGCTATCTGTATGGACAAGATGCTCTCTATAATTTTTTTCGTCATGCTCAAGGAAGAGGACCATTTATTTGTTTATTTTTATTTATATATTTATTAGCACAAATTCAGAGACAGCACTGGGCCAATTACACTGAATATAATAACAAAACAAATTATAGATAAATCATAAAATTTATAAAAAATCTAATGTGGCCACTACATGACTTTCTCCATACCTGTAATATTTCTAAAAATTCCTAATTGGTTAAATGATAATAAATATTTTAAGGAACTGCTAAGAAAATTTAAAGACTTTACAAAGAACCGAAATAGACTCATACCGTAGCCTTCTGATATTGGATATATCCAGGAATCTCCAACAATTAAAAAAATAAAAAGAAGCGTTACTAAGATGTAACTAAGCGTCAATTGTTAATAATAGTCGCCGGTAGGTGGTGGGAGCTAAAAGAATAGATTTTAAAATATGTCTTAAACAATGCATTATATGGGAAAACGTTTCAGGAAAAGGTTATAGAAAATTCAATTTCCTACAGCATTTATTCCAATATATTTAACAATAATCAAATATTCAAGCAAATAATTAAAAAATCTGATTTGGACGCCACATGGCTTTCTCCATATCTGTAATATTTCTAAAAATTCTAAATAGGTTACATAATAATAAATATTTTAAGATACTGAGGCCATTTTAATAATTTAAAAGAACAGAAATAAACTCAAGCCATAGTCTTCTGATATTGGATATAGTCACAAAGCTCCAACAATTAAGAAAAAAAGGAGCGTTACTAAGCCTCATATGTTAACAATTGTCGCCGGTAGATGGCATTGTGGTGGCAGCTAAAAATATGAGATATCCTTTAAACAATGTATTATAAATAAAAATGTTTCAAACATAGGTTGTAGAAAATAAAATTTACGTTTGTTCCAGAATATAGGGAGTATAGAGAGAGGATAAAGAATGGATAGAGATATGATAGAGAGGAGAATGAGAAATTATATAGAGAGTATAGAGTATAGTGTTAGGATAGAGACCGATAGAGAGAGAATAGTGAGAGGAATGTCGATTGAGAGAGGATAGAGACAGGATAGCAAGAGGATAGATAGTCATTAGGGAAAGTAGAGGTTAGAAAGAGGTTAAAGATAGGTTATGCAGAGGTTAGAGGGAAGTTATAAAGAGGATAGAGAGAGCATTAGAGTGGTTAGTTAGAGGAAAGAGAGAGGATAGAAAGAAGAAAGAAATAGGATAAAGAGAGAAAAGAGAGAGAAAAGAGGAAAGATGGAGAGAGGATATAGAGAGGATATAGAGAGGATAGAGGGATAATAGAGGGAAGACAGAGCGAGGATACAGATAGGTTAGAGAAAAGTTAGATAGATAGATAAAAAGGATTGGGAGAGTATTGGGAGGGGATAGAGGGAGGTTAGAGAGAGGTTAGAGAGATGTTTGTGATAGGTTAGAGAGAGAATAAGGAGAAATTATATAGAGGAATGAGAGACGCTAGTGAGAGGAAAGGTGGAAGATAGAGAAAGAATTGGGAGACTAGAGAGATAACAGAAACAATAGAGAGATTACAGAGAGAGGATTGAGAGAAAATGTGAAAACCTAGAGAGAGGAAAAAGAATAAATTGAAAATATAGAATGATCAATAGAAGATATAAGATTGAGAAAGGTAAAAATGAGGATGGAGATAGGAAAGGTAAGTGTTAGAGAGAGGTTAGGGATAGATTATTGGTAGGTTATATGGAGATTATTGAGAGGAATGAGAGTGGAAAAAAGAGTAAAGAGAGAGGTTAGAGAGAGTGGATAGGGATAGGATAGATAGAGGATAGAGGGAGGATAGAGAGATGTAAAAGTTATTAAAAGGATAGAGATATGCTAGAGAGAGAATTGAGAGATGTTAGTAAAAGATAGAGAGAGGTTAAGAGGGGATGGAGAGAGATTAATAAAGGGTAGTTACAGGATAATGAGGATAGAGGGAGATTATAAAGCAAATGGGGTAGGAAAGAGAAGGGTTACATAGGATTGAGAGCTTAGTGAATGGATAGAGGGGATAGTGGGATGATAGAGAGCTGATTAATAGTAAATACAGCAATGATAGAGGGAGGAATGAGAAAGGATATAGAGAGTATAGAGGTTAGTGATAGAAGAGAGAAAGATAGACAGTGGTTAGAGATACGAGAGAGGATAGAGATAAAATAGAGAGAGGAAAGATAGAGATTAGAGACTGGTTAGAGAGAGGAAAGAGCGAGGTTATAAATACGTTAGAAAGAGGTTAGAAAGAGGATAGAGATAGTGTAGAGAGAGGATAAAGAGATGCTAGAGAGAGTATAGAGAGAGCATAGAGATTGGATAGAGAGAGGATCGAGAGAGGACAGAGATTTTAGGGAGAGGAAAGTGAAAGGATAAGAGAGGATAGATGATATAGCGTGTATATAGAAGGATACAGAGAGTATAGATAGAGATTAGATGAAGGCTAGAGAAAAGAAAATGAGAGGTTAGAGAGAGGGTAAAGAGAGAAAAGAGAGAGAATAGAAAGAGGTAAAAAATTGTTAGAGAGATTATGGAGAGCCCAGAGAGTAGTTTGAGAGAGGATATAGAGAGAATAAAGAGAGGATAGAGAGACGGAAGAGAGGGGTTTGAGAGAGAGAGAGAACAGAAAGAGGTTGAGGGAGGATAGAGAAAGGATAGGCAGAGGATAGAGGGAGGATTCATAGAGGATAGAGAGGGGTAAGAATAAGGTTGTAGAAATGCTAGAGAGATGATAGAGAGATGATTGGGAGAGGTTTGAAAGTGATTAGGGAGAGGTTAGAGAGAGTTTACGATAAATAGGTGATAAATCTAGGTGAGATAGAGGAATGAAAGAAGAATGAGATGGGAATGAGTAAGGATAGACGGAGGAAAGATAGAGTATACGATGAATAGTGATAGAATTTAGAAAGTATAATGATAGGATAGTGAGTGGCTAGATGGAGGATAGAGAAAGAAATGAAAAGATAGAATAGAGTGAGGTTAGAAAATGATACAGGGCGGATTGAGAGAAGATAGAGAGAGGTTAGAGAAGAGAGAGGGAAGGATAGACATTTTAGGGAGGTTAGAGAGAGTTTAGAGAGAGGTAGGGAGAGGTTATAGAGAGGAATGGTAGAAGATGGACAGGGTAAATAGAGAGATTAGATAGAGGAAAACAAGAAATTAGAATGAGTGGATAAGGGGATGATAGATAGAGGATAGATAGATTATAAAAATATTATATAGAGAGGATAGAGCGAGGATAAAGAGTGAATAGCTAGAGGTTTTTTAAAAGATACGTTAGATAGATGATAGAGAGATGATAGTAGTGGATAGAGAGTGGTTAAGAGAGGTTTCAGAGGTTTAAGAGAGGATAGTTACAGGAAAAAGATGATCGAGAGAATTGAGGAAGAATAAAGAGAGGATAGTGTTGATAGAGGGGGATAGAGTTACAAAAAAGATAGAGGCATGATAGAGAGAGGATAATGATAACAAAAAGAGAGGATTGAGACAGGTTGTAGGTTAAAGAAGGGAAAGAGAGAGAATAGAGTGAGGATATAAAAAGAATATAGATGGGGTAGATAGAGTATAGAGAGTGAATATAGAGAGCTTAGAGAGACATTAGAGGGAAGTTAGGGAGAGGTTAGAGAGAGTTAAAATGAGGTTTGAGAGAAGTCTCTGAGAGGTAAATGTGAGGTTAAAGGGAGGTTAGGATGGATTTGAAATAGAATAAAGATTGGATAGTGAGAGGATAGAGATAGAATAGAGTGAGATTACATGATGGATAGAGAGAGTTTAGGAAATAATACAGATACATTAGAGAAAAGATAGATAGTGATAAATAGGGGATAGAGAAAGTTAAGAGGAGAGAGACAGAAAGAGGATAAATAGAATAGTGTGTAAAAAGAACGGATAAAAAGAAAATACAGAGAGGATAGATAGGTTAGAGATATGTAAAAGAAAATATAGATAAAGGATAGAAGGAGAATAGAGGATATGGTGAGGATAGAAGGAGGGTAGAAAGAGGACAGAGCGAGGTTAGAGATAAGATAGGGAGATGATATAGTAATGATAGAAAGACGATAGAGAGAGAATGATATAGAGGGGAAAGAGGGAGGACAGCAATAGGAAAGTGATCGAATAGAAATACGTTATAAAGAGTTAGATAGAGTTTAGAGAGAGGTTAGAAAGTGGTTAGAGAGATGTTTGAGAGTGGTTAGAGAGAGGATAGAGAAAGGATAGAATGAAGATAGAGATGTGATTGACAGAGGAATGACAGAGAATAGAGAGAGTATATAGGGATGATAATGATAAGATGATGAGAGGCAGGGGAATGGGATGAGAGTGGACTGAGATAGAATAGGGTGATGATAGATAAAGGATAGAGAGAGTATAGAGAGAGGTTAAAGAGAGAATAGAGAGAGATTAGAGAGAGGTTAGAGAAATGATTGAGAGAGGTTAAAGAGAGTTTACAATACAGTTATAGAGAAATCAGAGATAGGTTAGAGAGAGGATAGAGAGTGGATAAAGAGAGGATAGAATGAGGATAGAGAGGGGTTAGAGATAGGTTTGAGGCAGAATAGCGAGAGGAAAGGGAGAGAATAGAGATATGAAAGAGAGAGGATTGAGAGAGTATATAGTTAGATTACATAGAGGATAGAAGGAGTTTAGGGAAAGTATAGAGAAATATAAGTGAGAGTGGCAAATAAAGGAAAGTGAGTGGTTAAGAGTGGAGAGAGAGGAAAAATAGGATAGAGATAAAGGGATTGGATAATTAGAGGGAAGATAGAGAGTGGATAGGCTCTTAGAGAGATGTTTGATAAAAGATAGAGAAAGGATAGAGAGAGGATAGAGAGATGATAGACGAAGGAGAGAGAAAGGATAGACAGAGAATTGGGTGAGGATAAAAGGAGGATAATGAGAGGAAAGAGGAATGGTAAAAAGATTTCATAGCGAGGTTAGAGAGAAGATAGAGAAAGGAAAGAAAGAGAATAGGTATAGGATAGAAAGATATTGGAGAGGGGACAGAGAGGATAATGTGGGGATAGAGAGATGTTAGATAGATGTTAGATAGAGGTTAGAGAGAGGATAATGTGAGTATAAAAGAGGATAGAGAGGGTGTATAGAGAATAGTCAGAAGATAATGAATGGATAGAGAGAGGTAAAAGAGAGGTTAAATAGAGGCTAGAGAGAGGATAGAATGAGGTTAGAAAGAGGATAGAATGAGGTTAGAGAGAGGTTAAGGAGTGGTTAGAGAGAAGATTTGGAGAGGATAGAAAGAGGATAAAAATAGGATAAAGACAGGATAAAAATAGATAGGAGATATGATAGAGAGAGAATAGAGAGATACACAAAGAGGACTGGGAGTGGATAGAGAGAGGATAGTGATAGGTTAAAGAGAGGATTCAGAGAGGATTTAGAGGTTAGAGTAAGGATGGGAGGGATTGAGTACAGAAATTATATAGATAGGGTAGGGAGGATAGAGATGGGATAGGGAGACGAAAGATTAAGTAAAGGTTTCGATAGAAGGTAGAAAGAGGTCAGTGATAGGTTTGATAGAGAATAGATAGTGTTTAGAAAGAGATTACAGAGAGCTCTTAGAGAGGAAAGAGTGATGATAGAGATAGCATAGAGAGAGGATAGCAGATATGTTTGAGTGTGGATAGAGTGAAAATCGATTGAGGTTGCAGTAATGTTAGAGATAGGTTAGAGAGAGGAAAGGGAGAGGATAGAGAGATGATAGAGAGAGTTCAGAGAAAATTAGAGAGAGAGGAATGAGTGAGGTTAGAAAGAGGCAAGAGAGAGGACATAGAATGGTTAGTGAGAGAGGAGAGAGAGTTGTTAGAGAGATGAAGCAGAGAGGGTAGATATAGGATATAGAGTCGATTGGGAGTGGTTAGAGGGAGAATAGAGAGATATATGATAAGGAAAGGATAGAAAAATGATACAGGAATGAGAAAGCAGTGTATAGTGGGTATTAATAGGATAGAGAAAAATAGAGAGAAGGTTTAGTATAGAGAGACGATACATAGGGATTTGGCAGAGATTAGAGTGAGAAAATAGAGTGATTTGAAAGAGGTTAGAAAGAGGTTATAGATAGGTTAAGAAGAGGACATGAAATATTAGAGAGAGGATGGAGTTTGGTTAGAGAGAGGTTAGAGAGAGAAAAGAGGGAGGATAAGGAGAGGATACAGAAATAATATTGAGGAAATAAATAAAATAGAAAGTGGATAAGGAGAGCATAGCAAAAGGGTAAGAGGGGAAAGAGGATATAGAGTGAATCGTGAAAGATATAGAGAGGAAAAAGAGAGCATAGAGAGAGGTTAGAGAGAGGTTAGATGGAGTAAAGGTGGAGGTAAAAGAGAGGTTATGGAAAGGAAAGCGAGAGAATAGAATGAGGTTTGAAAGAGGTTATGGAAAATGTATGGATTGGGCAGAGAAGAGATAGAGGATGAAGTTAGTTTAAAGAGAGGAAAGTGAAATAATGGAGAGCAGAAAGAGAGAGGATAGAGGTAGAAAAGAGATAGGATTGGAGGATTATAGTGACAGGATAAAAAGAGGATAGAGACAGGATATAGAGAGATTAGAGAAAGATTAGAAAGTGAATAGACAGAAGATTGCGAGATGCTAGAAATAGGTTAATGAGATGTAGGAGATGGTTTAGCGAGAGTTTAACCGAGGTTTAAGATAGGATAAAAAGAGGTTAGAGGGAGGTTAGAGAGAGGAAAAATAGAGGACTGAGAAAGAATAGAGAGAAGAGACAGAGATTAGAGAAAGGAGAGAGAGAGAATAGAGAATAGAGTGAGGATAGAGAATGATAGAAAATAGATAGAGAGGATAGAGATAGGAATGAGAAAATATTGAGAGAGGATAGTGAAAACATGAAGATATAGAATGATACAGACAGGATACTGATATGATAGGGTGAGGCTAGAGAGAGGATAGAGAAAGGGCAGATAGTTAGGGAGAGGTAAAAAAGATTTTAGAGAAAGGTTAGAGAGAGTTTATAATGAGAAATGTGAGGGATTGAGTGAGGATAGAGAGAGGTTTGTGAAATGTTAGCGATATTTTATAGAGTGGATAGAGAGATGTTAATAAATGATAGAGTGAGGTTAAGAGTGTATAGATAGAGATTAAATGAGGATTAATTACGGGGTAAAGAGGATATCGAAGATAGATGAAGAACAGAATGAGGATAGAATGAGGATAGAGTGGGTATAGAGGGGTTAGAGACTGGTTAGAGAGAAGACAGACGGGATAAAAGGAGGCTAGAGAGAGAAAGAGAGAGGATAGAGAGAGGAGTGGGTGAAGACAGAGAGAGGATAAGGGGTGGATAGAGAGAGGTTATAAAAAGATAGAGCGAGGTTAGAGAGAAGATAGGGAGAGGATAGGGATGAAAAAGAGAGAGGTTTGAGAGAGATTAGGGAAAGTAGAAGAGGATATGGAGAGAATATAAAGAGGTTTATATTGGATAGAGAAAGTATAGAATGAGTCTATAGAGTAAGAGTATAGAGACGTTAGAGAGAACTTAGAGAGATATTAGGGAGAGGATAGAGTGAGATTGGAATGAGGTTAGAATGAAGTTAGAGAGAAGTCAGAGAGTGGTTAGAGAGAAATTAAATTCGTTTATATATAGGATAGAGAGTGGATTGAGCTAGGATAGAGCAGAGGTCTCCAGCCTTACAGCACCCAAGATCTACTTTTCATTTGTAAATTTACCGAGGATCGAACCAGACGCGTCCCTATGTCTACGTGTCTACGAGAAATACTGTTGAGTGGGGGAGGGGAGGTAGAGTGGATCCCCGCAAATTTATCCCAATCTTTAGGAGACAAAAACAAGCGTCATAACATCTTATGCTTTACACACGCTACAAATATGATCGCAAAAAAATCGTCAGATTTGAGTTAAACAAACTAAAACATAACTTTATTTGAGTTTTCGATCTGAACGAGAAAATATTTTGCTTAAAATAAAATTTCATTAATACCAACAGAAAAATCATATTTTATGATCCATTATCTATTGAATTATTGGGAACTCAGACATTTTCTACAGTACTAGAAATCTCTGATGTGTAAGTTGATTCTGCAACTCGAATTCTGTAACCTATTGTCAGATGTTTGTCTGTTAAGCTGGCGCGATGCTTAGTTTAGATTCCATTCATGCAAGAAAACGTTGACTCGCACAACTTTGTTAACCCAAAGAACGATTTTACATTCAAAGCTACATTCACTAATGAGTTATAAAAAATTCTATCAACGAAAGTCGGAATCTCTATCTTCTCAGCATTTCTCATTTGATTCAATAAAATATAATTTAGAGAGAGGATAGAGAGATGATGGAGAGAGGATATAGTGAGAATAAAGAGAAGATAGACAGAGGATAGAGAAAAAGAGTAGGGGAGTAAATGCCTGGGCGAGTGATCTACTGGGACATCGATAAGGCATATCGAAGGATTAAGGGAGAAGGCGGAAGCGTCTCGTTCGACCTAGCGCCCTCCCATCCATCCCCCTTCCCCATTCATCCCATACACTCCCAATGAGGGGAACCACCTTGGAGGGTCGAGATGGCAGAATATGTTAGATAAGTTCGCGGGCGTTTACGAAAGGGTTTTCGGACAAGAAGCGGTCATGGTTTCTAAGGTGGTAGTTGCTACGAGAGATGATAAAGGAGAGTTATGGGGTACCCCGTGGAGCGATGGGGGCGCTGCGGAGAAAGAGAATAGGCGCTTGGTATTCGAAGGGTTCCGAACGGCTAATACCCACGTGTTTTCCCTCCGTGTCCGCTGACACCCTCTTACTATTACTGAAATATATATATACTAGGGAGCTCTGCTTCCTACTTGCTACAGCTCGCCAAACCCAGGCCTCCGCTCGCTTAGCTCACTCCCGCGCTCTCGGACTTTCGGTTCTAGTCCGTCGGCGAAGTACAGTTCGTTTCTCGATAGCTGGGGCGTGGCTGTAGTACCGAGGTCTGTGCATTATCGAGGACAACAGCTGTGCTCTCTACAATTCGTCGATGGCCGCGTCAATAATTACCGAAAACATTAGTAGGCAGCACAGTCTACTTTTTTATTTAATTCTATTAATATAAGCCTAGATGTGTTTGTTTGTGTATTTCGCTAACCTCATCAATGGCTCTTTTTAGCACTTTTTTTAACTTCCCAATTAGGTGGAAGGTTGAAATTTCCTTGGAATGTTTGATTCAGATTCAAAAATTAAATTACGAAAAACTATGTAAAAAGACTCGGGTTTCACTTCAGGGGAACTTTTCCCCTTTCCCTTAACACGTAAAATGTAACTTTTTAAAATGTAAACTTATTCTTTTGTAAATTCAAATTAGAAAAAAACACAATACTGTTACATTACACAATTTTTGTGTTTAAATCTTATATTAATTGTCGTATATTTTTCAATAGAGGAAACTGAAAAAAGGCGAGCGAGCCAGAAGCAGCTTTGATTTGCAGCTTTTGCAGAATTAGTGCCTTTGTTAACTTAACGTGATTGGGTTATTAATCCTTCTTTGGCCTATGTTGAAAGAGTACGTACAGATTTGCAGGAAGAATTAAAAGATCTTTAAAATTACTTTGAAGACAGGGTTCGGTTCAACCAAACTGGTTTTGAAGAATTTTAGATGAAAGTACTATTAATCTATTAATCATGTTTGGCAAGAAGTGAAGTTATTTATCCTAGTATTTCCAACTTCTTATTCAGTAGAAAAAGGTTTCAATGTTGTAGTGCGCCTGGTAATTATGCAGTGAAATGGAGTGTGTGTGAGTGAGAGAGGTGATTTAAGATTGTATTTATCAAAATGGAACCTGAAATTTGTAAGCTGGCTGAGTCACATCAATCTCAGAGTTCCCATTGAAATGTTGTTGTATTAAACCTTTTTGAAATATATATCAAATATTATTTATTTAAAAAAATACTGTTTATTACTCCTTATTATCAACATTTATTTTATTCGTATCAGACCAATTTTCTGAGTAAGGCACTTGTTTTTTATTAACTCTGCGAAGTAATATTTATATAGGGGGCGTTGAGCCGAAAAGGGTTGGGAACCACAGATTTAAACCAATGATTAAAACATTCAAGATTGTATTCTAGTCAATTTAATAATTAAGTGGAGTTGGTGGAGAATTAAACAAAATTGTAGCGATCCTTTGTATTTCAGTTCCTGGTTCGAACGCAGCTTGCGAACGTGCATTCAATGTTATTAACGAACTGTTGTGTACATGTTGGAACAATTGAAGTGTAGATCATTTCATGGCAGAGACTCGAGTATGCATCTATTTTAATTACTCTTTATGGATTTTCATAGCTTTTTACTATCAGAACGAGATTTTTCTACATCGAGATGTTACCTTGTAATTTCTCAATCTGGTATGTGACAGGAAATACACTGCAACGAGGACACATAACCGTTATTACGCGCAGATTTGTCTTTCCTGTTATGGTCTCGTATTTTTCTCGGAAAGAATGACCCTCTGTAACGCTCCGTCCGTCTAACGTATTTTAGCTACATGAGCGTTTCTACTTATGTGCATTGGAGCTTCAATTGTTCCCAATACATCCTCTGCTGGGTATTAATTGTCGAAGGGTACGGTCAGTATTTTTTTCCTATAAAAACTAAATAAAATGCATTTAAATTGGTCATATTTACTTTTTTAAATTAACATTTGTGTTTGCCATATAACTTTAATCACAAAAATTTTCAAGTTACTATTTGATTTATATCTTGAGATATAGCTATTTTTCAAGTTTCTCAAATAAAAGAATGAACCTGAACATTTTTTTTATTTTCATTATTACAACGATATTCATATTTTATTTTTATTTTATTGATGTCTTTACGCTACGTAATGAATTATAATGATAAAAATACTTCGAATGTTTCAAAATGGTAAAAAGTGCGGGAGGTAAAATATATAGATCGCATCAAAAAAGAGGAAGTACTAAGAAGAATAGAGAATGGTTTTATAGACTCTGAGAATGAGAAACGTGAACGTAATAGGACATTACCTTTAGAGAGAGCGCATGATTAATGAGGTGTTAGAAAAAAAACTGTATGGAAAAACAGAAAGAGGTAGGAAATGGTTTCAGCTGATAGATGAAAAGAAAGGGAAAGAGAGCTATCGAGACATGGATATAAGTGCGGAAAACATGCGTTTGCGGAGAACATAGACGATATGAAAGGGAAAGAAAGTTATCAAGGTATGAATAGGACAGCGGAAAATTGGAGTATATGGAGAGCCAGGTTTAACCAAGAATAATCACAGACCTTGCTATGGACAGACTATTTATGATGATGATGAATTGTGGAGGTCATTTGATTAAAAAAGCTATTTTGCGTCCTGGAACCGATTTCATTCTCTAAAAGTTTTTCATATGGGAAATTACGCTATCTTCTTTCGTCTAACATCATATTTTGCAGGATGAATTATTGACATTAAGCGGAGATCAACTGTATAACAAAATCATTTTCAATAATAAATTTCATTAGTCTATTTTGGAACGGGTATATAATAACGTAACTTCAAATATCTTGTACATTAATATTGTTGCCGCACACATTGTGAGCTCTATTCTAAAAATAAATAATAATAAATAAATTGTTATGGAATGAAATATTTCTGTTCTAATCCGGAGATCCGCGGCACACTAGGGTGACGCAGAAAATGTTTAATAAATAAATGAACGATTTGGTACGTTGGCTGTTTGGGCAGTATTCTTCCTCCAAATTAATTGATTATCATGTAGTCCCAACAAATGCATTCGCCAAAAATGAGTTCATGAATTTATTCTAACTTTTTCAAGGTGGACTCCTACGAATATCTGTTCATCATTAAAAGTATTCCGCGTATACAAATTTGTTTAAGGCCACTGTCATATAAATTCAGATATTTGATTTGTACGGTGTTAAATTATTTCCGCGATTATTTGCTAATAAGTTGTTTGAATTTGATAGATGATAACAAATCGGTTGAATAATTTACTGGTGACTTGACTGTTGCAATATAAATTAATATTTAATGAAATTAATTCTAAGCAAATTACTGGAGCTAATAAACCGTGGAGTCAGCTGCAAGGCTAGTTGCTTGCCGCACGGCATTCAGTCATCTTTTGATCACATTACGTGTTTGTTTATAGAGATTACGTTGCTGAAAATGTTTCGACGTATTTAAATGCTCTTCTCTCTTTGTTTTCTTGGTCATTAAAAATCAATACAACTGGATCTATACCCAAAAAAATTAAACCTTAGTATATTGTACAAAATTTTAAAATCTTTAATTCTGTAGAGCAGTCAACAATCGTTTCAATAAATGGCAATAAATTGAAAATGAATCTATTATTAACTTTATTCCAAAAAGTAAGAGCTTAAATTGAATAGTCCTTTTTGCAATAAGATACACAATAAAAATCAATTTTATTCAATTTGTACGACTTCAAAAAATTCTGGAGCAACCAATAATGTCCGTTTAAGTTTATGTTTACATAGAATTACTAGCATTGAATGAAGAAATATACATATATTGCTCAATGAAATTTAAGTTCTTGTATTGCTTCCGCAGTTGGTTGTTTAAAACGAAAAGTATTCAGAATATTTCATGCAAAAATCATTGTTGACAATAAAAATCGATCTTCACGTACTACAGTTTTCTTCGAGCATGAAAAAATTCGTAGCCACTTCTGAGCAAAGGTTGACGAAGTGAAATGATGGTTAATGCAAAACATAAGGTTAGGATTCGAGAAAAGAAGCAATTTGTTATTTGAGGAAAACGTCAGTAGTAATAGACAGGATAGGCAAACAGACAGTTTCCACCCACCACCCCCGTTTGGCGCCAGTGGCAACAGGCTGGTCCCAAACTGTGAGGTGTACTGGCTACCCCCACCTCCCAATCCCCCTCCCACTCCCCCTCCTCCTCCCACATTCGGTCACGTGACTGAAACGTCACAAGCCACAGGCTGGTCCTTAGCTATACCAAGAGGTGTGCTGACTACCCTCACCCACAAACCCCCCCTCCCACCTCCAGCCACATGACTGAAACGTCACAAGCCACAGGCTGGTCCCTAGCTATGCCAAGAGGTTTGCTGGCTCCACTCCTCTCACTCCCCCTCCTCCTCCTCCCACCTTCGGTCACGTGACTGAAACTTCACAAGCCACAGGCTGGTCCTTAGCTATGACAAGAGGTTTGATTACTACCCCTCTCCCACCCCTCTCACTTTCGGTCATGTGACTGAAACGTCACAAGCCACGGACTGGTCCCAGCTACACTAAGGGTGTGAGGTGCTGACCCGAACTATATCCTTCCCCCACCTCTCCACCCCTCTAACGTCGCAAGCCACAGCCTCGAGTGTGATGTGTAGCGAATACCCCCTCCACAACCGCCCCCTCCATGTGATGTCAAATCGCGAACGGGGTTGAAAACCAAATGCTTCTAACTAGCGCCACGACGGCGCCTGAATCCTTCGTAATTATGCCCACTATACCGACTACCGCGTGTTCGATGTCGAGGTTTCGGCGCCACCTCTGATGCAATGAGCGAAAGCACAGAAGGTGCATACACTTCTAGTCCTCGCGGAGAAGAATCGTCCTCTCCGCAGGACCATCCTCGTCAGACTGACGAAATCCCGGTCGCTCCGCAGCGGTTGAAGAGGGACTTTCACTTTGACGGGGTTTCGCCACGATAACCACTTTGCGCACCACCCTCTCAATAATCACACTTATTTGAAAACTTTTACCGTAATATTCATTTCATTATTATTATTATTATTATTATTATTATTATTTGTACCATCTCTCAGTAATCACGCTTATTTGAAAATTTTCATCATAATATTATTTTTATTATTATTATTATAACCCCATTTTTGAAACCTTTATCGCTTTTTTTAACAATATATATAGTTATCTTATAAAATTTTACATGAGAGGATAATGATCATAGAATGGAATAAGAGTGGTAATAATTATATCATAAAATAAAAACAGATTTTTTGACAAATATTTTATTTGAATCTTGTTAACACAGTTTCATTGCATGATTTATACATTGGTTTTTATAAAATGCCATAATTTTAAGGAAAAATCTTTTGGTATTAAAACCGTTTTCATAAACGGTTTCGGAGAAATAAACTTTTAAACTGCACATTTTACTAAGTTCGTCTTGGAAACTTGGAAACAATTCACAAGTATGTTCGGGTACAGCACCTTTGCACCCACAGCAATTGTACATTACATGTTCTTTTAATTGGTATTGTATAGAGTCCAAAGTATTGTGCGCAGACGACTCATACCAAGCGGTGCACTGCTCTATCGCGTATTCAACGCAGTCGCTCACACGAAGCAAACCAGCCCACGTAGATGGGCCCATCCACACACAATATTTTCCATCTTTGACAAGTTTTATAACTTTTTCACCGTATAGTTCATGGAAACTTAACACTATCCTGTCTAAACGAGCATTGTCGGCTTGGGATCCCAAGTTGGCGTTTAAGAAAGAATCTACCGACTCTTTCGATGACAATAACGTACTCCACTGGGTAGGTTGGAGGCACACGCCGGCGCAGCCATTCTTGCCGATGAACACGGTTGGGTGGAAATCATTTTGATAGTCCAATCCGACGCAAATCTTTTTTACGCCAGACGGGTTGAGATCGTACGACGTCCCCATCACGATGGACATTTTCTCACCGGAGAGGCGGTTTTCTCCATCACGTGTAACGCCCATAGAACTATGTTTGTTGGATGTTTCGCCTCCGCTCTTCTCGACAATCTTCTTCTGCGTACCATGATGGTAATCGATGCACTTCGGTGTAATTTTGCTAGGTTTACCGAGCTTTGATGATGAGTACGGGTAAAACCTTTCAGAATTCTGCATTCTAGGAATGTGTATGTGTGCGTAATGTTTATCTGTATATCAATTTTGAATAAAAATAAAATATGTGAAATAAGTTAGTTTTTATTTCATATAATTGGCCGTGACGGCTCTTTACATCCCCATTCGTTACGATGGCGACCACCTGGAAACATCCTTTCACAGCCATCGTGGCCGATTCCACAGTATCCGTTAAATCGGTTTTCAAGGTAAAATTCAAAAACGCGATTGACTCCATAGTAGACGTTAGAATTGATGAAATTATTTGGTGCTATTCAGAGACGCATTCTGTACCGGTAAATTTGAGAAAGAATGCCAGAGTAAAATTTCATAAAGGAGTCCCTAAGTTAGACGATATGGATGGGTGTTTGAAACGAGCTAGATTAATCATCCTTGATGATATGATGCGGTTGGCTGACCACCGCGTCGTCGATCTATTTTCTAAAGTTTCCCATCACCGAGGATTGAGCGTGATTTTCATAACGCGGAATTTATTTCATCAAGGTAAAGGTAGACGTAACATATCTCTCAATTCCCACTATATTGTTTTCTTCAAAGATACGAGAGATAGAGCTCAAATCTTACATCTTTCTCGGCAAATTTACCCAGAAAATTAGAAATTAATTCAAGATGCTTTCAGGGATGCCACCTCAGTTCCTCACGGATGAATACCGAATAAGAACGAAAATACTTCCTGAAGTTGTTTCTACCCAAGTTTATATTCCGAAACACAAAAATCGCTACACAGAGGTATATCATTCAGTAGGTGAAGATGTCACGTACTGTTAAGAACTGTCGTAAAATCCTTAAAGCTCTTAGTATAATCAATCCGCAACAAAGAGTTGCGATTTTAAAAACGGCTGATAAAACTTTAATCGAAGCAATTTGTGAATGTGCTCTCAACGTGTTAAAAGGAAACATTTCTCTCAAACCGGATCATAAACGCAAATTGGCTCTTCATAATAAGATCTTGCGAAAACTGATTAAGCGCGGCGAGTGTTGGAAAAAGAAAAGGCGATCTATAATGCAAACCGGTGGAGCGTTTCGACCGCTGCTCTTGAGTTCGCTACTCGGCTCCACTGTCAGCTCACTATTTGCTTAAACATGGAGCATGCGAAGAAGATGCTGTTAATACCCCCTGAAGCGGTCGACCGTTTTAAGCAAAGAAATGAAAATTCTCAAATATCGCGCTTGGATGATGAAAAGAGGAATATAATGAACGAGAGAGGTATGTCAGATCAGGAGAAGTGGGCAAAATATAGAGAAATTCTACACAAGTATTTAAACTTGGTGAAGAAAGAGAAAAGGCCGTTATACATACCAATAATGCAGGTTGGAGACGAGAAAAATCTCGATACCGATGAAATACACTCGCTCGATAACGCTGGTAATAAGAATGGGGAGAGACGCACTTTCGCAGACAATGAAATCTTAAAGTCCGTCCCATAAACTTTCCGAAGAAAAGCACAATTGCTGTAATCAAAAATAAAGATTTCAATGTATCCATGAAAATTTATTGCGGCCGTTAAAAATTATTTAAATTTTAACAATTAGATAAATGTGATTTCACTTCTAAAAGTGCTACATCTTTAAAATTTGGCAAAAAATGTATAGCATTAGTATTTCATAATGAAGAAAGTATAAAATTCTAAAATTGCGAGGATTGGGGATTGTTTTAATCAATTATTTTTACATAGGGGAAAAATGAATATCGCTGCGGAGGTGAAATCTTTAGAATTAAAAAAATATTTTCAATGTTGAAATATCTGTCTGAAAAATGAATGTTTATTGAAGGTGAGATGAAATGCTTGCAGAATGCAAGTACCTTATACTAGTATCATTATATATAGACGTTCCATACAGAAGAGGAGGAGGAGGATGATATAACATACTAGTAGAAGGTGCTTGCATACGGAAGAATTTCATCTCACCTTGAAAATACATTGATTTTTCAGAGAGATATTTCATCATGAGAAATATTTTTTTAATTCTAAATATTTCTCCTCAGGACCGGTTTTCATTTTTTCATTTTGGAACAATAATGATGTTTAAAAATCAATAATTTTTACAGTTTTAGGAATATTATACTTTTCCCATATAGGGTTAATAATGCCACACATTTTTGCCAAATTTTAAATTTATAACACAATTAGAAGTGAAATAACATTTTTGGAATAGTTGAAATTTAAATAATTTTAACGGCCGCAATAACAAATTCATGGATACATTGAAATGTTTATTCGTTTATTTAGGCTAAATTCTAAATAATTTAAAAATTTCAGTTCCCTAACTCACCACGTAATGTCTAAACATTTACCTATTTTTATATATTTTAACAATTTTTAACTACCAAAAAAATTACAATATCAAAATTTCTTTAATTCCTTTATAGTTATTTTACAAATCCCACCTCTAAAAAAAATTCAACTCCGTAGCACATGCGGAAACATATAAAATGTTTTAAATTGTGAATTTTTAGTGTCCGCGTTGTTGCATTTTTTTCAAGATTTTTTTCTCGTCGGTTTTGCACAAAATCCTACCTAACAAAAAATTTCGAATGTCCTGCTCATCTGGAAGTTAAATAATATTTCTCTAATTGTTTAAATTTTAAACATTTTTAACGGCCACTGCAATATACTAATGGAGAGATTCAAGTGTTAATTTGGACAAATGCTCTATTTTGTAATTAACATGAAAAATTCAGCTTCCTAGCTCGTCCCGTAATACCTAAACAGCTATCTATTTTTTAAATTTTAGGTATTTTTAACTTCAATACAAATTTAAATATCAAAATTTCTGTAATATCTGTTCCGTGCTTTTACAAATCCTAGCTCCAAAAATAATTTTAGCTCCGTAGCACTTGCAGAAATACATAAACTTTGAAAATTTGTTTAAAAAATATATAATTTTTAGCGGCCGAATTGCTGCATTTTTTCATGATTTTCGTTTTTTCTAGTCAGTTTTGCACAAAATGCCATCTATGAAAAAATTTCGAATCTCCAGCTCATCTGGAAGTGCCTAAACATAAGTATCCTCCTTTATGTATGTTATATCCTCCTCCTCTGTAAGGAACGTCTATATATAATGATTAATTTCATATTTTAATTTGTTTGGTAGTTAAAAATTCTTAAAGTTTAAACAAATAGGTAAATGTTTATACACTACGCGGCGAGTTAGGGAGCTGAAATTTATAAATTAATAATAATTTAGTCTTAATAAACGAATCAACATTTTAATGTATCCATGCATTTATTATTGTGGCCGTTAAAAATTATTTAAATTTAAACAATAACAAAAATGTTATTTCACTTCTAATTGTGTTATAAATGAAAAATTTGGCAGAAATGTAAGGCATTATTAATCTAATGTGGAAAAAGTATATTATTTTTAAAATTGTAAAAATTACTGATTGATTAACTCCATTATTTTTCCATAATGAAAAAACGAAAACCGGTCCCGAAGAATCTTCAGAATTAAAGAAAAATTTCTCATGATGAAATATCTCTCTGAAAAATTAATGTTTTATCAATGTTTGATGAAATGCTTGCAGTATGCAAGCATTTAATATCACCTTGAAAAAAACAATTTTTCAGTAATATATTTCATCAAGAGAAATATTTCTTTAATTCTAAAGATTTCTCCTATGGACGGGTTTTTGTTTATCATTATGGAACAATAATGGAGTTAAACAATCACTAATTTTTGCAATTTTTGAAATATTATACTTTTTCCACATTGAGTTAATAATAATAATAATTACAAAAATGGCACAATGCTTTTCTTATGAGATAAAACGCAAGTTTCGGAGTCTCTGGAGTAAAACTGATATCACTTAGGTAAGAAGCCTCATTTTATATGTAAGATTCTTTATAATTTCTACAAAAACTAAAACTTTCAGCTCTCTAGCTCTTGTAGTTTGGGCTGGACATTAGTATCCTCCTGTTATATCCTCCTCTGTAAGAAACGTCGATATATAATGATATCCTCCTCTGTAATAAACGTCTATATATAATGACTAATAGAAGGTGCTTGATTTCTGCAAGCATATATTCTCACCTTGAAAAACTCATCATTTTTAAGAGAAATATTTCATCATAGCAAATATTTCTTTAATTCAAAAGAATTCTCATTGGGACCGATCTTCGTTTTTTCCTTATGTAACAATAATGGAGTAAAAGAATCGCTAATTTTGCTATTTAAGGAATATCATAATTATTCCAAATTGGGTTAATAATGCCACTCATTTCTGCCTAATTTTGAATTTGTGGCACCTTTAGAAGTGAAATTACATTTATCAAATTGTTTAAATATAAATAATTTTTAACGTACGCAATAAACATTTCATGGATACATTGAAATATTTATTCGTTTATATAGTCTAAACTCTAAATAATTCAAAAATTTCAAGAAAGGCGACTGCGAAAATATAGCCAACTGGAGACCGATATCCTTGTGCAATACAGATTATAAAATCATCGCTAAATTTCTTTCGAATAAATTGAGGAATACCGTGTCCGATGTGGTCGGAGACGAACAATCTTACTGTATTCCGTGAAGAGCCATACACCACAACATACGGCTGGTCGACGACCTCTTCCACGTATCCTCCTCGAAGAAGTTGCCGATCGCTATAATATCAATAGACCAACAAAAGGCGTTCGAAAAAATAATCGCATTCCTTCCTGTGGAAAACCCTTGAAATCATTGGATTGCCAAATAAATTCGTAGAAGCAATAAAAATTCTTTATTCGGATGCAGAAATAATCACCAAGACACCTGGAAAACTATTAGCACCCTTCAAAATGAGAAAAGGAATCCGACAAGTCTGCCCTATGTCAGGGCTACTATACTCTCTGAGCATCGAACCATTATTGGCTCCTATGAAAAAGAAACTACTTGGGTGTGGATTGTCATTCTCGAGAGATTCACCTTAATACATAGTGACAGGCTACGCCGATGATCTTTTAATATTCATTGGAAGTGATCGTGGATTCCCAATCCTATCACACCTACTGGAGGAATACTCCAAAATCTCAGGCGCAAAAATCAATCTAGAGAAAAGAATAGGGATATGGGGAGGAGATTGGAAGCATCGATTGGATTCTTCACTTGGCATCCAGTGGAGAAACGATTTCCTTAATTACCTAGGCATTTGCATTGGAGCCGAAACCAACGCGATGGAAGAAAACAATAAAAACTAACTGATAACTTACAAAGGGTACTAAATCTATGAAGTGTGAAAGCCAAGACTCATCTGTCCTTAAAAAGACAAGTGATCATAGCAAATAGCCTAGCTGCATCTACCTTTTGGCACATTCTGAAAAACTACGAACCACCTGTGAACGTCGTAAACAATCTCCAAGGGAAACTCATCAACTTTGTTTGGGACAATTCCAGGCATTGGGTATCCGTGGCTGCACTCAGCAGGCCTGTAATACATGGTGAAATAGGCCAAGTCAATATTCCAGCAAAAATATAATCATTTTGCCTCCAAACCATTCAGAAACTACTCAAAACCAATCCCAACAATCCTGGAAAACTCCTACTTCTTAGCATCCCGAACACCGATAATATACCCGACCCAAGCAGAGATGTCCTTTCCTTGCTCACTAGCCCACCCTATCCTATGGACTGGCCATCACTCCACAAGTCTATCTGTATGGCATGGGACAATCTTCGGAAAACATTTACCTTAGAAAAATCAGTTTAATTCCTTACTGAGATGAAAAATCCGATCTATATCAAGCATCATTAGACTTTGATAAAAAGATATCTGATATAAACGACTGAAAACTCAAGTGGTCAAACATCGGGTGGTTCACTAATCAGAGAGTTCTTAACACCTGAATTCTGTATAGCATTCCTTCAATCAAAAAGGATTAGGATATCTCCTTTAAACTTTTTCATCACGGTATAATCCACCCAAGACAGGCCGCACTCGACAGCATCTCCTCACTGTAGAGCATGTGGAGGGGACGGATCATTGCCTCACCGTTTTTTTGACTGCCCTAAAATAGCCTTGTTACTAAAACTGGTGGATCAATTGTGTCAACGACAAGATCTCAACTTCAAGCTCAACAGAGAAAACTTTTTGATAGGTCCAAATGAGAAAACAAAAAATTCTTCTGCAATATCCTTTCTCCTCTCGACATCTAAGGCAGTTATCCATTCCATCCACGAAGAACGACCACCTTATCCAATCTCCTCCATCAGGCAGTTAAATGTCTTCAGTGGACGCATAAAATGGAGAATTCTTACGGATTCCCATTTTTCTAAAGGAAACGAGCAAGCAATGGCGACCTTCATGATCACTTGGAGCTCTTCTTCTAATCCCTTCTTTGTCCTATGTCAAGACACCCTCATATGGCAATTCTAAAATTATTCCTCTTCCCCTTTTCCACATCGAACCCGTCCTTCTTCCCTTATTTCCTACCAATCATGTCGTCACCGAATCATCTGAGTACACTGACGCCTAACAACATGGTTACCTTAAAATGCCTAAAAGTCGAGATTTTTCAATATATGAATAATGTTTGGCTTGTAAGGCGACATTAAAAATGTCAATAAGCAGTATGCACAGCTGCAATTGTTAAAATCGTTCAGCACTGCAAGGCTTATGACAAACAAAAAAAAACATATATATGTACATTATATATATATTTATATATGTTATATCTTCCTCTGTAAGGAAAGTCTATATATAATGTTACTAGTAGAAGGTGCATGCATACTGCAAGCATTTCATCTCACCTTGAAAAAACATTCATTTTTCAGAGAGATATTCTATCATGGGAAATATTTCTTTGATTCAGAAGATTTCTCCTCTGCGTCGATTTTCGTTTATTGCTTAAAAAAAATATGGAGTAAAACAATCAATATATTTCAAATTTTAGGAATATTATACTTTTCCACATTGGGTTAATAATGCATGCCACACATTTCTGCAAAATGTTCAATTTTTAGCACATTTAGAAGTGAAATAACATTTTCTATTTGTTTAAAATTAATTAATTTTTAACGGCTGCAATAGAAATTTCATGGATCTATTGAAATGTTTAATCGTTTAAGTAGACTAAGTTTTAAAAATCTTTATACTTTCAGGTCCCTAACTCACCGCGTAGTGTCTAAACATTTACCAATTTTTTTAAACTTTAAGAATTTTTTACTACCATTCAAATTAAAATATCAAAATCTGTATAATCTCTATTTACTTTTTATACAAATCCTACCTCACAAAATGTTCAGTTCCGTAGAACATTCGGAAATAATTAAAACTTGAAATTTTTTTAAATAATTGCAATTTTTTAGCGGCCGCATTTTCGCTGTTTTTGAAGATTTTCCTTATTTCCAGTCGGTTTTGCACAGAATCTTACCTAAGAAAAAATTTCTAATCTCCAGCTTATCTAGAAGTGCCTAAACATTAGTATCCTCCTATATATTTATATCATTGCTAGTAGTTGGTGCTTGCATTCTGCAAGCAAATCATGTCAACATAAAAAACAATCATTTTTCATATTTAATTATTACAAATACTTACCTAATTTTAAATATTTCACCTCCGGAGCGATTTTCGTTTTTCTCTTATGTAAAAATAATAGACTAAAATAATCCCAAAACTGCAATTTTAAGAATTTTTATACTTTCTCCAATGTGGGGTACTAAAGCTACACATTTCTGCCAAATTTTACAGTTTTATTACTTCTAGAAGTAAAATAATAATTTTCATTTTGTTTAAATATTAAACATTTTTAACGGCCCCCGTAATATTTTATGGAAAGATTCAAATGTTTAATTGTGTAAATGCACAATTTTGCACAGAACTTGAAATTTTCAGCTTCCTAGCTCATTCCGTAATGTCAAAAATTTGGAATCTCCAGCTCATCTGGAAGTTCCTAAACATTAGTATCCTCCTATTTGTTGTATGTTATCTCCTACTCCTCCTCCTCTGTAAGAAACGTCTATATATAATGACTAGTAGTTGGTGCCTGCATTCTGCAAGAATATCATCTCGACATAAAAAAACATTAATTTTTGATATTTCAACATTAAAAAAAAATTTTTAATTCTAAACCTTTCATCTCCGGAGAGATTTTCGTTTTTCCCTAACGTAAAAATAATAGATTAAATCAATCCTAAAACTTTGCAATTTAAAAATTTTTATACATTCTCTATTATGGGGTACTAATGCTACACATTTCTGCCAAATTTTAAAGTTGTAGTACTTTTAGAAGTGAAATAATATTTTTCCAATTGTTTAAATTTTAACCTTTTTTAACGGCAGCCGCAATATGTTTATTCAGAGATTCAAATGTTTATTTGTGCAAATGCACTACTTTGTACATAACTTGAAGATTTCAGCTTCCTAGCTCTTCCCATAATGTCTAAACAGTTATCTATTTGTTTAAAATTTAATAATTTTATACTTTCTCAAATATGGGGTACTATTGATACACATTTCTGCCAAATTTTACAGTTGTAGTACTTCTAGAAGTAAAATAATATTTTTCATTTTGTTTAAATTTTAAACATTTTTAACGGCCGCCGTAATAATTTTATGGAAAAAGATTCAAATTTTTATTTGTGTAAATGCACCACTTTGTACAGAACTTGAAATTTTCAGCTTCCTAGCTCATTCCGTAATGTCAAAATATTTATCTATTTGTTTAAAATTTAAGAATTTTTAACTGCCAAACACATTAAAATATCAAAATTTGAATAATTGCTATTTCGTTTTTTTTTAAGAATTCTACTTCTAAAAAAAATTTCAACTCCGTAGCACATGCGGAAATACATAAACCTTGAAGATTTGTTTAATCAATTGCAAATTTTTAACGGCCGCATTATTACACTTTTTTAAGATTTTTTTTAGGTTAGTTTTGCACAAAATCCTACCCAAAAAATAATTACGAATCTCCAGCTCATTTGGAAGTGAATAAACATTAGTATCCACCTGTTATGTTATACCCTCCTCCTCCACCTCCTCTGAAAGAAACGTCTGTATAGAATGACTAGTAGTTGGTGCTTGCATTCTGCAAGCAAATCATTTCAACATAAAAAAACATTCATTTTTCATATTTCATCATTGCAAATATTCTCTTAATTCTCAATATTTCACCTCCGGAGCGATTTTCGTATTTCCCACCTGTAAAAATAATAGATAAAAACAATCCCAAAACTTTGCAATTTTATGAATTTAATACGTTCTTCATTATGGGGTACTAATGCTACACATTTCTGCATAATTTTAAAGTTGTAGTACTTCTAGAAGTGAAATAATTTTTTTCCAATTGTTTAAATTTTAAACATTTTTAACGGCCGCCGCAATATGTTTATGGAGTTCTTCAAATATTTAATTGTGCTAATGCACTACTCTGTACATAACTTGAAGATTTCAGCATCCTATCTCATCTCTTAATGTCTAAACATATATCTATTTGTTTAAACTTAAAGAATTTTTAACTGCGAAACAAATAAAAATATCAAAATTAATATAATCCCTATTTCGTTTTTTTACGAATTCACCATATAAAAAAATTTCGACTCTCTAGCGCATGCGGAAATACATAAACCTTGAAAAATTTGTTTAAAGAATTGCGAATTTTCAGCGTCCGCATTGTTTCAATTTTCAAGATTTTCGTTTTTTCTAGTCAGTTTTGCACAAAATCCTTCCAATAAAAAAATTAGGAATCTCCAGCTCATCTGGAAGTTCCTAAACATTAGTATCCTCCTATATGTTGTATGCTATCCCCTACTCTTCCCCCTCCTCCTCTGTAAGAAACGTCTATATATAATGACTGGTAGTTGGTGCCTGAATTCTGCAAGCATATTATCTCGACATAAAAAAATATTCATTTTTGATATTTCATCATTAAAAATATTTTTTTATTTCTAAGTATTTCACCGATTTTCGTTTTTCCCTTATGTAAAAATAATAGATTAAATCAATCCCAAAACTTTGCAATTTTAAAAAATGTATACATTCTCTATTATAAAGTATTAATGCTACACATTTCTGCCAAATTTTAAAGTTGTATTACTTCTAAAAGTGAAATAATATTTTTCCAATTGTTTAAATTTTGAACATTTTTAACGGCTGCCGCAATATGTTTATGCATAGATTCTAATGTTTATTTGTGCAAATGCACTACGTTGCATATAACTTGAAGATTTCAGCTTCCTAGCTCATCCCGTAATGTCTAAACAGTTATCTATTTGTTTTAAATTTAAGAATTTTTAACTGACAATCAAATTAAAATATCAAAAGTTGTATTATCCCTATTTAGTTTTTTTAAGAATTCTACTTCTAAAAAAAATTTCAACTCCGTAGCACATGGGGAAATACATAAACCTAGAAGAATTGTTTAATCAATTGCGAAATATTAACTGCCGCATTGTTGCACTTTATTATGATATTCCTTTTTTTGTCGGTTTTCAGAAAATTCTGCCTAAGAAAAAAATTTCGAATCTCCAGCTGATCTGGAAGTGCCTAAACATTAGTATCCTCCTATATCCTCCTCCTCCTCCTCTGTAAGAAACGTCTATATAGAATGATATATCGACGTTTCTTACAGAGGAGGAGGATACTAATGTTTAGGCATTTCCATAAGTGCTGGAGATTCGAAATTTTATTCATAGGTAGGATTTTGTGCAAAACCGATTAGAAAATACGAAAATCTTGAAAAAGTGCAACAATGCGGGCGCTAAAAAATCGCAATTGTTTAAACAAATTTTCAAGGTTTATGTATTTCCGAATGTGCCACAAAGTTAATTTTTTTAAGTAGAATTCTTAAAAATCCAAATAGGGATTATACAAATTTTGCTATTTTAATTTGGTTGACAGTAAAAATTCTTATAGTTTAAACAAATAGATAGCTGTTTAGGTACTATGGGATAAGCTAGGAAGCTGAAATTTTCAAATTATTTACAGTATAGTAAATTTGCGCAAATAAAAATTTCAATTTTACCATATATATATTGCGGCGGCCGTTAAAAATTATTTAAATTTAAACAATTAGAAAAATATTATTTTATTTCTAGAAGTGCTACAACTTTAAAATTTGGCTGAAATGTGTATCATTAGAACCTTATAATGAAGAAAGTGTAAAATTTTTAAAATTGCGAAATTTGGAGATTGTTTTAAACTATTATTCTTACATGTGGGAAAAACGAAAATCGCTGCAGAAATGAAATCTTTAGAATTAAAAGACTATTTGCAATGTTGAAATTTCTGTCTGAAAAATGAATGTTCTTTTAATGTGAGATGAAATGCTTGCAGTATGCAAGCACCAACTACTAGTATATAGACGTTTCTTACAGAGGAGGAGGAGGATATAACATACATATAGGAGGATACTAATGTTTAGGCACTTCCAGATGTGATGGAGATTCGAAATTTTTTCCTATGGTAGGATTTTGTGCAAAACCGACTAGAAAAAACGAAAATCTTGAAAAAGTGCAACAATGCGGCCGTTAAAAATTTTCAATTGTTTAAACAAATTTTCAAGGTTTAGGCATTTCCAAATGTGCTACGGAGCTGAAATTTTTTTAGAGGTAGGATGGAGAAAGTATAAAATTCTTAAAATTTCAAAGTAAAAGTAAAAGAAAATATTATTTTACTCCTAGAAGTGATACAACTTTAAAATTTGGCTAACATGTGTAGCATTTGTACTCCATAATGAAGAAAGTGTAAAATATTTAAAATTGCAACATTTAGGGATTGTTTTAGTCTATTATTTTTACATAAGGGATAAAAGAAAATCGCTCCGGAGGTGAAATATTTAGAATTAAAAAACATTTGTAATGATGAAATATGAAAAATGAATGTTTTTTTATGTTGAGATGATATGCTTGCAGAATGCAAGCACTTACTACTAGTATTTTATGTCCTCCTCCTCTGCAATGAACGTGTATATATAATTATAGTATAACTTAATGATGTTTAACATTATTTCGCGAACGCCATATCTCTACGTCATGTGTAATATACTTTACATATTTATTTTTAATACTCCATTTATTTTGCATTTAAATAGAAATACATGTTAAAATTGAAAAACTTTCTTCTAAAATATCTAACTCTTACTTGCGCTTTTTTACGTGGAATTCGAATAAATACGTTCAATAGGCTAAATTCTATGATAAAAAATAAAATTTTAATTATTTTCGCGAAAAAAAGGAGTAAATCTGCGCCAATAGTACGATTTTTTTCTTTTAACACTTAAAGAAAAATGCACTGCATGGTGGATTTTGCATTTCGTATGTAAACTGAATGAAAGTATGATTTCTGGAATCGAACTCGAATCTTCAAATATCAGAAAATAATATTCCTCGACAGGGCGCCCCCAGTGATCTAAGATATCTACCAAATACCATGAAAATCAGTCATTCGGTTCAAAAGTTAATAATTGGTCAGAATGACTAAACGACAAAACAATAGGACTATTTTCCATTCTGGAAATTACGGTGAAATTCACGATTCAATGCGTTTTTAGAGCAGTATTTTGATGCTGGCTTTGAAAACTATAATGGCCAAAATTGTTCTTATTTACTGCAAGTATATGAAATATGATGAAGTATGAAATAAAAAACAGAAGACGGAGGTATGGGAAAAAAGGTATTGGAAATGGATAGGGGAAGAGAGATGGGGAAGGCAGAGCATGGGGAAGAAAGCAGACAAGTGTGCTGTAATCTAAGAGAGGTGTAAGACTGTAGGAGGAAGATGTGTGGGTTAGAGAGAAATAGAAAACGAGCAAGAGAGTAAAAGTTTAGAAATTGTATGAGGTTTTATAAAATAGAATTAAATTAAAAATATATTAAAATTTATGGGCACTAGTTTGCAAATAAGGAGTAAGAAAATAAAATAACATTCCATTACGCGCTTCTGAATTTATGCTAATTCATTATAACTTCAGATACTTCCTTCCTGTGCAGGTGGTGGACATTGCTGTCTTCAGAATCGAACCCAGTACCCATTGGTATATAAAACGGCATTTTAAATATAATGACAAAGAAAGACGCCACATTAATTACTTGACTTTAATTAATACTAATGAAACATAAACTTCAAATATATACGAAAATAGAAGAATTAACCTTTCCTTTCATAAATTGAAGGGAAACCCAAAGGATAAGTGGTCAGGATAGCATTTCTTTCGCGAGTAGGCGGCAAAACTGGCCCAGCAGGGGAAAGTGATTTTAGGTATTTCCCTTGCTTGCTTGCCCTGGTACGAATGCCACTAAAACATAACCCTTTACCATTTGTTATCGAAATAACGAAATTTATTTTTTCGTTTTCCTTACAATTTCCGTTATAAATATATGAAAAATTTCGTTAACGTATTTCGTTACAATAATCCAAAATAATTCCGTTATTTCTTTACGTTACGCGTAACGTTTTCTAGCACTGATGCAAAGTGATATTGATCTGAGGCAGAAGGGCTTGATTTACTTAAAGAAAACCGTCAGAGAGAATTTTAATATGTATCTTCTAATGACGAGTCAGGGAGAGAACGAAAGAAGGAATAATACATGTCCTTGGTGATTTCGATCCTATTAGGGAAGTAGAAGTGAGTGAGTGGAGAGAGGGGAGGAGGAGAAAGATGGGAGGGGGAGAGATAGAGGATGATGAGAGAGAGGGGAGGGAGAGAGGGAGGGGAGAAGGGTGGAATGTGTGTGTGTGTGTGTGCGCGCATGTAAAGAGGGGAAGGAAAAAATGGGTGTGGAAAAAGGCAGGAGAAAACAGGAGAGTGAGGTGTCGCTAATATAAATTATGATTAGGGAGCGTTTTTAAGGAACGGAAGAAGGGGAGACGGAAATCGATCGAGGCGCTATCTAATGGGTGATCTGGAAACGAGGAGTTCTGGCGCGAAGAGGGGGTGTGGTGTCGAAGAAGATAGTGGGGGAGGGGTAGGGGGACAATAGACTGAAAAATATAATCGAAAAATCCGGAGAGGAATGAGAGTGGTAATATCTCGTTGGGTTGGAGGGGAAGGGAGGTAGGAGAGGCTTTAAAAGAGGGTGGGGAAGAGAATTAGGGGATAAAGAGAAGGAAAAGGACGACCTTCTCGATCGAAGACTTTCATTGCCCGTCCGGTTATTCCACTCGGAATTCTTTGCGAGGAGCTGCTTCATTTAGCGCCGTCTTCGCACGGTCGTAAGAAGGTGCGCCCCTTGATTATTGCGGTGTGAAAAATAATTTCCCGCCCCATGCGCCGCTGCTCCCTTTTCCCTGCCTTCGATTTACAGGGATAAGGAGGAAGCGACGCTTGGAAAATTTACACTATAAGAGCTCTCAAGAGCAGCTGAAATATTCCTCCCCGATCTTGATTGAAAATGGTATTCCGACGTTAAGGCGACAATGTAGTTTTTTTAGAATCAATTCTCATTTAAAATCTTGTTTTCACGAATTTAAAATAATCTAAGGAACTTTTGTTTTCTTAAAAACATTTGATATACCATTTATATATTTTATTCGTGATTTTTTAAGTAATTTGAAGATCGTTGCTAATTTTATAAAGGTAGCGTAGCAAGGATGCAGATACTCTACGCCATCTATCAATTGTGATTCTCAGCACGCCATGCGCTTTTTATCGTTCATTCGTCTGGTTTCTGGTATTTAATTGCCATATTAATAATATATTAATTATATATTATTAATATAATTAATTATTATAATAATAATAATATTATAAAATCCTACCTAAGAAAATATTTCAAATCTCCAGCTCATCTGGAAGTTCCTAAACATTAGTATCCTCCTATATATATGTAATCATTATATATCGACGTTTCTTACAGAGTAGTAACTAACAGATAACATATAGCATACTAGTAGAATGTGCTTGCATACTTCAAGCATTTCATCTCGCCTATCAAGAGAAATATGTCTTTAATTCTAAAGATTTCTCCTCAGGACCAGTTTTTGTTTTATTCGTTATGGAAAAATAATGGAGTAAAACAATAACTAATTTTTGTAATTTTAGGAATATTATACTTTTCCCACATTGTGTTAATAATGCCACACATTTCTGCCAAATTTAAAATTTATGGCACAATAAGAAGTGAAATAATATTTTTCTAATTGTTTAAAATTTTAACCTTTTTAACGACCGTCGCAATATATTAATCGAGAGATTCAAATGTTTATTTGTGCAAATGCACTACTCTGTAAATAACTTGAAAATTTCAGCTGCCTAGCTCATCCCGTAGTACCGAAACAGTTATCTATTTGTTTAAACTTGAGGAATTTTTAACTGCAAACAAATTAAAATATCAAAATTTCTATAATCTCTATTTCGTATTTTTACAAACACAACCTCTAAAAAAATTTCAGCTCCGTAGCACATTCGGAAATACATAAACTTCAAAAATATGTTAAAACAATTGCGAATTATTATGGTCGAATTTTTTAACTTTATCAAAATTGTCTTTTTTATGAACAATTTCCTACAAAATAATTTCAAAAACTCGAATCTACAGCGTATAGTTTCCAAGATAAAAATTATTAAACATTAAATTACAAATGGGGTTTAAACTACCCATAAACATTAACAATTTAGAAATTTACGTTTATTACAGTAAGTTATGAGAAACATTCTATAAACCTGCAAAATTTCAGCTTCCTAAACCTATTAGATTAGTCTACACACTAGGATAACTTTTCCCATGCTAGCTTACGGGAGATATTCCGGGGTATCTGGAGTCGAACCGAGGCCACAATAAGTAAAAGTAACAATAATACTCAATAGGTATTGCGGCCGTCTAGCAACACTGAAAATTTCTTTTTTCTAGCTTACGGGCAAGTGCCCAAAATTAATTTACAAAAATGGCGCAATGCTTTTCTTATGGAAAATACGCAAATTTAAGAATTTCTGCAGTCGAACTCATGTCACTTAGGTAAGAAGTCTCATTTTATCTGTATGTTTCTTCATCATATCTACAAAAACTCAAACTTTCAGCTCTCTAGCTCTTGTAGTTTGGGCTGGACATTAGTATCTTCCTGTTATCATTATATATAGACGTTTCTTACAGTGGAGGAGGAAATAACATACATATAACATACTAGTAGAAAGTGCTTGCATACTACAAGCATTTCATCTAGCCTTGAAAAAACATTCATTCTTCAGAGAGATATTTCATCATGGTAAATATTTCTTTAATTAAAAAGATTTCTCCCCGGGACCGATTTTAGTTTTTCCTTATGGAAAAATAATGGAGAAAAACAATCACTTATTTTTGTAATGTCTAAATAACTCGAAAATTTCAGCTCTCTAACTTACATTGTAGTATCTAAAAATGTATCTATTTGTTTACATTTTAAGAATTTTTAATTGCCAAACAAATTAAAATATTAAAATTTGTATAATCTCTTTTTGTTTTTTTTTTGGGAATTATACTTATAAAAAAATTCAACTCCGTAGCGCATGCGGAAATACATAAACCTTGAAATTTTGGTTAAACAATTGCGAATTTTTAGCGGCTGCATTGTTGCACTTTTTCAAGATTTTCGTTTTTTCTAGTCGGTTTTGCACAAAACGCTACTTAAGAAAAAAATTTCGAATCTCCAACTCATTTGGATGTATCTAAACATTAGTATCCTCCTATATTCTACTCCTCCTCCTCTGTAAAAAACGTCTATATATAATGACTTATAGTTGGTGCCTGCATTCTGCAAGCATATCATCTCAACATGAAAAAACATTCATTTTTCATATTTCATCATTACAATTTTTTTTTAATTCTAAATGTTTCACCTCAGGTGCGATTTTAGTTTTTCCATTATGTAAAAATAATAGACTAAATCAATCCCAAAACTTTGAAATTTTAAGAAGTTTATAGTTTCCCCATTTTGGAGAACTAATGCTACACATTTCTGCCAAATTTTAAAGTTGTAGTACTTCCAGAAGTGAAATAATATATTTCCAATTCTTTAAATTTTAAACATTTTTACGGCCGCCGCAGTATGTTTATGGAGAGATTTAAATTTTTATTTATGGAAATGCACTACTTTGTACATTACTTGAAAATTTCAGCTTCCTAGCTCATGCCGTAATTTCTAAACAGTTATCTATTTTTATAAATTTTAATAATTTTTATCTGCCAAACAAATTAAAATATAAAAATTTGTATAATATATATATTTCGTTTTTTACGAATTCTACTTATTAAAAAAATTTCAACTCCGTAGCACATGCAGAAATACATAAACCTTGAAAATTTAATTGTGAATTTTTTTCGGATGCATTCATGATTTTCATTTATTCTAGTCGGTATTACACAAAGTCCTACCTAAAAATATTTCGAATCTTCAGCACATCTGGAAGTGCTTAAACATTAGTATCCTCTTATATATATGTTATCATAATACGAGGTGTATACAAAAAGTTCGTGTTCTGAATTTTTTTCTTCCGACCTGGCAACGCTGTAAGTTTCCACATTAGTACATTGTCTAGGGAAAAGCCTCACGTGTCCTCAGTAGAAGTTTGGTCATGGTCGAATGAGATCTCTGCTTTTGCTGCCTGTTTTTGTGAACGTACTTCTGGTCGTGTCGGCGGAATGGAGCGAGACGTTTTAACCGAGCAATGATCCAGCATCAAATTTCTCAAAAAACTTGGCTAAAACGGCCAGGAAATGCTGGAAATGGTGTATGGTGAGTCTGCCATGAAGCGAAGAACTGTGTATAAATGGGTGGACCGGTTCAAAGAGGGGAGGGAGAGCGTCGACGACGACGCACGAGCGGGGCGCCCTTCTACATCACGTGTCGATGAAAACATTCAACGTGTTTAGGATTTGGTGAAGGCAGACCGTCGAATTACCACTCGAATGATTGCAGAAATTCTTGGAATAAGTAAGGCTAGAGTTCAGACAATTTTAAAAGAAGATTTGACCATGCTGTGTGCAAAATTGTTCCGAAAGTTTTGACTGACGAGCAAAAACAAGGACGTGTTGATTGTTGCAATGACTGGATCGAGAGTGCCCAGGATCCAAATTTTCTCGAAAAGGTGATGGCTGGGGACGAATCCTGGATTTACGAAACAAAAAGGCAGAGTGAAGAGTGGAAGCACCCTGGTTCGCCTCGCACCAAAATCACTACCCTCCCTATTCGCCTAATGTAGCACCCTGTGACTTCTACCTGTTCCCTAAAGAGAAAAATATTATGCGGGGTGAGCATTTTGTGGATGTTGATACCATAAAACCTGAAACGACGAAGCTCCTAAAGGGACTGACAAAGGAGGACATGCAGCACTGCTTTCAAGAATGGAAGAAGCTTTTGACCAAGTGCATTCAATCAGGGGGAGAGTACTTCGAGGGTGACCACATCCCCGTTCCAGAAAAATTTAATTTGATTTTTGGTGAACCAAGTGCACGAAATTCTTGTACACACCTCGTATATCGACGTTTCTTACAGAGAGGAGGAGGAGGAGGATACTAATGTTTTGGTACTTCCACATGAGCTGGAGATTCGAAATTTTTTACTTAGGTAGGATTTTATGCAAAACCGACTAAAATTAACGAATATCTTGAAAAAGTGAACCAATGTGGCCGCTAAAAACTCCCAATTATTTAAACAAATTTCAAAGTTTATTTATTTTCGAATGGTCTGAAGTGGTGAAATTTTTTTTAAAGATAGGAATTGTAAAAACACGAAATAAGGATTATTGAAATTTTTTATTTATTTTTTTTGGCAGTAAAAAATTCTTAAATTTAGAACAAATAGGTAAATGTTTAGATATTACGGTGCGAGTTAGAGCGCTTAAATTTTCAAGTTAAGTAGAATTTAGCCTATTTAAACGAACAAATATTTCACTATATCTATGAAATTCTTATTGCGGCCGTTAAAAATTATTTTAATTTAAACAATTAGAAAAATGTTATTTCTCTTCTAAATTTGCTACAAATTTAAAATTTGGCAAAAATGTGTAGCATTAGTACCCCATAATGGAGAAAGTGTATTATTTTTAAAATTGCAAAGTTTTGGGATTGTTTTATCTATTATTTTTACATAAGGGAAAAACGAAAATCGCTCCGGAGGTGAAATATTTAGAATTAAAAAAAATTTGTAATGATGAAATATGAAATATGAATGTTTTATTATGTTGAGATGATATGTTTGCAGAATTCAAGCACCAACTACTAGTATGTTATATCCTTCTCCTCTGTAAGAAACGTCTATGTATAATGATAGGGGGACACTAATGTTTAGGCACTTCCAGATGAGCTAGAGATTCGAAATTTCCTTCTTAGGTAGGATTTTGTGCAAAACCGACTAATGGAGAAAATATAAAATTCTTGGAATTGCAAAGTGTGGGGATTGCTAATCTAATATTTTTCAAAAAGGACAATTGAAAATCGCTGTGGAGGTGAAATCATTAAAATTAAAAAAATATTTTTAATGTTGAATTAATTGTCTGAGAAATGAATGCTCTGTCAAGGTGAGATGATATGCTTGCAGAATGCAAGCACCAACTACTAGTCATTATATATAGACGTTCCTTAGAGAAGAGGAGGGTATAACATACATATAGGAGGACACTAATGTTTAGGCACTTCTAAATGATCTCGAGATTCGCAATTTTTTAGGTAGTAATATGTGCAAAAGCGACTAGAAAAAACGAAAATCAAGATATAGTGCAACAATGTGGCCGCTAAAAATTCGCAATTGTTGTAACAAATTTTCAAGTTTTATGTTTTTCCGTATGTGCTACGAAGCTGAAATTTTTATTGGCTTAGGATTTTTAAAATATTAAATAGGGATTATAGAAATTTAAATATTGTATTTTGTTTGGCAGTTATAAATTTTTTAAATTTAAACAAATTGGTAACTCTTTTGACACAACGCGCAAAGTTAGGGAGCTGAAATTTTAATTTATTTAGAGTTTAATCTATGAAAACGAATAAATGTTTCAATGTATCCCTGAAATCGTTATTGTGCCCTGTAAAAATTATTTAATTTAAACAGTTAGATAAATGTTATTTCACTTCTAATTCTGCTATAAATTTAAAATTTGTCAGAAATATGTGGCATTAATAACCCTATGTGAGAATAGTATAATATTCCTAAAATTCCAAAAATTATTGATTGTATTACTACATTATTTTTCCATAATGATAAAACGAAAACCGTCACAGAGGACAAAACTTTCGAATTATAGAAATATTTCTCAAGGTGAAAAATCTCTCTGAAAAATTAATGTTTTTTCAAGGTGAGATTAAATGCTTGCAGTATGGAATCACCTTCTACTAGTATGTTATATCCTCCTCCTCTTCTGCAAGAAACGTCGATATATAATGATAACATATATTTAGGAGGACAAACATAACATTAAAAGAGTCTGAGATTTTGGTCTCCTTTGACGTCAAAAGCCTCTTCCCAAGTGTACCTCTGAAAGAAACATCCCAAATTTTAAAATCATTGTTACTAAAACAAAATTTTTCTGATGAAATTGTCCTCGAATATTTACAAATTACTAATTTAAGAATGTCACAGAACGTTTTTTCATTTAAAAATGAAATTTACAAACTCAATGCACTTCTATGGAAAACCCCTTATCTCCCTTTTTAGCCAACATTTTCATGCCCTTTTTTGAAAACGATTGCAAAGAAAAATTTCATTACTTTCCAGATATATGGTTGAGGTACGTGGATGACATATTCACAATCTTTGATTTAAAGAAACAAAATGTAGATGAATTTGTTAATCAGTTAAACAACATATATCCTTCAATCAAGTTCTCTTATGAACTTCAAGAAAACAACACCTTGCCATTTTTGGACTTGCTTATCATGAATAATAGACAACACATTGAGTTTGACATTTTTAGAAAACCAACACATACTGATAACTTTATTCCTAACAACTCCTTTCACCCTATGAACCAAAAAATAGCTTTGTTTCAATTTTTAACACACAGATTATGTAACATCCCCCTCAATAAAATCAGATATGCAAAGGAACTTAAACACATAAATCAAATTGCCGCTAAACTTGGATACGATAATAATTTAATTAATAAATTAGTGAGAAAACATAACTTTAATAAAACTTTGTCCAATGCCACTTCCCTTAAATTAGACACCAAAAAAGAGGACAAATTTGTAAAATTGCCTTATTTTCCACCATTAAACAGAGGCTTGAACAAAATTTTTAAACATAAGAATTATACCATAATATATACAAATCCTTTTAATTTGAAAAATTTACTGGGCAGTACAAAAGACAGAACAGAAGCTTTGAACAAGTCCGGTATTTATAAAATACAATGCTCACACTGCGACAAGAAGTACATAGGACAAACAAGAAGGAAACTAATAACACGCTTCAAGGAACACATGGCTCACTATAAATATAATCGTTTTCAAAAATCAAGCGTTGCCAACCACATCCTTGAAACAGGTCATAGTATACTCGTAAACGATTTAACATTGATAACTTCAGCCAATAACTCACTAAACTCGTTAGAAAACCTTCACATTTACAAAAACCGCGATACACTTATGAACACAGACACAGATTTCAACAAGACCCTATACAAATTGACAGATTTAAACGACACACACGCCGAAAAATCTTTCCGCGTTTCGCTTATTTCTCGGTCGTCTTCTTAATACTTTCCGTTTCAACCTGGCAGTTGGCTTCCAGTCACTGTTGAAACAGGTTCTACCCCTGACGATGCCCACCTTGTGGGCGAAATGCATTGGGTTTTGCAGCCCTCTAGTTGTTTTGGCTAAAGGAGTATTCCACTTTTGTTAGTTTTGGCCAAAGTTATTGAGCTACTATCAATTATATAGGAGGATACTAATGTTTAGGCACTTCCAGATGAGCTGGAGATTCGAAATTTTTTTCATAGCTAGGATTTTGTGCAAAACCGACTAGAAAAAAGGAAATTCTTGAGAAAGTGCAACAATACGGCCTCTAGAAATTCGCAATTTTTTAAACAAATTTTCAAGGTTTATGTATTTTTAAAAGTGCTACGGATATGAAATTTTATTTAGAGGTAGGATTTGAAAAAAAAAAACGAAATACGGATTATACAAATTTTGATATTTTCATTTGTTTTTATGTTAAAAAATCTTAAATTTTAAACAAATAGATAACGGTTGTGGTACTATGGGATGAGTGAGGAAGCTGAAATTTTTAAGTTATTTACAAAGTAGTTCGTTTGTCTAAAATAAAATTTTAGTTTTTCCTTAAATATATTGCCGCGGCCGTTAAAACTTTAAATTTTAAACAATTAGAAAAATACTTTTTCACTTCTAGAAGTGCTACAACTTTTAAATTTGGCATAAATGTGTAGCATTAGTACTCTATAATGAAGAATGTATAAAATTCTTAAAATTGCAAAGTTTGGGGATTTTTAATCTATTACTTTTACATAAGGAAAAAACGAAAATTAAACGAGAATTAAAAAAATATATGTAATATATTTGTCTGAAAAATGAACGTTTCTTCAAGGTGAGATGATATGCTTGCAGCATGCAAGCATTAACTATCAGTATTGCATTTCCTTAAATAAACATTTGAATATCACTATAAATAAGTCGCTGTGGCTCTTAAAATTTTTAAAATTTAAACCATTAGATAAATATTATTTCACTTCTTGATGTGCTACAACTTAAAATTTTCGCAGAAATGAGTATCTATAATAACCCCACTGTAAAAAAATATAATATTGTTAAAATTGCAAAATCTAGGTATCGTTTGAATCCATCATTTGGCCAAAGGGAAAGAACGAAAATCGGCGCTGAGTTGAAAGGTTTATATATTTCTAATATTTAAGTACCTCTCTGGAAAATTATATTTTCGAAGGTGAAATGGAATGCATGCAGATTGTAAGGACGAGAATAATTGACGTAAATATATGAAGGCGTCATTTTTCTTATACTCTAAATATCCTATTTTTTGTTTTTATTATAACTTTATTTATAATATAAATAAATTACGTTACGATGTTTTTGATTAAAATATAAATTTCAGCCAATAGCAACAATTTTACATTGAGTTTTATCTATGATGTCACGTCGTTATTCTTTACTTCGTATTTAAGCTCGAAAACGCGGAACGGTGTATTTTTTCCAATGGATGACTTTCAGCTTTTCTATGACGTCAGGTCCTTATTTTTAATGCGTAATTAATCCTGCATCTATATCGTTCTCTATCTCGGATACGCGGAACAATACATTTTCTTAAATGCATTACCTTCTGTTTTATTTTTACGGCACGTCCTTATTTCTTACTGCGTAATAATCCTGCATCCAAATTTTTCCATATCTGGAATACGCGGATGATATATATCGACTATGGCTTCCATCGTCAACTGCGCCTCTTTATGCGCAGGCGGCAACTTCTCGCTATATATACTGACGTCAACCGACGCCACGTCATTCGCTTTGAGATAACTAGCAGTGTGTCCCTGTTAGCTGCATTTGCTTCCTTAATTGACTGCCAGATTTTTCCGGAGCTTTCATCCCTGTCATTGGTGCACCTTCATCATGGACAACGCGGGAGTTAGTTTTGTGGAAGTAATTATTACTTATTAGGAATTTTTTATAAGAGGATTGAGTTCCCCCCTTTTTTTGTTCCGTGAGTGTTAATTGTACATTTTTATTGTACACTTCATTGCGATAGTGTTATTGTTCATTGTTTATTGTGTGGTTTTAGTTGTGAAAAAGCATTTATTACTTAACAAGTGTATATTTATAATTGGTGTTTCTTTTTTTGTGTTTTGTGAAAGTAAATACCCTTCAGTGAGTCACAATGAGTGATGGTTAACCAATTTGGTCGTTATATGCTTCTTTGTTTAACGAGATAGAAAGCAATGATTGCATCACGAGTGATCACGTTAGCAAGTTCAATGAGATTTTTGCCTTCCATACCAGTTTTCGTCCACAAGAAGCTCTACTGATGTGGAATTTGCTCGATGAGGTTAGACTAGTTAGCTGTGAGCATTTTCAAATTCTTCCAAGTGAAGCTACAGATGGTGTATCTCACTGGATTTTTACGAATTTTGACGGTGATGTTCTTCATGCATATGATAGTGCTGCAAGTGAGAGCAGGTTAACTTTGGAACAAGTGGGTTTTCTTATGAGATTATTCCCCCATGGACCTAGAATTGTGTATGAAGATGTGCAACAGCAGGATAATGCGTATGATTGTGGCGTTTTTGCGATTGTTTTCGCTGTTTTTGTTGCTCTAGGTCAGAATCCTTCCAATCTAAGGTTTACCACTGCTGTGATGCGAGCGCATTTAATGAATATATTTAGGACTACAACATTAATGCTGTTTCCCACCGAAAATTCACCATCAGAAAATCCTAAAAGAGGAAGGCCTGCAAAGCAAAAATTAGGACCTCTCAAAACTCTAATATCTTCAAAGGAGGAACAGAAGTTAGAAACAGGCAGTAGATACCGGTTTAAAAATTCCGAAAATATCAAAGAATACAGAGATAAATAAAAAACTTCCCATCTGGAAAGTGTTAGGGAATCTGTTGCAAAATATCACAGTACACATCCATAGATATTTCGAGAATCGGTTAAAAAATATCAGAGCACACATCCAGAGGTAGCTAGAGAATGTTCTAAAAAATATCAGAGCACACATCCAGAGATATTTCGAGAATCGGTTAAAAAATATCAGACCATATATCCAGAAATAGTTAGAGCGTCTAGAAAAAGATATCAGGTTATTCATCCTGAATGTGTCAGGGATTCTAGAGAAAATTATCGCAAAATACACCCAGAGAGAATCAAAGATTCAAGAAGTCAGTTCCAACAGAAAACTCCATTGCAACATTCTTAACGCCAGAGGGGGTACTATAATGTGCCACCAATCATAAGAACTGTTCCCCTTAAGTCCTGTTTAGGAAATACGTCAGGCAATGAATTAAATGATATAGCATGTTTCAAGCTTAAAGTTTCTTCCCTTTTAGATGGCAAATGTTCAAAGTGTAATCGCCGTGGAGCTACCTTTTTTGAAGAGGAGAAAAGCAGGAAAGAATGGTGTTGTGGGAGGTATTTTTTGGGTTTCCTTCGTAAATTAGATGCTTCATTTTATTATAACAGTGACTTATTTAAGAATGCCAGGAGCTATAATAACATTTTTGCATTTTCTGCTCTGGGGGTTTCTCATGGTTTTCAGGGTGGTCCAAGAAGACAAGGACCATCTTTAGTTAAGATACAGGGATGTACTTACCACAGGCTATTCAATTTAGGTTGGTCAAGAAGCAATAGCGTCAATAATGTAGCTCTTTATATTGATGATGGGGCAGAGCGTAGGAGATTAGCAGAAGGCAGGCAACTGAATGCTGAAATCGTTCAAGAGATTGAAAGCTTCTTAAATCTGGTGAACCCTGTAGTATATCCTTTGAAATGTTTAAGTAGACATACATCTGAGAATGCATACATTGCTTTTGAAAAACTAATTGGCGAACTCATGTACTAGTTTTAGGAGACACTCCAATAGTTGATGAAATCGCTGCTATTATTAGAATGGAGCCTAACAGCGATCCAAGACAGGTGTTAATTTGGAAGCATGGTAGAGGTGAGCCACAATTCCTTAGCATTTTCAGTGAAACATACGAAGCTTTCCAGTATCCTCATCTTTTCTCTCGCGCTACATCTGGATGGTATGTTGGCCTCAAAGATAGAAATGGGAATAAATTTAGTCAGGTTAAATATTCTAGGAGGCTTCTTTTATCTGAGAGTAAATAAACATCTATGCAAAGGTTAGTGCAAGAGTACTTTATTGACATGTATTCCAGGTTAGTAGAGGAAAGGCTTCAATGGTGCAGGAATAACCAGGCAAAGTTATTTAGGGTAGCTTCTAGACAGGAATTAGATGAAACTATTGAAGCAGAAGGTAGACCTAGGGCAGGAAAAGTTTATTTACCAAGTTCTTTCACACACAGTCTACGGTACATGCAACTGAAAATGCAGAATGGTATGGCATTAGTCTCAATAAATGGAAAACCAAGTTTCTTTATAGCAATTACCTGTAATCCACCATGTGGGCATGATAAGCAGAATGCTCCCTGTATGGATGTAGATAAAAAAATTTGTATGAAAGGATTTCGTAAGCCAATTCGTGAGGCCACTTTTATAGATGAAAAAGACTATGTAAATTATAGGCTTCCAGGTACATGTGAGGTTAAAATTAGATCAGGTAGAGTAATTAGTGATAATTGGATTGTTCCTTATAATCCAGCTTTACTTTTGATGTTAGAGTGCCTCTGTAATGTAGAGATAGCGAGTTCAGTTAAAATCATAAAATATCTTTTTAAGTACATTCATAAAGGAACAGACCATGCTCGAGTTGCTGTAGTGTCAGAAAATGTAGAAAAAATAGATGAAATAGAAGACTATGATCCTTAAGATATATTAGTGCATCAGAGGTCATGTGGCGAATACTAGAGTTTGATATTTCTCATTCATCCCCTAGTGTAACTATGCTGCCAGTACATTTACCTAATAGAGACCAGGTAGTTATTTGGCCAGGAGAGGAGCTAGCCTTGAGAGTTAGTAAGAGTAAATTAATGCTGTATTTTGAAATGCCAAAAGAAGCAGAGTTTGAGCACCTAACATATTTAGATTTCTTTCAGAATTACAATGTTGACACTAGGTGGCATGAAAGAAGCAGAGTACCAGTCATTGAGCATACTTCAGGTTGCCACTGGAAAACGAAGAAAGTTCTAGGTCAGTGTGTAGCTAGATTAGAGTGGTTGTTGCCAACATTAGGTGAGGTGTATTATTTAAGAATGTTGTTAATGAAATTCCCTGCTTACAGTTATGAGGATCTTAGGAGAGTGGATGGGGTAGTGTACGACTCTTTTCAGGGAACTGCTAATGCATTAGGGTTATTGGAAAATGAAATGAATATAGAGAGCCCATTAAGGAAGCAATGGTTTTAAAAACTGGCAGTGGGCTTAGGTTACTATTTTCATGTTTAACAATCGCAGGTGTGCCTCCAGGGATTATAGGGAGTGAATTCAAACGTGAGCTTTCAGAGGATTTTTTTGGATAAATTTTCAGGTGATGAAAATAGGGCATACAATTCCGCATTGTTTGACATTGAGAGTAGGTTGAGTAGTCATGGTAGGACACTAGAGGAAGTTGGTTTACCACCAACAACAGATGATTCTACAGAAGTTGGTAGGGAATCAGTTTGATGGTCAGGCGATGAACTACAGCATTTTTAGATGAGTGGTTGCCATGCTTCAATGATGATCAGAGGAGAGTTTTTGATTTTGTCATTGAGATGGTCCAGGGTAAAGCAAGTGTTAGAAAAAATTTCATTTTCATTGATAGACCAAGTCGTACAGGCAAAACAATACTTTTAAAGACAATAACTGCAGGTTTAAGTAGACATGGCCATATTGTTATATGCACAGCTTCAACTGGCATAGCAGCCTTAAACCATGATGGAGGACTGACTGCACACTCCATGTTTAGGCTTCCTATAGAGAATCAGGATCCCCAGTCATACTGTGACATCAAAGGTCAGTCAGTCAGAGGGTAGAATTAATTAGATTTTCTAGCTTAATTATATGGGATGAGGCCCCAATGGCAGTTAAAAATATCTTAGAAACATTAGAGAGGTCATTCAGGGATATTTGTCAATTACATGACCTGTTTGGTTGGAAAATAATATTGCTTGCTGGAGATTTTAGGCAAGTAGCTCCAAGGAGGGTCAGTGATGGATTCTGTATTATCCAGTTTAAAATACTCCAAGTTGTGGCAGAACATATATATGTTTAACTTAACTAGCCCAATTAGGTCACGTGCAGATAAAGATTATTCTGAGTTTATTCTTAAGGTGGGGGAGGATATAGTCAATAGGGTTGTTATGAATGGAGATGAGGTAATTCCATTAGATCTAATTAGAAGTATAAATAAATTGGAAGACTTGATAAAGTTTGTTTATCCTGAGGACATTTTATTAGATCCTGCCATTTGTAGCAGAAAGGCTATTTTAGCTACGACAAATAGTTATATAGATAAAATCAATTCATTAGTCCTAAGGAAACTAGAGGGTGAACCAGTAGAATTATACAGTGCAGATAGATGTGAGGGTTCAGATGACAGTCGGCAGGCTGAGCTATTAAATTCAAAATTGTTGCATATATTAACAGAGACAGGTCCCCCCTGCGGGTGGGGGGATTGAGAATACTCCCGCAGCCCCTCTGCTGGTCGTAAGAGGCGACCAATGGGCGAGGAGACAACCTTGTTAAAAAACATATTTTTCGCTTTAGGTATCGTCCAGACAGTATTTGGATCTGCTGTCTGAGTCCAGCCACGTCATCTGGCTATCGATTTATCCGCGTGTTTGCCGTGCGTGGAGACCCGTAAGGGGGAGAAGAGGTACCTGGGGGTTGAGCTTCCTGGATCCTGTTTGGGTTTCGGATGCCCAAGATGGGTACAGGGAGCAACACACCACTTTGGCCTCTAATTCACTGTAAACGGGAGTCGGGTACTAGCCACACCCGATTAATCGGCTTGCCGTCACGTTTTGATGTTTCGGTTGGCGTGTGCCAAGGCAGTGGGGGTCTGTGTAGGGGGTCAAAAGTGTATGGGTTTGGAGACCCAATGCACTGAAGATCTGACCTTAAGCAGACAAACATGTCAGAGGTGCTATATCTCTCTAGTTAGCCCTGGCATCCGCATCAGTTTGTAGTGCGGCGTCCCATTTGTGGCTCCTTGGTGGGTTGGGAGACCAGGAGATGAATGCTAATTATTTTGGATGGCAGAAAAACTTTCTTCACCACCAAAAAGATCCCGTCCGGACTCGGGTGGGAGAGATAATGTAAAGAAATGTACAAAGTACTTGATCATGAAGCGTTCAACCGAAGGTGAGAACTTTACCAAAGTGTCTCCCTTTTTTATATATGTCCTTGTCGATACAGGTGCATGGATATTTAGAATCAGTTAAAAAACTTAGGGAAGATACTCTTCTTATTACCACCATGAAGGAGACCCAAAGCAGGAAAATTTTAAACATCTCAATGCTGGGAGACATGCCGGTAACTGTTGAGACCCATAAAACCCTCAACACCTGTCAAGGGGTCATATCCAACTATGATCTTCTATATGTAGAAATCGAGGAGTGTAAGCGGGAGATGGCCTCCCAGGGGGTCATTGACTGCAGGAGATGGACGACAAAGAGAAACAGTGAGGTAGTCAATACTACCTCTATGGTCCTCACGTCCTCCCTCGAGAAGCTACCAGAGAAGGTCATGATTGCTTATGAGGCATGTGCAGTTCGGCCCTATATTCCAAACCCTATGCGCTGTTTCCAATGGCAAAAGTTTGGGTACACTGCTATATGTTGCAAGGGCAAAGCAGTCTGCCCCCGATGTAATCGGGATAAGCACGAAGGAGCAGAATGTGTAGCGACCGTGTCATGTGCGAACTGCGAAGGTCCTCATCCGGCATTCTCTCGGGGCTGCCCAAAATTAAAGGAGGAAAAAAAGTTTATGGAGATTAAGACGCTTGAGAAACTGTCTTACTTTGAGGAACGGAAAAAATTCAGAATGCATGTTACTCCAGTTTTCTCAAGGTCTTTTGCATCCTTGGCAGCTACCCCTATCAAGAAGAGTACCATCGCTACCCAAACAGGTGAGGTAGCACCCACACAAAAAGTGGGAATTAAGGAAAAGGAAGGAAAGAAAACAAAAGAAATTATAATAAAAAAAAACAAAAGTATCCAAAAACAAAAGTTCCCAAGAAAATCCTTCTTCCTCTCGGCGAGAGGAAGCACTGCCAAGCAGCACTTCCTGTGCCGAACAAGCATCAGGTGAGGAGGGCATGGAAGAAGAACAAATGGACGAGGACCAATTACAGGCCATCGTCCTTAATAGACACAAAAGGGGAAAGACGAAGCTTAAGCGCTAAGCTTCATCACAATTTTATATATTTTGTAGTTTATGCAAATCTGTTTTATGTAAATATTTCTATCTAGTCAGACGTTGTTAACGTCAATTATATTGAGGGTTTTAGATTTTAATTCCACATTTAAATGCCCCAATTCATACAGTAGAACTGCGATTTTAACCCTGCTTGTATTTTATTACAAGAGACACATTTTAAAGAAACAGACAAGTTTAAATTGAAAGGTTTTAATATTCTTCATGTTGACGACCTTAGTGGAAACAGAGCCCAAGGGGTGTCGCCGTGGCCGTCAGAGAGAACCTTTACACCTGCCAGGTGGACCTTAGGACGCCCTTCCAAGCCGTAGCTGTTACTGTAGCAGCTCCGGAGGTAATTACGTTAGGTAACGCATACCTTCCGGAATGGGCTCAGGTGAACAGGGCGAACCTTGAAAACCTGATTAATCAGCTACCACGGCCATTCATGCTGCTGGGCGACTTTAATGCACACAACACACTCTGGGGGGACACGATGTCCGACCACAATGGCAGAGGTCGTCTTTTAGAAAACCTTTTTAATGATTTTAACCTGATTTTATTGAATGACTGTGAAAAAACACGTTTTAATGGTTTTAATGGGGAGTACTCCTCAATAGATTTAGTTATTTGTAGCAGCACCATTGCACCACTATTTACATTGTCTGTGCATAATGATCTTTGTGGTAGTGACCACTTACCTCTCTTAATTCAGCAGAAGACTAACATTTCTGTTGACTGTAACCGAGCGAGAACATGGGTTACACATAGAGCCTATTGGCCGGATTTTAAATCAAATTTAAAATTCAATTTTGACAGCATTCGAGGGGGAATACGCAATGTCGAGGTTTTTACGGCAGCTGTACTCAATGCTGCTAGTACTAGCGTTCCAATGTCATCTGGGAAGACGCGCCACACTCCCGTTCCCTGGTGGAATGAGGAATGTGCGTTGGCCATTCTGAAACGCAAACGGGAATTGCGAATTTTTAATAGACACCCCACATGAACAAATCTTGCGGCGTTTCGACGACGGAGGACGAAAGCTCGCCAGTTCATCAAGGATGAGAAAAGGTCCTCTTGGATAAAGTATGTATCCTCCATTAACCACAGGACTCCAGTTGCACAGGTTTGGAATAGGGTTAATAAAATCTCGGGCAAATACCACCCTACAAGCGTGCCAGGGCTAGAAATTGGAGGCCAACTTATAACATCTTCTGCTGCCATTGGCGAAGCGTTAGGCCTCCATTACGCCAAGGTTAGCAGCACAGCCGAGTACGAGCTTTCTTTCATTCGAATGAAAGAGAGAATGGAAAGAACTGTACTAAACCTTGGCAATATCAGCAGTTCAGCATTCTACAATGAACCTTTTTCATTGTGGGAGTTGAAGTCAGCGATTGGGGATGGTAAGGACTCTTGTCCTGGCTTGGACAATATCCACAATGACTTCCTCAAACATCTGCCTATAGATGCTGAACAGGATCTGTTGAAAACCCTCAATCAGCTTTGGGCTGAGGGAGCTTTCCCTGAATCTTGGCGGGAATCGGCAATTGTCCCTATCCCTAAACAGGGAAAGGACAGGAGCCAGCCATCCAGCTATCACCCAATCTCCTTGACCAGTTGCCTGTGCAAACTGATGGAGAGAATGGTGAACAGACGTCTAGTTTGGTGCCTTGAGAGCGGTAACCTTCTCTCAAATGTCCAGTGTGGTTTCCGACGTAGCAGGTATACAGTGGACCACCTGGTCAGGATCAACAGCTTTATCCAAGAGGCCTTTCTCCAACGCCAGCATGTCATAGGAGTCTTTTTTGACATAAAAAATGCGTATGACACTACCTGGCGACACAAGATTTTACGCAATCTTAAAGACTGGGGTTTTAAAGGTAGACTACCAATTTTTATCCAAAACTTTTTAGCGGGGCGTACTTTTAGAGTTCGTTTGGGCTATCACCTATCACAGTCTTTTACCCAAGAAAATGGTGTTCCTCAGAGCTCTGTTTTAAGTGTTACGCTATTCGCAATAGCCATCAATGACGTTGTAGACTGCATTAACCCACCAGTTATAGGCTCATTGTTTGTCGACGACCTAGCTATCTTATGTATGTCATCGAATTTGAGGATGGCTGAAAGGCAAATTCAGCTGACCCTGAATCGGCTCCATTAATGGTCTGGCGAAATTGGCTTCCGCTTCTCCTAAGAGAAGACCAAGTGTATGCATTTCCACAGACGACGGGGATTATTTCCTGATCCCTTTCTTACACTTGGTGAAATTACCCTACCGGTGGTGGATTCTGTACGGTTCCTCGGAATGACACTCGACAAAAGATGTAACTGGAGAAGTCACATTGGCATTTTAAAAGATAGGTGTTTTAAAGTTTTAAATGTTCTGCGATACTTGTGTAATTCGTCATGGGGTGTTGACCGCAAATCGATGCTTCTCTTATACAGGGCATTGGTACGATCAAAGCTCGACTATGGGTCCTTTATATATTCTGCTACACCAGTGTCCTATCTCCGCCCACTGAGTATCATTCAAAACTCTGGCCTCAGGTTGGCAACTGGTGCTTTCAGGATCAGTCCAATTCCCAGCATCTACTGTGATTCTGGAGAACTGCCTCTTGAGATGCGGAGGATGATTTTAATATGTAATTATGTCAGTAAGATTTTATCCCAAAAGACACACCCTTGTTTTAAACTTGTGTTCAGACCCCGTTTTATTGAATTATTTTATAGAAGACCTAGGGTGACGAAACCCATAGGAATTCGTTTTAAAAATTTCATTGATGAAGCCCGAATTCAGCTCCCCGAAGTGCATCCTGCTGGTTTTAATAAAGTCCGCCATGGCAGATGTCTTACCCAAAAATTAATATGGATTTGTCTCGCTGCAACAAATCAGGCACACATCTTAATGTATATCTCCATCAGTTTATGGAAATTTTGGAAAAGCACCGTGATGCCACTCACATTTGCACGGATGGCTCCAAGTCAGACACTGCCTGTGCATGCGCTGTAACATCTTCCCAAAATATCATCTCCATGGTGAAGCTGCACCCGCTTGGTAGTGTTTACACAGCGGAACTGTACGCTATCAAGACTATCAAGACATGTCATATCTGATATGTAGTGACTCTAGGAGCGCATTGAAAGCAATCCTTTCCTTTGATTCCTATCATCCACTGGTCCAGTTTATTCACTCCCGTCTTGCCCTTTCAGAGGCCATGGGGAATAACATACTCCTTGATTGGGTACCAGGGCATGTGGGAATCAAGGGGAATAAGAAGGCCGACTCTGCTGCCAAGGAAGGCCTCTGCAAGCAAGAACTAGACTCGCGGTCCACGACAGTAGAAGACGTAAAAAAATTTTTTAGGTTACTTATAGTGAAACAATGGCAGGACTCATGGCTAGGTTTGCAAAATAACAAATTGCGGGACATAAAGGCTGTTACAACTTCTTGGTCCTCCTCTGTCAGGAATAGTAGGCGGGATTAAGTAGTACTGACCCGATTGAGGATAGGGGACTGTGCCCTTACTCACTGTTATCTGTTCACACAGGAGAAGGTAGTACCACACTGTGACCATTGTGACTCCCGTCTCACTATAAGACATATCCTGACCGAATGTACCCACTACCAGTGTATGCGAAACAGTCTTTTGATGCAAGGCCAGCTTAACGATGTTCTGGGAGATAACCCTGTTAAGATAGACGTGGTTTTCAAGTTCCTCAGGGAAGCTAAATTGCTTCCATACATTTAAACAATTTTTAACATTACATTTTTTCTGTACACATTACCTGTATAAAATTTTATTTTAATTTTTATCACAATTAGTAGGGAAATATAATAACTTTTATTGTATTACTGATTTGAGTACGGTGTGAAATGACCTTGCTGTTGATACACCTTATAAAATCAACTCTACTACTACCAGAGACAGGTATACCAGATCATAGAATAGTGCTTAAGAGAAGTGCAGTATGTATTTTGATTAGAAATCTTTCATTTAATGATGGTTTAGTCAATGGCACTAAAATTTTTGTTAAAATTATTTCAAAAAGATTAATTGTGGCTTATATTCCAGGGAAGGATAAATCAGCCAGTGTATTTATCCCACGGATTTGTTCTACATTTCAGGCTGCTGCTAAAAATTCACAATTGTTTAAACTTTAAAACTTGGTAAAAAACGAAATAAGAATTACAGAAATTTTGATATTTGGTGTAATTGCACCGTTCTACAAGGGTAAGGGTGATAGGACTGAATTTAAGAATTATAGAGCGATTAATTTGCTGAGTATACTTAGAAAGGTGTATGGGAAAGTTTTGATTGAAAGAGGTCAAAAGGTAACTATGGATAAAATGTGGGGAGTGCAATGAGGCTTCATGCCTGGAAGGGGTTGCACCGACCAAATATTTGCCCTACAGCCAGTGGTTGAGAAGTGCATGGATGTAAGAAAGAAAGTGTACTGTGCATTTGTTGATTTAGAGAAAGCATATGACAGAGTCAATCGTAATGAACTGTGGAATGTTCTGAGCGAGTATGGAGTGAATGGTTGGTTGCTGAATGCTATAAAGGTAGTATATACTGGAAATAGGGCATGTGTAAGGGTGAATGGCATGAAGAGTGATTGGTTTAGAGTTGAGCAAGGTGTACGACAAGGATGTGTCATGTCCCCTTGGTTATTTAATGTGTTCATGGATAAATGTGTGAGACAGGCATGTATGGATATGGTGGGTGTAAAGGTTGGTGGAGAGAATGTTCGTGTACATCTGTATGCTGATGATGCTGTGTTAATGGCTGAGAACCCATAAGAAATGCAGAGAATGTTAGATAGCCTGCATGATACGACAGTGAGAATGGACTTAAGGATAAATGTGGCCAAAACCAAGGTAGTTGTGTTCGATCGGGAGAATGAGGTGAACGACTGTCAATTTAGCATAAATGGTGGAACGATTGAAGTAGTGGATGAATTTGTATACCTTGGTAGAATGTTTAGTAGAAATGGTAGAGTAGATGGGGAAATCAAAAGGAGAGTGAATGCTGGTAAAAAGGTGGCAGGGAGTGTGTGGTCGATTTCAAAGAATGAATGGTTGTCAAAAGAAGAAAAAATGTCTGTATACAAGAGTGTTTTAATGCCTACCTTGGTGTATGGCAGTGAAACATGGGTGTGTCAGGAGAAGCATAAAAGTAGTTTGAATGAGGTTTGGATGGGATACATGAGAAGAGTTTGTGAAAAATCTAGGAGGAACAAAGTAAGGAAAAATTGGGTGATGAACGAATGTGGTATGAAAGCTATTGTGACAGATCTGTATGAGAGAGGTCTGTTGAGGTGGTTCGGGCATGTAGAAAGAATGGAGGAGAGTAGAATCACCAAACGAATATATGAAGGAAGAGTGAATGGCGAGAGAGGGAGAGGCAGACCGCGTAAGACTTGGTTGGATGTGGTTGGTGAGACTCAGAGAAAAAGGGACGTGAAAAGTATGAGGAATAAAAGGAAATGTGTGACTCAGTGTATGAGTGTAAGTGAAGCAAAAGAAGTGTGCAAGGATAGAAGTGTGTGGAGGAAGCATGTGGTGATGGGTTGGTAATTGGCGGACATATGGTATGGCTTACACGGCAAGGGAAAGTGTCAAGGTGTGTTGATGTTGTTGTAGTTGTTGATATTTTAATTTCTTTGACTGTTAAAAATTCTTAAAGTTAAAATTAATTGATAAATATTTAGGTAATTCGGGGTATGTTAGGAAACTGAAATTTTGAAGTTATGTAGAGCTTCATACATAGAACTTACATAAATTTCAAAATCTCTAACAAATAGTTATTGCGGCCGTATTAAATTTATAAAATTTAAACAATTAAGTTAATTGTTGAAAAAGTATAATATTCTTAAAATACTTGGTTGTAGGAACTACAGAAAACGTTATTCTCAGACGGAATTAGGAAGCTTGTGGACCAATTTAACAAGTGTTTGTAAAAGTAAGGGAACTACATTGAAAATTGAAGCTAAATGTTTATACATTTTACCTTTCTAGATTTCATAAAAAATTTATTCTCTAAACTTTCTGATTTGCCTGATATACAAAACAAATTAAAAATTTAAAAGCATTATCAATTTAATATAAAGACTAAAATCTTAGCAACAATATATATACATATATATATATATATATATATATATATATATATATATATAAGGGCAGTCCTTATTTTTAAGTTTTGGAAAACTGGAGGAAGCACGTTTTGAATCTGTTCCATTATGAAAAAAAAATAATTTTGGTCAAATTTGGTTAGTTTTAAATAATATATAGGGGTCGCTACCAGGATCTGAAAAATCGCAATATATCCTAATGCTAAACATAGGTGCACTCATTTTAAAATTAATATAAATTTAAAACTTATTTGAATTGAATTATGAATTGTAGATACTTAGTATTGAAAATTGTGATGCAGCACCCATTTGTAAATGGTACGGAATACTGCAATAGATATAACCTTTCAGATGTACCCCTCAGAAATCCTGCGTAAGTCCACGTGCTGGGGCACTTTTTGGGTTATGTAATAGTCCATATCAGGTCTTTTGGAACAATCTAGAACTGTCCAGAACGTAATAGAACCTTCATAAACAAACGTAAACCGTTCCTCAAATCGTCGAGTAGCATTCAGCAAAGGGAAGCAACAGCTAAACAAATAATCTCTAAATTTAATCCAACAGTTCCGCTTGGGATGCCAAGCTGCTGCCAGATCTTACTGGAAAGGAAGTAGTTGATCGTCTTCCTATTTTAGTCACAGGTGATGGAGTAGAACAACTGCTCGGTGTCCGAAAATTGCGGCTGGAACTGGATTGGAAAGGGTCAAGCCTGCTGTTGAAACTTTATAACTGTGCTAGCAGAGAAAGTGAAAGGAATGTTTTTTGACACTAATGGGTCAAATACTGGAAGAAAAAATGGAGCATGTACTTGGATTGAACATATATTAGACAAGAACCTTCTCTACATTCCCTGCCGGCACCACATATAGGAGCTGGTACTGGAAGCTGTCTTCACTGTCATCGTAAGTCCATCAGCGAGCCCAGAAATAATAATCTTCAAGAGATTTCAAGCTCATTGCGTGTCACTGGATAAGTCCGAATACAGAACTGCACTTGATGATGAGTTCACTGCCAGTGCTGTTGCCGATATTGAAGACGAAATATTCACTTTTGCTACAGACCAACTGAACCAGCAGCAACCTCGTGATGATTACAGATAACTCCTGGAAATCTCTAACACCTTTCTTGGAAGTGAACCTTCTTGTGGAATTAGATTTCTTGCTCCTGGTGTAATGCAAAAGGCTCGTTGGATGGCCAAAACCATTTATGCTTTCAAACTGTGGATGTTCAAAGTACAGTTTCCATTAAAGGCAAAAGAGGAAGCTGGGATAAGGGACATAGCAATATTTGTTGTGAGATTCTATTTAAAGGCGTGCTTTCAAGCTGGAATTCCAACTGCTGCGCCTTTAAATGACCTGATCCTGTTGAATAACCTCCAACAGTACAAGACTACAAACTCAATAGTTGCCAACGCTGCTCTGAAGAAGCTTGCTCGACATCTGTGGTACCTCAGCGAAGAGCTGGTTGCGCTTGCTTTCTTTGATAAAAAGTATCAATATATACAAAAGTCAAATTTATTCTAGCTCTGCAAAATGATGGTAATAAGGACCAATAAAAGAGAGTGACTGTTGATCTGGAGAGGATCTTGGAGAAAAGTTTGGACTATTTTGTGTCGGCTAAAACTTTGAGGTTTTTCGACATACTTGGTCTTGAATCGAAATTTACAGAATTTGATCCCGAACTCTGGTCTTCTTATGGGAACTACATTGCCCCGGAAAAGTGCATCAAGTCCATCAATTGCATTAACGGTACGGCAGAACGCGGAGTGGTTCTGATCGAGGAATACAATCGATTAAACACCCATGGTGAACAGCATAAACAATTTCTTCAGCAGGTTTTCAGCGATCATCGGAGGAGATATCCAGACTTTGCGAAGGGAACACTTGCGACAAACAATTAATATACCACTGTGTCAGTATTGTTATGTTCATCATGTGACAATGTAGCATGGAAATTACCAACTATAAATTTTATATGCTTTGTACAGTATTGCATTTTGTCTAAACTAAAGAATCCTTAATGTTTCAAACTTTAGTAGCAACCTCTAAATTTCATCTAAAATTTACGAAATTTTGGGAATATTTTTTTTTAAATATTGGAACAAGATAGGCTTGTGCCCTTATTCAAAATAATACAATTGTTTCCCAAAACCATTATAAAGACCACCCTAATATATATATATATATATATATATATATATATATATATATATATATATATATATATATATATATATATATATATATATATATATATATATATATATATATATATATAATAATATATAATAATAATATAATATATAATATATATATATATATATATATATATATATATATCCTCATAGGTAGTCTGTCCGTAGACAGGTCCGTAATTATTCTTGGTTAAACCTGGTTCTCCATATACTCCTATTATCCGCAATCCTCTTTATATCTTGATTACTCTATTTCCCTTCCAAATTGGCTATCAGCTGAAACCTTTTCCTACCTCTTTCCCTTATTCCGTCTAGTTTTCCTTCTAACACGTCTTTAATCGTACTCTCTCTCCTCAGGGAATTTCCAACCCAGTTTGCCTTTCTCTTTCAAAAGTCTGTATAATCATTCGCTTCTCTCCTACTCTGCGTAGCACTTCAACGTTTTCCAAACTGATTCTCCATTTTAACTTCAGCATTTTTCTTCAAGTCCACGTTTCAAAGGTTTCAAAGTATTTGATGTCATTTTTCCTTAGCGCCCATGTTTCTGTCCATACAATGCTATACTCCATACATAGCATTTTATGAACTTCTTGCTGATATCTTCCCTTATATTCCCCGTAAGTTGGTGTTTCTTCCTTCTGAATGCCGCTTTTGGTTTTCCTCTCACTCTGGTCCTGATCTCATCGGTATATTTTGCTTCTCTTTTTATTATGTTTACAAGGAATTTATAGTCTGAAACTTGTTCAAATACTTATGCTCAGATTCTCTCCTTTGCCCGATATTCGAATGACCTTGGATTTTTCTGTATTTATTTCCATACCGTATTTTCTACCTCTTTTCGCTCATCTATTTATCATTTTCTGGATTTCTTACTTTCTTGCTAGAAGTACTTCATCATGCGCGTATTTTACCTTTTTTATAATACTTCTTCCATTTTTTTAATTTCCTATGACTTCTAACGATTCTTGCAATTGTCTTTCTCCATATATATTGAATAGGATCGGCGATAGGCAGCATCCTTGTCTACCCCTCTACCGATATTTACTCAGTAGGTGTCCACAATCTCCAACCTGACCTTTACAAAATTAACCCCACATAGATTTCTGATCAGTCTCCTGTCTTTTCAGTCTACACCTATATCCTTTAATATCTTCATCAACATCACCCAATTTAATCTACCAAAGGCCTTATGCCAGTCTACGAATCATACTCAGATATCTAGACTGTACTCTATTGCCCTTTCTGATATGATTCTACCTATCCCTATAGCATATCTATTTTCTCGTCCTTTTCTGAAACCGAATTGATCTTCTCCTATAATTTCTTTTGCCTTTTTCTCAAGCTTTTATTAAGAATTCTCGTGATGATCTTCGAATTCTATGACAAACATCTTATCGTTCTGTAATCTTTACACTACATTGCCTTTGGCTTCCTCTTTAATGCGATCATTGTTACTTCTAGGAAATCTAGAGGCCAATTTCCCGTGTCACAAGTCTTATTAGTTAGTTTCATGATCGCTTTTAGTCCTTCTAAGCCCATGACATTATGTACCTCAGCCGGTATTCCATCGCTGCATGTGGCTTTGTTTTTCATTATTTCAACTATCGTTTTTTCTATTTTTCGCTCTATAATACTTGGTCTTAAAATTTGTTCTTCAATGCTTTCCTCATCTTTTAGTTCTATTTATGCAGATTCTGCCTTATTTCCTGATTTTCTTCTCTTGTCAATTCCTTTATCAAAGTTATCCTTGATACTGGTCCATAATTTCTTCCCGTTCTATATCCACGGTCTTTGGATTGTTTTCCAAATTTTTTAGGCGATCTTCCAACTTCATGCTGACTACATCCTGCCTTTCATTCAGTTTATTTAGATCGTATATTTGTCTTTCTCTTCTCGTTTTTCTTAATTATTTGAGCTTTTTACTTACGTCAACTTTAAAAAGGCTGTGATTTGAATCAATGTCTGCTCCTGGTAATGCCTTGGCGGTCTTTATGCTGTTCTTGAATCTTTGTTTTACTAGGATGTAACCTATTTGGCTTTTATGGTTTTTGAAGCATGTATTAGACACTACAAAGTCATTATTGATGCAGAATTCTTCTAGGTTTTCCCCTCCTCGGTTTCTCTTTCCGTGTCCGTATTGCCCGACAACATTTTCTTCCTGTCCTTCTCCGACTATGCTTTTCCAACCTCCCATTATTTTGCAGTTTACCTTTCTCTTCCGCATTATTCGTAAATTTCATTAATTTGATCGCCACAATTTCTTCGTCTTCATGAGGTTACGTTGGCGCATGTACCTGGATTATCAGCATGTCCACTGGGGCTGCTTTTAGCTTTACAGCAATCAGTCTATCGTTCGTTGCTTTAATCTTTGTCACGCTTTTCCTCATATCTTTCCTAAGTACCAGAGCTACACCCCTTGCCTCACTATATTCTACAGAGTTACTTCGGAGAACTCTTCGTAATCGAACTGTCCTTCTCCTTCTCATCTAGTTTCGCTCAGTCCTGTAATGTCAATTCTATTTCTTCTCATTTCTTCTTTCAAGTTCTCTATTCCTGCCTTTCTCATTGTTCTTACGTTCCTAGTGCCTCTTCGTAAATTACTTTTGACAAATATTTTCCTCATGGCAGTCTACTCCCGGAGATCCGATTGGGAGACTATTTTACTTCCGGATTGTTTTAACCCGATAGAACACATATTGCCCAAACATATAGTCATTACTGTGGATTTTTATGTGGTAGCGTCCCTCTTGCTTTACCCATCGCATTACTGTAGACCATCCCGATCACGCCTACCGCTGTAATGGATATTGACCAAGCCAACGTCATTTGTTTTCGGCTCTTTACCATACTGACAATACTGATGCCTACTGCCAGGTACCGATGAGAGTGTTATTTAATAAAACCACCATTCGCCGGGTTTGCACCCAGAAACTATGTAATCGGAAGCCGACAGGTTAATTACTACACCACCAGTGCAGTGTGTATATATATATATATATATATATATATATATATATATATATATATATTGTGCAAAACCGACTAGAAAAACGAAAACCTTCAAAAAGTGCAACAATGCGGCAGCTAAAAATTTGCAATTGTGTAAACAAATTTTCATGGTTTATGTATTTCCGCATGTGCTACGGAGTTGACATTTTTTTGTGTGTAGAATTCCTAAAAAAAACGAAATACGGATTATACAAATTTTGATACTTGGAATTGTTTGGCAGTTAAAAATTCTTAAATTTTAAACAAATGGATAACTGTTTAGGCACTACAGGATGAGCTAGGAAGCTGAAAATTTCAAATTATTTACAGAGTAGTATATTTGCACAAATAAATATTTCAATTTTACCATATATGAATTGCGGCGGCCTTTAAAAATTATTTAAATTTAAACAATTAGAAAAATATTATTTTACTTCTAGAAAGGCTACAACTTTAAAATTGGGCTAAAATGTGTAGCATTAGTACCCCATAATAAAGAAAGTGTAAAATTTTTAAAATGCAACATTTGGGGTTTTTTTAAACTATTATTTTTACATGTGGGAAAAACGAAAATCGCTGCTGGGTTGAAATCTTTAGAATTAAAAGAATATTTGTAATGATGAAATGTCTGTCTGAAAAATGAATGTTTATTCATGGTGAGATGAAATGCTTGCAGTAGGGTTATGATATAACATACGAGTAGTTGGTGCTTGCATTCTGCAAGCAAATCATCTTAAGATAAAAAGACATTCAATTTTCATATTTCTTCATTACAAATATACTTTTAATTAAAAAAATTTCACCTCCTCAGCGATTTCCGTTTTTCCCTTATGTAAAAATAAAAGTTTAAAATAATCCCCACATGTTGCAATTTTAAAAATTTTACACTTTCATCATTATAATGTACTAATGCTATACATTTAGCCAAATTTTAAAGCTGTATTACTTCAAGAAGAAAAATAATATTTTCCTAATTGTTTAAATTTAAATAATTTCTAACAGCCGCCGCAATTCATATGTGGTAAAATTGAAATTTATATTTGTGCAAAATCACTAGTCTGTAAATAATTTGAAAATTTAAGCTTCCTAGCTCATCCCGTAGTACCTAAACAGTTATCTATTTGTTTAAAATTTAAGAATTTTTAACTGCCGAACAAATAAAAATATGAAAATTTGTATTATCCGTATTTCATTTTTTTTCAAATCCGTAGCACTTTTAAAAATACATAAACCTTGAAAATTTGTTTAAAAAATTGCGAATTTCTAGAGGCCGTATTGTTGCACTTTCTCAAGAATTTCGTTTTTTCTAGTCGGTTTTGCACAAAATCCTACCTATGAAAAAAATTTCGAATCTCCAGCATATTTAGAAGTGCCTAAAGATTAATATCCTCCTATATGCTATCATCATATATTGACGTTCCTTACAGAGGACGAGGAGGATATAACATACTAGTAGACGGTGCTTGCATACTGCAAGCATTTCATCTCACCTTGACAAAACATTAATTTTTCAGACAGATATTTCATCAATACAAATATTCTATTAATTCTAAAGATTTCACCTCCGCAACGATTTTCGTTTTTCGCACATGTAAAAATAATTGTTTAAAACAATCCCCAAATGTTGCAATTTTAAGAATTTTATACTTTCTCCATTATGGTGTACCAATGCTACACATTTCAGCCAAGTTTTAATTTTTATATTTTCGATTTTTTTAGTTATTTATGAAAAAAGTCCTATATCTTGCAAAATTTCAGATTCCTAAACCTATTAAATTGGTCTACACACTGGATTGCGTTTTCCATGCTAACTTATGAGAGATATTCCGGGGTCTCTGGAGTCAACCCAAGATACTTTAAGCAAAAGTGACAATAATTCCTAATAGATATTGCGACCATCTAGCAACACTGAAATTTTCATTAATCTAGCTTACCGGCATGTGCCCATAATTAACTTACAAAAATGGCGCATACTTTTCTTAAGGGAAAAAACGCAAATTTCGGAATTTCTGGAGTCGAACTCATGCAACTTAGATAAAAAGTCTCATTTTTTCTGAAAGTTTCTCCATCATATCTACAAAAGCTCAAACTATCAGCTTTCTAGCTCTTGTAGTTTGGGCAGGACATTAGTATCCTCCGATATGTTATATATCATTCTATATAGACGTTCCTTACAGAGTAGGAGGAGGAGAAGGATATAACATACTAGTAGTTAGTGCTTGCATACTGCAAGCATTTCATATCACCTTGAAAAAACATTCATTTTTCAGAAAGACATTTCATCGTTACAAATAGTCTTTTAATTCTAAAGATTTCAAATTCGCAGCGATATTCGGAAATGCAAAAACCCTGGAAATTTGTTTAAACAATTGCGAATTTTTAGCGGCCGCATTGTTGTACTTTTTCATGATTTTAGTTATTTCTAGTCGGTTTTGCTTAAACTCCTACCTAAGAAAAAAATTTCGAATCTCCAGCACATCTGGAAGTGCCTAAACATTAGTATCCTCCTATATGTTATATGTTATATGTTATCTCTTCCTCCTTCTCTGTAAGAGTCGTCGATATATATTGATATAGACGTTCCTTACAGAGGAGAAAGATATAACATACTATTAGAAGGTGCTTGCAAACTGCAAGCATTTCATCTCACCTTAAATAAACTTTAATTTTTCAGACAGATATTTCAACATTGCAAATATTCTATTAATTCTAAAGATTTCACCTCCTCAGCGATTTTCGTTATTCCCACATGTAAAATTAATAGTAAAAACAATCCCCAAATGTTGCAATTTTAAACATTTTACACTTTCTACATTATGGGGTACTATTGCTACACATTTGAGCAAAATTTTAAAGTTGTAGCACTTTTAGAAGTAAAATAATATTTTCCTAATAGTTTAAAATTTAAACATTTTTAACGGTTTCCGCAATATATATATATGGAGAGATTGAAATGTTTAATTGTGCAAATGCACTGTTCTATAAATAATTTCAAAATTGCAGCTTCCTAGCTCATCCCGTAGTATCTAAAAAATTATTAAACTTTAATGTTCAAATGAGGTCAAAAAAAACCCTAAAATTTATAATTTTAAAATTTCAATTTTTATAGTTGGTTATGAAAAGTTCTATAACCTTGCAAAATTTCAGCTTCCTAAACTTATTAGATTCGTCTACACACTGGATTGCGTTTTACCATGCTAACTTATGGGAGATATTCCGGGGTCTCTGGAGTCGAACTTATGACACTGTCAGCAAAAGTGACGATAATTCCTAATAGATATTGCGGCCCTCTAGTAACACTGAAAATGTCATCTTTCTAGCTTACCGGAAAATGCCTATAATTAATTTACAAAAATGGCGCAATGCTTTTCTTATTGGAAAAAACGCAAATTTCGGAATTTCTGGAGTCGAACTCATGTCACTTAGGTAGGAAGTCTCATTATATCTGAAGATTTCTCTATCATATTTACAAAAGCTAAAACTTTCAACTCTCAAGCTCTTGTAGTTTGGGCTGGACATAAGTATCCTCCTGTTATCATTATATTTCGACGACTCTAACAGAGGAGGATATAACATACTAGTAGTTGGTGCTTTTATACTGCAAACATTTTATCTCAACTTGAAAAAACATTCAATCTTCAGATAGATATTTCATCATTACAAATAGTCTTTTAATTCTAAAGATTTCAACTTCGCAGCGATTTTCGTATTTCCCACAAGTAAAAATAATAGTTTAAAAAAATCCCCAAATGTTGAAATTTTAAATATTTTACACTTTCTTAATTATGGGGTACTAATGCTACACATTTTAGCCAAATTTTAAGTTGTAGCATTTCTAAAAGTAAAATAATATTTTTCTAATTGTTTAAATTTAAATAATTTTTAACGGCCGCCACACTCCATATATGGTAAAATTGAAATTTTTATTTGTGTAAATTCACTACTCTGTAAATAATTTGAAAATTCCAACTTCCTAGCTCATCCCGTAGTACCTAAACAGTTATCCATTTGTTTAAAATTTACGAATTTTTAACTGCCAAAAAAATCAAAATATCAAAATTTGTATAATCCCTATTTCGTTTTTTTTAGGAATTCTGCTTATAAAAAAATGTCAACTCTGTAGCACATGCGGAAATACATAAACCTTGAATATTTGTTTAAACAATTGCGAATTTTTAGCGCCCGCATTGTTGCACTTTTTCAAGATTTTCGTTTTTTCTAGTCGGTTTTGCAAAAAAAAGAATATTTGTAATGATGAAATGTCTGTCTGAAAAATGAATGTTTTTTCAAGGTGAGATGAAATGCTTGCAGTTATATATATATATATATATATATATATATATATATATATATATACGGATTGCGGAAGACCCTTTTATTGTCTTTCCTAATCTCTTCTTAACATATTTATTTAATTATTATCCCATAGGATTATACACATGATTAAATTAATTGCATGTAGTCTTGTCTACGTTGTTTTTGTTGCTTGTTTTTCCTTCTTGTAAATGATAGTTGAGTGGGGAATGTTACAGCGATGATAGCCCATGGGGCTGATTCGCGATTCAACATACTCACAGAGCTCTACTAATCGCCATCAAACAAAAATCTGATGTGGACACTACATGACTTTCTCTATACCTGAAATATTTCTAAAAATTCCAAATAGGATAAATCACAATAACAATTCTGACATTACAGAGAACATAATTAAATTCATGCCGTAGCCTTTTGATATTGGATATAGTCATGAAGCTCCAACAATTAAGAAAATAAAATGAATGTTAATAAGAAGTAACTAATCGTAAATTGTTTACAATAGTCGCCAGTAAGTAATGTTGTGTTGGCAGCTATAAAATATACTTTTAAAATATCTCTTAAACATTGCATTATATGGGAAAATATTTCGTTCAAAGTTTGTAGAAATTAAACTTCCTACAACGTTTATCCCAGCAATTTTTCACATTTAACTAGTATCAAAGCAAATATTTGAAAAAATCTGATATGAAAAGAGTAAACACCCACTTCCGACTTACACATTTTTAGCAAAATATAATCAACTCCTGTCATTTTTTAAAACAAAAATTTCAAATATAGAATTAATAGTTTTTGACTTAAGAGCACCCACAATATTTGTATCACAACCACCAAGGCACATCATCGAAAAAATGGTCAAAACATGTTCAGGGTTCCTCAAAACGTGTATTTCTGTAGAAATCTCGAAATAGATTTTTTTCATGAAAGCAATACTTTCCCTTATACCAGTGATGGCAAACCTTTTATAGTTCGCGTGCCAAAATGACCATATTAATAGTTAATTTGTCTGTTGGCGGCCAGTATCATAATAAAATTTTATCTTTGTCTACTCGTAGAATATTGCATATAGTATGCATTTTCTCACACATGAAGTAATATACTATACTAAATGATTCAAACGATATATCTAAAACAAAGTAAGAAATATATTTTTTCGTTTTTTATCGAATTATTTGTGCGAATCCTGCATCTTCAAGACTTTACAAATTATATTTAACGCTTACGAAAAATAGGTTACATTAATATATAATGTTAACGCAGTTATCTTTGGTTAAGGTAGCACCCTCTATTTAAAAGAAAAAAATTGCGTACTTCAGGAAAAATCATTATATTACGTGAAAATGATCGAATAAATTATTAAATTCAAGTAATGAAGAAGATGTATGACCTGAACGGAGTGATACGATGCGTCAACTTCCTTCTGACAAATTCCAATTAAAAATATGAGATATTAACGATGTAATAAAAATGTCAAGTATTAAATCTTGAGGTGATTCCATGGGCTTATTTGGCCGCTGTCGTGTAATAATAATATAACCGACAGTACTCTCGTAAACGAGACATCTCTTTTGCATCGATTCAATACCTACATTTATAGATTTCCAGTGTCATTTTTGTCATGTAGCTGTATTAGCGAGTTGCACATTTTATTACTCATTTCATTTTGTAGCGTGCCAACCAAAATCGTTCTGTGTGCCACCCTTAGCACGCGTGCCATAGGTACGCCATCACTTCCCTATACTATAGTAGTGAGCACGAAAGAAGACGGCATGTACTAATGTATGTTCCCTGCTGATTCACTTCTTGCCTACGCACAAAGGGTATCTAATGTATTAGATAGTGTAATGAATAGCTGAAGAGAAACCCGATGCCAGAATCAGCCTACTCTCAACGAAGAACACCTAGGGAAAAACGGTTAGCGTACCTTCCAAAGGATGGAACAGCTAAATTTGCGCGGTCTCCTCAAACCACACAAACAGGGGGCCTGGTGACCTTGGAAAAAATCCTACATACGCAGGATTCGTGCCCGCTGCCTTTTCAAGTAGCAGGCGAGTAGTAGCCAGCGTCCTAACCACTACACCACCGGCATCCGAAGGCGGGTGGCAACTAGATGCGCAGATGGCCAGGAATGTCACGTGGACTCGGTGATCTTCCCGGCACTCAACTACGCGTCACCAGCCTGGAGTGGATACCTCTCCGGAGCCTCCTATCAACGCCTGGCCAAGGCAGAACGGAGCTGCCTCCGCTCCATACTCCGACTCGGATGGAACACCACCAACGAGGTGCTCTATATGCTGACTGAGACAACGCAGTTTGTAGAAAGGATGCAGGAAACGGCCCGTCGTTATTACGACAACCTCTCCGGGAAAACTCCTGAAATCGTTCGGGAGATTGCTGAGACCGCCGCCCGTCCATGGGACCTGTTTAAACGCCCCCGAGCCTCAAATGGCCTCACGACCGACCAGCCTCCCCTGAAAAGTAAGAGGCGCTAAAGGAGCCTTAGGTTGGCTCATCCCGCGGAGGAATTACAACGGATGATGCTCCCGTCCACCGCAGAAGATCCAATAGGATAAAAATGCGGTTAAAGCCTTCGAAAAAAAGGACGTGAAATCTACACACTCTGTCACGTGGTTTCTCTCGTTCTTTCACTTGGCCAATCAGCTTCAGTCAGTTACAGCGGCTCTTGGTTTGCGATTCGTACATTTGCAGCGAGATTTTCGTGTTTATTTGCGTGTTTTACGATGGAGATTTAAATAGTGCCGTCTTGTGGTGTTCTAAAATGGAGGGCGAAGGAAGTAAACGCAAGGTTTAGCACAAACAAGTCAGAGAAATCGTATATAATGTGTATCAGTACTTCAAAAACGAGTCGGAGAATGCAGACGATTCAACACGTACAGCTGGTTACAATGTTACCAGCTGCCAAGAACGAACGGCGAGCGCTTGCGGTATAGTGGCATAGGACTTCGTGCGTCATGCGTTGTTTTCCGAGCGAATGTTTTAGCAGGCTGTCGGTGTGGCAGCAATGTAACGTGCATTTCTCTCTCTCACTCTCTCTGCGCAGCAATCATGACTCAACCACCTTCGTTCGTTCTCTCAACTATAGTACGTATGGAGAAAGTAACAAGATTGGAAGGTGTACTCCATGTCGGAGTATAGTTTCCAAATGCGTTCTTTGAGATTTCACAATATTCTCAATATTTTACGTTAAGATGAGTATTTAACGAGAAAATAGCAAGGTACGTTGTAAAATGCATGTATGTCTTTATGTTAAGTAGTCGTAATTATTGACCCATTTTCACCACAATTGGAATCGGTCGACCAATTTTAGCCAAACTCCACAATACCAAATTTCATCAAGATATATCAAGCGGTTCCCTATTTGTTCGTAATTTTTGTCAGATTATCACCAAAATTGGATTCGGTGTACCAGTTTCAGTAAAACTCTACAATACCAAGTTTCATCAAAATACAATCTGCGGTTCTTGAGTTTTAACATGCAGACGGACGCACGGATGGACGGAAACGACCTCCCCTCTATGCGTTCACTTTGTGCAAAGAACGCATACAAAAGGCAATGGAAATTTGAAAATAGTAGCGCTGCTCCTCCATGACAACACCGTCACCCACAAATCACGGTGATTTCAGTCTGTAATGCAAGACTGCGGCTCTCAGGAGCTTAACTACCCACCCTAGAGTTCATACCTGGCCCCATTGATTATATATTAGTCAGACACTTCCTTCCTTCGAGGGAAAAGAATTTCCAACAATGAAGAAATGAAAGATCTGAACTGTTTGCATACGAAGATGTTGATTTCTACTCTAATTGAATTGCGCCGTTGTAATCGAAGTGTAATGAATGTTTTGAGTAAGGAGAAAATAACATTTAAAGGAAAATCTAAAATATTCCTTCAAAGTTTAATTTTCATTCTGGGGTAGATAATTTATTGTGTGCTCTTCGTAAGAGCATTTTTGCCTTAAATCTCTGCCCAACCATATTGCTACATAAATGCTATTTCAATCAATTCAATATGCGTACTTTATTTATTGGGATATATTCTAGATAATCCGATGTAAGGGAAACATCCTCTTAGATCAATCGGCAGTTTCTGGTATAAATTCTAACACTTGCTATAAAATTGACAAAATAATTCTAAGCATTTGTTTTTTGACCAGAGTCTTACGTGAATAAGGAATCGCTTGGTTGACGCGCCAAGAGAACATGTGTGATTAATTATTTTGAACGCGTTTCACATGTTAGGAATAACAGGGCTTCCTCAGATGAAATATATAATACTAAAATTAATTCGACTTTCAAGACTAGACGTGAAGAAAAAACGCCGCCCAACAACGCTCATATCATCAAACAGTTCCAAGGGCCAGGTGAATGCCATTCCTCACGTAAGGGGGCGTCATCATCCTCCTCGAAGGATGCACCGATAAGCTAACATAACTTGAACACAGAGAGCGTCACAGAACGACGGGGATCGACGTTTATATCTACGACACGAGGTCGTTTCCTGTTTCGTCGCACCCATCACGTGCGCCCCTGTCTGAGGGGCTGAGGGCACGCAAACGACGCCAGAATCCCTAGTGACACCCCATTCTCCCTCACTCTCGCACCACAATACACCTGCCATCTATCGGAATTCATCCTCATCTTACATCGAGGAAGCGCATCTCCACGAAAGGATATGGATTGTTGTGTGCGTTACGGAAGCTAAAAAAGTCAGAGGGACACATTTTCAGCGGAAAAAAACATTTGGGAAGCTCGTGAGGAAGAAGAGGATGGGTGTGAGGAGGATAGCGAGAGGCGGGGAAAGCGGGGAAAGGAGTGAGCGGAAATTAGGGGAGGGGAAGTGTATAGGGAAAATTGGGGTGGGGAATGATGGGGGAGGGAAGTTGGAAGAAAGTAGGGAAGGAGAGGAAGAGGGCATGAGAGGAAGAGGGGAGTAGAGGATGAGGGTTGGAGAGGAATACGGGAGGTGAGGAAGAGGGGAGGAGAGGAAGAGAGGAGGAGAGGAAGAGGGGAGGAGAGGATGAGGGGTGGAGAGAAGAAGGGGAGGAGAGGAAGAGGGGAGTAGAGGATGAGGAGTGGAGAGGAAGAGGGGAAGAGAGGAAGACAGGAGTAGAGGATGAGGAGAGGAGAGGCAGAGGGGAGGAGGGGATGAGAGGTAGAGAGCAATAGGGGAGGAGAGGAAGAGGGGAGTAGAGGATGAGGAGAGGAGAGGAAGAGGGGAGGAGGGGGTGAGGGGTAGAGAGCAATAGGGGAGGAGAGGAAGAGGGGAGTAGAGGATGAGGGGTGGAGAGGAAACGGGAGGTGAGGAAGAGGGGAGTAGAGGATGAGGGGTGGAGAGGAAGAGGGGAGGAGAGGAAGAGGGGAGGAGAGGATGAGGGGTGGAGAGGAAGAGGGGAGGAGAGGAAGAGGGGAGTAGAGGATGAGTGGAACACTATAAGAGGAGAGGAGAGGAATAAGGAAGGTGAGGAAGAGGGGAATAGAGGAAGAGGGGAGGAGGGGAAGTGGGGAGGAAAGTAAAAGTGGAGGAGAGGAAGAGGTGAGAAGAGGATGAGGGGAGGAGAGGAAGAGGTGAGAAGAGGAAGAGGGGAGTAGAGGATAAGGAGAGGAAAGGAAGAGGGGAGGAGAGGATGAGGGGTGGAGAGCAAGAGGGGAGAAGAGGAAGAGGGGAATAGAGGATGAGGGGAGGAGAGGAAGAGGGGAGTAGAAGAAGAGGTGAGAAGAGGATGAGGGGAGGAGAGGAAGAGGGGAGTAGAGGAAGAGGTGAGGAGAGGAAGAGGGGAGTAGAGGATGAGGAGTGGAGAGGAAGACGGGAGGTGAGGAAGAGGGGAGGAGAGGAAGAGGGGAGTAGAGGATGAGGAGAGGAGAGGAAGAGGGGAGGAGAGGATGAGGGAAGGAGAGGATGAGTGGAAAACTGTAAGAGGAGAGGAGAGGAATAAGGAAGGTGAGGAAGAGGGGAATAGAGAAAGAGGGGAGGAGGGGAAGTGGGGAGAAAAGTAAAAGCGGAGGAGAGGAAGAGGTGAGAAGAGGATGAGGGGATGGAGAGGAATAGGGGAGGAGAGGAAGAGGGGAGTAGAGGATGAGGAGAGGTGAGGAAGTGGGGAGGAGAGGAAGAGGGGAGTAGAGGATGAGGGGAGGAGAGGAAGAGGGGAGTAGAAGAAGAGGCGAGAAGAGGGTGTAGGGAGGAGAGGAAGAGGTGAGAAAAGGATGAGGGGAGGAGAGGAAGAGGTGAGAAGAGGAAGAGGGGAGGAGAGGATGAGGGGTGGAGAGGATGAGGAGAGGAGAGGAAGAGGGGAGTAGAAGAAGAGGTGAGAAGAGGATGAGGGGAAGAGAGGAAGAGGGGAGTAGAGGATGAGGGGAGGAGAGGAAGAGGGAAGTAGAAGAAGAGGGGAGTAGAGGATGAGGAGAGGTGAGGAAGTGGGGAGGAGAGGAAGAGGGGAGTAGAGGATGAGGGGAGGAGAGGAAGAGGGGAGTAGAAGAAGAGGGGAGAAGAGGGTGAAGGGAGGAGAGGAAGAGGTGAGAAGAGGATGAGGGGAGGAGAGGAAGAGGTGAGAAGATGAAGAGGGGAGTAGGGGATAAGGAGAGGAAAGGAAGAGGGGAGGAGAGGATGAGGGGTGGAGAGCAAGAGGGGAGGAGAGGAAGAGGGGAGGAGGATGGATGAGGAGAGGAGAGGAAGAGGGGAGGAGAGGATGAGGGGAGGAGAGGAAGAGGGAAGTAGAAGAAGAGGTGAGAAGAGGATGAGGGGAAGAGAAAGAGGTGAGAAGAGGAAGAGGGGAGTAAAAGAAGAGGGGAGAAGAGGATGAAGGGAGGAGAGGATGAGGGGTGGAGAGGAAGAGGTGAGGAGAGGAAGAGGGGAGTAGAGGATGAGGAATGGAGAGGACGACGGGAGGTGAGGAAGACGGGAGGAGAAGATGAGTGGTGGAGAAGAAGAGGGGAGGAGAGGAAGAGGGGATGAGAGGAGGAGGGAAGTAGAGGATGAGGAGAGCAGATGAAGAGGGGAGGAGAGGATGAGGGGTGGAGAGGAAGAGGTGAGGAGAGGAAGAGGGGAGCAGAGGATGATGGTGGAGAGGAAGAGGGGAGTAGAGGAAAAGGGGAGTAGACGATGAGGAGAGGAGAGGAAGAGGGGAGGAGAGGAAGAGGGGAGTAGAGGATGAGGAATGGAGAGGACGACGGGAGGTGAGGAAGACGGGAGGAGAAGATGAGTGGTGGAGAAGAAGATGGGAGGAGAGGAAGAGGTGATGAGAGGAGGAGGGGAGTAGAGGATGAGGAGAGCAGATGAAGAGGGGTGGAGAGGATGAGGGTCGGAGAGCAAGAGGGGAGGAGAAGGACGAGGGGAGTAGAGGATGATGGTGGAGAGGAAGAGGGGAGTAGAGGATAAGGGGAGTAGACGATAAGGAAAGGAGAGGAAGAGGGGAAGAGAGGAAGAGGGGAGTAGAGGATGAGGAGAGGAGAGGAAGAGGGTAGTAGAGGATGAGGAATGGAGAGGACGACGGGAGGTGAGGAAGAGGGGAGGAGAGGATGAGGGGTGGAGAGGAAGAGGGGAGGAGAGGAAGAGGGGAGGAGAGGATGTGGGGTGGAGAGGAAGACGGGAGGTGAGGAAGAGGGGAGGAGAGGATGAGGGGTGGAGAGGAAGACGGGAGGTGAGGAAGAGGGGAGGAGAGGATGAGGAGAGGAGAGTATGAGGAGAGGAGAGGAAGAGGGGAGGAGAGGATGAGGGAAGGAGAGGATGAGTGGAAAACTGTAAGAGGAGAGGAGAGGAATAAGGAAGGTGAGGAAGAGGGGAATAGAGGAAGAGGGGAGGAGGGGAAGTGGGGAGGAAAGTAAAAGGGGAGGAGAGGAACAGGGGAGTAGAAGAAGATGGGAGAATAGGATGAGGGGAGGAGAGGAAGAGGTGAGAAGAGGAAGAGGGGAGGACAGGAAGAGGAGAGGAATTAAGGAGGAGATGAACATGGGAGGCGATGAATTGGGGAGGAGAGGAAGAGGGGAGGAGAGGATGAGGGGAGGAGAGGTAGAGGGGAGGAGAGGAAGAGAGGAGTAGATGATGAGGGAAGGAGAGGAAGAGGGGAGGAGAGGAAGAGGGGAGGAGAGGAATAAGGAAGGAGAGGAAGAGGTGAGAAGAAGAGAGGAGAGGAAGAGTGGAAGAGGAAAGGGAAGAATGACAAGAGGGGAGGGGAGGCACGGAAGAAATTGGGAGGGATACAGGGTTGAATATTTACCGTATTTTTGAGAATGTCTGTCATAGTGGAGTGGCGAATAAAAAAGCTGACTGAATGTTTTGTTTAATTAATGACATTAATCAATTAATTAATTTGTACTCAAATAACGGTTAGAAGCGTAATAAACTGCGTCTGGATTTAGCCTTAAATTCCATACATTCCTCAATTGATTTTTCTAAACAAAAAATTTCGTGTTCTTGTTATATTTTAACTTTCAAATTTGGCGTGCACGGAGTATCAACTACAAAGAGCTTATTGCGTGTGTGAATATATGATTATTAAAATGCGACGACATTAAATTAAGTCAATTCATAATTAAACATTAAAGAATATAAAGTTTAGTCCATTGGGAAAATGTAGTGTTATACTGAAATTTGATATAACTATAACGCTAGATAGGATATTCTTGTATATTAGGTCTAATGTCTTGGAGCAGACAATGCATTACGCTGCAGTGGTCGGCAACCTTTTTTGATGGTGGGTCAATTAAAGTTTTTCGAAAATGCAATGGGTCGATTAAAAACTTTTATTGAAAATAGAAATTAATCGTGGAAGTTTCCATAAACTATATTTACTAATTAAATTGTTCTTTTATTCTCAAAACATAAACCCTTCTAAACATGTTTGCATTTGTGTCTCACCCAAATCGTTATGGCTTGCAACTCAATGACCCGCGGGTCATAGGTTGCTGACCACTGTATTGTAGCATAGCTTATTAAATAAAAAGAAAGCAAATCGCCTCCATGAGTGTGAAAAAATACATTCTGGAAATCATTCTCAGAGGTAACATGAGGGACCAATTGAGGATTCAAGAAAAATTAAATAACCGACTACAAGACCGGTCACATATCATGCAGAATTTAATTTCACGAAAAACGGCACTCTGAAGCAAATGAATTAAATAAGACTTTTGAAGTTATTTTGAGAAAATATCTAAATATTGCCACCGCAATATGCAGTCGAAATATCAAGGTAATTTATAACATGCTAGAATAGTTATAACGACTTTCTCAAATTTTATAAAAGTTTATTATTTACTTCGCCCCGTTTGTCCATACCTTTTTTAGTCATCCAGATTTTTTATATTCCAACAACAGAACGACGAATGTTTACAATATTGATATCATCTTCACTATTATTTATACTAGAGTAGAAGCCCGTTGAAATTCAACAGGAAAATTGAAACTTAATACACTCAACTATATTGGAAGGAAGTGAGCTAAATCTGACACTTATACGAACATTAAACAAGATATATGAACAGGTTTTCACTTTAATATATTTTTTATATTTATTATTTATATTTATCATATTTTATAACGCCTTACTTTCGTAGAGCATACATATATTTGTAAAGCTCCGTTAATAATGCAATATTATATTTGTTAATATTAAAATGTTATCAAATTTCAACTTAGTTAACAACATCTTTAAGGTTTTATGCAGAAAAAAATTAGCTAATAATTTTGTGTGTTATTTTATCAATTTAAAGCAATATGCAGAAATGAAACAAATACTAACAATGAAAATAATAAAAAACGCATAATGTGAATTAAAATATTTTTTATTGAATATATTTGAAAGTATTAAATTAATAAACAAATAACGAAAACAATTTCACATCTCTTTCAAAAATTTTATTATAAACAACGTTTAAAGTAAAAACTTTATCGTCATTCATAAGCCTACCTTGAGTGGGAGTGCCTTTTACATAAACTTTAATGGTATCCTTGTTTCTCGCTCTGGACAATGCAGTATAAATTTGTCCGTGAGATAAAATAGGTTCATCTAAGCATAAACCCACGCATAGCATACAGATATTTGTAAATCTATGTTAATATTAAAATGTAGTCAGATTTTAACTAAGTTAAGAACATCTGTAACGTTTTATTCCGAAAAAATTAGCTATTATGGACGCACCAGATATGTTGATTTTTTGTGTGAATAACAATGCTGTAGATCGCAAATGGAAAGATTCAACAAAAATGCAAAAACGAACCTTCCCCTCCAGCTATCTCTCCCTCCGACCTCATTTATCTCTGATTCTCTCGTCTTCTACTTGCTTCTCTCTGCTTGCATTGATCAAGGCAGAATACATCTCTTTTTCGGGCTTCCAGATAAACGATATATGCAAATGAAACGATTAACTAAGTTACATTCTTTTACCGATCATATTTACTGTATATTAATAAAATCTGCTTTAGATTATTGTCTCTTAACTCCTCGTTGGAGTAGTTCGTGTTCCTATTCAACAATTATAAACTTTCAGCCTACCTTTTGAATTGATCATTCAAAAGGAGACACCGATGAAAAAGTACGATTGCATTTTAACTGGATATCGTGTCGTTGTTATTCACATAAACACAGTTTGAAGTAAAAATCCGTCTCGAGATGCAATGGGAGTCAACTATCGTACCGGAATCAAATTTCCAGAAAAAGTAATCACTGCAAGAATATCGAACATGGCCATTTTTAAGAGACACCCGTCGTATCTCTCCCGAGGCAAAATATGTATTAGAGATTGAAAGCAAAAGTTTCTCGCGAAACAACTCGTACACCGCACCTCCTCCCTCCTCCTGCCACTCCACCCTCCCACCCTCTCGTTTCTGGATTTTTTCTCGCTGGGTCGAGGTCGAGGGGCGTGGTGAGAGTGTCCTCAGGTGTTCTCCTCCGATGAGAGGATCTCTCTCCTCTGCGCAGGACAAAGTGGGAGTGCCCTCGGAGGCCGCGTGAATGCGAAAGGGGGCGTATCCGACCCAGAGACGAGGCCCATCCTCACACCTCTCCTCCACTCCACTACTCTCCTCCACTCCACTACTCCATTCCACACCTCTCCTCCCTACACTACTCTCCTCCACTCCACTACTCCATTGCACACCTCTCCTCCACTACACTACTCTCCTCCACTCCACTACTCTCCTCCACTCCACTACTCTCCTCCACTCCACTACTCTCCTCCACTCCACTCCTCTCCTCCACTGTTATATTCCTACACCTCTCCCTTCTTCACCACTCATCCTCCAAAGCACTCTCCATTCCGCACACTCCCGACCGAAGGTACTATCGTGCAGGGACCCTTGGTGGGCCCTCTTCCTAGGCCGGCGAACGACCGTCTCCGCCGCCGCTCTCTGCGGAGGCCATCTCTCGCCTCGCTACGATCTCTTTCTCTCTCTCCCCGTTGACCTCTCGTTCAAAAATGCGTAGTTTCCCGACTGGCGATATTTCCGCGTGGTGAGTGAATCGATGAGGAAGTGCGAAACTCCACCCACCGGCCAATCAGAGAGCGGGAAAACGCGAGAAGGAATCCAATCCCCCTCGACTTAGAAGTTTTCCTTCCCTCGCTCCCTCCGTATTCCCATTCTCTCGCCTCGCTCCCACCTCTAACCCCAAATTCTCCGCATTTCCCTTCTCAACCCCGTAAAAGTTAAGAAAAATTCCACCAGGGGGACGAAAAGCGGGTCCATCTCTTCTCCTCTCGGGTCGCCCACCCTCTCCTCTCGCCCTCCCGAGGAACACCCATCCCCTCGACCCCATCCCCACGTTTTTCTCCGCCGCCGCGGAGCCAATTAGATCTCCTGCCAGATGTCATTACGTAGGGCCGTCCGAACAGCGGGCACGTCTTTCTCCGTTTCCCTCTTGGGCCCTCCTCGTCGTGCCACCTAGTGGAGATTCCTGGAATCCCGCGGAGCGCGGGACACTCACTGCTCCTGCGAGCGCACGGCGCCACAACGGTGGTCGCCGCCGAACCCGATAGCACGCGAATCGCCTCTGCGCACGTTCCTCTCCCCTCCGCCGAGATACCGCCTCCGCCGCCTCCTCCGGCCGCAGACCGTACCCCGGCTGAGATCCCAGGAAGCGCCGCCTCTCCCGAAGGCCAAAAGCGGTGCAGTCACGGATCCGAGGGCGTTCGCCGTCAAAAGCGAGGTGTACCCCGTCGAGGAGTCCGACTTCGCATCGGCCGCCGGAGAGACCGAGGCCCAAACGGAGGTGGCCTCACCAGTTGCCACGGCCACCGAATACGCCGGGCCCCCGGGTCCGCTACCCCCGCCCTACAACATGGACGACGACCAACCTGAGGACCTGTCCATGAGCCGCATGGTGAGTGGATGATGGGCGGAATAAACGAGGTAAGCCGAGTGCCTTCTGGTGGCCCGGCGGGGAAAGGTTGAGAGGTGGGGAGTAGAGGGGATGCACTAACCATTGTATTACAGCGAAATCATTCCGGAGGAGCACGGAATTCGGTCACGAGTCGCGGCGGAACCTCCCCGGAACGCCTCCCATATCCCGCCCCCTACCTGTCTCCCCGCCCCCTCTCGTACGCAAAACACGTCCGATCTACGATCTCCGGTGTCTTTACACCAAGTTCTAAGTTTTTTGCTTTTTATTATTGTCAAAAACATCGAAGATGATTTTCCGACCGTTTCTCTACTCCTCACCCATCTCTGCATTTTTCACCAACTGGTGCAATCTCTCCTCGTGGGCGGCTCCACCGTCCTCTCCTCCTACCCTCGACAACGTTCTCTCCCTCCTCTCAAACGCCCTTCCAATCTACATTCCGAGGACCTCCTCCACCTTCCTGCTCCTCCCCACTTATCCTTCTCCGGCGCCGCATCGCAGTTTCACGCAGCGCTCCGAAATAAATAAACAAATAAACAAGAGGCGACGGTTGGTTTGGCCGAGGCAGCCGGTGGTTGGCTAAAGAGCGCCCCCCGCTTGCCCCCTCCTCGCCCCCACCCTAACCGTGCCGCCTGCGCGTCCTGCCTCCACGCCCCCACACTCTCTCCTCCCCAGGCCTGCCTTATATCGAGGCGCCGTCACGTGACACAACAACGCCAAACTCCGAAAAGCGGCAAGGGTTGCAGAGGGAGCGCGCGGAGTTGAAACGGACGTTAAGGGGGGACGCGCTCTCCGTCGGAGCGCCTCTCGCCCGCCGCCGCCCCAAACCCCGCGAAAACACCTCGAGGGCGCCGTTCTTTCCAAATCCGTTCGTTTGCCATTTACAGCTCGCCCCTTGCTCTTCTTTAAATTTCCTCAGATGTTTTTGGTGGCGAGTGTACGTCTCTCACGCTGTCATTGTCCATCGTTCGTACCAATCAAAACCTAAATACTAATCCTAGGCGTCTTCGCATATGTCATCCGTAAATGATTCTCGCCGTCAATTCTGCCATTACATTCGAACATACCTCCGTGTGCTTGGGACGGATTATCTTGCACATTCGTCAAGCGTTAATTTTTTTATAATTAAAAAAATGGTCAATTCAAAAATGTAATAAGAGGCTCACCCGTTTCCAATGAATGTCATTTGTTATACCCGAGGCCAGAAAACAGTTGAGAAATATATTTGGGCCTTTCACCTACGCATCAAATTATCTCAGTGATTATCAGTGCCTAAATGCATAAACCTTGCGACGATTTCCCTATCAGAATGAAAGTAACCAAAAACACAAAAATAAATATCAACACCCAATATACATATTTATGCGTTTACTCGCCGCATTATAACCACTGAATCTAGAATTTATGGATTTCAATAAAAATCAGAATATATTTTATAAACAACAGATTGGCGACACTAAAAATAGAAAAATGGGCGTCATTATTAACTTATTGAAATGGCCTAAAATAGCTGACAAAATTCTTCGGACAATAGGAGTCTTTTTCCCATTTATGCGTCATCTCGTACTTTTTATTATGTAGATATTATTACAGTCCTTTAATTAAAAAAATTGAGTCGTGTATTTAAGTCCCAAGAAAGTATTCAGCATCACTATTATGAATTGCGGCACATATTCTAAGACTCTTTAATTGACCGCAATTTGTGTTGGAGACCCTTGGGATAAACAAACCACTCTCCTTCGATACGGCCACGCCTACTCCAATCCCTTCCTCGTGATTCCGGGAAGGGTTCGTCGTTCATCTAGGCCCGGAAGCCGCGTCGCCAGCCGGAGGCCTGCCCATCTTTCCGGAAACCATCTCGCCGTTCCTAAGCGACTGATAGAAATGTTTCGCCATTGGGTAATGTAAAGCAGGTCAAATGCATCAATGTGTGTACGCGGGAATTTTTGTCGGTCAATTCCGACGCCTCGCGAGGAGCAAACATGATTTTATTTCACGGCCGCAGCTTTGGAAGAGCCTAAGGAGGACGTTTCCTAGAGAAGCGATTGGAGAGAAGGGCGACGTCTGCGAGGAGGCGGAGCACATGCTGTGTCGTCGACCGATGGAGGCCACGGCGCCCGCCGCCAGATGGAGGCACCCAAGCATCAGAGGGGAAGGTGAGAAAGGCGAAACGGCACAAGGTGTCTAATATAAGACTCAATTGCCCTGGAAACTTTTATTTTGGTCGCTTTGGATAATCAAATTCTCAGTTTCATATTCGACGCAATATTTTGGTGAAAGTGCATTGGGACGAGAAAGATGCTTTATCTCGCTGCATACTGTTCTATTTTATTTAAAAAATAGTCTCTCTGTGAAGGGAATTTTCTATCTGAGGTCAACTTCATCACGATGGTTTTGTTTTTCCTATTTTCTCACATTTTATCTTGCTTCAATTCCTACCAAATCAATCCTCTTTCTCCTATAATCATTCTCACTCCATTGAATCGAGTCTTCTTAAGCATTCCTTTGGATATTTTTTGATCAAAATTATTTTCCTCCATACTTTCTCATTATCCATTCTTCTTCAGTATCCATGCCAACATAACCGTTGCCTTCCCATTTCTGTTGTAATTCGGTCCACAGCATTTTCCTTCTAATTCTGTCATTTCTAATTCGGTCGTCCTTCCTTTTATGCTCCTCACTTGTCATGTTGTGCAGTTATCAAATGTTTATCGTTCGAGCTTTACTATCGAGAGAAGTAAAAATTAAGATTTTAAGGAAAACATTTCTTGAAAAGTTTATTAAAACTGTTTGATTTAACTATACTTAGGTGGCACTATCGTAAGCATTATGGAAATAAATATATTTATTAAGTGAAATACTCCTTGCATTTACGACCTTCTTTGTTACGTCATAAACTTAAATGAATATATTCATCATAATTACCAACTACCAATTAATAATTCTGCTAATATACGTAAATCTTATGTTCGTCGGAATTAGATAAATTATAATTTTGAAAATATTTTTTTGTTATTTACTTATTGTTTTTCCCCATGATCTCTACTAACCTTAATACTTCGTCTTTAGTCTATTATAACCTTAAGGCTCGTTATTTAAAAATTATTTGTAAAGTTCATTTTCAAATAATACTAAAAATAAATTTGAAAAATTTGGCTATTTTCTTGATTGTTGATAAATGCATAATTAAGATACTCATATGCTTTCAACTGAAGTTTTAGAGGAATCGAATAAGAAAAAAATATGCACATTTAAATAAGGAAAACAAACCCACTCTTTATCAAAGCAGGGAAAATTCATCGGAAAAAATCGAAAAATAATCTTAATAAATGGGTAAAAATAAATAAGTGATCAATGTTCTAGCATTACGATTTGACAAATATTCAAGTTAATAAGATAAATTTGTCGTTTAGTAATAAATATTGACGGTAAAGCCACTTAAACAATCACAAACATTATTTGCCCGTTCAACCATGCCGAAAATTATTTTGGTCGGGTTGTGCTTTTCGGAAAACTGTTTTCAAAGAATTTTCCGCAAAGCATCCTTATCCGATCGTTCGAATCGAATAATATAACTAAGTTCACTATAAAATTTTGTTTTGATTTAAATCCATATATTACAATTACGCTAGGTATGAAGGATAAATAACATATTTAAAAGAATTCATTTACGGCATTTAATCTGTTTAATGCAATTTTTGGCTAAAGTAATTCATTATTAGTCGTAGTTAATTTAACTTGGTTTCAACTCATAGAACTACGCCATGTTGCCATTTAAAGGTTTACCTAACCGGATAATTGAATCCTAATCTTGAATTAAGCCTTTCCTGAAGGGCAAAAGTGACCACTGTCCTTGAAGAGCGATTTTGCTTTGTCCTTTTTAATTGTAGTTCATGGAGCCTGCGCCAAGCAGAGAGAGAGAGAAGCAGTGTGTGTGTCTGAGGAGTGCGGCCAAGTGACTCTGTGGAACAAGGAAAAGGGAATTCCCACCGTCAGACGAATGCCGTTTTGCCTGGATCACTCTCTATCCCGGATTCGGCCTCTATGCAAAGTTTAGCACTGGCTCATATGAGCAAATTTAAAAATATTTTGATACATATACACAATTGTACAAATTTACATATTTACAATAATTAACAATGTTATCAGCTAAAAGCAAATTACCCAAACTAACGATGAGAAGGTATTAATTATTATAATACTATTAAATTCCATCGTAGAAATGGGAATGCAACGCGAGCAGCAAACCATACAACAGGGATGGCAAATGAGTCGCAAACGCGAGATTTTATGTGGCATACAAAATTAGGTTATTAAGAAAGGGCTGACCTAATGACACGCGAAAAAAAGTTGATACACATTACTTTCTTGGCACGCACCCCCAAAATAATTTGCAATCCCTGCCCACAATTTCCGTACATTCTTCTGTAAATATGAAATTAATAATTTAAATAAATATCTAAAATTTGGGCATCCCGGCACAAACACGAGTTGAGTCTCACCATAGCCGTAAGGTCAATCTTCGAATTTCCCGGTTTCGATTAACGTGTTTTCGATTTAGCACGGCTTTATTCTGAAAAACTATATCTAATTGCACTACCATCAGTTACGCTTTAGCACGATTTAGAAAGTCCACAAGCATTAAAAACCATAAAAATGTCTCTGTTCGAATAAAATTTACAATAACGTATAAGGGAAGCAATACTGAATTTGAACAAACTTAGTTGTTGCACATTTAGCTCAGGACGGTGCTTCAAAGTAATCACATGTATTCTTACGGGAGCAACTTTAGATAGCTCAAGTTTACACGATATCTTCAAAGAACGCATAGAAGTGATTGTAGGGTGTATGCCAGATTATTCTCAATGAGGAGGCTTTATGGAAATCTCTTATTCAAAGTTCATATACTGAAACTGGGTTAGAAACCGAAAATTTGGCATCACATAAAGCACTGTGTATAATAATTCTGTAAATAGGAAGAGATGACAATATTTTTCGCTCGCAGAGGTTAGCTTAAAAACGGAAATATTTCTCAAATGCAGAAGTAAAGAAAAAAGTTGTTTGTTTTCGGAAAAATTGACTAATTTTTGTAATTAGATATTGACAAATATTTAAATTTTCTATCATTAATTAGATTCTAAGGTAGAATTGAAGACTAATAAATAGCAGAGAACCTTAGATTAAGAATATGTTATCTTAATAAATTCGTTGTTGCTAAAAATATATCCTAAATTGTTTTTACTAAAATAAAACTACAAAAATGAATTTCCAAGCATTTGAAGAAAGACCATACAGGAAAATATCTACGATAAATTTTTATCTGACAAGGAAATTCGTACAAAATATTGAATATTTTAAAATAGCATTTAAAATATGCGTAATTTAGTGGAAATGCGCGACCACTCTGAATATTACCCTGAACCGATATATTGTAAAATCAACTGATATGTATTTTCTTATTTCAGGGCACGCATCTTCCCTCGATTACTACAGTTCTTATAAGATGTCGATGGTTGCATAATAAACTTTGGTGGATGCTATACGGTCCGTCCCATCTCGAATTCAATGGAGATATACTTCCCAGAGCAATGATCGGGATCTCTTTCTAGTTGTGTCTCTAGGAGGCCCAGGCCAGCTATGGAGCGCTATGGACCACTTCCTCCCCAATGTTACTGATAAAATGACCTCCCCACCATTTGATTAAACTCTCCTGCTACAGTAATCAGGTTTAGGAAGGAACGTCGGCAAGTTCATGGAGTAAGGTGACCGAGTTGTGCTTGAACACATTCCACATCATTCGGAGGACAGAGTTATAGACAGATTGAAGGCGTCACAGCTGGCAACGCGATGTGCTTCACCAGTGTATCGAAGCGTGAAAATGACATGCAGCACCCAAGAAGAAGTCTTCTTCGTCTGTATCGAGGCAGGTTCGACGTGAAAAGATGTTTAATCTAACCACGTGCTTCAAAACCATTAGGTCGAATTTTTTCCACCCTTTGTCTCCAAGAACGTTCTTTCTGAAATTTACTCCCAGATAAATGGACTCCTCCACCCAAGGCACTAATTCATCTCATGCGGTGATTCTGATCTCAGAATGCATACCAGATCCTCTATAATAGATTTAATGTGTCATCATCGACGAGTTAAACGGATGACCGCTCTCTGCAGGATCCTCTCTGCCATATTACTAAGATACGAGCGCTAAAGTTTGGTCTGCCTACAAACCCATGGCGGCGATTCTTTTGTAACACTGATGTCGCGGTAAGGATATTTAATAATATAGACCGCATGAGAGATCCTTGAATAATATCAGCCTGGTTTGCCAAGGTTTCGGATCTCTCTCAAAGTCATTGGACCGATGGTCATGCCGATGAAGTAGTACCGGCGGAACTGCACCATCTTCGGTAGACGCTGTCAATGAACAGATATTTTGAAGGAGGATACCGTGACAACCAGACCCTTGTTGAATCGGCCGGTGACCAATTTCATGACGGTTTAATTATTCTGTAGTGAAAAAGCCCTTGTGGAAGCGGAACTGCTCCTTATTGATGAATTTCACTGTTGAATGTGCTGCTTGATATGTGAAATGAGCGACCAATCGAAGAGTTTTCTGAATTAGCACGAGAAGAAAATTACTATCAGGTCGACATGAGCCATTTTAACCTTCCATTCTGTCTGGAATCAGGATATTCCGTTTTTTTCCAAGAGTAAATTATCGTGCTTTATGCTGACATTATGGATTAAAGTCAGGCTTTCCACCAGAGAAACCTGATGGTGTCATACCTTAATGTTAGGAAAGTCAGATATTCGCGGGGGTTGGAAAAAATCCGCGAATGTCAAATCGATGTTAATAAAATTATTTCATTCGCACAATGCATTATTCACATAATATAAAAACTACCAAATATTGTTTGAAAATAAAGCTCTTAGAAACCTCACAGTTATAGATATAACGCTTTGTGGATAAATTCACTGAAACCGATTTCCATTCTCTCCAATTTATATATTTCAGGAAGCATGATCTCAAACTCATAATCCTGGTTTTACTTCACGCTGCTATATTACAAGAAGCAAAAATAAATTATAAGCATTTGCTTGTCACTCAAAACAATAATTTCTTTTCAGATGCTGTATAACAATATAAAAAGATTTTCTATGCTTTCATTTTGATATTATGCGCGATTTTCAACATAATCGATTTAGAAATATTATATTGAATATCTCTTGCATAGGGACGCATCCATTTAAATTATTCTTTATGAGGATTTCGTTGAAATTTATGTCGAAAAAACTAGGTCATATCCCTTAGTCAAAATACGTAGCCAAATTTCACCTACATTAAACTGTAATGGTATAGTGGTGGGTCATAGCACCCAAACTTAACTAACACATTACCCGAAAAAAACTATATTCAAAGCCAGGCATTATTCCATAGCAATAAAATTTTAAATACAGTTAGATAATACCGAATTTGTTATGTTGGAAATATTTTTAACAAGAAAAATATCTGCTGGGATCGGGAATCGAACTCGGTTCTTCCACTTGCAGGGAGGATATTTTACCACTAAACTACCGTAGCAAATCCATTTTTCTTTTCTGAACGCGAATGTTTTCTTGGTTCGGACCAAGCTAGCCAAGCTTGTACCAACCAGCCCCAACAGACGTCCTCCAAGAGATACAGAAAAGAAAACTCCTTCTCAAACGGTAATATTGCCAAGCTAAAATTGATAGAATAATGTGTTCTTAATATTATATTCAGAGAGTCATAAGCTATTAAGTGGAGAATATTTCTAAAACAAGAAAAATATGTAAATGCGTGTTTCTGACATCTTAGCAGGTCTCCTATTGTCGTTAATACATCTTTTTACCTATCCTCTTTCATAAGCATATATATTTGAAGAAAAGCAGCTTACTGACTTCCTTTTATTTAAAACTTTATTTTTGTGTCCTCTGAACATCCAAACCCCTCAGTATAAGAAAAGTTGTGCATTGGGATTTCAGATAATTTACATCGGGCTATTGAAAGATGGTAAATTAAAAATCAATACATATAATTTTCGGATTTTTCCCACGCTTATATCTGTGTTGCTGCATAAGAAAAACTGAAGAGAATTATAAATAACACATACATAGCGAAATTTTAAATATCTAATTCGCTATCCGATTAATGGAAAGATATATAGAAGTCAAACATAAAGGAAAACGATTGACAGAAAAAATAATTTGCATTTATCACTGTGTCAATGTAGATTTAATCCTATTTAAATAGATTAACGCAAAAAATAAGGAAATTTTCTATACTTATAATTTTAAACTTGGTAAATTACTGCTGTAGATATTTGGCAAATATTAAAAATTTAATAAAAATATAAGGTGTAGGAAATACCCAATATCACAAGACCAAATTCGCCGTTGTCTTCAACACAAAAAGGTTGGTTCAAACATCTCATCTAAACCAAAATTAGCACAAAATAATAAAAATAAATAAAAATACTATAAATGTATTTATTTAATATCATATAAACTATAATTTAATAATAGGTTAAATATATTACTTTCTTCCGTTATTTAAAGGAGATAGTCTTTCGATATTGATTTTTACGGCGAATGACCTTCAAGGCTTTTCAGTTTTCCCAGCATAGTAGTGAATACACACATTTCATACAAGTGATTGCATCACTGGTGAATTATTATGTCATTATATCCAGCTGCCCCTCTGTCTGCCACGCTTTCATCAGGAATATAAGATTGAAAATAATAGTAACCACATAAGTGTATGTAAGGTATAACTTAGAAAAGGAAAAACATAAATGATTTCCTCGGTTTAATTCCAATAAATATTAACAAGGCGAAAATAAAAGCAAATTTGATGGGTTCAGCACATTATTTGCTCAATGCTTCTCAACGTTTGCAATATTAATGAAAAGTTCCTCTCGATACCAATTTCCTCAAGAATAATTAATAATTATCGAAAATTACACTCGTGAATAATTTTTCAGCTTTATAAACAATTTCCACAATGAAAAATGAATCACAATTCAAATTGAAAAAGAATAAGGAAATCAAATTTTTATCAGATGTTATGGATAACAAAATATCGATGCGCGATTGAAATTGCTATTGGAGGCGCTGGGATCGCGGTCAATAATGGCATTAAAATTTGTTTTAAAATCATAGCAATGAGTTAAATCTGATTGCAATTAAAATTATCCTTGGCAGCGTAGGCAGCGCTATCAAAAATTAGAGAATAATTTGAATAATATTAGCAAAACTTTGATCAGACATTGAATTACTAATTACTATATTGAAAAGGTGTACTCCGTGTCGGAGTATACAGTCTTCAAAAACGTTCTTTACAATTTACGTATGTTATCATACTTTAAATAAAAATAATTTAGTGTCTGATAGAGAGAGGGATGGAGAATGGGAGGAAGGAAGAGAGAGGTAGGGAGATTAGTAGGAAGGGAGGGAGAGAGATGGGAGAAATAAAGAGAGAGAGAGGGAGAATGAATAGGAGGAAGGGAGAAAAAAAGGAGAGGTAGAAAATGCATTTCTTTGTTTTTAGGCATTGTAACTAATTGAGTTGTAACACTATATGGACGTAATTTTGAAACGAGAAAAAAGTCTCCTATGACCGGGAATCGAACCCGGGTCTTCCACTTGCCGGGCAGATATTCTACTATCGTAGCAGATCATTTTTCTCGTTTCTGAACGATAGTTCAATGGTAGAATATCCGCCCGGCAAGTGGAAGATTCGGGTTCGATTCCCGGTCATAGGAGACTTTTTTCTCGTTTCAAAATTATTTCCCAACCTTACAGCTTATGCCTGTCTGCATAGGATCTTCGGATCACTTTATTCCACCAACTTTTTACTATATGGACGTTTGATTATTCTTTCACTTTTCCCTTGGTTTTTTACTGCTTTTATCATTTTTGTTCGTCTATGTTGCTCATTCTTTGTTCTTCTTTATTTGTTCCTAATTTTGCCACTCTCTACCGACGTTTGATTCTCCTTTTTCTGTTCGTTCTACGTTTATGATGATAGTTTTATTGGCGTTTCTCAAAACTTCCCGAAGTAGATCTGTGGGCTCTCTACTAGCCATGTAAAAATAAGGTAAATAATAAAGACCCTAGTCTGTTTTCTTAGTATTGCTAAACGATATATCAGGAGGGATGTGGAGGAAATTTCGAATTTTCGACTTATCGATTAATTTTATAACCGGTAGTAATAAATATAACAATTGAAAATTATTTAAAGCATAACTCACTTTAAATAAGAAGAGTAACCTTTACATTCACGTTCATTTCTTCGTCGTAAATTATCCATTTCTTTTCACTCACAAAAGCTGCGTATACGTAAGGAAAACCAAATTATTTAAGTTCAATCGTTCATCGTGGTTAATCCATTTCCTTTCATTTATTAGATGAAATAGGCGCACGTAAGGAAATTAAAGATGTCTATCTATCTATGTTTACCTCGTTTACCTCAGTTGTTACGAATATAGTTTTCATTGACAAAGACTTAAAAAAGGTTTTGATTACGACGTCCCCGTTTGATTTCATTAAAAACGGCCTTTTCTTTGGTAAAGATTTATTGAGCAAAAAATTTCTATAAGACTATTTCTACAAATATAGTTTGAAGGCTTTTTTGATACAAGTAATATTTTACGAGATATGATTGAAAGTTCATATTTTGTCACCGGTAAAGTGGCACTCCTGATTATGTTTAGACAATTTTTTTCATTTTCATTGCCCTTAAGTCCTAAAAAAGTTTTATGAACATAGGCGCACCAGTTTTGGAGATTAAATATGCGGACGGACGGACAGATGGACGGAGGCGACTTGCCCATAAGGCGTTCCGCTACAATTACTTCGCCGGTAAGGATCACCTATAAATATTAAATTCAAAGTTTCGTGTTGATTTAGTTGTTAATTTTTGAGTTAGTGCGCCTACAATATTCCTATCGCAGACAGATAGATACACACACGCTCACAGACAATTGAGAAAACTCTGAAAACCTACTTAGGGGACCTAAAAATGTGTATTTCTGTTGAAATATCGAATTCGATTTTTTCACGAAAAAGGAAAATACTTTATCTTTTACTGCGTGTGGAGGGAGTAAAGAGATCAGTGAATGCTTCGATTCTTGAGAATTAATGGACGGCTTATCGCCATTGTTCTCTAAGAAATCTAAGAAATTATAAACATAGAACACCTTTAGATTTAGTCTCATTATTGCAGAAGAAGTGCGGACGCCAAAAGCATTCAACAAGAAGCCTTCCACTGCCGTCGTGGAAGTTCACTCCACCAAGTAAGTGCCCATTGGCTCCCTCCTAACCCCTTCAAAAATTCCTTGCCAACTTACACACTTGTATTTGTGTGCGCGTGTGCACGCGTGCCTGCGTGTGCGTGCGTTGTGCCTGTTTATTTTGTAGCACATTAAACTTACTATTAAAAATCTGTTTATTGTTCTCTGGAGTTCCAGTTCCATTTATGATCGCAGTACTTGACAAAGAGCATATTTTACTGCTCTTATAATCTTTTCTCCAATCATTATATTTCCTTTGCCTTCTACCCCTTCTTGCATCTACTCTTCTCTACAGATACTGAATAGTAATGGCGATAGGCAACAACCTTGTCTCACTCCGCATCTGAGATTTACTGTGCTAGTGTCAACATTCTCGAATCTGTCCTTCACTCTTTAGATTAGTATAGGGTATAGTATATAGGGTGGCCGAAAAGTCACTGAATGATTTGTTTTTATTATAGTTTTTTAACTGTAAGACACAAATTAACGCACTCTCCCACTCCCACATTCTCTGGAGAAATAGGCTTCCTAGTCTCAATTTTACCATAAAAATATCATTATCTTGCTATCTCTACCTCCATGTCTGTTTCCCTCTCTCTCTCTTTTGCTTTATCTCTCTCTTACTCACTATTACTCCCTCCCTCTCTCTCCTCTGGAAAAAAGTCTTTCTTGTCTCAATCTTACCCTAGTAAAATCATTATCTATATCTCTCTCTCTCTCTCTCCCTCCTCTATCTCGATCCCTCTCTCTCTCTCTCTTCTCTCTCGCTCCCTCTTTCTCCTCCTGTCTCTACTTTTTTCTTACTATTGTTCTGTCTCTCCTATTAATTTTTCAAAGCACGCTTTTTTTACATATATAGTAAAAGGACTGAGACGAAAATTAAATCTCGAGGTTTAACAATGACACGGTCGGCAAGGCAACATATCGTTAAAAACCTCAATTTTTCCAATAAATATGATTTAAACATATTACATGAGCGATTTCTAGTAGTAGGCGAAATGTAATGACAAGGATATGAAACATCAATAACCTTTCTTTAAAACTGTTTAGGTCCGAAGATTGTAGGTAAATTATTTCTAATTTTCATTTGCTAAAGAGTAAAAGCCTGTAATTCGAAAAATCGATTTTTACGTGTTATCTAACGGGAAACAAATTATCTGCTCCAGTCGAATCCGGATCTTCATTGGGGGTTTATTTTTATCAATAGCTTTTACTGTAATAATGAAACATTCCCTCCAAATTTTAATCTTCTACCTACTCGGAAAGTGTGTTAAAAATAACATTACACTCAGTATTAAATCTCTACAATAAATATTGTGACGAATTTGTTTGTTTGTTTGTGCATTTATAATGTAACAATTATGGAACGCAAAAGCAAGATGAAGGTTTCATTTTAACCGCAATAAAAAGATAAGCAAAATGGAAGGGTCTTTTAAGCGATTTGAGCTACATTTTTTATTTTTCAAATCTTTTCTCTTTTAATTGTTTCCATTTAATTAACAAGAGAATGAGCGTATTGGTAGATTGACAATCTACTTGAGAACCCTTATAAACTACACATAATATTAACTATAAGAAATTATATATACCTATTATAAACTAAAGTCGGGGAGAAAGTAACACTAAGGTTATTCAAAGAAGACGATCTCCAAAAAAACTATAAATCTGGCTAATTGTTTCAAAAGGTAAGTGGAAGAAAGTTTTAACGTGAAATTTTAAGTGCTTTCGCTCTCTAAAAAGGTTTTATGAATTCTGCATATTCTCTATACTTAATCATCATCATCATCATGAGGTGTTCTGCCTCTAGGCAGGTCCCTGGCACCAGCGTTGTCTCCACTCATTTCTGTTCCTTGCCATTTCTTTCATTTCCTGATACCCTCCCCTTTCTTTCAGATCATCAAACATTTTTATTCTTCTACGTCCCCTTTTCCTTTCACCTTCTACTGATCCTTCCAACACCATCAATAGTAAACCTTCTCCTCTCAAGATATGCCCTAACCAGTTACTTTTCCTCCTCTGAATTGTTTCAAGTAATCTTCTCTTCTCATTCACCCTTGTTAGTATTGCTTCATTCCTTATCCTATCCGTCCACTTAACCTTCTCCATCCGCCTCCACACCCACATTTCAAATGCCTCTAGTCTTTCTTTCTCTCTTTTCTTTAGCGTCCATGTTTCACACCCATAAAGCAATACACTCCAAACATAGCACTTCACAAGACGTTTCTTCAGATTTAAATCCATTTTACCACATAGTACCCGTTTTTTCCTATTAAATGTTTCTTTTGCCATTGCTATTCTTGTTCTTATTTCTTTTTCACTTCTCCAGTCTTCAGTTAGCATGCTTCCCAAATATCTATACTGTTTTACTTGCTCCACTCTTCCATCCTTTATTGACACATTCATAATCTCTCTATCCCCTATTCTCATCACCTTTGTTTTCTTTATGTTCATTTTCATTCCATATTCCATCATCCTGTCTTCTACCTTTGTAACCATTTCCTGAATATGCCTCGTTATACTTAATAGACAGCAAAATTTGTTTTTCATTAACATTGAATATTAATAAGATAAAGATATCTTACAAGGTACAATAAGAAAACTTCTATAACAATTCTTTAATTTCGACCAAAATTTATAATACTTAACTCTTCCTCCCTTGAACATCTCTATTCAATGTCGTACTAACATAATTTCTATCGCCTAAATATATTTCAAAGTCCGGGAGCTCATTTTGTTTCGCAGATTTGACTCTAAAATATTCACGTGACAAATTATGCTCCCAAAATCAGCCTTTGAATGGGATAACGTATGGTTAAGCTAAATTTGGTAATACCTTCAAACGTGATTCCACCGGTTGGATTCCTAGAACCAATTCCTGTCCAAGATTTCAATGTTTTTGAGAGACATGACCACATTTTATCATGCAGTTTCTTTCACTGGAAGTTAATTTGAGTGAAATGACTATTTTTTAAAATTATTTCATAGATTGATTATAATGATTACTTTAAAATAAATAAGAAGTCGGCACATTGGTCGGTTAATGTGAGTTAATTCTATCTATTATATATTTTGAAGTTTATTGGTTTGTGCAAAAAGAAAGTCACATTTCCCTAATAGCTACAGATACCAAATTTTGAATAAACAATGCAACCACTAAAATTAGATTAATGCGCTAATTTTTACATCGAAATATTTTATGTAAAATGTTTTAACAATTATTTTCGTCGTTTACGGATTCATTTATTGTTGTGCGACATTAAGATATGCATGACTAAGACAGGCGAGTGCAAAAGCAAAAGATAGTAATGACCAAAGAGATTTACGACTTCAAGAACAAAAAAGTGAAAGATATAATAGAGTTACTATAGGAAAACTTCTGTAACATTTCTTTAATTTCAACCAACATATAATCTTTAAAATCTTCCTCCCTTAAATACCTACATTTACACTATGTTTTATCTTCAACTCAACATTTGTATGGATCAGTTAAGCTAATTATACATATTAGACTATAATAACACTTCCCATGTCATACCATCACACTTTCTATCGCCAAATTCGATTACAAAGTCCGGGAATTCATTTTCTTTCGTAGGTTTGACATTAAAATATTCAATAACGAAATAAACCCACAAAATCAGCCTTTGCAAGGGATAACGTATGGTTACACTTAATTGTAATATAACTTCAAACGTTTTTCACCGGAAGCATCCCTAGAGCTTGCAATTCCTGCAAAAGGTTTTAACATTTTTGAGATTCATGGCCACATAAAATGATGCAGTTTCTTCCGCTGGAGTGATTTCATTTACTGTATATTATGATTATTTGATAAAAATATAGTCGCCACATTTGTCGATAAAAAATGCGGGAAAACTTTATTTATTTCGGCAAAAGATGGGAAGATAAAAAATATTGCATACCATTAAGCACTACAATAAAAATTAACCTGGTTTCATTACTTGGTTTTATTCTCAATTCTTCCTCAATATCTATTATCTTGACTTGACAAGCAGTTCATATTAGTCGACCGTGACCGAATTTCTTAGCTCATTAGTTAAAGTGATTATTTAAAGTGATGTTTGCCACCGTCGTATTGCTTATCGTAACCAACGTTTAGTTATACTCCAAAATAACTTCGAAATGTCGAGTTTGAGAGCAGGGTCGACGCCTAATTATAATCCCAGTAAAACAATAAATGACAAGAATCCGCAAAAACACTGCAAATCACCTTAACGAGGAAATATAGTCACGTAAAAATGCGTCAAATGTTTTCGGTAAAATTAATATGTTAACCGATTTGACGAGTATTTAAATATTGACGACAAGTAAATGAAATTTCGTTCAGGCATACGTTGTTTTAAGTCTTGAATTTTCACGATGGTTTTAAGTAATTTTAATATGCAATTGATTAACGTACTACACTAATCCTCGTATTAATCGAATGGAGAAAACAAACGCTCCTCGAATCAAGCCCATAACTTCAGTTTAAACGTTGAGTTGTTTAAAATAAAGCAATAGTGCTGCTGTAAAATTCCTGAAAGGAGGATAGAAAAAGAATGAAAAGTTTGTGTGTTTTAAGCTTATTTGTTATTCTCGCAGTTGATCGACCTGCAATCTTACATCGTGACCAAATTTCCATGCTCATTATAAAAATAGATTACACTAGAGTGTAATTAAATTTAGGAGAAAATAAATACGGGCCAAGTCAAATTGCAATTGTGCCGCAATAAAAACCATAAATTATTAGATGCTCTCTCTCTCTCTCATTCTCAGTTTTCTATGCTCCTTATTCATTTTCTTGAAAAATGAGAATTTCTCCTTTTCTGTTACTTCGGTTTAGATCATCTGAGAATTTTGTATGGAATGAGTGCTAAATCAGTGCCAACCAATTAAGCAAGTCAAACTTATCAGAAAGGAAAACAAATATTGAGACCGTTCATTTCAATGTCCATTCTTTTGGTGACAATTAAATTGTATTTCCATTTGTTTCGAAGGCTTCCGCGGTGTTTGGTGACTGGATTCATGGCTTCCGGTGATCCACCGCGCCTGGTGACTTTTGGTGACAACAGTTTCGTGCCCATTCCAGGGAACATCTTCAGGTCGAAGTGATTTCTGTACGCAGGTTTGGTGAAGCCAGTCATTATCGGCTTCCTTAATCAGCTTACCAGCAAAGCTACAAAGCTGTCATTAGCAATTTAATCAATAATTTGCGTTTTACCCATAGGCAAGTGTTAGGCAACGAGGCTGGCTGTGAAGCCTTGCTCAGTTGCCTAAGTCATCTGCATTCATAAGAGAAAGGAGAAGAGGAACCCAGTGGCGGAATTAGCCTACTCTTGCGAAATACACCAGGGGGACCAACTGCTTAACGTCCCTTCCGAAGGACGAAGTGTCGATTTGTGCGATCTCCTCAATATTTCTCGTTGTCTCATTTTCTCATCTTCGTCACCTAGTATCCTCGTCACCTAATATCAACGCACAAATAGAGGGCCGGAATCGTAAGGTGAGTCCAACACTCAAACCACACCGCCGAATCCCTCGGTTTCTGTAAAAAAAGCAGTTACCCTTGACCCCCATAGGAAGGGAAGGAAGTTGCGTTATTTTTTTTCTACCGCCATTACGAGTGGTAGGGCCGCTATAGGTGTGAGCACCTCTTCAGCCGGGGTAGGAAGGAGAGAAACCTGGTGCCGGCATTAGCCTACTCTTACGAAGAACACCAAGGGGACAACGGCTTTACGTCCCTTCCGAAGGACAGAGAAGTTGATTTGCCCGCGTTCCTCAGGCTTCGTTTTCTCATTGGCTCGCCCTCGTCTCCTAGTAACATCGCACACAAAAAGGGAGCCGGAGCGACATTTTCGGAAAAATCCTCATAAGGATTCTAACCGGGCTGTCTCATTTAGCAGATTGTCATGGTGGGGCCAACTCTCTAACCACTACACCACCAGCTCCCCCTCTTATTAAGAATAATCCTACAGAAACCATGCCATCCCGAAGGTGGCCGTAGCCGGGGGTAAACGCATTGCTTTGAGTCGTGTCGTCAAACAGATGATCACGTTTCGCAACATAGTGCGGCGGAGGTGGCAGCGCCACCGTACGTTGGACTTCAGGCTTCAGTTGGACTCCCTCAACAGGAAGGTCCGAGACATGTTGAAAGACGTGTTTTCCCTGGAGGACCAGTACATCTGGAAAACCTGTAGGAGGCTTTTCGTTTCCTAGCGGCGGAGCCCCTAGATCTTCCAGGGGGACTCTGTTGCGAGGACTTCAGAGGAGAAAGTCGGGTTGATGGCGGAATATCTGGAGGGGGTTTTCTGCCCAAACCTGGCCACAGCAGATTAGCACGCGGTTGAAGAGGACATCGCACGAGAGCTCGAGACGCTTGATCGCGGCCCCTTGCTCGATGCTGCGGAGCCCCCTCACTTCGAGGTGCGCGATATCGTTGCAGTGATCCATCACCTTGAGCTGAGGAGGGCTCCCGGAGATGATACCATCCCTAACATCGTCCTGCGACAGCTTCCTGTCGCAGCAGGAGAATTCCTGGCCGCCGTTTACAACGGTAGCGTCGAGATTCCATATTTTCCGTCTGCCTGGAAGAGGGCAAAGATCATCTGTCTCCCGAAGAAGCCGGCCAAACTCTCTCCTGGCGAGTTTCGGGAAGATCTTTGAGCGTCTTTTCCGGAAGCCACTTAGAAGAATATTCTCTCGGATGAGCGGTTCGGCTTTCGGGAAGGGCACTCCACTACCCAGCAACTGGGAAGGGTGACCCACTTTATCACTGACGCTTTCAACAGGAATCACGCTGTCGCAGGGGCTTTCTTTGACATCTCGAGGACCTTCGACCGCGTGTGGCATCCAGCACTCCTGCTGAAGTTGTATCGACTCCAGTTTCCTGCCTGGAAAGTGCGGCTCATCTAGTCGTACCTACAGGGTAGAACATCCAGGGTGTTCTGACTCCAGGTCGGATCGGGACTGCAACAAATCTGCGGTCCCGCAGGGGTCTGTCCTGGTACCGATATTCTTTAATATCTTCACCCAAGACCCACCTCGGGATCTTGGGTTGAACACTACGCTTGCCCTGTACGCGGATGACGCGGCGCTCCTGTCGCACTCTTCCAAAATATACGCGGCCGTGGAGACGCTGCAGTGCGCCGCCGACGAACTGGTGACCTGGTATCGTCGATGGCGCATTGCAGTTAGCTTAGCTAAGACCAAGGCCGTCGTCTTCCACCCTGGAAGAGGAGCGCCGCCTGGAGTCAATCTGTCGGTGATTGGGGGGGGAGGGGTCATCCCCTGGAGCCCAGAGGTAACATACCTAGGAGGTGCTGGACCGGAGGTTTCTTTGGGAGCCTCAGGTTGAGCGCGTCCACCGCAAGGCAATCGGGGCGCTGTCGGCCGACAGCAACGGACGACTCTACCTGAGCTGCGTGAGGCCCATCATTACTTATGCAGCACCGGTCTGGTCTGGGGTGCCCAAGACCAACCTTCCCAGGCTGCATGTGGTGCAAAACAGCGCACTCCGGCTTATACTCGGTGGTTGAAGATACGACGGCGTCAACCGGATTCACTTAGGTGGAAACGTGGAATCCCTGGACGTCCTCCTGCCGAGGATATCCAAGGAATTCTACTGCAAGGCTGCAGCAGCGAGGCACAAAGAGCTGCAACTGCTAGGCGATATCAAGGTTAGGTGGTGGGACCGCTACAAGCAACTCATAGCTAGCCTTGATTTGCTGGAAACCCTCCCTAGCAACAAGTGTCTCCGCTTGTAGGGAGGGGTTGATGCTTCTTTGTGCAAAGGGTCTGAAGAAGTTTACCAGAGAAAAGTTACAAATGACATAGACCCGCATTAGAAGCACAGGTGGAAATGCGAAAGGACCACGACTCTGGTTCGGCTGGGGAGAGATTATAGCAACAGAAACCATTTCGACCTGAAGATGTTCCCTGGAATGGGCACGAAACTGTTGTCACCAAGAGTCACCAGACGCGGTGGATCACCGGAAGCCAGGAATCCTGTATTGCCATTTGAAAATGTCACAATTTTCTATCAAAATGTGATTGAAATTGTTTAAAAATGCGTGGTTAAAACTAGCCTTTTTAAGGAGAATCTTACTGATTTTCTGTAAAGTGAATTATCTTTGGATATATAAATTATGCATGGCGGGTCAGCCCACGTGATGTACTGCTACCCGAGCGACTCTCTTCACCAATTCTTATGCTTCCTCCTCCTCTTCTACTATACGAAACCTCCCATCTATCCTCATCTCTCCACTCTCATTGAAACGATCTTTTTATTTCTCTTACTCGACAGAAAATAAGCCTAACAGATTCTCATTTTACTCCTTTCCTGAAGGCTGCGTATTTCCCAAACCTCTCACAAACCAATCTTCTTTTCTCTTCCAAAGTCTCATTCTACCTCCTCTCCCCCGCCTTACCTTCTGTCTCCCTTCCTCCTTCCCTCCACAATCCTCTCCCTTACCTCTTCTCACTCCTCCACTCCCTTCTTATCTCCTTCCCGCAACTTACCCTCCCCTACCACCCTCCTGACCCCTCCCTCCTCTACAGCCTCAACTCCTACTCCATTTTCTCCTCCTCCACCCATTCTGCTTCCTTCCTGAATCCATCAGAGCGCGGTTGCATGTTTGCCTTTGAGGGAGCCGAGAAATGGCAGTGAAAAATTAAGCCGGTTCCCATTCCCCTTCTCTTTCCCACCTCCGTCCTTTCTCCTCCCCCTCCACTCCGCCCACTTCATTCTTCCTATCTCTCACTCCACCTCCGATCGTCTCCCCTATCCCCTTTTCCTCCCTCTCCCTTCTCCCTCTCCATTCCGCCCACTCCATTCTTCCTATCTCTCACCCCACCTCCGCTTGTTTCCACTTCCTCCTCCGTTGCACACTCCCAACTTTTTCGATATTTTCTCCCACCGAATCTCTCTCACCCTCCTCAAGATCCTGATTTTTAATTACAACTTTCTTCATCATTTTTCTCTATTTGTGTCCTTCTGCTCCTTCTACCGCATAATTTTCACAGCGCTATGACTTCGCTTCTTTACACTCTTTGTGTTCTAAATCTTGCGTTTATACGTTCTCATATAATGAGTATAGAGCAAAATATTATAATCGCGAGAAAATCTACATCGATATTTTGACGGAAATACACGTTTAAGGTGTTCTTAAGTCCAAAAAAGTGGTTTTCGCCATGTTCTGTCTGCCTGTTTGTTAGCGGCTGTAGCGCCCAGACTGTTCGACAAAATTAAAAGATATTTGGTATTTGGGCATACAATTACTCAAATAGAAACTACGGAGAGAGATGTTGTAGCTCAACAATGAATTGCAGTTTTTTCTTGTTGATTTTAACAAAACATCAATTTATTCAAAAATAGTTAAAACAATGTTGATTGAAATTAACCTAGTTATAGAGTTCAATTATTAACAATACTTCATAAGCTTAATTTCTCAAAAATTAACTATATAGCTTCAGCAACATTATAATTGATCGATTATAACGCCAAGCCCTCCCCAGTTATCTCAACAATATTTGTCCAGAAATAATGCTTCAGCACCTATGTGCCTTCGTCAAAGCGCATAAAACCTTACATTTATATGTGGAATAATTAATCAAGTTTGCTTTTCACCTATATGACGCTGTCGATCCCATTTACGCCCAGAAGACTTTCTCCAAGGTTTTGTTGTTCTTGTAATAGTAAGACTTCCTACCAGTCATGAAAAAGTGTAGTGAGACCGGATGGATATGATTTTTGCGCATTGCACAATGTGACGAAATTTTTTATTAGTAATTCCGTAGATTTTCTTTTATTTTTTATATAAATGGGAAGTTTTTCATTAGATAAACTAATAATTTTTGAGCGAATATATTTAAATTGAATTACTTTGAGTGTATGACACCATTTTTAGTATAGCAAGTAAAGTTGCAAATTCGAAGTATCAAAATTTAATATTCGTTTTTTGGTTTGATAAAATAATAAATCCCTATATGGATCTGGAATGGCGTGCGACGCATTTAACATAAGATAAATGTCTTCCGATTATAACTCGAGTAAATCCCCAATTCTACTGACCTCGATCTTAGGGATTTCGGATTTTACGGAAAGAGTCCGACGAACCTGTATTATGTTCGATGATCCGAGAGAGGCTCTCTACGAGAAAGTAATAGTTCGAGGTTGTTGTTTCCTGTACTTTAAAGATAATTTCCTCTAATATTCTTAAATAAAGCTTTCATACTGCACAAAACATTAATTGCAAAAGGAATGGTAAGGAAAACTAATTATTGACCTCGCTTGGAGTTGTGAGAGAATTGGCGGTCAAGATAACGCTTCAGAATCAGCTATCAGCTAATTGCCTCCAAAGGCGGCTGCTTTGCAGTGTCTTGTTTACCAGACCGTTTATCGCTAAAGTCATTATCTCGATCATAGAATTTGATCCACTTTTGTGTGATATGTTAATTATTTAAAAAGTCAATGGAAATGCCCCGCGTCAATGCATCAAATAGATAATGTGTTTAATCATCATCGTAATCTGACCTGAATTGCTGACGTAGAGAAGGTACCATCCGAAAATTTTACAATACTGTGTTTGCGGATAAGGCGGGGTTGGGCTTCCATTGGGTCGTTGATCTTTCCAATCGAATGATTACTCAGAGATCGAAAAGATGACTTTTTCTTCGAATTCACTCCGACCTCTTAAGGTTTACTTACCAATTTTTCGGTATGATTACTTTCAAATTTCTTCTTCTCGATCTTATGGACTATTGCATAATCTGCCCCCCTCCCCCCGTGAAATCGTGGGTATACTGTATAGAATTGACGGTAATAGGGCATCGGAAGACTGTCTACCTGTCCGCCTGTCAGTTCTCTATGCATTCGGACACCGCGGGAGCTAATGAAACCAAATTTAGTCACGAAATCAACATTCAACCAGGGTAAGGTCAACTGTGTTTGCTTCCGATTTCAAATTGCCATGTTCGACTCCACTAGCTTTATTTTTTCCCATTTGATTAGAATGGGACTAAGTGCTCCGTATTTTCACTATAAATTACAAAATAACTTAATATCATCATAACAAATCTGGGCCTTAGTTGAATGCTTGGCACATTCTCGGATTTATATCTTCAAAATTATAAGTAGTGATTATGTTATCTCGCTAACTTTTTTGTGGAAAATGCTGAAATTTATTTAATCGGTCTTCGAAGATAAGGTAAGAGATAGGGAGAAGAAATCAAGGTGTCTCAATTGTCGTTCACTCAAACAATGTTAGAAACCTAGATTAGCAATACATGATCTTCTCCGCGTTATACTAATGGATGGAATGAACGTTTTTTGACTGAACTTACGCGTTTCTGAGGGGAATTAAAAATGAGAGAAACTGATTAAATGAAGGAACACAGAAGTACTTCAGTAAAAGGAGATGTCCTGATATGAGTGCCGATCAATTGAGACGATTAAAATTTCCATGGGATAAGTACCATACGATTTACCGAGAGCAACGTTTCAAGTTCCTTGGGCGTCGATAGGGTTTCACCTACGAAAACATAAAACTTTCGTGCTTAAAAGGGCTGTTAATGATGAGTGGAAAGAAGGGCCTATGCAGTAATTTAATAAATAGAGTGTAAGGTAGAATGAGAGAAAAATATAAAACGAAGGTTAAATAAAAATAAAGAAACACTCGTTGTTTTGAGGGAGCCCAGAAACACACATCCCACGCACAATCCGACAAAAATGTCAAGCGTCTCCTTACCGAAACACAGTTTATGGACGCGAACACAAACACGCGACTGACACAAACACACGATTGAAAAATAAAAACCAAGGAAATATGAAAATAAGTAATATAAATAAAATGAAATGATTTTCAATATCCAGGATCAGGGTTTCACAACCTGGTGCTTTGACAGCCTGTCCTCTTCTTGGATGCTTAAAATCGCCCTTCTTAGCAAAAATGAGTTCATTTTTAGCAGCAAACAATCGAAATATTGCACTTTTTTGTATTCTTTGAAAATTTTGAGTGATATATTTTTTCCTTTATTCTTAATTAACCTTCCTTTTATTTTTTCCTCTCCATCCCCCTTTGTGCGACTCACTATTTATTAAATTACGGCATTGGAGTTGGTAACGTTATCTTAAGATAACTGTTTAGAAATTCTCTATTCCAGTCGAGAAAGAGAAGCAGGGTTTTCAGGATTTGGGGAATCTTTGATTTCTTATGACAAAATTTATGCTTAGTGTTCAAGATTTAAATCTGGAGAGAATTTTTATGCCTTTGCCCATAATGTGAAGACCAAAAACGGCATACATAAATTAGCTTTTGCAATAAGAAAATATACTTCGAAATAATGTAAAAGAAAAATCTGATGTGGCCACCACATGATTTTCTCCATACCTGCAATATTTCTAAAAATTACAAATATGTTAAATGACAATAAATATTTTATGGACCTGCGAGAAAAATTGAAGACTATACAAAGAGCAGAAATGAACTCATACTGTAGCCTTCTGATATTGGATATAGCCCCGAAGCTCCAACACACAAAGACATCATCGAGAAAATATTTAAAACGTGTTCAGGAAAATTTTAAACATGTATTTCCATTGAAATCTGGAATTCGATCTTTTTCATGAAAACAATAATTTCTCTGTATGAAGAAAGCAAAAAGCATTTCAATGAATATGGTTTCATTAGAAAAACTATGTATTGCTAACTAAAAAAAAATCTGATGTGGCGACCACTGGACTTTCTCAAAACCTTTAATATTTCCAAACATTCCAAGTAGTTTAATTGATAATTAATATTTTAAGGGACTAAGAAAAAAATTCAAAGACGTTACAAAGATCGGGCATCAACTCATACCGTTGGCTTATGACACTGGATATAGCCGCGAAGTTTAAGCAATTAAGAATATAAATGAGCGTTGCTAAGACGTAACTAAACGTAAACAAAATTGTTTACAAAAGCCTATTTTAAATGGTGTGGTTGTACTTCGAGAGGAGTCTTGTTGTCCTGTTCCTAAATTGAATTGATCTTCATTTATAATTTCCTTGACCTATTTCTTTAGACTTTTAGTAAGAACTTTTTGATGATCATTTACATTTGCGACTGTATGTTTATAGTTCTACAGTAATTAAAATGTATTGCCTTCGGTTTCTTCTCTACATATATTACTATCATATCTGGGATAACTTGAAACCGCTCTCCTATGTCAAGAATCGTTTTTATTAATTTTCTATTAATTTTAGTCATTAATCTTAGTGCTTTCTTTTCAATGAATTTATGTAGCACTACCGGTATACCATTTTCCTGTGGTTTATCCATTCTTCAGCTCTTGAACCGATGCTTCTATTTCGATTGCCTTAATCTAAGTTAACCTTCAACACAGTTTTCATATATGAAAACTATAAACAGCATAAAGACAACTAGAAATATATTTCTACTGAAATTTAGAGTAAAACTTTACGTCAGAACATTTAGAATCTTTAACGCTTTATCTGTCTATCTTTATATATAATTACTCAAATGTCTGTCCGTCCTTTCATTCGTCCGTACCCACTTTTATCTCTTGAACAGTTGGCCACAGAAAAATGCTGTACACCGCATTTTGTTTCTGCCAACTAGGAGAATTCAGGAAAATTATTTTCGTTTACGGAAGTATCCCGGATTCGACTCCGGGAGACGATTAGATTTTTCGATATGTTTATACAGGAGTTTTGATTTTTCAACGTGCAAGTTTTATTCTTTCATTCATTAAAATACGTAAATGCGGACCGAATTTCTCCGTTTTTGCTTTATTCGACGGCTAAATCTATAATATATGTTATTCTTGCGATGTTGTGATGTTACACGAAATAATTTCTCAGAAACACGGAATTCTTTTTTTCGTACTCTTTCCAGTTGTTGCCAAGGCGACCCGCGTTGTTGCCTCCGATTGAATTAGCGCCTATTAAGCCTTCAAATAGACAAAATAATTGCGTTATCCGTTTCTCGCTGTTTATAAAGCACCGAAATTATAGTTGTTGCAATGTCAAAGTTAATAGATTGCAACTTTAATAATTAAAGATTATTATTATTCAGTAAACTGCGTGTGGGCTGCGGGAATTTTTAACGACGAGCGGCATTCATTCCCCGTTGAACATCAACGGCACTTTGTAATGTGATTAAAATATAACTTCTGAGATGTGTGTATTTGTAAAAACAAATAAATAAATAAATATATATATATATATATATATATATATTAGGGTGGTCCTTACTTTTAAGTTTTGAAAAACTGGAGGGAGCACGTTTTGAATCTGTTCCATTATGAACAAAAAAAATTTCGTAAAATTAGGTTATGTTTGAAAACTATTTAGGAGTCGCTACCAAGATCTGAAAAATCGCAATATATCATAATGCTAAACATAGGTGCACTCATTTTTAAATTAGTTTAAATTTTAATCTTTTAATTGTACATACTTAGTTTTGAAAACTGTGATGCAGCACCCATTGGTCAATGTTACGCAATACTGCAATAGATATAACCTTTCAGATGTACCCCTCAGAAATCCTGCGAAAGTCCACTTGCAGGAGCACTCTTTGTGTTATGTAATAGTCCAAATCAGGTCTTTTGGAACAATCTAGAACTGTCCAGAACGTTATAGAGCCTTCATAAACAATCTGAAACGTTCTAGAAACTTGCAAAACAATTTGGAACTTTCCGGAACGTTCTAGAACTATCTATATTGATATAGAACCTTCAAGTACGTTCTAGAACCCTCTGGAACAATCTATAGCCTAAACTAAATAAGCAGCCCACCTAGTGCAGTGAGTTCAGTTGTCATCAGGCAGCCAAGGAGTGCAGTTCAGCCAAGGGTTTTCTCCCATAACGTTGTTGTGTAGAGACTCAAGTGAACTTGACTCGTAGAAGATTACAATACAGTGCACTGCCAGTTTGTAAGTTTTGTACTGCGTTCGGCTGAACACCAAAAAATAAACTAATGACAACAGAAGTAAGTTAGCTAATTTTTTCACTTTAATTTCAGGTTTACTTTTATGAAGTAATGGCTACTGTTAGTCCTACTACCCGTAAAATGACGAATGTTTGGCTAATTGGACTACAATCCCGTGAAATACCTGGAAATAAGCTACCTAGAAGCTAGCTAGAAGTAATGGCTTATTTTTTTCATTTGCATCAGACTGGAATAAAAACTGTTCGAGAAAGTGCGGCTGTAGCTGCCGAAGCTGCCGTTGAGATTTAGGATATCCGTACTTGGCTTTGAAAACACGTAATTGCAGCTGTTGAAATAATCTTCCATGACTGGCAGAAGCTGACGAAAAACAAAACAAAAACAAGAAGAAAAGAACCAAAACACCGTTTGAAAAAGAAACTGCTTTCAGTAAAAGGCTCGACGAGCTTTTTGCTATAGCAAATGCAGATGCGCTATCCATGATCAAAATAGAAGAAGATCGAGAGTTTCTCCTGGCTCAGAGGGAAAAAGGGCGGAGAGGAAAGATGGCTGGAGTTGACAAGGCTCTAGAAGATCAAGAAGCTAGAAGAAGGGAGCGAGCCAACAGATATCAAGACCGCCTTGAGAAGAGTAGAAAGGAAACAGAAACGAAAACTGTAACCTTTTGATGCTCATCCTCCAGCAGTGCTTCTGAGGAGGTGAAACGGCATAGTCATAAGAGTAGTAAACCTACTGAACTGGAACATGCATCTCATAGAGAGCATTCTCAAAAAAGAGGAAGGAAGCAATTTATTACACCGGTTTGGCAGCTGTACTAGATCGTAAAAAGGTGAGTGACAGAAAAGCCACTGCGTTGCTTTATGCTGCTGGAGAAAATCTGGGGCAAGACATGTCAAATTTCGCAGAAAATTGTTTCTTAATTCGTTTATGTCGCATTCAGCAAAGGGAAACAACAGCTAAACAAATAATCTCTATATTTAATCCAAAAGTTACGCTAGTTGAGCATTGGGATGGCAAGCTGCTGCTAGATCTTACTGGAAAGAAAGTGGTTGATCGTCTTCTTATTTTAGTCACAGGTGATAGAGTAAACAACTGATCGGTGTTCCAAAAAATGCAGCTGCAACTGGATTGGAAATGAGCCAGGCTGTTGTTGAAACTTTGGAAGTGTGGAATCTAGCAGAGAAAGTGAAAGGAATGTGTTTTGACACAACTGCGTCAAATACTGGAAGAAAAAAATTGAGCATGTCTTTGGATTGAACAAAAATTAGACAAGAACCTTCTCTACATTCCCTCCAGGCAACACATATTGGAGCTGGTACTGGAAGCTGTCTTCACTGTCATCGTAAGTCCATCATCGAGCCCAGAAATACTAATCTTCAAGCGATTTCATACTCATTGGGTGTCACTGGATAAGTCCGAATAGAGAACTGCACTTGATGATGAGTTCACTGCCAGTGCTGTTGCTGATATTAAAGACGAAATAATCACTTTTGCTACAGACCAACTGAACCAGCAACAACCTCGCGATGATTACAGATAACTCCTGGAAATCTCTATCACCTTTCTTGGAAGTGAACCTTCTCGTGGAATTTGATTTCTTGCTCCTGGTGCAATGCATAAGGCTCGGTGGATGGCCAAAGCCATTTATGCTATCAAACTGTTGATATTCAAAGGAGAGTTACCATTGAAGACAAAAGAGAATGCTGGGATAAGGTACATAGCAATTTTCGTTGTGAGATTCTATTTAAAGCCGTGGTTTCAAGCTGCACTTCCAACTGCAGCGCCTTTAAATGACCTGATGCTGTTTAAGAGCCTTACAAGAGTAGAAGAATACAAACTCAATAGTTTCCAACGCTGCTCTGAAGAAGCTTGCTCGTCATCTGTGGTACCTCAGCAAAGAGCTGGTTGCTCTTGCTTACTTTGATAAAAAGTATCAATAGATACAAAAGCAAAATTGATTCAAGCTCTCCTAAATGATGGTAATGAGGGCCACTCAAAGAGAGTGACTGTCGATCTGGAGAGCATCTTGGAGAAAAGTTTGGACTATTTTGTGTCAGCCAACAATTTGAGGTTTTTCGACAAATTTGGTCTTGACTCGAAATTCACAGAATTGAACCCCGAACTCTGGGCTTTGATGGGAAGTAAATTGGTACATAAAAGTGCATCAGGTCCATATATTTCATTAACGATACGGTAAAACGCGCAGTTGCCCTGACCTAGGAATACAATCGATTACACACTCAGAGTGAACAGGAAAAGAAATTTCTTCTGCAGGTTGACAGCGATCATCGGAGGAGATATGCAGACATTGCAAATGAAACACTTGCCACAAACAATTAATATACCACTGTGTCAGTATTTTTATGTACATCATGTGACAATGTAGCATGGAAATTACCAACTCTAAATTTAATATGCTTTGTACTGTATTACATTTTCTTTAAATAAAGAAAACCTTATGATTATAACTTTGGTAGACCTTAAAATTTCATCTAAAATTTATGAAATTTAGGGAATATTATTGTTTTTAATAATGAAAAAAGATAGGCTGGTGCCCCTATTCAAAATAAAAGGTTTGTTTTATCCCATTATAAAGACCACCCTAATATATATATATATATATATATATATATATATATATATATATATATATATATATATACTAATAGTTGTTGCCTGCATTCTGCAAGCATAACATCTCAACATAAAAAACATTCATTTTTCACATTTCATCATTACAAATATTTTATTAATTCTAAATATTTCAACTGCGGAGCGATTTTCGTTTATCCCTTATGTAAAAAAATAGATTAAAACAATCCCAAAACTTTGTAATTTTAAAAATTTTATACTTTCTGCATTATGGGTATAAATGCTACACATTTCTGCCAAATTTTAAAGTTGTAGTACTTCTAGAAGTGAAATAATATTTTTCCAATTGTTTAAATTTTTAACATTTTTAACGGCTGCCGCAATATGTTTATGGAGAGATTTAAATGAATATTTGTGTAAATGCATTACTTTGTAGTTTTGCACAAAATCCTACCTATGAAAAAAATTTCGAATCTCCAGCACATTTAGAAGTGCCTAAACATTAGCATCCTCCTATATATATGTATGCTATAACCTCCTCCTCTGTAAGGAACGTCTATATCATTATACTAGTAGTTAGTGCTTGCGCTCTGCAAGCACATCATCTCAACATAAAAAACATTCATTTTTCATATTTCATCATTACACATATTTTTCTAATTCTAAGTATTTCACCTCCGGAGCGATTTTCGTTTTTCCCTCATGTAAAAATAATAGTTTAAAACAATCCCCAAATGTTGAAATTTTAAACTTTTTACACTTTTTCCATTATGGGGTTCAAATGCTACACATTTCAGCCAAATTTTAAAGTTGTAGCACTTCTAGAAGTAAAATAATATTTTTCTAATTGTGTAAAATTTAAACATTTTTAACAGTTGCCGCAATACATATATGGAGAGATTGAAATGTTTATTTGTGCAAATGCACTGTTCTGTAAATAATTTGAAAATTTCAGCTTCCTAGCTCATCCCGTAGTACCTAAAACATTATTAAACTTTATTGTTTAAATGGGGTTAAAACAACCCCTAATATTTACAATTTAAAAATTTTCGATTTTGATAGTTGGTTATGAGAAAAGTTCTATAATCTTGCAAAATTTCAGCTTCATAAACTTAAAAGATTGGTCAACACACTGGAATGCGTTTTCCCATGCTAGCTTATGGGTGATATTCCGGGGTCTCTGAAGTGGAACCCAAGACACTGTAAGCAAAAGTAACAATAATTCCTAATAGATATTCTGACCATCTAGCAACACCGAAAATTTCATTTTTCTAGCTTACCGGCAATATTCCATAAATAATTTACACAAATGGCGCAATACTTTTCTTAAGGGAAAAAACGCAAATTTCGGAAATTCTGGAGTCAAAATCATGCCACTTAGGTATAAAGTCTCATTTTATTTGCAAGTTTCCCCATCAAATCTATATAAACTAAAACTTTCAGCTCTCTAGCTCTTGTAGTTTGGGCTGGACATTAGAATCCTCCATTTATCATTATATATCGGTTTCTTATGGAGGGAGAGGAGGAGGATATAAGATACTAGTAGAAGGTGCTTGCATACTGCAAGCATTTCATCTCACCTTGAAAAAACATTAATTTTTTAGAGAGACATTTAATCATGGGAAATATATCTTTAATTCAAAACATTTCTCCTAGGTACCAAATTTCTTTTTTCCTTATGGAACAATAATGGTGTAAAACAATTGCTAATTTTATGAATAATATACTTTTTCCACATTGGATTAATAATACCCTACATTTATGCCAAATTTTAAATTTGTAGCACATTTAGAAATGAAATCAATTTTATCTAATTATTTAAATTTAAATAATTTTTAACGACCGCAATAAGAACTTCATAGACACACGAAATAGGGATTATACAAATTTTGATATTTTAATTAGTTTTTCAGTTAAAAATTCTTAATGTTAAAACAATTTGGTTAATGTTTAAATACTACAAGGCGAGTTAGACAGCTGAAATTTTTATGTTATTTAGAAATTAGTCCATATTAACGAATAAGTATTTCAATGTATCCATCAAATTTTTATTGCGGCCGTTAAAAATTATTTAATTTTAAATAATTAGATAAATGTTATTTCACTTCTAAATGTGATACAAACTTAAAATTTGACAAAAAATGTGTGGCGATATTAATACAATGTTGAAAACCTATAATATTCCTAAAAATGCAAAAATTAGCGATTGTTTTACTCCATTATTGTAACATAATGAATAAACGAATGTCGGTCCCGAGGTGATATATATATTTTGAATTAAAGAAATATTTCCCATAATGAAATCTCTTTGAAAAATTATTTTTTTTTCAAGGTGAGATTAAATACGTGCAGTATGCAAGCACCTTCTACTATCATTATATATAGGCGTTTCCGAAAATTGCGTTTTTTTCAATAAGAAAAGCATTGCGCCATTTTTTAATTTAATTTTGGGCACTTGCCCGTAAGTTATAAAAATGAAAATTTCAGTGTTGCTAGATTGACGTAATATCTATTAGGAATTAATGATACTTTTGCTTAAAGAGTCCTAAGATCGACTCCAGATACCCCGGAATATCACCCATAAGTTAGCATGGGAAAAATTCATCCCAGTATGTAGACCAATCTAATAAGTTTAAGAGGCTGAAATTTTTCAGGTTTATGGAATTTTTTTCATAACCAACTATAGAAATCGAGAATTACAAAAATGTTAATTTTATGGGGTTGTTTTAACCCCATTTGAATATTAAAGTTTAATAATTTTTATCTTGGAAACTATATGCTGCAGGTTCAAGTTCTTGCAATCATTTTGTATAAAATTATACATAAAAAACAGAAAATTTTGAAAAAATTAAAAAATTCAACCACTAAAAATTCGTAATTGCTTAAATATTTTTGAGGTTTATTTATTACCGAATGTGCTGCGAAGCTGAAATTTTTTTACCGGTAGAATTTGTAATTAAACTAGATAAAAAATTATGGAAATTTTGATATTTTAAATTCTTTGGCTGTTAAAAATTCTAAAAGTTTAAACTAAAAGATAAATGTTTACGTATTTTGGAGCAATCTAGGAAGCTGAAATATTAAAGTTAAGTAGAGCTCAATGCATTTAAACTAACAAACATTTGAAAAGCTCCAACAAAGTGTTATTGCGGCCGTATTAAACTTTTTATATTTTAACAATTAAATAAATATTATTTCACTTCTTGATGTGCTCCAACTTCAAATTTAACAAAAATATTTGGAATTAATATCCTACATTGGATAAAGTATAATATTCTTAAAAATGGAAATTTAAGGCATTGTTTCCATCAAATATTTTTCAATAAGGAAAGATAAAAATTGGGTGCAGAGGTGAAATATTTTGAATTATATCTCTCTGAAATATTAATGTTTATCAGGATCAGAATGCAAGCACCAACTACTTGTATGTTATATCCTCTTCCTCCTCCTTCTCCTCTGTAAGAAACGTCGATATATAATGATAACATATAATATATAATAGGAGGATACTAATGTCCAGCCCAAACTACAAAATCTAGAGAGCTGAAAGTTTTAGTATTTGTAGATATAATTAATAAATCTTCAGATAAAATGAGACTTCTTATCTAAGTGTCATGAGTTCGACTCCAGAAATTCCGAAAGTTGCGTTTTTTCCCATAAGAAAAGCATTGCGCCATTTTTGTAAATTAATTATGGGCACTTGCCGCTAAGCTAGAAAGATGAAATTTTCAGTGTTGCTAGATGGCCGCAATATCTATTAAGAATTATTGTCACTTTTGCTTAGAATGCCTTGAGTTCGACTCCAGAGACCCCGTAATATCTCCCATAAGTTAGCATGGCTTTGTAGCTGATGAAGGAACAATTCCGAAAATTTCTACGTTTGTGATGTTTCTGTGTTTTAGTGTTCTTTTACATGTGTCGCTTCGACATCCCCGGGGCCTCGCCAACCTGAAGTCGTCTGATTGGTGAGTACTCTCTGGGTTTCCTCATCCCAACACCTTGTTGACATCCATTTATCCATTTTACCTTTCCTTTTCCGTAAGCTGTTATATATATATATATATATATATATATATATATATATATATATATTTATTTATTTATTTATAGTAAAGGTAGTTGTTTGATTAATTAATATTTTCCTAATAATCACTTGAATTCTTCCAGAAAATGAAGCGCTTAAAATTTATTATATTCTCTCCGTTATTCTTCCTCTTCGTATGTATACTGACAATGAAAAATAATATTCTTCCAATTTTAACGCTACAATCTATTAAGTTTGCCATTGCGCGAAGCGAATAACTCAATTCTTTCTTTGAAGGCGTAATAGACCCTAATTTATCGTAGGCAACAACGAGGTTCGCATTGGCAACACCAGGAAAGAGTACGAAAAAGCGATAAAATTTCGATAGTAAATGCGTGTTTCTGACAAATTCTTCCGTACAACATCTAAACATCGCAAGAATAAGAAATTTTATAGTTGTCCTCGTCGAATTAAGCAAAAAATGGAGAAATTCTGTTTATATTTACATATTTTAATGAATGAAGGAATGAAATCTTGCACCTTAAAAATTGAAAATCCCGTGTAAACTTATGGGAAAATATAAAAGACTTCCAGAGTTGAATCCGATATCTTTTCCGGGATTTTTGTATTTTCTTGAGGCCGCCTAATGAGGGTTTAACGATTGTGAATGTTTCAGCTTTAATTCTAATGGAAAATCTCCAAAAATACCGGGAGAGACAGACAGACGGACACTTGAAAATTATTATATAAGGATTGACCAAAAGAAAATATCTTTTCTTTATTTAAATAATGAAATATCATATTTTTCGTAAGGGAGAGACAATAAAATTGCACGTATGAATTATAAAAACAAACCACATTCAAAATATCAGTTGTCTTATTTTATAAGGAGAAATTGGCTATTATTACTTTTAAACATGCAGACTTCTGACTGACTTCGTAAACTTTTTTGCGGGTATCACTAGTATCAATAATTCTCCGTCAATATCTTATTTCAAACACTAGTATCTCATGCATAAGATAAGAGTAGTTACTAATTAAAAAGTAATCGTATGTTTCTCAGATGGTGTACCAAGTTTTAGAACTGACCATGTAAACAAGATTGCATTCAACATCACATTGGCCTTAAGGTATATCATATATATATATATATATATATATATATATATATATATATATATATATATAACAACTTACGGAAAAGGAAAGGTAAAATGAATATATGGATGTCAACAAGGTGTTGGGATGAGGAAACCCAGTGAGCACTCACCAATCAGACGACTTCAGGTTGGCGAGGCCCCGGGGATGTCGAAGCGACACACGTAAAATAACACAAAAACACAGAAACATCACAAACGTAAAGCTTTCGGAACTACTCCTTCTTCAGCTACAGAGAGAGAACTGATGGCGGTGACACTGGGTGGAGGCATGGGGGTGGAAGGGTAGTGCGGAAAGGTCGAGGATTGGAGGAAACGGAGGGGGTTGGGGATGGGTAAGGTGTTGGGAGAAGACAGAAAGGGTGTGAAAAGCTATCGATGGTTGTGGCCTGGGGGAGTGAAGGAGTTTAGGAGATGGATATGCGAAAGCTCCCACTGACGGAGTTGGGGAGCCGAAGCATTGTCGGGGAGAGCGCGAATGACTCTCACTGTGAAGCAGTTGTTGAACTTTAAATTATGTTTGTTCGCATGAACGGCCACCGGCAGCGGTCGTTTGAGAATGACGCTGTTGCGGTGGCCATTCATGCGGATGTTGAGGGGATTGCTGGTGAGGCCAACATAAAAGGCGGGACATTGGGTGCATCTCAGGAGGTAAATGATATTGCGGGTGGTGCAGTTGGTGGTGGAAGTTATGGGGTAGGTGATGTTGGTTGTGGGACTGGAGAAGGAGTTGCAGGGGGGGTTTATTGGGCATGTTAGACATCGGGGTCTACCGCAGGGGTAAGATCCGGCAGGGTGTAAAGGCGTGGGTGCTGGGGGTTCTTTCTTCCATAGAATATTTGCCAGATTAGGGGGACGGCGGAAGGAGAGCATCGGTGGTCTGGGAAATGGGATCTGGTGAGGGGAGGATGAGAGGATAAGGTGGGCGGCTTTCAGGATGTTTTTCAGAATGTCGTGTATGCCGGGGAAATACAGGGTGGTTAGGGTGAGTTGGAGGGTGGAATCGGTGGTGGTGTGGGTATTGAGGTGGGAGTTAGGGGTGGCGGGTGCGACTGCCCGCCGGATTTGGTCTCGGATCAGATCCGGCGGGTATCCGCGCTGTAAGATGGCATGTTCGAGGGTGGAGCAGTACTCGGACAGGGAATCTCTGTCCGAGCAAATTCTCCGCCCTCGTCGGGCTAGGGCATAGGGAATAGAGGTTTTGGTGTGGAGGGGATGGCAGCTGTTGAACTGGAGATATTGAAGGCGGTTGGAAGGCTTGAGGTGCACGCTGGTGTGGATTTTGTTTTCCCGGATGGAGAGATCGACATCCAGGAAGGTGATGTTGGAGGCAGAGAAGTGGTGGGTGAAGGAAAGCGTGGGGTGGGATGAGAGGCGTTGTAAAAAGGATTGTAGCGAGTCGGGTCCATGTGTCCAGAGAAGAAAAATATCGTCAATATACCTCAGCCATAGGAGTGGTCTGGGGGAAACGTCAAGAAAGCGTTCCTCCCATTCACCTAAGAAGGCATTGGCATAGGAGGGCGCCATGCGAGTGCCCATCGCGGTACCTTTTATTTGTAGGTAGTGGCGCCCTCCGAAAGAGAAGTTGTTTTTTTGGAGCACCATTTCAGCCAGCTTCGTTAGGAAATGGGAGGATGGTCTTGTGTCAGGTGGTCTGGAGTCCAATAATTTTCTCAGAGCGGATAGTCCTTGGTTGTGAGGGATGTTGGTGTAGAGGGAGCAGACGTCTATAGTGGACATAATTGTGTTAGGTGGGAGAGGGGAAGGGAGTGATTTTAGGCGTAGTAGAAAGTGGTTTGTGTCTCTGATGAAGGATGGGATTTGACGGACGAGAGGTTGTAGGTGGGACTCAACATAGGCAGAGATGCGTTCCGTGGGAGAATTAAAGCTGGCAACAATGGGGCGGCCGGGGATGTTGGGTTTGTGGATTTTTGGGAGTAGGTAGAAGGTTGGGGTCCGGGGTGTGTTGGGGATCATCAGGGAAATGGTGGAATCAGAGAGGCCTTCTTGTTTTCCCACGGAACGCAGATATGCAGAAATTTCGGAGGAGTGGCGGTCAGTGGGGTTGGAGGGGAGAGGAAGGTAAGAAGTTTGGTCAGATAGTTGGCGGAGGGCTTCGTCGTTGTAATGCGAGCGGTCCATTACCACGGTGGTGGTACCTTTGTCTGCAGGGAGGATAATAATTTTGTCGTTGCGTTTCAACGTAGAAATTGCGTGTCTTTCTGGTTTCGTCAAATTGTCGTTGTGGTCAAGGAGGTCGGGAAAGTTGGGCTGGGCGACTGCGTGAATTATGTAATTAGCATATTGCTCGATGGGATGGTGGGGAGGAAGAGAGGGTGGGATGTATTGGGAAGGGGGTTTGAAGGCAGAAAGGGATTGTGGAAGTGAGTCGGGGGAAGATGAGGAGTCAGATGTGGGTGGGGCGGCTTTGAGGCGGAGTAAGCGTACGAAGGCTTGTATGTCGGCAAGGAGACAAAAATGGTCAAATTTTATGGTGGGGCAGAAGGAGAGGCCCCGGGAAAGGAGGGCATTCTCGGCGGGGTTAAGAACATGAGAGGAAAGGTTCAGGACGTCATCTGGCTGGGAGGGGTTTGCGGTATGCGTGGGGGTGAGGTCCTGCGGAGAATTGGGATGCATCCACGGTTCGCGGGTTGAAACAAAGGGAGACCTCCTGAGAGAGTGTAGTGGGGGTGGAGTGGGGATTCCCAAAAGGTCGGCCAAGGAGGGTTTTTGGGCGAGGAGAGGCGGGGGAGGGGGGATGTCGGACTTACCAGCTGGGAAAAAGGGGAGAGGTAGGCCGAGCTGGAGGTGGCGGACGCACATAAGGGAAAGTTTGCGTATGAGTCTGTATCGGTTGGCTGCGATATCCTCTGCAGCTCTACGGAAAATGGCGTCGAGATCAGCTGTGGAGTTTTGGGAATGATTGAGTTCGTGTATGAGGATTAAAAATTTCTCAAAGTGCATGTTAGAGAGTGATTTATAGTGGCGTAAGATTAGACGGACAATGTTGAGGGACATGAGGTGATATGTAAGGGCGAAAGATGAGCGGATAGCCGGAGGAAGGCCCGATAGGGGGATTCTCACGGTGAGAGTAGTTCCGAAAGCTTTACGTTTGTGATGTTTCTGTGTTTTTGTGTTATTTTACGTGTGTCGCTTCGACATCCCCGGGGCCTCGCCAACCTGAAGTCGTCTGATTGGTGAGTGCTCACTGGGTTTCCTTATCCCAACACCTTGTTGACATCCATATATTCATTTTACCTTTCCTTTTCCGTAAGTTGTTATATATATATATATATATATATATGTTTGCAAATAATAATATATTTCTTCTATCAATGCAGTGAGTGACTTCTCGCAGATATTTGTTCACCCAACTTTTCTTTGTGGGTGTTTTCCTGCCAGATTTTCTTTCTATGACTATCAAGCTTGATCAGTTAAAGATTTTTCTCCACAATTTTAAAATCTGGCACTCTTTATTTAACCTTTGTCCCCACGAGTAGAAAATTTTACGTTAATCCACTAGTACACGGGCACCATTATATATTTTATATGAAAATTTGTTGATTTTTTAAACACCTGTATATGAACACATTAAGATAAATATTTTATTTATGAAAATGTGACCTAGATATAAATAAAAAATATTTATTCAAAAATGACTTGTTTCGAGGTGTCGCGTCATCTCAGGTGACAACCCATTCAAATATTACGCTATATGTTAAATAGCATTAACTCCTTGACCGTAAAATTCAAAATTAGAGACACAATGAAAAAGGGGGGAGGAGGAAAGGCAGTAAAAGGCAAAAGACAAAAGCCTTTCCTCCTCCCCCCTCTTTATTCATTATGTGTCTCTAATTTTGAATTTTACGGTCAAGGAGTTAATTCTATTTAACATCAATTTCGCCGTAGTCTCCATCTTTAATTATTTATCACGCTATATGTCTAGCGTTAAGAGGGCGAAGAAGAAAAGGAGAGATGAGAAATGGCAAATGGAAGGAAGGTACCTCAGTTTGGTGGAGGAAGGGACGAGGGTGATTTAATGGAGAAAGGGAGTTTGGATTGTTCGGAGAGGGGTCATGAGGTTTGTTTTTCAACAACGAAGATGGTGAAAGGGGAGAGAGTTAGGAGGTAGAAAAAGTAAACTGCATCATGGTGCAGTTGACGCATCATCCACCTATTCCATGCCTTCACCCTTGCTGATGCAACTTCATTTCCCTTTCCCAACTTCAACCCCTTCCTTTTCCTCCTTGTTCTAAACAAAACGGAAGGCCATGAACAAAACCAAGGCTAGCTGGTGGTGCAAGACTTATGCTGGCATTATAAGATTACCGGTCGTAATATTGTAACGGACAACCTGTACACCACGCTTCCTCCGGCTCGTTTGCAGATGTCGAGGAATCTGTCGTTGGTTGGAATACTGAAGAGGATCAAGCGATATATTCCACACCAGATGCTGGCGCATAAATCAAGAGGCAAATATCAATCAATTACCGAATTTAGTGACGACAAAGTTACGATATTTTTTTACGTGCCGAAACCCAGAAAAGCAGTAATATTGTTATCGACAATGCATTATACACCGCATGTAAGCGGCACGAAGAAGAAACCGGAGATAACACAGTATTACAGCTCGGGAAAAGGCGGCGTCGATAATATGGATAAGATGCTCTCCCATTATTCAGTCAAACGGAGGACTCTTCGGTGGCCTGTTGCAATGTTTTACAACATTATTGATGTGGCTTGCCTTGCAGCATTTGTAATGTATATAGAAAACAATCCAACACAAACAAGAAGGAATCGCCGACGACTGACTTTCTCGCAGGATTTGGGCAGGCAATTATCAATGCCGGCCATCGAGGGCCGTTCATGGTGTCCGAGAGCGTGCCAGCATTGCAGTACGAAGTACAGCCAATCCAAAATTACATCACTGATAGGGAAGGAAATTAGTCGAGTAATTCATCCGGGCGTCTTGTGGTTACTGTAAGATGCTAGATCTGCAGGTCAACAACGAAGAGACAACGGAAAACACGAAAATCATGCTATGCAGGCGCCCGATATGTGACGAGCACAGAACAAACTTCAAAATGCCATTCTTGTGCACTCTAACATTGTAATTTTTAATAAAATTCAATATTTTATCAATAAACTTATGTTGCACATTTTGTATTTTGAACTAACTTGTTTTAGTCATCTATTGTTTTCCTCAAATTAGCCTGTCGTCATTTCATAATTAATTATCATTAGTAACAGACGAGATTTATATGCAAAATGCATAGTGGTAGACACTGCGTATAAAAAATATCAACCTTCAAAATCTCAAAATTTTGATATAGGAACTGTTTTCTTCTGAAATAGACATCTTAACTATTTTTAAGATGTCAGAAAACCTCAGCAAAATATCTCAACGTTAACATGTAGAATTTTATTGTCGAAAATCAAAATGGTACCGGTGGTACCACGTCGTGGAGACGAAGGATGTAATCTATCCATAGTCTTTTTAGTGCTTTTCGTCATTGCTGAAAAGAACTATTATCGTCGTGATATCCATCCGTTCGTACGCATATATCAGGGAAGAATTGGCTCAATCAATTTCAGCCAAATTTGGTAATTAAAATATTCCCATAAATGAATGACCAAAATGGCATATTTCGACCTGATCAACTCAGCAGGGGCCCCACCATTGCAAAGTTCATCTTTTCGGTAATTATGAATTTGGAATGAATTGACCTAGTCGATTTCAACAAAAATTTTCATGAAGGAGGGGAGCAACATAATAAAGAAAATCTAGATGTTTAGTATACATATAGAAAGCATGATTGCCGCAATACAAGGAATAAAAAAGATTCTTTCACAAATATTTGTGTTGAACTGTGCAAAACAATTTTAACTAAATTTAATACTTATAATATAAACATATATATAAAACGATATTATCATATTTAGACAGAATCAGTAAAACATGAGTGCCACAATTACATATTAAACTTTTTCAGAAATTAAGGATTTGGCTTAACGAATTTCAATTATATTTTGTATATAGTATTTTTACAACATACAACAATGAAATCAAGATATTTAAAGCGGAGCTAAAGAGCAGGGCTACCACAGTAAAAAAGTAAAATATTATTTCTTTTACACGTATTTCTAGAGAACCGACACCATGGATTTGAACTCAATATGATATATATAATCTTCATATAAATAGATAACTAAAATAGCATATTTCAACCGTGTCGACTAAACAGGGCTACCGCAATATCAAGGTTAGAGTTTTTCTGTAACTATGAATATGGAAGGTATTGGCTGAAAGCATTTAAAAGAAATTTTTATTTTAGTGCGAGTATAGAATGGGAAACAAAATAAATGTGATTAGAACGGATAAAAAAATCAGGGCTAACACAATATGAGAAAAATAATTTTCTGATTTCGAAGGAAATACATTAGTATACTATTATACTACGGCAAATTTGACGATAAGCTCCACTGTAACACGGGAAACCCGTGTACACACCTTCTTGTTTAGCTAATACCTTTGTCAAATTTCCTGTGAGTAGAAGAACAGCTCCTCTTGCAACTTCATTTCCACCAGATTGAACTTTCGCGAATATTTTAGAGACGAACCGACCTTCTCCTTCCTATCAAACTTCACTCAACTCTACGATTTCAATACTGTTTTACTGATTTCTTCTTTAACTTCTCTAGTTTTCCCGCTTAATTCATTCCTATACATCCCAAGCACGTAAACGTTAATGGTTTTGTTAGATTTGTCTCCTCCCAGAGAATGGAGGAATATTTCCTTCCAGGGCGTTTTTTATCACGATAGAACTTATATTGTGCCCAAGCATAAAAACAGAACTAGGGAAAAGTAATGTAGCAGTTGTACCCTTGCTTTCCAAATTTCAGTACAGTAGCCGTTTCAAACAGCCTCAATCACGGTCGAACCTCTATTGGATCGTCATCATCACTTGTTTTCACCCGTCCAATACTTACTTTGCCAGATACAGGCGATTGCTGTTTTTAAAAGTATTTTTTTCATATAAAAAAGGCAGTGCATTTGGCTTGCCTTGGCGAGTTTTACAGGAACAAATAGCACTAGTCGATGTATGATATTATTTGCCGTGTCATCAATATTGCTTGATGAGAAAAGAGGCGTCTAATTATTAGAGAGAATTAAACTTTAAAGAAATATTACAGAGCCAAATCTGTTTTATTATTTTTATAATAACAGTCAACGTTGCCGATTACTGCATCATCTAAAGCAAGACATCGATTGATGTTTTTACGTTTAGCCTAGACAAATTCTTTATCGTCATTTGTCGTGAAATCATATAAACATAACCCAGAATAACTTTACTCAATATTTTCTCTGCAACCTTCAAACGACTCTCTCAAATTCAACCTCACTTCACACTCCTGCTCCAGCTCAAATAACTTTCTTTGTCGTCGACGCCAATTCGAATTACAGGTATTGAATCACTGATTGCCAGATCCGATTTTCTTCTGTTTGCCACTCCCCCTCCCCCGCTCCACAACACTGGCTTCCCAGTCCCGTTTCGCTCCGGAGAGCCTTCTTACCCCTTAAGCTCCCCCTGTCCTCTTCCGCTACCATCACTGCTCCTTTCCTCTCGCAAAACTTTCCTGAGCATGGACATAAGCCCGGTTTAATTAATCTCCCTGCGCCCTAACTTACTTATCTGTACTTCACACCCAGATTTTTTTACGGAAAATACCCCGCCACTCTTTCATCCGCCGATTCCCCAGAAACCCTTGCCTCCCCGCCCCACCCTTTCCTCACATCTCCTGCTTCCGCCCCTCCTCCATCCCTCCGACCCCATCCGATCCCACCGCCTCCGTCCTATTCCCCTTTTCCCTCTTCTTCTTCCCCACCCTTCCGTGCTCTTAAACCGCGTTAACCAAAAATCCCTCCTTCCCCACCCTCTCTCCCACTCTCTCTCCCGCCCTCTCTCCCACCCTCTCTCCAAACCTCTCTACCACCCTCTCTCCTACCCTCTCCCCGCCCTCTCCCGGCCCTCTCCCCGCCCTCTCCCCCGCCCTCTCCTCGCCCTCTCTCCACCCTCTTCCCTATCCTCTCTCCCTTCTTCTCGCACATTCGCGTGGGTTCGGCAATAATTATTACTCAATTCTTTTCACGGCTATGGTCACCCAGAAGAGCAAATCCCTTCTCTACAAAAGAGCGCCTGACGCTCTCTTCCCCTCTTCCTCTCACTTTCTCTCCCTATTTCTTTCTTTTCGTTCATTTAATCCACTTCCGAACTCCCCCTTTCTCTCCCGCCTTCCTTTCGACGGATTTCAGAGAGGCTGAGTGCTGCAGATATTGGAATCCTTTTTTCTCCCGATATTTTAATGCTTTAACGAACTTTCTGCAGCTTAAACTCGATCATAAGAAGACCGCAATTGAGCGTGTTATGCCGCTATTGGCGTCTGAAGGAATGTTTGCTGTGCTTCTTAATGGATGATGAATTTCTTTCGACGATAAATTTCTCTATTCGTATGAAAAGTATTCGAAGGTAAATTTGTGTTGTCAGAAATCTATTTATTCATGTCTAATTTTTGCATTATGTATTGTTACTTAGAGATTAGTTTTCTTCGCTTATCCTTACGCGGTTAGAAAAAATAAGTTTTGATTTACAATTTATTGAAAAGTAAATGTGTTAAGAGAAAGCAATCTTATAATTAATTTCACAGTCACAAGCAATATTGTTGCCACCAAACTAAACCTCAGGCATTGTGTAAATGTAGATATCTCGTAATCTCAGTCTCAGATCGCAGATGTCAGAATCTGCTCAGATCAGTTTCCAAATTACACCCATAGATGTGACAAGCACTGCAATACCCTAATGTGCTAATATAGCCAGATGCCAGTGCTTTGTATGAGAGTTCTTGTTTGGTGACAACTATATTGCCTGTACCTGTGAAAGGTTTACTAAGATTACTTTCTCTTAACGCATTTACTTTTCAATAAATTGTAAATCAAAGTTTATTTTTCTCAAATTAAAACATTAAATCGTAGAACATTAGCATGAAACCTTCTATCCGTGATGCAAATCGCTGTGAAATTATCGTCCCCCACACTATATTTTCCCTCGTCCTCCCACGCACCCCTCCCCAATACTACCTCACCAACACACTTTTCCTTACTTCACCTACGCACACCTTTTCCACCACGCCTCTCCCTCTCCCACCTCACAAGCATTATCTCCCCCCTTCCCCTCCCCCCTTCCTCTCCCTCATTTTCTTTTCCCTCTTCCACTTACGCATCCCTCTCTTTCCCTTTATTTTCCTCCTCATGTTTTGTTTTCAGTTACAAACTCGCCAAAGTTATTCCCTCCTTTTTATATTATTAGCCTACTATTAAATAAATGGAAAGTAGTTATGTGATCGCCCGGATATCCGTGTGGGTGTGTGTGGATGTGTGTGAGTGGATGTGTATGTGAATGTGTATGTGGATGTATGTGTTTGGATATGTGTGTGTGTTGATGTATGTGTGTGTCCCCTAACATCTTCTTCAAGAATGAATCGATTTCAACTGAATTTAGTGCGTAGACTACACATATAAGTTAATAATCGAATTGAGATATTTGAACCGAATCTATAAAGCAGGGGTGCCACAATTGCAAAGTTTAACTTTTCGGTAATTGTGAATTTGGAAGGAATTGGCGAAACCGATTTCAACGAAATTTTGTATGAAGTAGGCATGTAACATAAAATAACAAAATCTGGATTTTAAGTATAGGTATAGAAGGTAGGGCTGCCACAATACAAGAAATATAAAAAAAATTACATGTACTTGTGTTAAACCGTCCACATTAATTTTAACCAAATTTAATACTTTAATATACACATATATACAAATCCATATTAGCATATTTAAACCGAATCAGATAAACAGAGTTGCCACAATTACAAGTTAAACTCATTCAGTGATTAAGGATTTGGAAGGATTTGGCTGAACGGATCTCAATTAAATTGTGTATATAAGATTTGTACAATACATTATAATGAAATCAAGATGTTTAAAGCGGAGCTAAGGAGCAGAGCTACCACAGTAAAAAGTTAAAAAATATTTCTGTTTCACGAATTTATAGAAAACTCAACTAATGGATTTTAACCAAATATAGTGTATTTCATCTTCACATAAATAAATAAACAATAAATTATATTTTAACCGGGTCAGCTAAACAGAGCTACCACAATATCAAGATTTGGTTTTTTATAACTATGAATTTTAAAGGCATTGGCTATAAAGTTTTCAAAGAAATTTCGTATAGGGCGAGTATAGAATGGAAAAACGAGATGAATATATTTATAAGGGATCAAAAAAGCACGGCTACCACAATATAAAGAAAAATAACTTTCTGATTTCAAAGCTAATATATTATTATACGATTATACTGCGACAAATTTGACGAAAAGCACTTCTGTATCACGGTAAACCTGTGTACACCTCTACTTGTTATGTATTCAAATTTTATTGAATGAAACGTAGGCAAATTAGTTCTTTCCAGAACCACTTGATTATTTACTAATACTCCGAGTAATTCCACAGCTGCGCTTTCTTATTTATATTTCTCTAGAAGTTTCAACATGGGGATTAGTTGGCCCTCCTCTAGCGGTACCATTACAACCTCCTTAAAAGATTATTAAAAAGACGAAAGAGATGAAGATATGGAGATAGATTGACCCTTTAACGTGGGGTGACGAGTATTCTCGTCAACCAGTTTTACCACACGCCGTTGGACGACGAGTATACTTGGAGCGAGTCGATGCTTTGCTATTATGCTATGTTATATTCGTTTACTAATCGTCCCGCACCTAAGGTTTAATATTAAACATGGAAGGAGAAAATATCGTGAAGAGAACCATATGATTAAATGGGAAACCACAAAAGTGTGAGAGTTGTGGAGGAAAGGAAAATGTAAACACACGTAGAAACTGCAAAGACAAATCAGCATAAAATTATTCTATGTAAAAATAAAAGAGTTAACGGCAAGCGATAAGGGTAACACGTTAACCACAGTTAAATTAAGAAACGGTAAATTATTATATGATAAAGGAAAAATATATTGTTTTTGTTGAGCAATTTTATGCAAACAGTTGATTTTTTAAACTGTGCAGTAAAAAATATGACGTCAGACAATAATCAAAGGAATTCACTAGATCAATTTAAATTCTTTTTTATGAGAAAATAAAGCAAATTAATGTCAAGATTATGTAACAATCAGCAAAATACCACATTCAGGATTTTGAGCGTAGTTCTTGAAACAACAGTGAATAACTATTGAGTTGCAGATGAGTTCGGTTTTCGGAAATAATGTGATATTAGAGACACCACAAGAGCTACAAGAAGTTTAGGAGAAGGAAACATTTCATAAAATCAGGATATATTCATGCGCTTCGTATATTTCAAAAGGGTCTTTGACCTATTTGCAAGTCCTTTGGTAAGATAAGTGTTGAGGAATATATTAGTTAAATGGAGAGATAATCGTGTAATAAAAATCTGCATAAAAACTAGATTTCGTATGTAAATTTAACAGACGGAGAATCAGATCGGTAAATTCCAGGAATAAGAGTAAGACAGAGCTGCCCACTTTACTCGATATTTTTTATATTTATATCGAAAAGATGTTAAGAGAGGCGTGAGAAGATTTAGATATAAGGGTAAAAGTTGGAAGTGGCTTAGCCAAATCAGTTAAATTTTAAGTTCATGAAGCATTAGTTGTTCATTCGGAAGAGAAATTGCAGACTCTGGTTTTCGAAGAAATTAAATATAAAGAGCAAAGTATTAGGGAAGAAAATTAATAGGAAAAATTGAGGTATGTGAGGACTGGTAATTACCAGCAAAGGAATGAGGAGTTGGACAAGATAGATTGAAAGAGTCGATGTACTGAGAGAAATTTCTTGGTGTGCCACGGAATACTTGAAGTTATAGTGAAGGGAAGAATATCTCTTGTTTATTCCCAAGCTACGGCCGTAAAAAGAATTTTTTAATGATAATCGATAAATTATTGTCGAATTTGTTACAGTTTCATTAACTTGAAATTGCAAGAGAGTTACTTCATAGATGGAATATCATTGATTTTGATAGAGTAGCAAGTACAAGATAGGTAGATTTTAGTGTGATATGAAATAATTTGTTTCAAATTGTATAAAATGTTGCAGTAATTCTCAATGTTTTATATTCCTGATGACAAATCTTCTCTTATATATAGTGAATAAGAAACACGGGCGCTTAGTCAAACAGCCTCAAATTCATATCGGTTTCGGTTAATGTGGTCCCAAAGTTTTTGAGTAATAAATTTTGATATTACGATATTTAAAAAACAAAAGTTTCTAGAGTTTTTCCCTATAGTCTATACAAACTATGGAAGGTTTTAATGGAAGATAAATACGTTGCTGTCAGTTACAAAGTAAAACCATCCCAATTGAATGAAACAGCAGTTTAGTTTAATTCAATTATTTTTTCAATAGTTAATATTCTCGTATCCAAGATGAAAGATTGAAAAATAAATTTCTATGTTCAGTTTGGAATATTTGGCGAATACGTAAGATTTCCTGCGGTTCGCATCCTGTTTCCACTTCCTGCTATAGAAATGGTATCTTACTTATTTGTTTTAGATATTTAGTTGTTTACCATTACTGTAATACAACTTTTAATTGCTAAATTGTATTTACTTATGGACTTTGTTCATTTTGTGTTATCATAAAATTTCCATGTTCAGTTTCATTATATTTTGCTCGAATGACAGGGCCTTACTAACTATAACCTAGCCAAAATAAAGCTTAATATCGATCTCCATCTTCCTTCCACAATCTTCCTCCCTCCCTTCCTCCATTCTCTCTCCCACTTATCTCTCCCTCCTATCTCTCTTCCTCCGTCACCTTTTTTCCTCCCTCTCTTCCTCTCACTCCCTTCGTCTTTCATCCTCCCCTCTCTCTCCCACTTATCTCTCTCTCTTTTCTTTCTCCACGTCCTCTCTACTCTCAATGCATCTCTACCTTTTACTTATTCCTTCTTTCCATATTCTTTCTATCTTTTGCCTCCCTCCCTCCCTTCTTTCCTCCTCCTTCCTTCCCTCATTCCCTCCTACACTCAGTCCCTCCTACATTCCCATCCTCCTTCCCTGCCTCTCTCCTTCTTTTCCTCCCTCCTTCCCTTCATCCCTCCTCTCTCTTCCTCCTAATTTCCCTCCCTCCTTTCCAACCTTATCTCCCTCCCTCCCTCCCTTCTTCCCTTCCTTCTACTCATCCTTCCTCATCCTCTCCCAGTTCTCCCTCCATTGTTCCCCTCTACACTTCGCCATCGTCAATTCCCCCGAACGCGCATCTCTCTCATTCCCTAAAATGATCTAACATGTTTGCTAAAGACTTTGGTATTTCAATTACACGGAGATCAGTTTTATACGATCCAGATGGCCACGGCGAAATGAATACTAAAGTACGCTTGATGGCAATTTTAATGATGAATGAGAAACTATCATTTAATCAACTCAAAGAAGCTTCAGGATCCTATCTTATATTTCTGAGTTACAACAACCAAAGTAAGGAAAATTATATTTATATTGCTGACCGTGTTTGTAAATTAAATCCACTCCTTCAAAATTAGTGAATGCTATTCTCTCTTAGTATAGAAAACATTTGTAATCTTAGGAGAATTAATTCTCCGCAGTTGAGTATAATCGCACAGTTCGTATTCTCTTTTATGCTCATGCCCGCTCCATCTCTCTCTCTCTTCTTTCCTCTATATCTCCCTCTCTCTCTCTTCTTTCTTCTATCGCTCTCTTTCTTCTATCTCTCGTCCCTTTTTGGAAGCAAACCCGTGGAAGCAACTTTCTGTTTTGTGTTTGTAAAATGGATTTTGGGAGGATTTAGGCGTTTTGGGGGCGCAGGGGGTGGGGTGAGAAGCGTCGGTAAATTTAATCGCGACAATTGTTGCGAGTTCTCCGGTTGCCAAGAGCAAGAGAAATGAGAGTACGGTCGCCAGTGCCTGTTTGCTCCATTTCTCAGAGGGCATTTGTTTTCCCACGGCCCAGTCAGTCTCTTGGGAAAGTAAAGATTCCGTCTCTCCACATCCATTGAAGAGGGAGAGGGAAGAGAGGAAGAAGGGGAGAGGAGGGAAATAAGAGGAGTGGGAAGTTGGAGGGAGGATTGGAAGAGCACTCGTGTGCGAGGGAGTGAGGTGGACGCAGAAATTGCAATAGAGAAAAAGGCTTTGTTTAATTTACGCCATTAAATCAGGGAAGAGTGCAGAAGAGTCTCGCTTTCGGTTCTTGATGCGAAGATAATAAGTAATTCAGAGTAAAACGCCAGACGGAGGCAGAGAGGACGATCCAGGTGGAAGAATAACATTTTAACGTGTAATAAGATATTTCTATGAATGAAAACATCAGGGATTATACAATTCCTATTTTCCAGAAATTAACATTAATCTAATGTGTGTGCGTGAGTGTATATTTTCATACTCATCTAATAATAATAATTATCAAATATTCACCTCGGGTTATATATATTGAAAGATAAAGTGTATATACAATACTTGAATGAATCGAATAAACAGATACCGAAGTTCCACTCGCAATTTAAGGTGCATATATGAAATAATTGTGTTCTTACCGGACATACTACAACCATTATATTATTATAAATATACCGTATTTTCCCGATTATAGGGTTAGCACAAATACTAGGCGAACCTCGGATTTCAGATAACACGCGAAAAAAATTCTCTGGGTATTGAAACTTTTTATTTTCAAAATAACTGTTTGGTTATACTTAATTTCCAGTTTAAATATAATTATGTGATAACATTAACTAATAATTACAATAAAAATGTTCATTTTCTGGCTTTCAGTGATCTACATTAAATCATAAGTTTTATTTCTGAAAACGTTTAATATGGGACGGGGATATAAGCTCTGGCATTAATGCAAGAGAAATTCGGCAGCTGCGCCCGCCACAAGCCTAATATTGTCTTTTAAAGGTTGATTAGGCTATAGAGCATATAGGATTGAATTTCGTTCGCAATTACAGAACGAGTGTGAATATTTCGGATTACATATTAGAATAAAACATCGCCTAATAATTGGAAAAATACGGTATATATTATAACTGTTATTACAATAATATACACATTATCGCATTTATAATTACATAAAACGAGTAATAGAAAGGGTAAAATATTCCCAAAATTCCCTTCCCCTGATTCAAGGAAGAGCAAGAACAAGTCAACCTTATCTGCTAGATCTGCAAGTACACTTATTTCTGCATATCGACATCTTATTCACTCCGCCGACTTCAGTGAGTGGATTACGCTGTTCTTAAATCGGGCGTTAAAATACTCAATTTCAATTGTACCTAACACTAAACGGAGTTTCACACGTGAGGAGTTTTTAGTTTCTTACACATCACGCTGCCATATAGTCGTTTTCTAGGGAAATCAGTGACTCCATTTGTTCATGATTACGGAAATTTGCTCCAAAGGAAGCTATTGAAGAGAAGCCGAAACAATTGCGAGAGTCTGTCGATTTCAGAAGAGACAAGAGAAAGGAGGAATGGTGACTGCACCCCTCCACCATGCGACAACACCCCAAAAGGTGACGCAACCCCACCCAGCGACGCCACCCCACCCAGCGACGCCAACCCACGCAGCGACGCCAACAAACCTAGCGACGCCACCCAAACTAGCGACGTGACCCAAACTAGCGACGCCACTCCACATAGCGACGCCACCACAAAGGGACACCACCCCACTGAGCGACACCACCCCACTCTCCGTGCACCAAAACCCCAGAGGGTGTCCTCCCCCTCGCCCACAAACTTCATTCTTTCTTCCGAGCGCTGAGAAAACACATTCCACTCCTATATTCAAGATTTCCTCGCTTTCCTCCCCTCCTCCACACGCTCCTCCCAATCCTCTCCCACTCACCTGTTTACTATCCCTACTTCTTACTTATCTCCCCCGGTCTCCTCTAAAATACAGGCGACGGAGGTTCATAGCATTTTTGCTGTCCGATGAAAAGATTCATATCTCGTTATGGATATTTTTATCTACTTAGAAAGTACAATATTTCGAATTTATATAAAATTAGAAATATTATTTGCACATAATTTATTGAGGAATTTTAGTTTATGCTTAAATGAATTCTTAGTATCAAAGAGATAAACAAAATTTATAACTTATCCCAAACCGAATTTTAATTCTTACTCACCTAATGGGCGACTTTAGATACGTAGTCATAAATTATCACATTAATATTATATGATGCTTACCTTTCCGATTACATAGGTTACACATGGGAAAATGTTCCAGAATTTTTTTATTATATTATATAAGACAACATCTGAACATTTTATGCTAATCCTTCCACAATACACAAATTTCTCACTTATTATGCTGTCGTACTTTATTTACATATAACCTGGTGTAGCTAATGTTATTCTCAACATTCAGTTGTATATATTCTGGTCTTCACGTTGTTACACATATCATCTACATACTAAGAGTGTTTTCTCAGTGTGTCAGAAAATACCGTTGACACTTAACATCTATAATATTTATTGAACATAGAGGAAAATTACATTAAGAAAAATGTAAATTATATATCAGGCAAATATCATGGGGCATCGACCACACCGTCATGGTGCGGCTGCCCGCGCCCTTCATTATACTGTCTTCTACCGCTTAAATGCTCCACATATATACAAGTGGAATACGCCTCATGCATATGGGATCCGTACGAGAAGGTACATATAATTCAATTAGAAAGAGTGCAGTGCAGCCAGATTCGTAAAACAAAAGTACGATCATATGGAAAGCGACACTTCGTTATTGAGGGATTTGAACTGGGTACCACTAGAGAATCGTAGATCTAAGTCAAGGCTGCGGCTTCTGGACCGGCAGTCGACTCCCAGTGACTGTTGAGACAGGTTTTGCCCCTGAAGATGCCCACCTTGTGGACGAAATGCATTGGGTGTTGTAACACTCTAATTGTTTGGCTAAAGGAGTACTTTACTTTTAATAAGTTTTAGACGACAAAATTTCGTCATCAATGGCGACGGCATTTTTGCCGATCTAGCAAAATTACGTCTATATCTAAAAGGAATGACATGTACTTTGATATAGTTTTTGTAATCAATTGTGAGAACCCTTCTTATGTATTTGAATGCCTTCTAATCAAAAGTGAAGTAATGATGGCTTAATTTGAACGATAGGTTTGTTTACTGCAGTGCAATTTCTAAGGCGTGGAAGAAATACTAACGAACATACGACCGCTAATACTTTGATTAGCTTTTTGTTTTGTTTACCTTGACGACCAAAGAACTTAGTAAGTATCTTTTTTAATTCAAACATTTTTTGTAATCACTATAAATGCACCGGCCATGCGTCAGATATCTCGATTAATTCTCAAAAGATATTAATCATAATCATTGTCAATATAGTAATTTGCTTTTAACTGCCCAATAAAATTTGCAAACGAAAAGATATTTTCAATGTTTGAGTGAAGTATCTTTCTATTTGAAATGTTGAGTTGTCCATCATTAAAATGCATTGGGGTAGTTTCTGACCTAAAGTTTTTACGCTACGTGTTTCTTTGTTTTAAATTTACATGAAATTTATCACAAACTTTCAAACGGTTTTGGTCCTTGATGATTTTGTTTCATTTGTAATCTGTGTAAATGCACTTGAAAGCCAAAGTCGAATAATGCAAAAATCCCAGACCAACAGTGCCAGCTACCATAGCAACCTCTTTATGAAATGTGGAAAAATCAGAAAAAATCGAGTATATACTTCAAATATGAGGGAGGAGAATGAAAGAGAGCAAAGATTGAAGAATGGAAGTGACTTAAATTTAATATTTAATCCACGCATACCCGTCATATTGATGGGCTTTTGCTCTAGTTATCATAATGAATTTACGCCAACTGTACTCATACACGTACTTGAACAGGTACAATAATATTAATTCACATTTGTATGTAGAATGTAATTCATAGAGAGTTTTTGCAAGAATAGCTACTTTACTATTTTTTCAATACAATATTTTAGATGTTAATATTACTAATACCATACAATTTGTAATTACATAAATTTTCTTAAGACGACATATGTATACACAGTAACATTTAACAGATGTAGAATACCTCTAAAGCACGACTGCGGAGCGATCATTCCTGTATATGTTTTAGAGAAAGGCTACCATATATGGAGAAAGGATGCAAATTTATGGGGACAATAACTTCCAACTTGAAGTAAAATCCAAATTAAGAATCGTGAAACATTTTTACTCGGAACATTCCACAAGGTAGGCTCAAGGGGAGGGTACCAAGACGATTAGCGGCTGTATTTAAAGTGCCACTAAGTTCCTTTCCGCTAGCCTTGATTAACCCTGCGGTACTCGCGTAACTTTCCAAACGCCAGTAGCTACTCGCGTGGGGTGCTCCCACAGATTTTTTGTTATAAGACAATTATCACTATTATTCAATTAATTATTTATTTTGTTCCATTTATAAGTGAATTTTGAGAAGTTCCACATGATTTTTCACTATTTATCTATTTCGAAAAGAAAAAGTATTAAGGTACATTTTCGTGAATTTTTTCGGATGTCAATCTGAGTCATTTGACAGTTTTTAGGAATATACTTATAATATCGTCGGTTCAATTAAAGAAATCAGAAATCCCACAATAGAACACAAACAATAATAGTACATGAGAGGAAAAACCGTTTTCCACATCATGACCATGAAAACTGTATTTTCTTTCTTTTTCAGTTTGAATATTCGTTTAATTCACTACAATTTTTATAATAGTTCTGTCATATATCAGTCGGAAACAGTCTAGAAAATCTCAAATTATATGAAATAATATAAGTTCTGTAGATAGTAACAATAATTTCATAATTAAATACGAACAACGTCCGCACAAAGAAAAAAGAGCTGATCTCCGTAAGGTAAAATGCAGCGCTCTCTCAGAAAAAACGTACAAACTCAAAGGAATACCTCAGAGAACTGAAATATTTTAGCAGAAATACATACATGTCATTCCAGCTACTGAAAGGTCTGGGTCATAAAAGGCCAAAAAAATGGAAGTCTGTCATAAAACCTATGCCTTGTGTGTCCACGGCACCCAACACGGGAACTGCAGGATTAACAGGGTTCTGGTAATCCTCAGCTGGATGCATCCTTGACCCTCTCTTTATGTAATGAGATACCCATGGAAGATTCCACCAATGAACCGACAGATATTATCACAAAGATGCATATATCCAAAAGGTTTAGGAGCATATCAGCATGTCTTCTCAAGAAAATCATTAACCTTGCTTTATTCGGTGTTGAAAAGTGACGATTCCAAAAAAGACTCATATTAAAGCAAAATGAAAAAACCTTCTTTCGCTCCCACTGTTTATGCGAACCGAAAAAATGGAAATAAATACATAACGGTTTCCGGTTTCCGTTCGGGTTCAGAAATATATTTTTTTTGGTTCGGGTTCGGCTTCACTCCAGCTAAAATAACGGTTTTTTCGGTTTAGGTTTTCGGTTCGGTTCGATTCACTGTCTCCGTCCTCCATCGTTCGTTCTGAGGCGTCAATGATGGTCTCGTGAGGGCGGGGGTTTCTTTTGAGCATCCAAAGGGGGGTTTGGCAGCCCATATCCCTTGTTTTGGAGGATCGGTTTCTTCGGCGGAACGCTTCTTACCCCGCGGATAGCCCATCTTGCGCTTTCTAATTGTTTGACTCGCTTCTCGCGTTCGCCCGGAAAGATCGGGGGCGTGTGCTCAGACCTTTCGGCGGCGGGAGCGGTCAGAGCGTCGGAAGCGGTCAGAGCGTCGGGGCTGAAACCCTGTAGACGTTTGTACCTCTTGGGCGTTGCAGCATCCATATTCAGCTTCCTCCTAGGCGGCGGAGGCACCGGGGCTACCTCGGTCGAGACGAGCGGTGGGAGCAGGTTTACTCCGAGGGCCGATGCTACGGCCAGTTCCCAGGGCGTAAGAAGAGGAGTACGGCATCCACCCGTGGCGGCGTAGACATACTATGAGAGCATCATTGCGACGCGAATTCCCGAAGATTATCAAGGATACAGTGCGGCGGTAGAGGAATGAAGGGGGCGCTGCTCGCAGTCTTCGGCGGATATAGGGTTGCGGCCGGCTCAGAGTTTGGTGGATTTCCAAACCTGATGTCTCCTTTCGAGTGTCAAGATTCAGACTCCGTTTATGCGCGCTCTAAGGCCGACACCCTATATCTCAGTATATCGGGCTTTTTGGTGCATGTCGCATTCCTCAAGGTTTCTATCTTGGAAACGTCTTCAGATTTACCCTTAATTTTACCTTAACAACTATTTACTGCTAGCCATACTCTAACATTCGTCACCAATATCTGGTTATCTTCTCTTCTGTAGATTACGACGTCAGACGAAAGATTTATTAGTCTGAAAAGATGTATGATGCGATGCGAGGGTCTCGGGTCAACGCTCTGTAACAATTTACCATTGTATTTTGTAGCGGAATGGTTATTGGACAATACTGATCCATAGCCTGTTAACTACATTATTGAAATTTCATTGAAAGTATTTATGCTTTTTTTTGGTTGCAAATATCGCCTAAATATTAAAATTATAACAGTACGGGTATCTAATAAAAGCAATTGTTCTAAAACCTAATTTGAAAAAAAAATTTTGACAGAAAATACTATTGTCGTGTAATTTTATCATACTGCCATCTCTTGGGAGTCAAATGAACTGTTATAATCTAAAATGCGGAACCGTCAGAGATAGTTTAAGTGTTCACCACCAGGTGGCACTAGAATTTTGACATTCATTTTTCCATTCTCCATATACGTAGTATAAGGGAATTATTGTATTCATGAAAAAAATCAACTTCGAGATTTCAAGGTATATACACGTTTTGAGGTCCCCTGAACACGTTTTGGCCATTTTCTCGATGTGTGTGTGTGATAGCTAATTGTGGGTGCTCTAACTCCAAAACTATTATACAAGTCAAAGTGAAATTTTATATTTAAATTTTTTATAAAAGTCACAAAAACTGATTAGATTTTGCTAAAAATTGGTCATTTGGAAGAGGGTGTTTACTCTTGTCACTTATCAGTTATTTTGAGATATTTGTTTTAATATTTGATAAATGTAAAAATGTATTAGAATAAACGTTGTAGGAAATTTAATTTTCTATAACCATTGTGTGAAACATTTTCCCATGTAATGCATTGTTTAAGAGATATCTTATATTTTTAGCTGACACCACCACGCCACCTACCGACGACTATTGTTAACAATTGACGCTTAAGTTACTTCTTAGTAAGGCTCCTTTTTCTTTTCTTAAATGTTGAGCTTTGTGGCTATAGTCAATATTAGAAGGCTATGGTTTAAGTTTATTTCTGTTCTTTGTAAAGTCTAAAATTTTCTCGCAGTTTCTTAAAATATTTATTATTACGTAACCTATTTGGAATTTTTAGAAATATTACAGATATGGAGAAAGTCATGTGGTGGCCATATCAGATTTTTTTAAATTATACCCATTCACATTCTTGATTTCCATTGCGTTACATTAATGTCATAAAAAACATAATAGTAAAAAAGTACGAATATCTAGTAGCAGCATTTATCGCAAAATATTATCTGGACAGAAAATTTTGATAGAATATATTTATGTCGTGGATCATTCTATTTCTGCCATCTCAGGACCGAACATGGAAATGGTATAAATGCGGAACCTTCGGAGATAGTTGATAAGTTCTGTAGAATTTTGGAATATATTTCTAAAAATAAACCCACCCATTGCATTAGTTTGTCATGCAGGGTGGAAGTAAGCATATATCTTATTGATGCTGCCAAGTAACGCTGCATTAAGTATCTAGTATAGAATTATTCTAATAGTAGTTTAATTTTTCGAGATGATAAGTAAATGTATTATAGTACTATAGTAAAAGTTAGTCACCATTACATGCAACAGAAGCTTTGCTTAACGTTTACGGCATGAAGTGTGGAAATATAAAACTATTTTTTAAAGAGAACTTTACTTATCTTTCTTATGGTGTTCACTGGCGTAGCGAACCAGCACAATGAATCGGGGTCCCCAGCCAAAGGGTAGAGGGGTTGCAAGAGGCTCTGATCACTACATATTAATATTTTGAGTTATTTCTTGGAAATACATTTTATATTTAGAGTAGGTTTTAATTATTTTTGTATTTACCTCTAAACTGAAAATTGTATAAATTTTTAAAGCAGTATCCTATCCTAAAAATGATTAGCCAACATGACTTTTATAGTCAATGCTCGATAGATAGTCATTAATTAGTGAAAGTAGTTACAGAGGACAAATTTCACTAATATGCATTTTTCTGCTATATTATATATATATTTCATTTAGCTTAATTAATTTTATTTATTTACCCATTTCATTTTGAATATATTTAATTTTCATATTATTATATAAAAAACTTTACTGAATTTTGCTGTCAACTTGAAATTTTCATGAAAATCACATTTAATACAATTATGTTGAATAATTAAGAAAATCTTTCATTGAAACATTGAAATTTCCTAAATAACATGTGCTGATAGAGGATTCCAAAAAGGAGCTTAGGACCACAAACATTTTCTATGCTTCTGTTCGTGTGAGATTTAGAGACTACAAATATTCTACAATCCAACGACGCTATTAAGACAATCTCTTTTATATTTAATTTAATGAACAAACCACAGATATTTTCAAACTTATTCAAAATTACCTCTAAAGAAAATTTCCCCAAAATATTCCCTTGAAAAATATTTTGAAAATGTTCCACATTTTTAATAAGATTGATATTTTTTAATTTATCTTTAAAATATTCTTGCTTAAATAAACTAATGCATGCATGCATGCATGCATAAATTTCTAAAACGTTTCGGAATTTTAAAAAGAAATAATTCCGACATTCTTACAGAAAATATTTTAGCTGAATTCCTTCAAATTAATAAAAATTTCTGTGGGAAAAATTTGAAACAGGAAGACGTTCTGCTATGACCGGGAATCAAACCCAGGTCTTCCACTTGCCGGGCGGATATTATACCACTGAACTATCGCGTTAAGAAACGGCATAAAATAAAATGATACGGTAGTTCAGTGGTAGAATATCCGCCCGGCAAGTGGAAGACCCGGGTCCCGGTCATAGCAGATTTTTTCCTGTTAAAAATTATTGCCAAAACTACAGATTATGCCAATATGCATAGGGGCTTTAGATCATATGATTCCATCAAAAAAAATTTTAGATAAATATTATATTTTGATTTTCCTCTCCTTACATAAAAAGAATTTCCATTTTTTTCTTTCAATAATTTTCTCGAGAAATCTTACACCTTAAGTGTTCTCTTTCTTCTCGTGAAGTAATCAAATTTTTGTTTAATATACAATAATGTTTTCGCTGAAATACTCCCTTGATAACTTATTATAACTTATCAAATTATAAAAACCTCGCCATTAAGCTTTTCATTTTGTAGTAGTTTCCACTTTCTACTTTATCAAATGCATGTGGCAGCTTCCGAGGTAAACTGATTCGCCCAATCCATTCATACTTTCAGTTGACCCCGTTTTCACTCGTTTGGTTTTCCCGCATTCATTTCCCTCAAAGCAAAATGCCTCGATGGATCTCTCCCCCTTGGTGGCTCAAATCACCAGACAAATATTACTCGCTAATAAGTTCTAATAACTTCATCGTGTTCTGTTGCTCTCAGTCGTACCACCCTGAGATTTGCGTGTCACTGGTCATTAATACGATTGGTTTAAACTTTCTCTCTCCCTATCTTCGAGCAATATTCTGTAATTGGAAAAAAGAGAGCGTTTCTATTGAGGATGGTGGTGGCCATGATTCCAATATTGCCATCGGGGTCGTTCCTTATATTTGAAAGGCGATATTTATTATGGAAAGAAATTCCTATAAAATGAAGTTCAGTGATAAAATCAGTAATTCTACATAAATGAAAAACCATAGTAATCCGAACCACCTCGAAGAGGACGAAATAACAGATATTGGTTAGCGATGATGCTCTCCTATGCAACGAAGGAACGAAGGATCGCGCGGTCATGAAAGCGAATGTTTACCGAAATGATTTTACTCAACCCAATTCCATTCTTCATGAATTGCATTGTAAACATTTCTAATAAGACGTTTTCCTTTCTTTTTTTACATGCCGACGAAGATATTTGTCGCATAACATAAGCCAGGAAAAAAAGAGAAAAATCGTGCTCTCCTTTGAAAAGATAAACAATTGCTACATTGCATTTCAAACACAAAGGAAAGGTACTTGCCGCATTAAAAAGCGATTTTATACGGAAAATCACCGTCATATCGCAGCAAAATTGAAAATTCCCTCGCAAAATTCAACGTTGATTATATATTTTTTAAAACAGAAAAAGCATAGCTAGGAAGAACGAAGCTTCTTCTTTCAAAAATATAAAGGTTATTTAGAGTTGAAGAAGTCTCTAGTTTCAAAAGATAAAATAACTTATGGCTGACGCAGGACGTAATAGTACGTCTGACGGCCGATTGGACAGTTTTTGCAGGACGTAATAGTACGTTTGACGGAGTTTACGGGTTAAGTATCACTAGCGGAGACTATACACATGGAGAGGCCCAGGAAACCAGACACAATACCAGATAGATTACATACTAATCAATGAAAGATTTAGAAATAGCTTTAAAAATGTGAAAACACTACCAGAGGCAGACATCGATTCCGACCACAACCTTTTGGTGGCAAATACACAATGTAGACTGAAGAGCGTTAAGAAAAACATAAGAGTTAACAAGAAATGGAATTTAAAGGAACTCTTTAAGAACAAGAATGCTATCATGACTGAGCTGGAGGAAAGGTTGGGTGAGAAAGCTGAAGAAAATACGAAAAATATAGATGAGGAGTGGAGATATTAAAGATGTAATGGAAAAGAAGATACGAAAGATAACGGGTGAAAGAAACAAAAAACCCTGGATCACAGCAGCCATGCTGCAAAAAATGGAAGAGCGGAGAAAGTAGACGAACATAAACATTGACGAAGGCCAAAGAAAGCACAAGTAGTTAAATAATGCTTTAAGAAGGGAAACAGACAAAGTCAGAGAACAGTGGATAAATGAGAAAGGCGAGGAAATTGTCGAGTGTGAAAGAATTTGTAGAACAGACCTAATGTATAGTAGAGCAAGGGAACTATTCAACAAAAGGCAAGAAAAATAGGGCGTAAAGGAATTATGAACAAAAGAGGGAAAATAGTCTCGGAGCCAGATAATATAAAGAATGTCTGGAAATAATACATTGAGGTGTTGTATGACAAAGAAGGAATGTCAAAAAATATTGAATTAAATGAGAAAGAGGATGTGGAAAAAGACCAGTTAGGAAAAAGTATTGTCGAGTCCGAAGTTAAAATAGCAATTGATGACATGAAAAGAAGGAAGGCTGTTTGGAGTGATGATATACCATGTTTTGGGGTCGAAAGCAGTTAAACAGCTCACAAAATTCTTTAACCAATTATATAATACTGGCATATGTCCTGAAGAATTTTTAGATGTTGTTATGGTACCATTGGAGAAAAAGAACAATGCAAAATGTTGTAAGGATTACAGAAATATTACTTTATTTTTTCATACAGATAACGTTCTAACCAGAATGATAACCAAAAGAATTTAAGGTAACATAGAAAACGAGCTGCAAGATAATCAGCTTCGTTTCAGAAGAGGAAGAGGGACTAGAGATGCTATAGGATGTATGAGGATGATGATAGATGGAGTGCTAGTAGACAATAAAGGTATGTATTTTTGTTTTGTAGATTGGGAGAAAACTTTTGTCTGAGTGAAACGGAATAAAATGTTGGGTATTTAAAATAAAATAGGAATAGATTGGAAAGATAAGAGACTGCTTAAAAACCTTTACTTTGATCAAAAGATTAGAGTCAGGGTTGAAGGAGAAGAAACAGAATGTACTTCAATTGGGAGGGGAGTGAGGCAGGGTTGTCTTATTTCACCAACGATATTTAATATTTATACAGAAACAATAACAGAAGAAGCGTTGATGGAAGAGAAGGGATTTAAGATAGGAGGTGAAAGTATTACCACCATTAAATACGCAGATGATCAGGGCTTAATAGCAGAAGGCGAGAAAGAGCTTCAAAGGATGACAGACAGACTAGTGGAGGTTGGCCAACAATATGGAATGAAGATCAATGCCAAAAAACGAAAGTCATGGTGGTTTTAATGGAACATAAAGAATTAAATATAATGGTAAATGCCCAAAAATTGAAACAAGTATGTAGTTTCAAATATCTTGACAGTATTTTAGCGCAGGATGGAAGTAGTACACAGGACATCAGAAGTAGGATTGCAATGGCAAAAAACAGAATTTAACGAGAGGAAGGAGCTTCTCACAAGCAAGAATATAAATTTAGAAACAAGGAAGTAATTAGCAAAATGCTACATATGGAGCATAGCTCTCTATGGTGTAGACACGTGGACGGTAAGGAGAAAGCAGGAAAAATATTTAGAAAGCTTTGAGATGTATATATGGAGGAGGATGATGAAAGTGAAATGGACAGAGAGGAAGAGAAACGAAGAAGTATTAGAAATGGTGGGAGAAGAAAGGATGCTAATAAAAACAATCAGGAAAAGAAAAGCAAATTGGATAGGGCACATATTGAGAAGACAATGTTTACAAAGGACGATCTTAGACGGAAAAATTAGCGGAAGAAGAGGAAGAAGGAGAAAAATAATAGGAGTATTAAAGAATATAAAGCAGGAATATAATACTTACAGAGGTACAAAAGAGGCTTCTAGGGAGAGAAAGAGAGGTGGAGGCAGCGATTCAGCTAAAACCTGTCTTCGGACAGCAGCATGATGATGATGTTAAATCTTATATATATTATCTTCATATAAATAAATAACCAAAATACTTTATTTAAACAGGGTTGATAAAACAGTGCTACTACAATATTAAGGTATTTTCTGTAACTGTGAATTTCGGAGGTATTTGCTGAACCGGTTTCAAAAAGAAATTTCAATTTTAGGGCGAATATAGAATGGTAACACGAAATGAGTATGTTTAGAATTGATCAAAAAGGAAGAGCTACCACAATATATGGAAAAAATAAATTGATGATTTCGAAGGAAATACATAAGTATGCGATTATACTACGGAGAATTTGACGAAAAGTAATTCTCTACCACTAGAAACCCGTGTACATCCCTACATGTGTTACTTTTATATTAATTTGTCTTAACTTAAGATTTTGTTATTTCCCATAACAACTATTGATATAAATATTTTAATTCAATAATGTTAACTGTATCATATAGCAAAGACTTTGGTGTATGAAGGGACTCCATAGTTTCCATTTCGTCAGGATAAGATCGTTCGTCTGTCTGTCCCTCTCTATTTATTTTAAATGACAACCATTCCATTTGCAAGAGATTTTTAGAGGGAAACATTTTCCAACTGTTCCAAAGTATTAATCTGCACAAAATCTGGTAAATCAGGCTTTAATATTACAGTTAATAAAGTTCATTCGCGACTAAATCACGCCTTTGCCATCAACATATCTATTTTCGACTCGCAATGAGTATTTTCTCGTATAACGCAGGCATTTGTTTGACCCGAAGCTTTTCGCCGGTCAGCTCAAGATGCGTGTCAGCAAACAGGATCCACGAATGGTATCTTTCGATGGAATTCCATCTCACGATCCCTTGTTTTTCTTTCCTCTTAATCCCTTCCTGCACTTCGAATTCCGCTCGTAACTACTCTCCTCCCACACCCGCGTCCCTCTCTCCCTCCCTCCCTCCATTGCTCCTTCCCCCATCCCTCTCTCTCTCGCCCCAACCCTCTCCCTCCCTCCTCATTCCTCTCCCTCCCTCACCATTCCTCTCCCTCACTCTCCACCTCCTTCCCTCTATCCCATCTCTCTCCCTCCTTCCCCACCTCTCTCTCTCCTCACAACCTTTTACTTTCTCACGTAAGGATATAGAGAGAGTGTGATAGTGGCATTTTTATACATTTGGACGTATTAAGTTCTCCTGAGTACGAAAAAGTTATATCTGTAATTTGTTTTTTTTCGCCTGATGTGCAAAAGTGTCTCTAAAGGCCCAATTATTTTAAATATCTGGAGTAATCGCATGTGTGCGCGCGCCCATACTCTTGGCATCACCAGAAATAGCAACTGTGATATAATGAACCATGTTGCGCAACAAGGAAGGGTGTTTTATTCTGATCCATTTGCTTAAAAATGGTTTAAAGCACACTAGTTGAAGATCTTCATCTCATGAGAAATATTCACGAACCATACATATCGTGGAAAACTTCTCTAACCTGCAGTGCAGTATTTTAATTAATACCCATCGACATGCACGTACCCCGAAATTTACTTCGGGGGGTTTGACGACGAAGACCAATTTTCAGCAATTGATCAAAAAAGGCCTATTTAATTAATATAAACTTTTATAACGTTTTTATTTCTCATCACTCAACGCACCAAGTGGCAGCGTAGCAAGAGGCAGCGTAACAAGTTCGTAGTGTGGTTAGCGCAGATTCTACAAATATCTATACAACTAGGAGGGGGGGTCCGGACTCCCCTGACCCCCCTCTCCAAGGTACGTCCTTGCCTATCGAATTCTACGTCCTGCAAGCGCCGCTCTCCCACAACTACTCTGATATCATTCAACGATCCTCGCGTTTAGAATCCGCGCACTTCCGCATTAATTTTCTCACATCGGCTCATTGAGTATCCTGCAAGGATCGACATATAAATGTTTTGAGTCAAACTGCGGGAAAATATTTCACGTGTTCAGTGATATTATCCATTGGACTTGAAGGATGTGGATACGAGAAAGTTTATGCCATATCTTTTGAAGCTATTTTTCCCATAAATGCGTTGAAATTTGACTCTTTACTCATAAAATCCTTAAAAGCAAAACACCATAAATTTTAACTGATATCGTGGGGACAGGATTGACCCCGGGCTTATTTAAATTAAAAAATATTCAAATGGCCCATTCTAGGCCTTCAAAGTATCATTGTAATCTTATATGCTAGCCTGAACTACGCCTTAGAGGACTTTGCAATATTTTTTCTTAATTCGTTTCTTTCCTCCCCCAGGGACCCTTTGGGGTCAAATTTGACCCCATCATACCATAAGTGTAACTTTTTTGTCATAACATTCCTCCACAAATAAATAATGTATATCGATGGAGGATAATAAACTTTTGCGTTAATAACATTTAGTAAAAATCACAAAAACGTTTCATGTAATAATAGAGTAGGCTGAAATACTTGCAGAATGCAACCACCGGTTACTAAGTTATTTGGAAACTAAAATTAATAGGCTATAATTAATTATTGCGTTACAAAATTAATTGACGATAACAATCACTGTAAGAGTTATAGTTGTAATAATTTTTGTAGTAGAGAGTTTTATGCAATGTTTGTGCCGGCACATCAGAGTTAGGTAAGTCAATTTCTGTTTTGTAAAATTCCTCCACAAACGCCCTTGTTGGTTTTTATGCAATCGATAATTGTTTATATTTTTTGTTTATGGAGAATAAAACAACGCCGGAGAATGCAAGATTGAAGACGATTTGATTCATCTTTTTATATAATGCAAATAATAACTTTTTAATTGAAATACATATCTTAGCAGAAGCCTTTCGTATTTTATTACCTAATTCAACTATAATTTCTTTTAAACAAGAGCAATGAGTTTTATCCGTTGCAAGAGAGTGTACATAACGCATTAGATAAAGCTATTGGTTAACAAAATGAAATTGTTACTTGTTACAGAATTTTTACTTTTGGGGTCAAATCAGACCCTTCCATACTAAATACGGTGCCTTTCTTCGGCATACCAGCTAAGTGTTAATTGTCAGAATCTCAAGTTTTGTTTGAAAGTATTTCCAAGTAACGATTTTCGCAATGTTGCGGAGAGTAATTTTTATTATAAATCCACGAATCACACAGCCACATTCTGTTGTTCGTAATCAAATTACATAGACACGAAATCGAATGATTTCGCGAACGCGACGACTAAACGACGACAGGTAATTCACAACGAACCACCAACTAATCGGCACATTATGGCTTGAATATACATATTATAAATTAAGATATTCTTTTATGTTCACGTGCGCGTGAGAGCATAATGGAAGAACGCGGAGTTTGAGAGCACCTTAGAAGGTGGAAGAACAAAAGTTAGGAGAGGCTCTCTAATGCCCACGGAGAGAGAGATTGATTGAATTGGTCTTTAATTGGGGCGTAATTGGACTAAGAAGTCCCATCATCCACCTAACCTCTCGTCATGAAACATAAATAATAATACATAAAACATTAGAAATGGAAATACAGGTAACAGTAAAAATAAAAGTATTTGGAAAAAAATAAGTGATTTTGTGGAAAAGGGAGAGAGGAGAGAGGGAAAGTGAGTGGAAGAGAGAGGGAGAGAGATGCAGAGAGAGGGAGAGAGAGGGATAGAGAGAGAGAGAGAAAGAGAGGGATAGAGAGAGAGAAAGAGAGGGATAGAGAGAGAGAAAGAGAGGGATAGAGAGAGAGAAAGAGAGGGATAGAGAACGGGAGGGGGAGCGAGAGATGAAAAGAGAGGGAGAGAGAAAGTGAAGGGATAGCAATTTAAAGGAGCAATTGAGGGAGAGAGGACGAAATAAAGAGCCCATTTGAAGGACGTCGATGTTTAACGCGTGACGCAGCAGTAGATTCGCACGAGTGTGTGGGGGAGAGCGAGACCATTTGGACTGGAAGTCTTCCGGGGTAAAACTTTTTAACCCCAGTGAAATATGTCAAATGGGAGTTAAGCACGGATGATGGAAACCCGTTCCAGATCGCACGCTTACCTCCACACACCACGTACTAGTCTCTCTTTCCCTCTGTCTGTCTTCTCTTTCTCCCACTCCATCTCCACCTCCTAGATTTCCTACTCAACTTCCCCCTCCTTCCCTCTCTCCGTCCACTCCTTTCCCGCTTTGTTTCCTGCTATTCCCATTCGTCTAGGATTTCCAAGCTTTTCAATATCCAAGTTATTTTAAAAATATTTATATAGCAGACCTATTGCAGAATTAGAAAAATCATAAATAAAGCAAACCATGTATAATCTTTTAAATTATAACATTGTAGGGCGGTGAAACTCCATCATAAGATAAAATATTCATATATATATATATATATATATACTTGTAGAAGGTGCTTGCATACAGCAAGCATTTCATCTCACCTTGAAAAAACATTAATTTTTCCGAGAGATATTTCATCATGGGAAATATTTCTCAAGTCAAAAGATTTCTCCTCGGCACCGATTTTCGTTTTTTCCTTATGGAAAAATTATGTCAAGTTGTAGCACATCTAGAAGTGAAATAATATTTATTTACTTGTTTAAATTTTAAAAGTTTAATACAGCCACAATAAACCATTGTTAGAGATTTTCAAGTGTATTTTAGTTTCAATGCACTAAGCTCTACGTAACTTCAAAATTTAAACTTCGTAGCTTGCCCCAAAGTACCAAAACCTTTATCTATTCGTTTACATTTTAAGAATTTTTACAAGCCAAACAAATTAAAATATCTAAATTTCTATAATCCTTATTTCGTTTTTTTACAAAGTCTAACAATAAAAGAAATTTCAGCTTCATAGCACATTCGAAAATACATAAGCCTTAAAAATATGTTAAATTGCGAACTTTTAGCGGTGGCATTTTTGAAATTTTTCAAAATTTCCTTTTTTCTATGTAAAATATGCTAGAAAATGTTTTCAAATACTCGAACCTACTATTTATAGTTTCCAAGATAAAAATTATTAAAATTAATTTTCAACAGGGGTTATAAAAACACCTAAAATTAACAATTTTGAAAATTTCGATTTTTATAGATGTTTTGAAAAAATTCTATAATCCTGCAATGTTTCAGCTTCCTAAACTTATTAGAGTGGTCTAGATACTGGAAGAACGTTTTCCCATTCTGATATATGGGAGATATTCCGGGGCATCTGGAGTCGAACCCAGACGATTGTAAGCAAAAGTATTAACAATTCCTAATAGATATTGCGGACATTTAGCAACGCTGTTAAATAGAATTAACTCCTTGAACGCAAAATTCAAAATTAGAGACACACGATGAAAAAGTGGGGGGGGAGCATGGCTTTCCGGCCGAAGGAGTTGAACAGATTCCACAAACTCTCAACACAAATTCTCACTATTGCCTTCGATATTAAATTCCTCAAAGACTGTCAATTTCATAAAGTGTTCCCAAATTTCACTAACATTTTTCCAAACACCACAAAGCCCACGGCATGTAAAGCTATACTTTCAGCTAAACAAAAATGGATAGATCTGGAAATCAAAAAATTATACGGAAAACGGGCAATTCTAGAATTATAAGTATATAATCTGCATCTCAAAATTACCAAACAACTATCAGGCTTCGACCTGTCTATTTGGGACCTCTACATGAACAAAATACATACAGTCATACAACAAAAAGTCCACAATAAAACGGTAAAACTTCGTAGAAAACTTTACGCCCTAATCAACTCAAAAACACGAAACGGAAAAAAGAACACCAAACCACTCAACAGTAATATAATCAACCTTTTGGAAAAAAATTTCACAAAAGAGGAACTCACAATTTTGGAAAAAGTTCTCAAGTACACCCTCCCTTAAAAAAAACCTCCACCTGAAGACCTCATTGCAGACATTGAATCCACAGTTAAATCATTACCCGAAAACACATAGAATATCATTAGAAACTCATCCTTACTACAAATCAAACAGAATCCCCCCAAAACCCGAAATACAAAACACGTTTGCCACCATGAATACAATACCATTATACAAATAAATAACAAGGACTGCTTTTATTTGAAGGCAGACAAAGGAAACTCGGTGGTCATAACTGAAAAACATAAATACTATGAAAAGGTCAATACTATGTCAAAAGAAGGACCCTACACAAAACTTCCCAAGAACCCCCTAAACAAGATGATCACAGACACAACAATAATCACGAAAAACATCCAAACCCAACTCCAACCCAACAATAACATATATCAGCAAAACCAGGGCAAAACAATGGGAAATTCTCTGTCACCATTCCTTTCAAATTTGTTCATGATTAATTTCGAAAAACACTGCAAAACCACATTCACATACTTCCCCAAAACTTGGTTTAGATACGTTGACGACATATTCGCGGTTTTTGTCACATCAAAATGCAACATCACTAACTTTCTTCAAGAACTAAACGATCAATATGACTCCATTAAATTCACACTCGAAAATGAAAAGAAAACAAACTACCCTTCTTAGACTTATTACTAACAAGACACAACAACAAGTTAAAATTCAATATTTACCGAAAACCAACACACACTGATAGATATATCCCATCTAATTCCAATCATCACATCTCACATAAATTAGCCCCTTTTCCTTCCATGATCAACAGACATCTTCGCGTGCCTCTCTCCCCATCTGATTACCGTAATGAACTCACACATATTAAGAACTGTGCAAAAACCATCGGTTACGACTCTGAAATGATCAAAAACATCCTGCGTAAACATAAACATAGGCTCCATGTAAACACGCACACAACACTAACTGACACTTCCCCCACAGACACAAAATACATTAAAATCCCCTTCGCTCCAAGGCTCACCAACAAACTACAAAATATCTTCTCAAAATTCAACTATAAGACAGTATTTGTTAACGACAATAAACTCTCCAACTTCTTACACAACCCAAAAGACACAATTCCTTCTTTACACAAATCCGGCATATACAAAATATCATGTGGAGGATGCGACAAAATATATATTGGACAAACAAAACGTAAGATAGAAACACGCTTCAAAGAACACATAGCTCATTTTAAAACACAACGGACTAAACAACTCGAGTGTAGCAACACATATCCAAGAACACCACCATCCAATCAGGATCGAAAACCTAACTCTTGTAAAATCCGTAACCAACCAAAACAAACTAGACGCATACGAAAGCATACAAATAAACAAAAACAAAAATTCCGTTATGAATAACGACCGCGGCCCGATCCCCCTTTCACCTCTGTACCTTGTAACGGCTGAACCTCTTTCACTTCAGCACATAAACATATAAATACTGCCTACAACACTCCCACCCCTCATTATACATCAGCTACTGATGATGAAAGCATTGCTCTCGAAATACGTATTTAGTACGTTAACTCATTTTTAGAGATCTTGTGTACCTGTATTCGAGTGCTTGCGTGCGTAACTCTTTTGTCTGTTAGGTCCCTGTCGTTGCCGGAAGGCACATAAACCTACAGACCACTGTGTGCGATACTAGGTCCCTGGCGTGGTTTAATCTCCCATAAACCTAGTATTATTTCACCGTTCCTTCCCCCTTTTTTTCCTTTACCTCTTGGCGTGTACGTGTGCGTGTGTTTGTGGTTGCATAGTAGGTCCCTGTCGCGGTCGTACTGACTCACAAACCTTCTAGCAACGGTGTGATTTTTTGGGTCCCTGACGCAGAGTAATTTCTCGCAAACCCGGTCCCGGTTCCTTTTCCACCTTTAGGATTAGTGCTTGCGCGTTTGAGTGAGTGAATGTGCGAGTGACATCAGGTCCCTGGCGTGGAGTAACAACCCCTAGTTTATAGTCTTTATTGTCTTTTGGATTTTCCTGCCTTTCCTCCTCCCCCCCACTTTTTCATCGTGTGTCTCTAATTTTGAATTTTGCGGTCAAGGGGTTAATTCTATTTAACATCAACTTCGCCATAGTCTCCATCTTTACTTATTTATTTAGCAACGCTGAAAATGTATTTTTTTTAGCTTATGTGCAAGTTCCTGAAATTAGTTTACAAAAATGGCACAAGGTTTCGAATGGGAAAAAACGCAATTTTCGGAAATTCTGGTGTCGAAACCATGCCACTTACTTGAGAAGTCTCATTTTATCCTAAGGTTTCTCCATCAGATAAAAAAACTAAAACTTTCAGCACTCTAGCTCTTGTAATTTGGACTGGACATTAGTATTCGCCTACATGTTATCATTATTAGTAGAAGGTGCTTGCATACTGCAAGAATTTAATCTCAACTTGAAAAAACATTAATTTTTCAGAGAGTTATTTCATCATTGGAAATATTTCTTTAATTGAAAAGATTTCTCCTCGGGACCGATTTTACTTTTTTCCATATGGAACAATATTGGAGTTAAACATTCGCTAATTTTTGGAATTTTAGGTATATTATACTTTTTCCGCATTAAGTTAATAATGCCACACATTTCTGCCAGTTTTTTAATTTGTAACACATTAAGAAGTGAAATAACATTTATCTACATTTTTATATTAAAATAATTTTACACGGCCGCAATAGGAATTTCATGGATGCATTGAAATATGTATTCGTTTATATAGACTAAAGTCCAAATAACTTATAAATTTCAGCTCTCTAACTCGCCGAGTAGTATCTAAATATTTTCCTATTTCTTAAAATTTTAAGAATTTTTAACTGCCAAACAAATTTTAATATCACAATTTCTATAATCCATATTTCGTATTTTTACATATCCTACCTCTAAAAAAAATTTCAGCTCCGCAGCACATTCAAAAATACATAAACCATGAAAATTTGTTTAAACAATTGCGAATTTTTAGCGGCCGTATTATTGCACTATTTTATCTATTCGGTTTTGTTCAAAGTCCTAAGAAAAAAATTTCGAATCTTGAAAACTATATGCTGTAGGTTCGAGTTTTTAAAATCATTTTGTAGAAAATTATACAGAGAAAAAAAGGAAATTTTGAAAAAGTTAAAAAATTCGGCCGCTAAAAGTTCACAATTGTTTAAACATATTTTTGAGGTTTGTGTACGAAGCTAGAAAGTATTTGTAAAAAAACGAAATAGGGATCATACAAATTTTGATATTTTGATTTGTTTTGATCTTAAAAATTCTTAAAATTTAAACAATTAGATTAGCTTTTAGGCACTACGGGATGAGCTAGGAAGCTGCAATTTTCAAAGTATTTACAAATTACTGCATTTGCACAAATAAACATTTGAATCTCTCCATAAATATATTGCGGCGGCCGGTAAAATTTTTAAAATTAAAACAATTGAAAAAATATTATTTTACTTTTAGAAGTTTAAAATTTGTCATAAATTTGTAGAATTAGTACCCCATTATGGAGATAATATAAAATTCTTAAAATTGCAATGTTTGGGTATTGTTTTAACCTAATATTTTTACATAAGGGAAAAATGAAAATCGCTGCGAAGGTGAAATCCTTGAAATTAAAAAATATTTGTAGTGATGAATTAACTGTCTGAGATTTCAATGCATTTCCAAGGTGAGATGATATGCTTGCAGAATGCAAGCAACAACTACTAGTATGTTATACTAGTAGAAGGTGCTTCTGCAAGCATATCATCTCATCAACAAGAAACATTCATTTTTCTGACAGATGTTTCATAATTAGAAATATTATTATAATTCTTAATATTTCACCTCTGACGCGATTTTTGTTTTTCCCTTATGTAAAAATAATAGATTAAAACAATCCCAAACTTTTAGAATTTATACTGTCTCCATTATGGTGTACTAATGTTACACATTTCTGCAAAATTTTGAAGTTGTAGAACTTCTAGAAGTGAAATAATATTTTCCTAATTGTTTAAATTTTAAATTTTTTTAGATATATATAAATATATATATGGTGAGATTAAAATTTTGATTTGTGCAAGTGCACTACTCTGTAAATAACTTGAAAATTTCAGCTTCCTATCTCATCCCGTAGTACCTAAACAGTTATCTATTTGTTTATAATTTAAGAATATTTAACAATACAATCTAAAATATAAAAATTTCTATATTTCCTACTTTGTTTTTACAAATCCTACCTCTAAAAATAATTTCAGCTCCGTAGCACATTCGGAAATACATCAACCTTGAAAATTTGTTTAAACAATTGCGAATTTCTTCTGTTGCATTGTGGTACATTTCATGATTTTCGTTACATCCTCCTCCTCTGTAAGGAACGTCTATATATAATGATAACATATCGGAGGATACTAATGTTTAGGCACTTCCAGATGGGTTGTATGTTCGAAATTTTTTTCTTAGGTATGATTTTGTGCAAAACCGACTAGAAAAAACGAAAGTTCAGAAAAAGTTCAACAATACGGCCGCTAAAAATTTGCAATTTTTTAAACATATTATCAAACTTTATGTATATCAGAATGTGCGACGGAGCTGAAATTTTTCTATAGGTAGGATTTGTGAAAAACGAAATAGGAATTATAGAAATTTTGATATTTTAATTTCCTATGCAGTTCAAAATTCATAAAATTTAAATAATTGGTAAATGTTTAGAAACTACGCGGTGAATTAGGGAGCTGAAACTTATAAGTTTATTAGTGTTTAGTCTATATAAACGAATAAAAATTTCAATGTATCCACGAAATTGTTATTGCGGCCGTTAAATATTATTTAAATTTGAATAATTTGATAAATGTTATTTCACTTCCTATTGTGCTATTAATTTAAAATTTGGCGGAAATGTGTGGCAATGTTAACCCAATGTGGGAAAAGTATAATATTCATAAAATTGCAAAAATTAGGGATTATTTTACTACATTATTTTTCCATAGTGGACAAACGAAACCCGCCCAGAGGAAAAATATTTAGAATTAAAGAAATATTTCTCATGATGAAATATCTATCTGAAAAATTAAGATTTTTTCAAGGTGAGATGAAATGCTTGCAGTATGCAAGCACCTTCTACTAGGATGTTATATCCTCCTCTGTAAGGAACGTCTATATATAATGATGTTATATCCTCCTCTGCAAGGAATATCTATATATAATGATATATCTGCTGAAATCTTTTCCCACCTTTTTCCCTTTTTCCATCTAGTTTTTCTTCTAAAACGTCGTTTATCATTCTCTCTCCCTCCTCAGATAATATCCAACCCAGTTTATCTTCCTCTTTCTAATAATCTGTATAATAATTCGCTTCTATTCTGCTCTTCGTAGCACTTCATCGTTTTTTATCGTGTGCATTTTATCTTCTGCATTCTCCTCCAAGTCCACATTTCAAAGCTTTCCAAGAATTTTGTCATTTTTCGTTAGCGTGCATGTTTCAATCCCCTAGAAAATTTTACTTTATAAATAGTATTTTATGAACTTCTTGCGGATATGTTTCCTCATATTCCTCTTGAGTAGGTGTTTATTTCTTCTGAAAGCCGCTTTTGGTTTTCCTATTCTAGTCCTGATCTCATCCGTGCATTTTGCTTCTCTTGTTATGATGCTTCCAAGGTTGTCATATTCATAACCTCGTTCTAAAATCTTTCCTCCAATACTTGTGTTCAGTTTCTCTTCTTTACCCGATATTCGAATGGCCTTGGCTTTATTTCCATACGGTATTTTCTACCTGTTATTACTAGTCTATTTATAATTTTCTGGAATTCCTCTTCCTGTCTTGCTAGAAGTACTTGGCCATCCGCGTATTTTACTTTTATTGTACTTCTTCCTCCAATTTTGAAATGTCCTGTGCCTTTTAACGCTTCTTGCATTACACTTGCGCCATATACGATGTTTTGAATAGAGTCGGCGATAGACAACAGCCTTGTCTTACACCTCTACTGATATTTACGCCGCTGGTGTCCGCATTCTTCAAACTTACTTTTACAACTTGATTCACATATAGATTCTTTATCAGTCTCCTGTCTTTCCAGTCTACACTTATATACTTTAATATCTACATCAACATTATCAAATTTCATTAGTTGATAGCTCGAACACTTTTGGCTCCAATTAATCACTGGTAAGAAACTCCTTCAGCCACAGTTATAGGATTATTCCCAATGCATTTCACCCACTAAGTGGGCATCTTCAGGGGCGAACCTGACCTGGCAGTGAACAGGGGTCTACTGCAAAGAAGTTAGGGGGAGAGGTTATAAAGAACACCGAAAGACATTTGAAGAACGAAAAGAATTTTCGGCGTCAGTGTTGTTAGGTTCCGTCAATTTGTATAAAGTTTTGTAAAAATCCGTGTATGTATTCATAAGTGTGTTTCTGATTTTATAAATATGAAGATTTTCTAGAGAGTTGAGTGAATTATTGGCTGAAGTTAGTAGTGTTAAATCCTTCAGGTGTATACTATGTCCAGTTTCAAAAATATGACTGGCAACGCTTGATTTTTCAAAACGATTGTGTTTAAAATGAGCCAAGTGTTCCTTGAATCGTGTTATTAACCTACGTCTTGTTTGTCCTTTATACATTAAATTACAGTGTGAACATTGTATTTTGTATATTCCGGATTTATTCAGAGTTTTGGTTTTGTCTTTGGTGCTGCCCAGTTGGTTTTTCAAACTATGTGTATTCGTGTATGTTATTGTGTAATTCTTGTAGGAGAATTTTGTTCAAGCCCCTGTTTAATAGTGGAAAATAAGGTAATTTCCTATATTTGTTGATCTTTTAGTTGTCAAGTTTGAGAGTGGTAGAGTTGGATAGCGTTTTTTATGATGGTGTTTTCTTACTAATTTATCAATTAAATTGTGATCTAATCCGAGTTTCATTGCAATTTGTTTTATGTGTTTAAGTTCATTTGCATATCTATATTTATTGAGGGGGATGTTGCACAATCTATGTGTTAGGAATTGGAAAACAGCTGTTTTGTGATTCATTGGGTGGAAGGAGTTATTAGGAATGAAATTGTCAGTGTGTGTTGATTTTCTAAAAATATCACTCTATTTGTATTTATTATTAATGATTAATAGGTCCAGAAATGGTAATGTGTTATTCTCTTGGAGTTCATAAGTAAATTTTATGCATGGGTATATATTGTTTAATTGATCCACGAAGTCTTCTACTTTTTGTTTTTCTAAATCACAAATTGTGAAAATATCATCGACATATCTATACCAAATTTCTGGAAAACAGTGAAATTTTTCTTTAGAATTATTTTCAAAATGTGACATGAATATGTTGGCTTAAAAGGAAGATAAGGGATTTCCCATTGAAGTACCTTGAGTTTGTTGGTAAATTTCATTTTTAAATTGAAACATGTTCTGAGACATGCATAAATTAGTGAGTTGTAAATATTCGTTGACCATTTCGTCAGTAAAATTTTGTTTTTGTAAAAGTGATTTTAAAGTTTTGGATGTTTCTTCTAAGGGTACACTAGGGAAGAGACTTTTGACGTCGAAGGAGACCAAAATCTCTGATTCATTTGGAGTTAGTTATATTTTTCAATTTGCTAATCAAATCATAAGAGTTTTTAACTGAATGTTTGTCAGGAATCGGCATCTGTTTGAATTCACTGTTGAGCCATTTGGGTAAATTATAAGTTGGACTATTGATTCCTGATGCAATCGGTCTCATAGAGTTATCATTCTTGTGAATTTTGGAAAGACAGTATAGTTTGGATATGCTTGGTTTGGAAATGTTTAACTTCAAAATTAATTTTTTATCAATGATAGTATTGCATCCTTTGATGATTGCTTTAGTTTTTTGAGTCATGGAATTTAACGGGTTTTTATTTAGTTTGGTGTATGGTCCATTATTTAACATTATTTGGACGTTGTCAAAATATTGTGTTTTATCCATGATTACAATTTTATTGCCTTTATCAGCTTTAATATAAAAGCTATCTTTTCCTTTAAGTTTTTTGATGGTATTGAGGAACTTATTGTTTATAGGATGAGTCTTTGTTTGTTTGTTCAAGTTATCTTGTAATTGTAATAAACAACCCTGTCTAATGTAATTTTTTGAGTTTTCATTGAAAAATTCGATGGATTTTTCAATGTTAGTGATTATTTCATCTATCGGTGGTTTCCTCGGTGATACAGCAAACTTCAAACCCATATTTAACAGAGACAATTCTTCCTGAGAGAAGGATGTTTTAGATAAATTTTCGATGAAGTCAAATTTATGTGAGATATTATTGGATTGATTAGCTGTGTTTTGTATGTTGTCAATCTGTTTTTTCTTAAGTCTTTAATTTTTTATCTAAAGTTAGTGATTTGATCTGAAACTTATGAGTATTGGTCTCATGCATTATATGTTTAAAGTTGTTCCATATTTCAAAGCCAACATTATTTAAATTTTTTGTTATTTTTAGATGTAATTCATAGTCCGATATTTATAGATAGCTTCTTTTAGCGTATAGGTTCTTAATTTCGAGTTGGAACCATTTATTAATAGCTAATTGTTTTACTGTGGAGGTTATGTGGTCCTTTCTTGTTTTAGAGAAAACATTCGTGAAATTAGGTGTTACTTTGTTTTCTCTGCATGATTTAAAAAATTTTATGTCAGTTGCTATATTGTTAATTCTAGTGTGCAAAGTGTGAAAGTGGTTTAGATCCTTAGTCGATATTATAAAAACTGAAGTATCATTATATAATGACATGTCTGTTGTATAAAAGCAAGAACAGTAAAACACAAACAAGTTGTATAAATCAGGAAAATAAAACGATGAAAAAAGACAAAAAGGTCTGAACAACTCCAGAAGGTATTAAATGGTTTTGGAATTCGACGATCTAACAATTATGATCGTTGTGGTTAAGTTCATTAAAATATCTCGAGTGGAGATGTGTAATGTGCAGCCGTTTGGGATTGAAGCCAAATTAAGAGAGTATTGGCAATTTATCCTAATATGTAAAATACATAAAATAAGAATAAGAGGTCATGCTGGTAATAAAATTATTGGAGTGACCAACAATAAAAGACTTAAGTGTTGGTGACATTGTAGAGATGACGATCGCGGGGCGCGATCACATAAGGTAGGCTGGTAAAAGCTAACCAACCGGTGGATGGTATATACGATCTGACGAAGTGGGCATTAGAATGTGGATTAGTGAATTCCCACCTTTACCAAATTCCAATCAGAAATTAAAACAGTGGTCAATCCATGTCAAAGCGATAAGAACAAACGAACCGAACAAATGGGCAGAACCATTCTGACGGAAAATCAAAGTGAGAGATTGAAAAACCCCCAGGTTTGCCAAATTCCCGTGGAGAGCTAAAAAAGCCGGAATTGCTTACAGTTCATTAGTTGATAGCTCGAACACTATTGGCTCCAATTAATCACTGGTAAGAAACTCCTTCAGCCACAATTATAGGATTATTCCCAATGCATTTCACCCACTAAGTGGGCATCTTCAGGGGCGAACCTGACCTGGCAGTGAACAGGGGTCTACTGCAAAGAAGTTAGGGGGAGAGGTTATAAAGAAGACCGAAAGACATTTGAAGAACGAAAAGAATTTTCGGCGTCAGTGTTGTTAGGTTCGGTCAATTTACCAAATTTATTCTATCTAAGGCCTTCTGCCAATCTACGGAACATAGGCCGATATCTTGACTGTATTCTATTGCCCTTTTTGATATGATTCTAACTACCCCTATGGCATCTCTAGTTCCTCGTCCTTTTCTGAAACCGAATTGATCCCCCCTTAGCATTTCTTTTGCCTCTTCCTCCAGCATTTTATTATGAATCGTCGTGATGATCTTCGAAGTGTGTGACAGAAATCTTATCGTTCTGTAGTCTTTATTCTGCATTGCCATTGGCTTCTTTTTTATAGGGATCATTGTTACGTCTAGGAAATCCCGAGGCCACTCTCCCGTGTCGTAAATCTTATTAATTAATTTCGTGATCGCTTTTAGTCCTTCTGATCCCACGACATTAAGTACCTCAGCCAATATTCCATCGCTGCTTGTGGCTTTCCCTTTCCTTATTCCTCTATCGCTTTTTCTACTTCTCTTTCCATAATACTTTGTCGTAAGTTGTCTTCTTCAATGTTTTCCTCATCTTCCAGGCCTACGTTTGCTGATCCTGCCTGCTTGCTTTATAGTTCCAGAATGTATTCTTCACGAACCACTGCTACATTCCTTGATCCTGAGACTAACTTCCCATCTATATTCATAATTCCTTTATATTTATATCACGGTAAATGTGCGTAGTCTGGTAAATGTGTACATTACCCGGTTAATCTGTACATTTCCCGGTTAATGTGCACATTTACCACCAATTTCGGTAAAAGTATATGTATAACACTTTTACCGATTGGAATGGGGAAATGTTCGCATTTACTTAGAGACAGTAGTAATTTGGATATACGTAGCATCACTGGCCACAACCTGGCGGCATCACGAACATATATTGCATTTTATAAGTACGGTAAATTTGGGTTGGCCTGTAAATGTGTGTTGCCCGGTAAATGTGTAAATTTCTTGTAAATGTGCAAAACCAACTAAATTACCTAAACTAAATTTGAGCATGAAGGAAAATTTTACTCGTCCCCACCGGTTTGGGTAAGTTAGCCGAAGAGTTTTTAGTTCCTCCTCACGTTCACTGTGTTCCTCCCTCTGGTTGGGAAGAGTTCATCTTAATATACACCTGTGGAGCCGAACCCTCGATGAATTTTTATATAAATCAACTTAGATATTAATGTTTAGCATTTCTCATTCTTAATTATATCCACATTTACCAAGGCACATCGGTAAAGGTGCATATTTACCTGGAAACGTACGAATATAACGTATTTCTGGAAACTTAAACTTATATTTACCGAGCTTGGTGGTATATGTGCAAATATACCCTAAATGCACACACTTTCCGATTACATACCTTTACCGTAAATTAATCAAATGCAAGACATTGGCGTTCTTTACGTTTCATGCTTTATATAATTTAAAAAATCTGATGTGGCCACCACATAATTTTCTCCATATCTGTAATATATCTAAACGTTCCAAATAGGTTAGATAATCATTATATATCAACATTTTTTACAGAGGAGGATATCATAATATATAGACGTTTCTTACAGAGGAGGATATCACATTTAACATACATATAACAGGAGGATACTAATGTCCAGCCCAAACTACAAAAGCTAGTGAGCTGAAAGTTTCAGCTTTTGTAGATGTGATAATATACCTTACAGACAAAATGAGAAAACTTACCTAAGTAACATGAGTTAGACTCCAGAAATTCCGAAATTTGCGTTTTTTCCCATAAGAAAAGCATTGCGCCATTTTTGTAAATTAATTTTGGGCACTTGCCTGTAAGCTGGAAAAATGAAGTTTTTAGGGTTGCTATATGGCCGCAATATCTATTAGGAATTATTGTTACTTTTTCATACAGTGTCCTGGGTTTGACTCCAGATACCCCGGAATATCTCCCATAAGTTAGCATGGGAAAAAGTTATCCCAGTGTGTAGACCAATATATAAAGCTTAGGAAGCTGAAATTTTTCAGAATTATTGAGTTTTTCTCATAATTAAATAGAAAATTTCAAAATTGTTAATTTTTAAGGGTTGTTTTAACCCGAGTTGTACATTAAAGTTTAATAATTTTTATCTTGAGAATTATATGCTATAGGCTCGTGTTTTTGAAATTATGTTGTAGAAAAATATACATAAAAAGGAAGATAATTTTGAAAAAGTTAAAAAATTGATCACTAATAATTCGCAAATTTTTAAACATATTTTTGAGGTTTATGTATTACCGAATGTGCTACGGAACTAAAAAATTTTGATATGAAGAATTTGTAAAAAAAAACGAAATAGGGAATATACAAATTTTGATATTGATTGATATTGATGCTTACAGAATGCAAGGACAAACTACTAGTCATTATATATAGATGTTCCTTACAGAGGAGGAGGATATATATATATAACATATAGGAGGATACTAATGTCCAGCCCAAACTACACGAGCTAGAGAGGTGAAAGCTTTAGTTTTTGTAGATATGATGGAGAAACCTTCAGATAATTACATAAGTGACATGTGTTCGACTCCAGAAATTCCGAAATTTGCGTTTTTTCCCATAAGAAAAGCATTGCGCCATTTTTGTAAATTAATTATGGGGACTGGCCGGTAAACTAGAAAGATGACATTTTCGGTGTTATTATATCTATTAGGAATTATTGTCACTTTTGCTTACAGTGTCTTGGGTTCGACTCCAGAGACCCCGTAATATCTCCCATAAGTTAGCATGGGAAAACGCAATCCAGTGTGTAGACCAATCTAAAAAGTTTAGGAAGCTGAAATTTTCCAAGATAATAGAACTTATCTCATAACCAACTATAAAAATCGAAAATTTTAAAATTGTAAATTTTAGGGGTTGTTTTAACCCCATTTGAACATTAAAGTTTAACAATTTTTTAGGTACTACGGGATGAGCAAGGAAGCTGCAATTTTCAAATTATTTACAGAACAGTGCATTAGCACAAATAAACATTTCAATCTCTCCATATATATTGCGGCAACCGTTATATGTTTAAATTTTAAACAATTAGAAAAATATTATTTTACTTCTAGAAGTGCTACAACTTTAAAATTTGACTGAAATGTGTAGCATTAGTACCCTGTAATGGAGAAAGTGTAAAATGTATAAAATTGCAACATTTGGGGATTGTTTTAAACAATTATTTTTACATGTGGGAAAAACGAAAATCGCTGCGGAGGTGAAATTTTAGAATTAATAGAATATTTGTAATAATGAAATATCTGTCTGAAAAATTAATGTATTTTCAAGGTGAGATGAAATGCTTGCAGTATGCAAGCACTTTCTACTAGTATGTTATATCCTCCTCCTCCTCTGTAAGGAACGTCTATATTGAATGATATATAGGAGGATACTAATGTATAGGCACTTCCAGATTAGCTGGAGATTCTAAATTTTTTTCATAGGTATGATTTTGTGCAAAACCGGCTAGAAAAAAACGAAAATCTTGAAAAAGTGCAACAATGCGGCCGCTAAAAATTCGCAATTGTTTAAACAAATTTTCAAGGTTTATGTATTTCCGCAGGTGCTACGTAGTTGATTTTTTTATAAGTAGACTTCGTAAAAATAAGAAAATAGGGATTATACAAATTTTGATATTTTTATTTTTCTTAAAGTTTAAACAAATTGATAACTGTTTAGACATTACGAGATGAGCTTGGAAGCTCAAATTTTCAAGTTATGTTCAGAGTAATGCATTAGCACAAATAAACGTTTGATTCCCTCCATAAACATATTGCGGCGGCCCTTAAAAATGTTTAAATTTAAACAATTGAAGAAAATTTTATTTCACTTCTAGAAGTACTACGACTTTAAAATTTAGCTGAAATGTGTAGCATTGGTACCCAATAATGCAGAAAGTATAAAATTCTTAAAATTGCAAAGTTTTGGGATTGTTTTAATATATTATTTTTACATAATGGAAAAACGGAAATCGCTCCGTAGGTGAAATATTTAGAATTTAAAAAAATTTGAATGATGAAATAGGAAAAATGAATGTTATTTATGTTGAGATGATATGCTTGCGCAATGCAAGCACCAACTACTAGTATGATATATCCTCCTCTGTAAGAAACGTCGATATATTTTGATAATAGGAGGATACTAATGTTTAGGCACTTCCAGATTAGTTGGAGATTCGAAATTATTTTCTATGGTTGGATTTTGTGCAAAACCGACTACAAAAAAAATTTCAAGGTTTATGTATTTCCGCATGTGTTACGGAGCTGAAATGTTTTTTTAGGTATGATATGTAAAAAAAACGAAATAAGGATTATTCAAATTTTGATATTTTTATTTGTTTGGCAGTTAAAAATTCTAAAAATTTAAACAAATTGGTCAATGTTTAGATACTACGGTGCAAGTTAGAGAGCTAAAATTTTCAAGTTATTTAGAGTTTAGTCTATTTAAACGAATAACTTTTTCAAAGTATCTATGAAAATTATATTGTGGCCGTTAAAAATTATTTAAATTTTAACTATTAAATAAATGTTATTTCAATTATAAATGTGCTACAAATTTTAAATTTGGCATAATTATGTGGCATTATTAATCCAATGTGGAAACGTAATATTTATAAAATTGCTAAAATTAGCATTTGTTTTACTCCATTATTCTTTCATAAGGAAAAAAAGGAATTAGGTCCCTATGAGAAATCGTTAGAATTAAAAAAATATATCCCATGATGAAATATCTCTCTAAAAAATTAATGTTTTTTAATGGTGAGATGAAATGCTTGCAGTATGCAAGCACCTTCTACTAGTATGTTATATCCTCCTCCTCCTCTGTAAGGAACGTCTATATTGAATGATATATAGGAGGATACTAATGTTTAGGCACTTCCATATGAGCTGGAGATTCGATATTTTTTTCATAGGTAGGATTTTGTGCAATACCGACTAAAAAAAAACAAAAATATTGAAAAAGTGCAACAGTACGGCCGCTAAAAATTCGCAATTGTTTAAACAAATTTTCAATGTTTATGTATTTCCGAATGTGCTACGGAGCTGAAATTTTTTTAGAGGTAGTATTTGTAAAATAACAAAATAGGGATTATACAAATTTTGATATTATGATTTGTTTTTGTCTTAAAAATTCTTAAACTATAATCTAATAATTAACGGTTTTGGTACTATCGGATGTGTTAGAAAGCTGAAATTTTCAAGTTATTTACAGAGTAGTACATGTGCAAAAATAAACTTTTTAATCTCTCCATAAATGTATTGCGGCGGCCGTTAAAAATGTTTAAAATTTAAACAATTAGAAAAATATTTTTTCGCTTCTAGAAGGGCTACAACTTTAAAATTTGGCAAAAATGTGTAGAATTAGTACCCCATAATGGTGAAAGTATACAATTCTTAAAATTGCAAAGTTTAGGGATTTTTAATCTATTATATTTACATAAGGGAAAAACGAAATCGCTGCTGAGGTGAAATCTTTAAAATTAAAAAAATATTTGTAATGCAAGTCTAAGAAATGAATGCTTTTTCAAGGTGTGATGATATGCTTGCAGAATGCAAGTACCTACTACTAGTAATAAATATTTTAATAAACTGCGAGAAAATTTTAGACTACAAAGAACAGAAATAAACTCAAACCATAGCCTTCTAATATTGGATATAGCCACAAAGGTCCAACAATTAAGAAAAGAAAATGGAGCGTTACTAAGACCTAACTAAGCGCCAATTGATAATAATAGTCGTCGATAGATGGCATGGTGATGGCAGCTGAATATATAAAATATCTCCTAAACAATGCATTATATGGAAAAATGTTTCAATCAAAGGTTGTATCAAATGAACTTTGCTACAACTTTTAACCCAGTACATTTTTACATTTATCAAATATTAACCAAATATATCAAAATAATGGACAGGTGACAACTGTTAACACCCACTTCCGGTTGACCGATTTTTACCAAACTCTAATCAGTTCTTGCAACTTTTATAAAATAATTAAATATAAAATTTCACGTTCACCTGATTAATAGTTTTAGAGTTAGAACACCCACAATTAGCTATGACACACTAACACACACATGCATACATAATCGAGAAAATTGTCAAAATGTGTTCAGGGGACCTCAAAACGTGTATTTCCGTTGAAATCTCGAAGTTTATTTCTTTCATGAATACAATACTTTCCCCTATACTATGTATATGGAGAAAGTAAAAATTAATTAATAATGACCTATAATTATAAGTAAGATTTGCAATAAACTAAAGTACCGGAGGTGATATCATGTAAGTATTGAATTTTTTATTTACTTATTCGTTTTTTAATCAGTTGTAATTAATATAACATTGGAAAATAATATCAATCATACCTCGCTCTAAATGATTGGTAGTAATATCTACGTTGGCATTTTTTCATTCTTCGTAAATCATTTATTGTTTTTCTCTTAAAAATGTTGTGTGTATACCTAAGGAAAAGAAACTCATTTAAGTTCATTTCATTCTCGTAGATAATGTACTTCTTTTATTCACAGTATTCTGAATGCGCACCCATGTAATTATACGTATTTTAATATATGGCTACTCTTTCGATAAAACTTTATAAAGCGAGAAATCTTCTGCTTGTCCATATCTACAAATTATTTATGCAGACGTTTTTTATATAACTAATATTGCACGGGATTGTTTCTTGCAAAATGGCACCCGTGATTTGCTTTTGTGAACTATTTAGGTATATTGTTTTCTTACTTTTCCCAATAATCCTTAATACCAAATTTAATGAAAGAGTGTTCTGTAGTTGAGGGCAGTGGTGCCCAACCTATTTTAGTGGGGGCCGCATTGGTTGTTGCGAATCTGTCGGCGAGCCGCATTAGAGATTAAACCGGATGATATCTATGTTCTACGGAGCCATATGAGTGATAATAAAGTCTAAAAAAAAATACATATAAAAAATCTTTTAAAACTTGTAGTCTTATTTTATGAAGCGCACTGAAAAGCATGAAAGTTTTGGGTTATTCATGACATTATAAATAATCTGAAAAAGATTTTATATAATCAACATATGCCATACAACTTTTTATGAGATTCATGATTATATTTAATGAAACTTTACTTTTAGATCGAGATCAGGGATGCCAAAAATTGAAAATGATTTTTACGGACGATAAGAATAATAATTACGGACAACCATACTTTTTACGGACATTTTTACGCAGTATTTAGATGTCTCAAAAAGTATAAGTGAACAATATTGAATGCTTTTGTTCATACATCGCATCAGAAATGTTATTTACGATAATTTAGCGCACTTATTTGACTTAGGGGAACAATTTCGGATATAGATAGATAGATAATGGTCTTTATTAGGGCGAGATTGAGATTAAGAAGTCAATTTTTCAAGAGAAGGAAAGAGGGGGAGAGGTTCGTAGAATGAGAGGGATTAGGTTTGGGAGAGAGGAAGAGAGAAAATGAGGAATAATGGGAAGTGCCTTAAATTTAATACTTAATCCACGCATACCCGTCATATTTGACTGGCCGTTACGCTCGTCTATTTATAGTTGTAGTTCAGTGGAATAGTTTTTGCAAGCCTTCATTTAATATTAAATTAAAATATAAACGAAATGAGCTTCTGATACGATAACTGTAATAGAATGATATTTTAAAAATTTATCCAAGACACGTATTTCAATGCAAAACACATAAACTAAGATTTAATTCCCTTTTTCATATTAATGCAAATGCAACATATTATCTGCCATCAGTTGGAGACTCTGAGGACTGATTTTTTCGTAGCAGCTTATTGTTGGCAATTCTCATAGATTTGAATATTTCTTCGGATTACCTACTCCTTTGTAAGTCCTACGAAATATTATTCATGTAACTGTGGAGGTACTTATTAAATATTTTCGTATCAATGATACTTGATGAAATAATTGTATATAAAATAATGTTTTTGTTTGCTAACCTTCAATAAATATCTATTTGTATTTCTATACAGAGATTTGAATATTTTTCGGGATACTTCTTCGTGAGTCCTACGAAATATAGCAGCGATCTAGTAATATCCAGTGAACTGTGGAGGCAATTATCAAAAGATAATTTTATTCGTTGAACTGCACTATTGTAGTTTTAATAGTGTTGGATCTACCTTTGCCACAAAATAGAAATCGCGATATATTTTTAGTTGATACAAAACGTGATTTCGTAATATAAATTTAAATATTTTTTATCTTTTTAGCTAAAGGTTAAAGACACGCATCTTACCTAGAAAATGTCCTCAAAGTCCTTCAAATATTCATCAATTCAAATATCTGTATCTGACTTAAATATTTAATGTGCAAAATAAATTAAAATTATCTTCATTTCGGTATATTGGCACAATACTGATGTTTTCCTTCACTGTTACTCATTGATTGGCATTTCCAAGGCTACATACATGTTTATATTTACTAGAGATAATAATAAAAAATAATTTATGTTGCAATTGATTCTGAATATAACAGTGGTTATACGATAATATTCATGATTTTTTTATTGTATATCGTTTAGTGATAGTTTGTTGTGAGATGGCCTGTGGATATCCTCTGTAGCGATAATTTTCATTCGTCTCCTCCAATCGCATGTTTTATCTTCGATTTTGCAAAGACGATGGAACGTTAGGATATGTTCTAAGAGAGACATCTTACTTAGAAATTCATGCAAAATTGGTTAAATTCAGAAAAAAAAATGCATTCAATTTTTATTTTAAAATTACGATTCCTTGCCACCAGAGGAATGACTGTCGCTTCTCGACAGTCAATCAGAATCCGGACAGACAAACTCACGTTTGCTCCATTAAAGTACGATTTAATTAGATTATACGGAAAGCAAGAAATAGTTTGTGAATATACTCCCGTGACAGCCGATAGTAAGTTTTTACTGAATTAAGTATGAATATACAAGTGCTGAATGAATATATAAGTGCATCAAACAAGTTAAGTGTAAATATTTTAAATAATGTAACCTGTTATTCAAAATAACATTCATTAATTAATGCATATAAAGTCATTACCTATATAAAAGTTATTTATGAAAATCCTTTTTTATATTATTATTTGTTTGATAAAAATTACATTTCACAAAAATAAAGGGTAGTTTATTCTTGGGGATTTTTAGAAAAATTTAATTTACTCAAAAATTGCTAATAGGAATTTGATTTAAATGATTCCAATTGTAGAACCTGGTGTCACAAATAATACTATGGAAGCTATATATCTCTTAAAATCACACTATGGCATCCAGTGACATTAAAATGTACGCTAAGCTACCTTACCTAAGCACTATGACGTCACGCCTTCGCCGCGATCCAGTCAAAATCTTTCTACAGCCTAGACGGTTGAACTAAATAGAATGATATTTCATATTTATAGAAAATATCATTCATAATAGATACTCGAATGAGATCAACGATATTGCGCAACAATTAAGGGTACTTTATTCTAGGATATTTTGAAACAGTATTCGATTTACTCATCAATGACTATATGGATTTTGATTAAAATCCATCCTATCGTACAGCCTGATATCACAAATAATACTACTTTAGCCATATGTCCCAAAAAATACTATATATCGTCCAGTGGCATTTAAATATAAGATAAACTACGGATAACTTTGATTTATAAGCGTTTTTCTTTTATAAGCGTTCACAGTCAACCAAACGTATATATGTATGTATATAAAAGAGTTTGTGCAATTTATAATGCACCGTTTATTTAATTTGTGCAAAAAGTATTTGACTGGAAATATAGCGTTTTTCGACGACTGACAAACTTAACTTCTCATCCAGGATCTATAATGTTCCAGTAAACTCCAGAAGGAATCTCTTTTGGATTAATGTGGTAAAATGTTTGACACCGGTTGGTTGGTTGGTTGGTCTGGCTCTATAAGCTCAAGTGGCAATACTTTAGGCAAATCATCTATGTTATTGTTCCTTAAAACCGATAATGAGAAGTAGCTACACAGGAATTGATAACACTGTTTCTTGCAAACGCAATAAACTTGATCGGCGATTTTTTTAATGTCAGTCGTAAAACTCCTATGTTAGACAGTAGTAATTTAATTCTTCAGGTTGTAGAGATCGATTTAAACTTATTTAGACGTTTACCTAGCGCTCCTTCGGTTTCGTTAGCCAAACGTCGTGATTGACTTTCCCTTAGCTTAACGAAACGTGCTTCTTGTTGTTATTTTGTTTCTTTATTTACACAATATTCATAACTTACTTTGAACTTTTGTAATCGTTCCAGACGTTTTTTTTATTTTCATTTTTTCTTCCAGTCCTTGCCATATTTTTCATTCGTCCCAGTCTGTTCTTTCATTGCTCCAATGTTTCTCTTTCTTTTCTTGTAGTATTATTTTTGTCTCGTTAATCTCTATAGTCTTTCACCCTCCGTTTTATGGATAGTTCTTCTTTTCTTGTCCGTGATTATTATAAAGACAACTTCAACAATTTTGATTTCACAAGAAACTCAATATGGCATTGTTTGTTTTCATAAGTATTGCATTTTCATGCCGCTTGGTGTCACAAGGTGCGCAGTAGATCTGTACATAAATTTCAAAATATAAAATTAAAATACCAAAATGTGAAAACGGTTTAAATATATTTTATAGAGAGACGACCAAAGATATTTTATCATGTACAACTTTTCATGCAAATTCATTAATATACATTTATATTTCGGATTTGAATACATGAATATATTTCATGTGAAGTTAATAAAAAAGAATATAATAAAAAGGTAAAAGCTCAAACTTTCACAAATACACTTCGCGGGCCGCAGGTTGGTTACCGCTGATTTAGGGGAAGATACATAATGACGGACGTACATGACCTTACCATAAGGTGTTCATTTTTAGGACGTTTACAAACATGTAACAGTTAGGATAACCTTGGCAGAGATAGAGGGAGGGAAAGGAGAATCCGCACCGTTGGAATGTAGATTCTAACTAGACCATGAAAATTTCACTTACGCAGCTGCACAGGTTTAACTGCAATCCCTTAGAAAAAATTGAGTTTTCTAATATGATGCCGCCTAGCTGAAAATGTATGAATTACTTGGAATATTCAATCAGTGGAAAACTCATAGAATGATAAGAGCTATCTAATTCAACAATAAAAGTTCCAAATATCTCCAATAGTTTGGCTACAATACCATTTCAAAGTTTTGAATTTTCCGTATTTGAAGCTATCTAGAGAAAAATCAATGAACTGCTTAGAAAATTAAATTGGCAGACTAAGGAATAGATTGCTAAGTGTTAGCTAATAAAAAACTCCAAATACATATCTGTTAAAACGAAAAAGTTGATTGTCCACAGATAGTAGGTGGACAGGCAGCATGATCACATTAGCACGTTCTTTCTGTCAAGATAACTTGCTAATGCGAGCTATTATTTTCGATTTGTCGTCCGCCCGAATGTAGACATTTAACTTTTTTGTTTTAAGAGATAAATGAAACATTGTTTTGTTTGTGTAGGAAATAATAAAATATTACGATTTGCATTTTAAGAATCTTCAGTTAGCTTTAATTTCCACCGTTAGAGGATGTAAAATTTGGAAAATGAGTTAACTTTAGGCTAATATTGTAACCAGACTAATAATGCTATAAATTTGACATTTTGATGGCAAGGTGTGGTGATTATTTAATAATTGGAATATTAAAACCAACGGAATTAAGTACATTCCAGCAAAGTTTATTAGAAATTTTAAATAATTTGAAATTTGAGACTGGAGACGACAAACAGAGGTGAGTATTCTTCGGTGGTCTTGTGCTATGCCGTAATATGTAATTGATATCTAGGAATTCGACGACGTACCGAAAAGAAACCATTGATGGAGTATATGCCTCTACGTAGATAATGAATTTAACATCGACATTCATCTCCGAGAGCACCTTTAGCTATCATAATTCCATTTTTATTAGGTTATGTTTATACGGACTTAAATATTGTTGAAATTATTTAATAACAAATTTAAGTTTAGTATAATATAATATAGCAGATGTAATTTAATATTTGTTTTAAATGTAACCATTTCTTAAGAAAAAATTGTGTAACCCTTCTTAATAAATGTATATTTGAACAAAAAAGGTTATTTTCTTCGGAAAAGAGCATTCGATATTCGACAGAAAGGATTAGACATTATTTTTTTATTCCTTTTCGCTGAAAAACTAATAAACACAGGTCATATAAACAATTACAATTTTTATAGCAGATATTAACACCCGAGCGAGTTATTCCATTCTTAGGTAACAAACTGTGACATAATGGCTTCACAAAGACTAAGGGTCGATAAGCTACGGTTCGCGGACCGCATGCGGATATGATGGAAAAGTATTCGGTATAATATAATACAGACATTTTCATATTTTTCTTTAAAATTATGGTCTAAAAACCTTTTATTATGTTGTCTTAACGCTAGTAAATTATTTATACTTGATAATCGCTAATACGAGTCCACAGAATCTGGAGTTCATTTCCGTTGTAAACGTTCATACGGCCTCCTGAAGCACTTGTTCCAACCATTTCTGCATAGCGATAGTAACGAGTATTAAAGGATAAATTATATCATAATTGTAGTTTTGATTGATTCTTATATCACCGTTGTATACGAAAATTGAAATGTAACGTCGGCATTATTAACGAGTATGCATCAGAGAAAATGACAGGTTTACTAATAAAGTGACTGATGTATTATCAGATGATTTTTGTCAAACTCTTCCGATTATTCCTGCAGATGGTAGAACTGATAAGGTAAATGCACGCATTAAATCGCCATTTATAAGAATGGAAGTAGAAAAATGAAGTCTCTCAACAAACACGTGTGTATATTTAAACGGGATTAACAAAACTGGTAAATTTGCGGAAATATTGCTACAAATAGACCATAAAAAATTCTAGATATAAATGGCAAAATTGACATTCCAGGAAAACTGGGTTATTTGGTGAAATAGGTTAAACTGCAATAAAATATTTAGCCTGAAATTACTCATTCGAGTAAAAAGGCAGTTTCATGGTTATGTGAAAGAGCTATCCTCCCCAAAATGAAAATATTACTTCATTCAGTGAGCGTTTTATAAAGCAATTTCTTGGTGAAGAAATAGTTTATAACTTTATCGATACCGTAACAAATGCAGACAAAGCAATATATCACACGGTTGAGTTTTAAGTTCACAGAACATTCCAGAGACAATGTTCGTCCTAAGTATTCATGATTTATATATTGTCTGAAATTCAGAATTCAACTTTTCTATATATTATTGAAAGTAAATATTCTCAACCTTTCAGCCTTAGACTTTTTGATGTCGGTCCTTTGCCATTTACACATCACACACATTTTTTCTACGCAGCTAAATGTTGTTCTTTCGATACTTAAAACTGGTTTCAGTCAGTGTAAATTTAAGAACAAGTAGAGTACCACACTAAGTATAATTATCCGTTTAAATATGAATTTATTTTCAAACACAAGTCGACGGACGCGTACAGTGTAGAAAACCGGCGAATGTAAACTATGTATATGCGAAGATTATGCGTTCCGTGTTCCATTTTCATTAACCGTCCAGCCAAAACCTCGTCACTCAGCCATCCCTTCTCTATCTCCCCTCCCCTCCGGTCTCGTCCCTTTTTCTACCCCCTTTCCCCTCTCTTTCTCCCCTCCCTCCTCTCTCTTTCTCCCCTCCCTCCTCTCTCTCTTTCTCCCCTCCCTCTTCTCTCTCTTTCTCCCCTCTCTTTCTGCCCTCCCTCCCCTCTCCCTCCCCTCCTTCCTCTCTCTCCCCCACTCCTTCTCTCTCCCCCCTCCCTCCACAGCCCCTCTTCCTCTCTCTCTCCACAGATCCTCCTCCTTTCTCTCTACAGGGACTTCCTTCTGGCAAACATCCTCCAAAACTCCAGAGCTTAAGAACTCTTCGTGTTTACAATTGTTCTCCCTCCCTCTTAGATGCTTCTTCAGAGATTCAGAGATTACACTATAATATTCGGCTGTTATTAGTAAATACGAACGAGAAGAATTCCGTGGCTTTCTCAGCGGATTTTTCTCTTTTGGCTCAATTTCCCTCGCTTCTTTTGCCGGACTCTCCCTTTCTTTATCTTTCGATTAATTTTTTCTTCTTTCGACGTCAGCAATGGCACCGGGAATTAATTCCCTCTTACTCAGCAAGTGGGCGACGACGAGAGATGGCGTGGCTGAAAGGGCGAGGCGACCACGAGACGATAGGGCGTGGTGGAAAAAATGCGTTCCACCGCGTCCCGCTTCCCACTCCAGCGGGGATAATTCCAATCGGCTGGAAAAACAAAGGCGCGGTCTTTGTCCCGCGATGAAATTTCTCGCGTCTATTACGGAGATTGATTTTTTCTTTGTTAAGGCGAGCAGACATGCGTATCCGTCAAGTACAACGGTAGCTAACCTACGGCACACGTGCCAGAGATGTCACGCGAAGAGATTTTACATGCACGATATATCAGAGAAAATTCAAACAAGTATTTATAGGATAGTTCAACTTTCTATCTTATTCCCTATTTTAATCAAACCAAATTAAACTCAAGGCACCTTATAAGAATCACTTTTCATAGGCGTTATGGACAGAGTCAATTTAAGAATGGCACGCGTCGAGTGTAACAGACTACGAATATTGCTAAAAATTCACACTCAACAATAAAACGCACCCCACAAATGGTCTAGCTTTCAAATATGTTCTATTTTGATTTTTTTTCTTTTCCCTTAACAACGGATCTCAAAACAAAATGGACACCAAATTACATGCTACAGTTATTTACTACAAGGATAGGTTTGATTACACTAGACGGATATTATAAGAGAGACTTGCTTTTTCCAAATGGAGATGAAAATAAAACAACTAAATTTTAACATTTACATAAACATTAAAATATTTTTCGTAATTACGCTCCTTTTTTACAAGGTCCAATAACTAATCTTGTAGCGATCAAATCCGCATCCATAGAATTGTATACACAATGTAATTGAGTACGAAATGCCGTCATGCGACTGATCCCAATACCTACCACGAATCCTCGATCGAGCATCTTGGATTTTCGTTGGAATCGATGAATTTAGGACGCTCTAACCTCTTAAATGCTACCAAGAGATTCTTGTAAATAATCGTACCAATTCCTCATTGCCATGGCAAAGTTTGCATTTCCAAATATTCCCAGCATAAGAGCAAACGCGATAGGCATTCTCGTAAACCCGTCTCAATGTTAGCCTTCCCGAAGTAAACCGCCAATCAATCTGGCGCAAACACTCAACCAATCAAAGATAATGCACTCTCTAAATTCCATTAGCAACACCTCTCAAAACAAAAGGGGAAATTCAAAGTTTATAAGAGGAAAAGTAATAGGGAGGGGAAACGATAAGCGGTCACCATCAAGGACCGATCGCAGACCTTGGAAATCCATTCTCATCGTCGTCCCTTTGCGCCAATCCCCTCTCCTTCCACCCTCACCAATCTTCCCTTTCCCTCTTCCCAAACCCCTTAATACTACACTAACCTAGCCTCTTTCCCCTTCTGCTTTCCCATCTCCTTCCACCTTCACCAATCCTCCCTTTCCCTCTTCCCAAACCCCGTAATACTACACTCACCCCTCCCTCTTACCCTCCTCCTTACCCCTCTCCTTCCACCCTCAGAATTCCTCCCTTTCCCTCTTCCCATACACCTTAATACTACACTCACCCTCCCTCTTTCACCTCCTCCTTACCCCTCTCATTCCACCCTCACCAATCCTCCCTTTCCCTCTTCCGACTCCCCTAATACTACACACACCACCCCCTCATACCACTCCTTACCACTCTCCTTCCACCCTCACCAATACTCCATTTCCCTCTTCCCACACCCCTTAATACTTCAGACCCTTACCCCTCCATACCCCTCTCCTTCCATCCTCACCAATCCTCCCTTTTCCTCTTCCCACCCCCCTTAATACTACACTCACCCCTCCCTCTTACCCTCCTCTTTACCCCTCTCCTCCACCCTCACCAATCCCCACTTTCCCTCTTCACTCACCTTACCCCACCTCTTCCCCTAACCCTCCCCTCTAATTTCAATGGGAACCACAGCCATTTCTCTCTCCCTCTTCTTTCCCGGAATACATCTTGCCCGCTCCAAAATGCCCTTCCATTTCTTCAATCCTCATTCATTACTTCGAACACTTATGCCATTTCCAGCCTTTCATTACCTTTTCTAGGAGATTCTCCCCTCCCATTGTTCCTCGCCTCCACGCCCATCCTACTCACCCTTCCCGGATCTCTCTCCCTCTTCTCCCTTTTCTTCTCTTTTCTTCTCTCTCTCTCCCTTCTTGTGTGGGTGTTTTCCTGCAGTGGGGTTTCACTAGGAAATAGTATGTTAATTTTCCTTGGATTTTCCCCACAAACAACAAATCCATCTCTTTTTATTTCCAAAATTGCTAACACGGCATTGTATGTATTAATGTAGTAATTTATTTTATGTAATCTTTTGTTCTATTTTTTCTCTTTGTTACTGTCTTCCTGTATGTAATTGACAATGGGTTAGATGGAAGAAGAGACTGCCTAGTCTTTATCTCGCCCAAATAAACACACATATCTATTTATCCTACTCTCCACAATTCTTTCGCTCTCTTTCCTATTCATCATCTGTCGCCTATCCTAGATCCCCTCCGAGATCGGTGAAGAGCAATAGTTACTCACATTGCAGAAGCCAAATAAACGCGCTGGAAACAGTAGATATTCTAAAGCATTCATGCATATGCTGGACCGTCACGGTGTATGGAAAACAGGCAATCGCATTTACCTGTATCTTCCACTTGCCAGAAGGATATTCCACCATTGAAATTTTGCGACAAACTCAATGGCAAACTTTAAACCTTTAGCCCACTTAAAGAGTTAAATACAAATTTACATGTGTCGCGAAGACAATATGATTCACGAAAATATTAATCGTTTTCAGTGACTTTCCAAAATTCCCAAAAAGACACTGAGGGATTAAATTAGAGCTAAGAACTTTCGTTATCTCTAAGTAACATTGATGGCGCAGTAGCATTTGAAGATATCTCGCATTGCGTAAAACATGCAGGAAACAGGTGCGTCTCGGAAGCGACGTACCGAACAGTTAAGCTCCACTTTGCGTCTCTATTGGCGACTTCGTGCATGCATTTGGTAAAAGTGACGTACTCACCAAGAAATCAATACCGCGGGAAAGGATTCTGAAACGAATGCTGACATTTGCATTTGCGCGCCGATAAGTGACCGATCCTCTTCTGTCTATCCCTTCCCCTTCATCATCGCGTTCTCCTCCCCCCTACCTCCTCCTCCAACTACTCCCCCCTACCTCCTCCTCCCAACATCTCCTCAAACACCACCCATCCGCCTTCCGATTCGCCTCCCGCCCCTTCAACACACGCTCATACGAAGCCTTGTGCATGACTGCCATCTGCAGGAGAAATTCGCAAGCACGAGACCGCCAGTGCCTCCACCGGCCTCCTGCGCCCCACGAACGAGCGACAGCGCTATAACCGTCAGAATTGCAAGGAGGTCCTCTAGCGTCCCTATCGCCCAATCTAGGTGTCGCGAGGGAGGGGAGATGTGTCGAGTTTCGGGAGGGAGTAAAATGGGAGTGGAAGAGGGGAAGCTGAAGATTGGAGTGGGAAGATTGGAGTGGAAAGAATGGAGTGGGATGAGTGGAGTCGGTGAGAGGAGGGGAAGAAGAGAGGGTAAGGGATGGGAGGGAGAGTGATCGTGACTGTTTCACGGATTCCCCCATCGCTATTGAGCAACTCCGTGTGCTGTATCGGAAGTTTTACGAAGTGGGAAAAAATTGAAAACTGCAGCATTTGACCTCCTCGACGAGTTAACGAGGATCGTTCGCAAGGCACGAGCGACGCGAGACGATCGCTAAAATGCGGCCCAAAGAGAAATTCGACGCCTGGATGGATTCTAAAGAAGCGAAAGGACGAATTCTCACTCACCTCCTTTATCTTCCTTATCTCCTTTTCTTACTTTTTCCGACTTCCAACCGTGAATATTCCTCCTCTTCTGGTGTCTATATTGCAAAACAATGTTTAGGCCATTACAGGTGCCACTGCCCATTATAATATTTCACTTTCCACAGCCCTCGTGATGTACCTCTCTATATCTATTGTATTCACAGTTTGTTCGTGAAGCTTCGTTTGCAGTACATGGGACGAAGCCACATATCATGCCATTTGGATGATGGCTAAAGCCAGTCCGGAGAAATAAAGGTGATGATTTTCATTTTTATTCGTCGCTAAAAAGTGGAGATACGAATAATTTTCACAGTATAATATCATATTTTAGATAATTTACCTATAAGCTATAAGTATATCTAGACTGCTGCAGAAGATGTCTTCGCTGAGTTTTATAATCGTTTACTATTATCTCTCAACCGAGATGGTTAATAAAAAATTAAAGGGGATGAAATATATTGCTTAATTAGCAGGTGGACGTGTATATACATATTGATATATGGGCGTGAGAGAAACAATTTTTTTGAAAATATATGCCAATTTACGGGAAATTCTAGCAAAATAAATTATTTGCATTCAAATGTAAGTATTCTCGCTCAAGTGAAGACAAATCATGTTTATAATGATAATAAATATAAAACTATTATTTATATCGATATGCGTAACAATTATAATTTTCGAGGACTATAAAAAAACAAAGTGAAGTTCAATGAGCATTAACCAATATGAATCAAGGAAATAATTCAACGAGTAAGTGGAAATCTGCTAAAAACGTAAGTTTGACGAACGTTCGTAATACGAACAACCAGTTAAGTGAACACGTCGCAATAGGGAGAAAATGGCAGAATAATCGAATTCCACAAAGCAAACCGATTAAGTATTTAGCGGCGGTGTTGCATAAAAGTTTGTAACTTGATGAATTAAATAAACGGCGCGATATACATTGCACAAAGTTTCTCATATACATACATACACATACATACATATATATATATATATATATATATATATATATATATATATATATATATATATATATATATATATATATATATATATATATATATATATATCATCATCATAGGTAGTCTGTCCGTAGACAGGTCCGTGATTATTCTTGGTTAAACCTGTTTCTCCATATATTCCTATTTTCCGCTGTCCTCTTTATTTCTTGATAACTCTCTTTCCCTTTCAAATCGTCTATCAGCTGAAACCTTTTCCTACCTCTTTCCCTTTTCCCATCTAGTTTTCCTTCTAACACGTCTTTAATCATACTCTCTCTCCTCAGGTAATGTCCAACCCAGTTAGCCTTCCTCTTTCTGATAGTCTGTATAATCATTCGCTTCTCTCCTATTCTTCGTAGCACTTCATCGTTTTTCATCCTATCTGTCCATTTTATCTTCAGCATTCTCCTCCAAGTCCACATTTCATTTCATATATATATATATATATATACACACACATATATATATATATATATATATATATATACACACACACACGTTTGGTTGGCTGTGTACGCTTATAAAAGAAAAACGTTCATAAATCAAAGTTAACCGTAGTTTAGCGTATATTTTAATGCCACTGATCGATATTCTGTAATTCTTTGGGACAAATGGTTTAGTTCAGGGGTGGGTGCACAAAGTCCTATGCCGCTACGCCACAAGCGCTGACTGTTTGCTCTTGACAGCTGGCAACATTGTAACCAGCTGTATGTGTTGAATCGTCTGCATGCTCCGTCTCGTTTTTGAAGTACTGGTACACTTTATATACGATTTCTCTTGATTGTTTGTGCTAAACCTTGCGTTTACTTCCTTCGCCCTCCATTTTAGAACACCACAAGACGGTAATATTTAAATCTCAATCGTAAAACTTACAAATATACACGAAAATCACGCCGCAAATGTACGAACTGCATGCCAAGAGCCGCTGTAACTGACTGACGCTGATTGGCCAAGTGAAAAAGCAAGAGAAACCACATGACATTCCTGGCCTTCTGCGAATCCAGTTTCCACCCGCCTTCATTCGTGCTCCCTACTATAACAACTTATTACTCAAACTATATTAAAAAAATTTTCGAAAATTTCGTCCCTACCAAGCAAACAAAACCACCATCTGTACCGTTAATGGTTACCATATCTTACAGGACCGTTGCATGGTAATCTGCCACCTGAGACAAAAAGACAAAATATCCCCATAGTTCATTACATATAGGTGCAGATCAGCTGCGGCACTAATATGATACAACCCCTAGAAGAATACCACCTGAGGCGATCTACTCTCAAACTCACCTCGCGTGACAGTCCTGCTGTCTTACAATCTTCGTACACAAAGTTTCTTTTCTTACATATTTTAGATACCCTTAGCTGAACCCATCACAATAGCTCAATCTCTAAGAAAATCAACACTGCTATTTTCATTCCAAGATCCTTACGTGACATAGTGACAGCTATCATCCTTCTTGCAGCTTACTATGCCCACATATACAGCCACCCAAATAGGGCATATTTTTCTGGGCCACATCCTCTCACGCATTAAGACTTTTCATATATCAAAAAAGAGCTCTTACTCTCATCTTTAATGTAAATCAACGAACCTTCCGTAAGAAGGGTTTTTTGAAAAACAAAGTCTTAACACTTCCATGCATCTTTATTTATGAATCAGTAATGTTTGTTAAAGAAAACTTCCACCTCTTCCACCAAAATCAATCCACCCACAACTACTCAACAAGAACCCACAACAACAGTCACACAATGCAACACCATCTCTCCCCCTGAAAAAGGTCCATGCTACTGCAGTAAACTGTAAAATGCTCCCCCAAATAACGTAAAAGCTTGACAATCCATAAATAAATTCAAAAAGGAAACCAAAATCTTTCTTGTGAATAACTCCTTTTATAGTACAAAAAGAATATTTTGAAACAATGTCAAGATAATCTATTTTCTCCTTACTTTTAACCCAGATTCCATTTTATTATGTTTTGTACTGTATTTACTTTTATTAAAATGTACTGCATGCTTTACATGATATACATCCTTGTTTGTATATTTTGAAAAATTCTGTGTGTCTGTCCGTCATACTTCAGTAATACCACGTTTAACGCCGCCCCGTGGAACGCCGATTCTGTATAACGCTCTTTGTTCTCTGAACCATTTTTACTTTCTCCGTACCTTTTTCTAGAGCTTTAACTGAAGAACTAATTACCGGATTATCACCGAATTTCATATTCAATATTTATAACTTCTGTAGTATTAAAAATATTACACGGATGACAATACACGTGATTTGATTTGACTAAACATTTGCGGTATGTAGTGGAAATTTTTCATTAAAAATAACTGAAAACAGCTGCTGAAGTCATCAAACGAACCAAAGCAGAAACACCACGTTTTCAGACTGCAGAGCAACGAATGGTTTTGTTTACATATCTCTTGAAATAGGAAATCCATTGGTGGTACTGGGAGCTGATTATAAGCGGAGGGTGTGTGGAATCGGTTACATTGTGAGAAAATGACCAAAAAGCTGCGATTGCAGGATTTCTGGTATGTAGTGTGTCTGCTACATAGCGCATTTAAGGATTAGTTATTTACAGTACAGTTTTAGAGTATCTGGGAGAAGAGCGACTACAACAATATTTTCAATATAGGTAATGAATGACGATTTTACGAATGCATCTCCATAAGTACTACAAGAGCAAACAATTGTTATTATCCCAAAAAAGAAGGTGTCTTCCAGTTTTTAACAATGGGAAATCTTAACTGCCATGACAATGAGGCTGCTACGTATAAATAGGAAACACATTATCATATAGCATTGATATAAAGTGCTCTTAAAGGAAATGTATAGATTATATTGCGAGGCCGTCGATCTCAACCACAGACATAATCTTATGATGACGTCATAATCCTAAACAAGTGGAAAAACTGCATATGTAATATGCTCTAAAGTTCTTCCTTGATCTGTTTTATTTAATATGATATATAGTGCTTTAAAATTATGACATCATAATGTGTGTCGTTTGTTGAAATCAATTCTCTATTAAGAAATCATGTATCGATGCCATTACAGTACAAATTACCAATTCCGATTTCAAAGCATTGTACTCGTTGCCTTGGTGGCTGACATTTTCATAACTGAAAATGTATTTTTTCTTATTAAAACAAATATTTACGCCAATTGGGCATCGATTTCAATTTAATCTTAAAAATGATACTACTATTCTTAATCTATATATGTATTTTAGATTTAAGATTTTATCTTAATTTTTTTAAATTAAAATATGGAATTTTATAATGCCCTTAAATGATTTCCATTCTTTTTTATACGGTGTCGAAAGGGAATTCTGGGCTCAAAAGTAATCCCATAAAAAATAAAATTTTGAATTTTGTTTTCATTGCTATCATCCAATAACGTATCATTATGTCAAAGTTCATCTCTAGAAGTACTGAAACATATTTTATCTCTATCTTATATCCTCTTATTTCCTATGAAAGAAGAAGCTATTTATAATACGTTTGTTTAAACTACATCGTTTAGATTCATATAGTCCTTTGCACAACACGCGCCTATCTGTGATACATTGTACCATTTATATCTTGTTTCATATTAATATAAATTAAGATCACTGGAAAATAAGTCGTGAACAACAAGAGCATGGAATTTAGGATCAGCGGAAGAGTTCAACATTAGAAAAGTTGCCGGATTTCGATTTCAGGATTTACCACGCCTGATCATAGTCGGCGTAGTCCATTATTGAAGATTCGTCGATCGACGAGAGGCAAAGAAATTAGTATTAATCTGCCACGAATACACATGCGGCGGAGCAGGAGACCAACCGGTTTAATTCGGCGCAGAAAAAGAGGTTGAGAAAAGCAGAGGGGGAGAGGGAGAAGGGGGGGGGAGAGAGAGAGAGGGACAGGGGGAGAGAAGGAGACAGACAGAAAGAGAGATAGAGGGAGGGAGAGAGAGGGAGAGAGAGGGAGAGGGAGAGAGAGGGCGAGAGATGGGGAGAGAGGGAGAGAGAGGAGGAGAGAGGGGGAGAGAGGGGAGAGGGGGGAGAGAGGGGGGAGAGGGGGAGAGGGGGGGGAGAGAGGGGGAGAGAGGCAGAGAGAGGCAGAGAGAGGGAGAGAGAGGGAGAGAGACGGAGAGAGACGGAGAGAGACGAAGAGAGATGGAGAGAGATGGAGAGTGAGGGAGAGAGAGAGAGAAAGAGAAATCAGTGGCGACGGATTTACCGCTACGAGAAAATCACACTTTCCCGAACTATATTTCCATCTTCCTTATTTAGCCAATTATCCTCTCTCTCTCTCTATCCCGTCCCTCCCACACCTCTAGTCTTCTCCCCAAAGGATCGTTTTTGAATTTCCCGCTTGAATGCCTTCGTTAGGATAATTTTACGGCCGTAATATTGTGAGGGGTTTAGGATGTTGGAGGCGCTTTGCAAGGCCAAACGTTATTCCCTTCAACCATTGGAAATTTTGAGAGAAAATCGCTTGTTTCTTTCCGCTAATGCCTTTCGTAGCTCAATGGCGGCGCTGATTTAAGTCGTCAAGCATTCGAAAAAGCCCTGAATGCTTTGGGCTTTCGCGGACGTGAGGGGAATTGGCTAGCGTCCCCACAGCGAGGCCGTTTCATTTTATCTATCTCCGTGTGAGAGAGCAAGAAAGGGCGAGGGAGAAAGCGAGAGAAAGAGAATTTGCTTTCTTGTTTACAATGAATCGAGTGATGGGAGCCGAAATAAAGAACGATTTGGAAGGAAATTATTTTGCCCGTCCATGAGGTAATCTAAAATCAGATCTTGTCCATAAAAGACATTTTCCATGTACAATAATGGATGTGATTTCAATAGTACGTACATGTTTCTCCCAGCAGCAGCCTTCTCAAGATTAAGGATTAGCAATTAAATTCATGAGTAATTGTTAAACGCTTTGAAAAATTTACACACAGAATTAACAATAAGTAAAAATTGTCATTTGTCACTCTGGAAAAAACATATTGATCACCTTAGGATCCGTTGGCGTAGCTATCAACAATCTGAAATTGTTATTATAACAACAGAAAAAAAATGTCATCTAGCGACATTTAATATATTTACACTGAACAAGTTCAGAGGGATAATCGAAATATATTTTAAATACTGTATTCTATGAAATAATATTCCAAATAAAAAGTAAAAGAAAATGTTAATATAAAGTATATAGATTAATGAAACTCTATAGGCGAATAAATGGCAAGAATAAACCTCCACTTCAGGTTATCCCAAATCTCATATGACCTTTACATTCTAATAGTTGTTTTACATATAAAACGTTTGTCTGATTTGAATATTTCTTTTTAGCTAAAGCGTACACATAACTTCTTTCTAATACTCACACACATCGACGAAATTGAGACAATGAGTTAATGAGATCTTAAAACGTCTATTTCCGTTTAAATCTCAAATGCAATTATTCTCACAAAAACAATACTTTCTCTTTTTTTAGTATAAAGAATGTAACCAATAATTTGTAAGTATATAAAACGCAATGTGCTCGAATGTGCATATTTCACTTATCAAGTATATATATCATCATAGGTAGTCTGTCCGTAGACAGGTACCTGATTATTAATGGTTATTCGTGCCCAAATCCATTGAGAGTTATTAGCGTTGCATAAAAAATTTTCATACCAGCTACGGCAGCCGTTTGGAAAAATTTTCTTACACAGTTCATGCTATTCTATATTATTTGATGAGTTTCATTTAAGTTTAGATTGTAATTTCGGAGAGAAGATAATGAAATTACAAGCTAGACTCAGAGGTTCTTTTTCAGATGGTGACATGTCGATGTGTAAATACATAAAAATGGTGACAATATCGTATACTCATATAAGTCAGGCTGTTTCCAAATTGACATCCATGAAAAATTAAGCGATGTTTGATCAGAATAAGAGTATGAGGAAATTCCGATTAATTTAAACGGAGAATATATTGAGAGTGGGTTGGGCTCGGAGGAGTCAGAATAGAACAAGATTGATGCATTGCGATTAGCATTTTGTCACGCCCATGCATATGACAGGCTCACCTCGCATCCTACCACGGGCCTGAATCGCAACCTCGCTGGCAGCAGAGCGATCTCTCCGAGACGGTGTCGAACCAGAACGGCCGGAGACCTGCGTCAATCAACGGAACCGCGCCCGCGGCACCAGAAGTGTGTGGGAGAATGGAGACGAGGAGGGAGGGGGCAAGAGTTATGTCAAACGATCCCGAATCCGCCAACTCCACCTCGGCCCGGCCTTTCTTCTAGGAGCCCGAGGCGGGCGGCGTATTTTCCCCTCCATGACCTCCTTCCTATTAGAGACAACTTCAGTTCCCGAAGGAGAAATTGTCAAAGTTTGTAAAGTAAGGGAGAGGAAGAGTGAGGAAGAAGACGTAGGAAGAGAGACAAAAATGATGAGAGGAAGGATATTGGAGAGAATAGGAGGAAATTAGAACGAGGAGGTATTTTGTAAGAAATAGGGAATAGAGGGAGAAGATTGAACAAAGAGGAAGGTGATAACAAAATAGCACAAAGGAAAATGAGACAGAGAAAAGGAATAGGAGAGAAGAGAGGGAGTGGGTGGAGAAATGTGGAGAGTGAGAGATAAGGGGATGAGTAGGTTGGGGAAGGGGATGAGTACGTGGAGGAAAGGGGGTGGCTGGAAGGAGGAGGCTTGAGAGAGAAGAGGATGAATAGGTGGAGGAAACGGGGTGGGTGGAAGGAGGAGGAGTGAGAGAGAAGGGGATGTGTAGTTTGGGGAAGGGGATGAGTATGTGGAGGATGAGTGAGAAAGAAGGGGATGAGTAGTTGGAGGAAGGTGTATTGGGTGGAGGAAGGTGAATTTGGATAGATGAGGGGGAGTTGGTAAAAGGAGGTGTGGGCAGAGAAAGTGGAAATAGAAGTAGAGGAGTTGAAGAAGAGGAGATGGGGAAAAGAGGAATTATATAGGATGAAGACGGGAGCAGTAAGGCAGGAAGAATGAATTCCTGTAGGACGTAGGACTCAAACTCAAACTATATGGGAGCTAAATGAATAATTTTGAATTTTTTTAAAATAAATGCCGCATGTGATTAATCTCATCCCTCGTGTTGCACATTTTTGCTTTACACGTTATTGGCAATCATGATACCAATAAAACTACGATGCTACATGTTGAACTCAAAGACGACGCTCAAATGCTACCTCAGGTTTCCCTAATGGAAAACCTATACCACTTTGTACAATTTCGCTTTTGACTATCTTTTCTATGAACGCAATTATTGTGGAAAGCGAGGGATTAGTTGTATAGGGTAAGTCTTGTAATACGGCGGAAATGTAATGTAATGTAACGGGCGGAAATCGTAATTTTTACTCTGTCGACTACGTGGTTTGTGTGACAACCGTAAGAGTGCTCTTGATTCATCGCTATAATCATGGCGTTTGTTCTGCAGTGCTGCGAAAATCGTCTCACACTTTTTTGGATTTGAAAAAACTTTCGGCGGTATTGAAAGAATGGTTTGAGGTGTTCGTAATGTTGTAGTTGCAAGCAATTAACCGCTGCCATCTATTAACCAGCTGAAGAAATCCTTGGCAGTACTCCATCTTGTAAAACGGCCAGAAAAGACTGCTTGGCTGTTTTAAAAGACGTGGCAATATTTTTCAGAGATCAGACATGAACAAAACATTTCTTACTCTTAAACGGCCATTCTACAAATGTGAGTGATCCAGATGTTCTCCAGTACACTGTCGATATCAACATCATTATGGTCAGCATTTCATCCCACACCTCCTTCTACATGCAACTATTGGACAGATCAATCTTCAGAGCACTATTACAGCGCGTATAACACCTGGATTAAGCTGAATCCTGCTAGAAGCATCACTAAATTTCAGATTGGAATGCTGCTTGCTTAGGCATGGAATGCTTGCTTTGAAGAAAATTGAGTAACTGGGTTCCGTGCTTGTGCACATTTGCAATTCAACACTGGAGCAATTTCTGAATCAGCATACTACCTTTCGGAGTGTTTTTCAAATACGGAAAATGAAACACCGTCACAACCGACAGAGGACGCATCTCAAACCTCAAGTCCAACACTTGGAACAGCGTCAGGCATTACCAGCGCCGTATCCAGAGCAGGCTTAAGCAAGAGACGACTGTACCGGTAATCTTCTTAATCTGATTCGTCGCGAGAAGATGGACTCAGCGATGATTCCTCAGGACTCAGTGAGAACGAAATTCCTCTCCTGTCCGGTTCCTCGCGTTCTCAGGAAGAGATACTCCTCCAGATAGCAAAGGCTGTCATCCTAACGTCTCCAGAGCAAATTGACGAAAGAAAGATAAAAAACGAGAGAAATCCCAGAAGAAAATAAACAAGAACTTAGGTTCAAGAAAAAATGCTCAGAGCAGAAAGGAAAACTCGAAGTGCACAAACTACAATGGGCTCTATAGTGATGATCACGACGGTGAAGTGGGGGTCTAATGTGAACCCTGTACGAGCTGGTGCCATGAAGAATGTGCGTGCAGGGGCAGCAGACGTGGACAATGTTTTGTGTATTGATTGCGAAAATGACCTGTAAATGGATGATTGTCTACTGCGGCAGTATTAACCCGGGAATGATCATGTGGGGTATTTAAATACCCCACCCCTATAATTAGTTCTGGCATTTCATACTAGATCGCAGTAGCTTGCTGTGCCTATCTATACCTTTCAAGGACATCCTATGGTCGCATCCTAAACCATTTGGCAACAATGTGAGACAATCAGTTTAGTTGTGACAATGGCTGAAAGTAGACTGGGTCATACAAATACCCCATGCGACTACTGGCGTTACAGTTTTGAAAAGTGACTTATGATTCTACCATCCGTTTTCTGAGCATGATTTATTACTTTTGTTCAATATGAGCAATAAAACGAGAGTATATGATCTCGCGCGGGGCATTTGAATACCCCAGGCATTTAATTAGTTGTACTGTTTACTACTATATCGATGTAACGTGTTGACCCTTTCTATAACTTCAAGTTGTGCGCCGCTGGTTCGCATCCGCCCTTCCGTAGCCTTGAGCAATAAGTCGTTTACCGCTAATTAGTTAATTTTCATTTAATTGCTTTCATTTTTAGTAATACTTCATAACGTGCAACACCTTAAAAAAAGAAATGGCAATCTAACTTTGTGAAACAGTTTCAATTTAGCTCGCAAGATATTACTCAAATGAAACCGAAGTTCCTTTAATACATAGTACATTATTTTTGCATTTCTAAAGATAATATTTTTTGCCTTTTACTCGGTTTTACGTGTTGTTATTACGTTTTAATAAAATAATTTCATACAATATTTTGATATGATACCGTATTCCTTCATGCTGCAATTTTGAAATTCCTATCTAAATGCAAATCAAGATTTTAATACCAATGTGTTACTTTTTGGTTCAGAGATAATGTAGGAGTCATCTCAGCATATAACTTCAACATAATATTAACTACAAATTTTACTATAAAATGGTTTTTTTGGGGTAATTAAATACCCCACGCGACCATAGGCGGAACAAAACAGCGCCACTACTGAAGGGTTAAAGGAAAATCTTCTAAAATGGCCATCTTTACATAATGTTCAAAATACTATAGTTGATTGAAAATCGAAAGCACGCCACTCAAAATAGCATTTGTTTCAGTCAAAAAGCAGATTATCACTCAATTATTTTATAACACTGAAATATATACCGTTCCGTGTCTCTACAAAAAAGGTTTCTCACTATCTACCTCCCCGTCTCTTTCCCCTTCTCTCTTCCCTTCTCTCTCTCTCTCTCTCCCCTTCTCTCTTCCCTTCTCTCTCCCTTCTCTCTCCCCTTCTCTCTCCCCTTCTCTCTCCCATTCTCTCTCCCCTGCTTTCTCCCCTTCTCTCTCCCCTTCTCTCTCCTCTTCTCTCTCCCCTTCTCTCTCCTCTTCTCTCTCCCCTTCTCTCTCCCCTTCTCTCTCCCCTTCTCTCTCCCCTTCTCTCTCCTCTTCTCTCTCCCATTCTCTCTCCCCTGCTTTCTCCCCTTCTCTCTCTCCTTCTCTCTCCTCTTCTCTCTCCCCTTCTCTCTCCTCTTCTCTCTCCCCTTCTCTCTCCTCTTCTCTCTCCCCTTCTCTCTCCTCTTCTCTCTCCCCTTCTCTCTCCCCTTCTCTCTCCCCTGCTTTCTCCCCTTCTCTCTCCGCTTCTCTCTCCTCTTCTCTCTCCCCTTCTCTCTCCCCTTCTCTCTCCCCTTCTCTCTCCCCTTCTCTCTCCCCTGCTTTCTCCCCTTCTCTCTCTCCTTCTCTCTCCTCTTCTCTCTCCCCTTCTCTCTCCTCTTCTCTCTCCCCTTCTCTCTCCTCTTCTCTCTCCCCTTCTCTCTCCTCTTCTCTCTCCCCTGCTTTCTCCCCTTCTCTCTCCCCTTCTCTCTCCCCTTCTCTCTCCCCTGCTTTCTCCCCTTCTCTCTCCGCTTCTCTCTCCTCTTCTCTCTCCTCTTCTCTCTCCCCTTCTCTCTCCCCTTCTCTCTCCCCTTCTCTCTCCCCTTCTCTCTCCCCTTCTCTCTCCCCTGCTTTCTCCCCTTCTCTCTCCGCTTCTCTCTCTCCCTCCGTCCGTTATCACCCCACCTCATTTCTCTCGCCCTTCCCACCAACCTCGGCCACACGGCTCGTTTCGTACGCCTGTGTTGTCAATTTAACTATTATGAGGTGGTTCCATCTGATATGAAATGTAACGCCACAAAGAAGCGTAGAATAAATTTCTCTCAGTATATACAGGATTAAAATTTGTATTTTTGCATTCCGGCGAAGTAGACCTGATAGGCATGATTCAAATGTAAAAATATCTCACTCTAAGTGAATTTTTTACTAAATTCCGAATTCATTGAAGTTCTTTTTAAAGTCAAATTATGATAATGATAAAGAACTCAATATAAAATTTTCGATGGCGCTGTCCTAGAATAAACATTCTATAGAGAAGTTTACTACAAAAAATTATTTCGTGTCTTTGAACCTTCAAAGACGAATTCATTTTCACGTCAAAATATTTTTTGTTAAAGCGAAAAAATATTAATTTTCATGTATAATGGCATTGACCCAAATATGCCACCATAATCTTATCCATCGATAAAAATCCTTGATACCAAAATTCATTCAAAACCTTGGAGTTTCACATCCCTTGATATAGGCGTCCAATGGACGGACAGAAGGATTAATCAAACACAACAGGTGTATATTAGACACATTTCCCTTCTAAAACCTGGCTAATATCGAAGCCTGTGTACTCTAAAAAAAAAACAGAAAGATTATTTGCTTTTTTGGAATATATCTCTTGATGTTTTTTTTTTAAGCTTTTCAAATTTATGAATAATAAACTTTTATACGTTTCGCATTTTATAAAAGAGGGCGACTTTTACATTATCATAGGAAAAACAAAGGAATGAGAATTATTATATAGCTCTACGGCTTCATTCTTAAGGTTGAGTCACTTCTTTTTAAGGTTTATTTACTTAGTTTCCGGTTGTTCACTCAATGCCGCGCCACAGTATCTTCATGTCCAGACTCCCTCTTTCTGTTAGTTCGCTTTTTGCTTACATTGAGTAAGTATATATTGGCAAAGCTGACCTCGAGTCGTAAAATTTACGACTGTTTAGTACTCAAATCTGTTTTTATTAATTTTTATCAATAATATTGCTTTAGAATGTCCACCGAAATCTACACATCCAGAAGAACAAAAAAGAACGGTATGCTACGTTTGTCCCTCGAAAAAGCGGAGAAAGATGTCAAATAATTGCGTAACCTGTCATCAAGCGTATTGTGCTCAACATCGTTCAAATATGTTTATAAACGGTTTGTGAAATATTGAAAAAATCATTGTATCTTTAGGTTTACAGTCTATTGATATTGTTATTTGCTATTAAAATCTTTCAATTTCTTGTATTTAAAAATAAATAAAACCATTTTTAGTTGTAAAAATTACGAGTGTTTAGTTTTTACGTATACTTTTAGATGATTAGTACTCTAGTGTTAACAAACATTCTCCCCAACTAGAATCTTCTTACAGTGCGTTGCACAACAATTTCCTCAATGCCGTCGAAATCCTTTTCACGAGATTAATCACGAGTATAGGAAGACGTGCGTCCCAAGTTGATGCTTCGAAAAAACGTGTCCTTGAAGATTTTGACTTGAAAAACTAGACGAAGTTCAGCACCGTTTTGCACGATTAACGTTCAACTTGATAAAAAAATTGCGAAACAGAAGCAGCGAAGCTAATAGCATCGGAAGAGTGCTCCGTGGGAAATGGGGCGATTAGGATTCAAATAGGGCGAGTGGAAAAGTTGTTCGTTTCTTTCTTGTGCTAGGACGTGAAACCAAGAAGAGTGAAGGAGAAAGGGGAATGGAGAGGAAGGATGGCGAGGGGGAGATAGGGGGTGGGTGGGAAGGAGAAGGGGATGGGGACTCGATACGGAGAGGGAGAGGATGGGAAAAGATAGCCCCGAGGGATCGTTTGCGACTAGAAGGCGAGGAGGGGATAAGTAAGTCCCTGCATTAAGAAAGAGAGAACGGGATTATTCCGAGTAAGGGGAAGAGAGTTGTCCCCATCCACTCCCTCTTCCCTACCACATCTGTCCCCATCCATTTCCTCTCCCCCTCTCTCCCCAACCATCTCTCCCCTTTCTTCCTCGCACATTCTCGCCAGGGAACGACCAAATTATGGCGTGTAGGAAGAGTCGGAGGTAAGTGGTCCCAAGGCGACGCAACATACGTCGTCTCCCGAGGCGTCGCTCGTACTCCTCAAACATATCTTACTCTAATTCTCCGAGTCCTCTTTTAAACGCCCGTCGCGATTCCCCGCTTTCGAAATAAACGGTTGAAGGTGAGGGGAGATCAGAAGAGAGGGCCGGAGAGTTATGGGAAAACAAAAGAAAGATAAGGAAACAAATGAATGAGCAATGAAGTAAAGGCGAGAGGGAGGAAGACCAGAGGAGAGCATAGACATTGCTCCTAAGTAGGAAAGGTATTTATGTACACAATAGATGATGCGAATAGAGTTAGATGGCGTATGAAGGGGAGTTGACCTCTAAGGGGAAAAAGATTGGGAGAAGAGGGTGAGAGACGGTGATAATAGAGGGGGAAGGAGAGGAAGAAAGGTGTAGCGAGGATGAAAGGTGTAGCGAGGATAGTGGGAAGGGGAGAGAGGGAGGGGGAGGGGAGAGAGGGAGGGGAGAGAGGGAGGGGAGAGAGGGAGGGGAGAGAGAGAGAGGGTGAGGGGTTAGAGGGAGGGGAGAGAGAGGGTGAGGTGTTAGAGGGAGGGGGAGAGATGGAGGGGGATAGAGTGAGGGGGATAGAGTGAGGGGGAGAGAGGGAGGGGGAGAGAGGGAGGCGGAGAGAGGGAGGCGGAGAGAGGGAGGCGGAGAGAGGGATGGGGAGAAATTGGATGGAAGAAGTTAGAGGGAGAGAATGCGGGAGGAGATAATGAAAGGGAAGGAGGAGTGAGAAGCAGGTGAGAAGGAAAGGAATGGTGAAGGGATAAGAGTGAGGGATAATAACGAAAAGGGATCTTGGCTGAGAGACGGAGTTTGCCTGCAGAGAGAGTTCGAATCAAGGGAGAGGCGGAGAAGGGGCGGAAGAGGCAATGTGGATAGTGGGCCTAATGCCTATGTCGGGGAGAGGGGATGGGGAAGTTTGGAGGGGGAAAGCAGTGGTAGGGGAATGGGCGTTACATCAAGATGATCCAGATAAGACTACCTTGGGAACGTTTCTTCTACCTCGTTCCAGTGCCTCTCACTTCAAGTCCTCCGTCTTCTGTTCTCATAGCGGAGTCCCTTGGGCACTACCCCTCTTTCCTCCCACCCAATACCCAATGTTGACTGCTTCCCTCTGCTGCTGCTCTGCAACAACAAGGGGAAGATATTGACTAACTAACAATTAGTTTGATAATTTCTTTCCAAGATGGAGCAAATATCTCTCTTAGATAAACTTCCAGTGCTACAAGAAGAAGCAGTGATGCAGGCCAACGATTCTTGTAGAAAAGTTATCATTATGACGCCTTCTCATGTATAAGTCGTAGGTTGAAATCAACCATTTTATAATGCACTCTATCAACTCCCTATTAAAAAGCTATACGTCAATGCAATAACGATACAGATTACCAATTCCCATTTTAAAGAAATTGACTTGTTGCCATGTTAGTTGATATTTTTCATCTTTGAAAGTATTTTTTTAGGATAGTTTCCAAAGGAAACAGTCCTATGAAATGGTCCTGTCTGTATTCACCCAACCAGTCGCTTATCCTATAATAATGTGTTGCTGCTTATATCAAAACTTTTAACGAAGAAACCTAACCAACCTTCACACAACCCGGTTGGAAAATAACTGTTTTTGGTTAAGCCTCCATTTTGTTTCAAAACAAAGTCTCATTATTGAATCGTTTGTTCCTTGGAGACAATTTTTTGGGTTTGAGAGTGGCGGGGTTATTGTATAAAAGAACCATATTAACATATAAACAGTAACATTTATTAAATTCGTTTATTTAAAAAATGCATGCTAATTATATTGTCAGAAAGAGATTATGACAATGATTTTAATATTTTAAACCTGAAAATGCTCTATTAATTTGTTTTCCAATTTTTCTCTATCATTGAAAAACTGTGAATTACAAATGGTATTTATGGTATGAAAATTCCTTGTGATGACTAACACATACTGAAAAATTTCCTGTCAATATAAGTAATCAATTTGGGAAGACAACTTTGGGAAACCAGACTGCATTAGTCCTGTTTTGGACTTCTCATTTCGATTAAGATCCATTGTTCATTCAAATTGAGCAAAGATTGGAATTAAGTCATTAAAAATAATAAATTACTTTTCTTAAGCTATGAAAGTGTTTTAGTAACAAGTATCTATCTGAATTTTAATTAATTTAAAAATGTAATTCTATAAATCCATGCACGAATTCTATGATATTCCTATGGAATATTGAAATGAATGAATGGAGTCCAAAATATCCCCATAAAGATGTAAATATTTGGAATTTTTCATTTTTCACATTGGTTATAATTCTGCTAAATGTTTGGTCCGTAATATTTCAATAAGTACCTTAGGTTTTATATCATCTATCCTAAATATATCCTTTATAGTATGTAAAAAGCAGCTATTTAAAATAGATAGGAGTTTTTGGTGCTTGCAAACTGCACGCGCTAAATGATACCACAGTACAATATGATCTAAACTAGTAAATTGACCAACGCGATCTCCAAGGCAACAGCACGAGGGCCATGCAAAGCTCGTGTATGTGTGTATATATATATATATATATATATATATATATATATATATATATATATATATATATATATATATATATATCCAAGAGTATTTGCAGAATAGTTCTCTAACGAGTTCTATAAATTATTATTTATTAGCGATGAAAACTTCTTAAAATTTTGTGATCAGTTAGACTAAATACCTTATTTCCAGTTTGATAACAAACATTACATGCATGCAGAAGGCCTCGAAATGTACTCTCCTATTCAACCAAATCTACTGTAAATATTTTTCGATAATTTGGAGTTGAAATTGTTTAATTTCGGTCACCAGATAACTAATTATATTAATTATTGTTGCAGATATATAGAAGATATATTATGTCCTTCGACTGAAAGTTACCACCAAGTATGTATTTTTATACGTTTTAACATGATACATAAATTTATCAACTTCTGAATAAGGAAAGGAAACTACGAGCACCATTAATTTTCTGGAATTATCAATTTCAATTCATAAAACAGAAACTATTCAGTTTATAAGAAACCCATTTTACAGAGCTCACGACACAAATTGATTCCAATATTCCTATTTCTAATAACCATTCAGCATTCCTCTCCTCGAAGAATATTCAATTAAATATTCGATTTAAACGTCAGCATTTTAAAGAAAGGTATCGATACGATAAAACTGATGGCAACTAACTGAACACCGAAGCCCTATTCTTATTGTTTGACAAAGTTATAGAAAGGAATTTGGCAAAATATTGCAATTGTCTACTTTTTAACAATTCAACGTGAAGAGATTCAAATCCCATTTTAAACTTTTTTGATGATGGATTAAATCACGACGCATTAATTCCCTAAGACATAGATATGTTCGGAATCTCACAACAATATTATTTTTCATTCATTTCAAATGAACTTTTATTAGCTTTCTCTTCGGATAAGTAACCTAACAAAGACGGATTCAACTCCGAGACAATGCTCCTGATGGCCAGGAATTTAAATGCCGTATTTACGTCAACTGCATCATTTCACATTAAATTGCGCTTTTCGAAATCTATAAACGATCAATCATTCAAATTCAACGCATTATATGGAATAAAATAATAGTAAAACGGTTTGAAGGAAAATTTCAAAATAAAACTCGTAAAAAAATTCCTGAAGCAAAAGTCTAGTTAAGAGCGATGCTTATTACTGTGTTGACAACTAAATATAGGTAATACTTTTTGACCTTTTTATTTGCAAATTAAAATGACATGTTTATCAGAAGAAGACTGTAGCCCAGAGACTCATGCACAGTATATGCACTTAAAAGTGAGAATTTCGACGCAACTGCGCATACAGCGGGGTGCCGGTGGTGTAGTGGTTAGGACGCTGGCTGCTGCTTGAAAAATCAGCGGGCACGATTTCTGCTCAAGTAGGATTTTTCCAAGGTCGCCCGGCCCCCTGTGTGTGTGATTCCGTCCAAGGAAGGGAAGTTAAGCTGTTGGCCCCCTTGGTGTTCTTCGCTAAGAGTAGGCTAATGCCGGCACCGGATTTCCCTCCTCCCTTGAGATTGTGTTTGGTGTGGAAGGATTTAGGGCTCTAATAATCCAAGAGGTTGATTAGCCAAAAAAGTACTCGCACACATAGCGCATACATTCGGTGACTTAGAGGAGGAATTATGCTACCAACAAAACATTAACACTATATTTCGTCTGTCACAAATTCTATCAAGTTGCAAGTTTCATAATATGCGATCACATAATTATCTTTCATATTACCTCTACACAGGAAAGACTGTGAAATGACTCATTCTAGCGAACTACGTGAAAACTAGAATCATTAATAAAATTATTTGTAATACAGGATAATAATAAACCGTCAGCACGCTGCTTGTATACTAGTCTTCCAGCGGCATATGATAAAACTGGATGACGAGTATACACATCGTCCTGCGCTAAATAGACTGCATACCCTGCTATGTTTCCGAATAATACTATTGATACTAGTGTACTTGCGTAATTGCCCGTCAAATATGATGGGTATGCGCAGATTCTGTATTAAAATTAAGGTACTTCCCATTCTTCCTCCCTTTCTCTCTGACTCCCTCCCACTTTTTTCCCTCCCTCTCCCCCAATTCTCTCTCCCTCCCTCTCCTATACTCTCTCCCTTGTATGTTCCTTCTTCTCTTTCTCCATCCCTCTCTCCCTCTTATTCTTCACCCTCCACTTTTCTTCCCATCCTCCATCTTCCTGTCACACATTCTCCTCCCTTTCATCTAAAATTTTATTAGTTTTATTCGGAGGAAGTGCAATATATCCCCCCTCAAAAAAGCGCCACAAACGGAAAGTAATTTCTTTAATTACCATGTTAACCTTAGATAAAATGTTATGATTTGCTCATTATATAAATTTAGGCAAATTTTCAATTTTCTATCTACATCCTTGATCGAGTTCTTCGCGTTTTAATAGCTTGTCAATCAGACCAACGGACTGAAAACATAGCCTTTTATTATTATTTTTGCGATTATTTCATTCTTTTAAGCCTCTCTTTCTCTCCCTCTTTCCAAAACCGTACTCAAGTACTCCATTCTTCTAACTAACTCCCGTAACCTATCGCACAATCCTTCCTGCTATAAACATTTTACATGCTCAGTTTGTTTATTAAAACGTCCAACAAATACCTCCGATATTCATACCGTTTCTATTTAAATAATGTTGAATTTAGCTCATCATAACGACTTTAATCTAATTTTATATAGTATTTCAGGTTTTTAGGTATACCTTCTCGTAAATAACGCAACGAATGTTGTTTACTTTGATTGCTATGTTCCCCCTCCTTTCGTCTTTCTCTCCTTCTCGTATTAAAAGCCTTCAAAGCACGCTTAAACTCATAAGGATTGAAATAACAATAGGATTTCGGGGTTTAACAATGTAATTGGTAGGCATGGCAACATCCCGTTAAAATTGCAAAATTTCCCCAAAATATGTGAATTAAACGTTTAAAATGAGGAATTTTGAATTGTTGACAAAAAACGATGAACAGAATAATACACCTTGTAATCCTTTCTTTAAAATGGTTTTGTTTTAAATCTCGTTAGTCAATGCTTTCTAATTTTAATGTCAAAAAGAAGATAAGTTTGCACGTCAAAAAGACGATTTCTACCTTTTATCTTACAGAGCAGAGGTCGGCAACGCGGCGACCGCGGGCGCCATGGCGCACGCAAGACATTTGTGTCTCGCCCGCCAGCCAAAAAGAGAACTCAAGTTAAACAATTGCGGAAAACTCTCAGAAGACCAATAAGTTGCGGAACAAGATGAAGAATAGAACTTTGTAACCAAAATCTTAATCTTACATCACACCGAGCCGAATTGTTTGTCTGTTACAAAATAACATCGTCAAATTCAGAACTTATAAGCGAACAGAATGGGGACAAACATTGTTGGATAAAGAGATTGTTGCCATTAACAGAGTTCTTTTCATAATGACTCCTCTGTTACCTCTCTCTTGTGAATCCACGTCCCTTTCCCTTCTCCCTACCCTGCCCTAGTATAAATACGTCCTTCACAGCGTTTTTCGGAGATTACTCGCCGAGAGTAGGATAAGCCGCTATCGTGTTTGTGTGATTGCCGTGCCTGTGCTGACAATTCATACAAACGTTCTCGTACGAAGTGTACGAAAAGATAGGGAATTCTCCGCCCCTAGTTTATGCTAGGTGAAGGTGTCCTGTTGCCTTCAATCGCTATTACGGGTGCAAGGCTAACTGAGAACCCTGTTCTCAACCCGTCGTGTACTATAGCTCCGTTAGCCGGTTCAGGCTATTTGTAGGTAGGCGCTCGATATGGGAAAACTATTTCCCTATGTCGCGTGAAACTCCCAAGTTCTTTTCAGAAGTCATTGGTTTCGGAGTTCTGTCCTCCGTCTTGTAGCATAACTTGACTCGAGTTATTGTTGTGAGTCGTTGGTTTCGGAGTTCCGTTCTTCGCTTTGTATACAAAGTACAGGGTATAGGAGATTTTTCTTCGTCTCTTACAATATCAGCCAGTGATAGGTTATTTCCGTCTTCATTGGTTAAACATAAATCAATTCAAATTGACCAACAGTTCACAATATTTCTGATATTTTCCCGATATTCAGTGTGTTGTGTTTATTAAATCATTTGCAGAAAATTTCATCCCCGTTATGAGTAACAAGCGGCAAAGGACATATTACTTCAATGTTGATTGGGAAGAACAATAGTTTTATTGATTTGAAAGAAAGTGTGCTTGTTCATTGTGCAATGCTTTCAAAGAAAAGTAATGTTAAATACATTTTAATACGGTCCACGGAAATTTTAATACTAGTTATCCATTAAACTTCGAGATCAGGAAAAAGAAAATTTCTGATATGAAATCTATTTTAACTAAACAGCAGAGCATTTTACCAGACCAGTGCTGCAGTCATAAAGAGCAACGATTGCATCACTGAAAATTTTGCATTTGTTGGCCAAGAGGAAAAAGCCTTTTGAAGATGGCGAGAATGTCAATGAAGCCATGTTAGCAATTTCTGACTCACTTTTCGAAGATTTTAAAAATAAAAATTAAATTTCCTCAGCAATCAACACGATTCAGTTATCAGCAAGAACAGTTACAAGAAGAATGGAAGTTATTGCAACCAATATGGAGAAAGAGTTGGCAAATGATTTACAAAAATGTATTTTTTTCTCGTTGCAACTGGATGAGACAACAGACAGACAGACTTCTCAATTGGCTATGGTTGTGAAGATGGTGTTTAACGATTTTTCAGGAAAGGAGCGAAGAAGAGGTGAAGACATTTTTTCAGCTTTTAAAAAATGTCCAAGAAAGTAATATACCATTAATGAAGTTGACCGCAATTACTAAAGATGGTGCGCCTTTGATGACAGGTTGTAAAAATGGATTTATTGCGCTATGTAAAGAAGACCCTCTCTTTCCAAAATTTATTTCATATCGCTGCATTATACACCAAGAAATGTTATGCGCAAAAGTTCTTCATTTTCAGCATGTCATGAAAACAGTGACAAAAATAATAAATTCCATAAGAGCCGTACCAATGAAACACCGATTGTTTAAACTGTTTTTACAAGGTGAAGATGCCGAATTCGATGATCTCCTTTTACATACCGAAGTTAAATGGCTCAGCAGAGGCAAAATACTTGTGAAGTTTATAAATCTCATAAAGGAGGTAAAGGAATTTCTCATGTCAATAAATGAATATTATGGAATGACAAAACTTGGTTGATGGATTTAGGATTTCTTGTTTATATAACTATAAAATTGAACGAACTGAATATGGAGATGCAAGGAAAAAGTCAACACATTGCAAAACTGATAAGTGCAGTAGATGCATTCAAGTGTAAATTGTCATTGTGGAAGTCTCACCTAGACAGAAATTCATTATCACATTTCCCGAATTTAAAATGTTATTGAGAGCCTGACTGATGAAAATGTAACCACTGAACCATTTTCACAACACATTGAAACTCTCCTGAAGGAATTTAATTTTAGGTCTCGTCAGTTTTCTGAAGTAGAACCCATAATAACATTCTTTGCTAATCCGTTCAATTTTATTGACAATGATATGTCTGTAAATATTGGAACTTACTTTTATATCGTTAACACCTAGGACTTATAAATGGAAATAATAAATATGCAGAATGATATTATTCTAAGATCACATAAAAATGATGAATACCCCTTTCGCTCTCACAGCATTTGCCTTTTTAAATTCCAGAAAGCTCGCGCCTAATTTTTGAAAATTTCAAGTGTATTTTAAGTATTTTTTGCGAGCCTAATTTTTGGTCTAGGATATCGAAATTTTAATAGGTTTTGAAAACAAATTGCAGTTTAAAGCAAAAAAGTTTTATATGAGACAAAGCAATATTTATTTTTATTAAAAAAAGTTTGAACAAAAAACGTTTTTATGAAAAAGAAAATAACTTTCAAAATTATTTAACTTCATAACCTCAACGTTTATCATAGATTTGTACATATATTATGAAATATTTCATTATTCACTCTAACATATCCAAATTTGACTCAATATTCCCTTTTTATTCATGAGATATAAAACATAATGTGAAAAGTACATTTCACCACGTCAGCATTTGTGTTTGGCCAAACACTCCCCATGTAAGCCTTTGTTACATCTAATGCAAACAGTTCGGGATCATTTTCATCTATTCTTAGCGCTGCAAACACTACAATTAGCCTCTTTTTTCCATAAAGTTTTTGAACACCCACTTTAGCTGTATTTTCCCTCATTGAAACCCACTCATTACCTAAATGCTCAATTATATTTACTACATGTGTTTGCCTCGATTGCAGTTTCCCAGGTCCTTTGAAATTTTCTTTATATAGAATATAGCTATTAAAAACCATCTTTGAAATTATATTGAACGCAACTTTTTTCCAATATTTTTCACTCTTTCTTTCATCCATGTAAGTATACAGCATCATATCAGAAGTGTCAATCCCCCTCATAAATTTATTGTAACTGCAAATTATTTCCGGTTTCAGCGTAATTTTTTCTTTCCCATTTATGGTAGTCTTTATTTCCTTATCCAATGCAGTTGCTTTACTAGAGAGGAGCAGAATGCAGAATGAGATCGTTTTTCCCGGCCTCCACAACTTATATCAGCTCCAGGTAGCACAATTTATTACACCGCTAAAAAGTCTCTGAAGCATTCAAAAAGAAATTACTGACAACAGAATACGGGTTCACTAAATAAAATACACAAGAGGGATACAACACGTCCTCTGGGTAACCATATACACAACCAACTGAAAGAAATAGTCTCAACCACAAGGGGGAATGAAGGAAAATGCATGAACAGGAAAAATTATAGCAATGTGATAGTATATATCAAATGAATATACGATGAAAAATACTCTACAAAGTTGCTCCGTGTCATATTACCAGTGAGCAAGACTCAGGAGAACTCCGACAAAGTTGAGCCGTAGGTTACGTTACCAGAGAGCGAGATTGATAAGCAAGAGAAAAAAATAAAAGAAAAAAAAATTCGGTAAGCATTTCGTCTCATATGATGTATCTGCTTTTGGATTATAACATCATGATGAAAATGCAACGACAGGCACGCTTATGAAAGAACGGAGAACGACAGCATGCGTAATCTACGGCCGTGAAGGGCAAAAAATATTTTGGATGATGACTCACTGCGAATTAGCTGCGTCAGACGGATGGGAGAAAAGACAATTACTTTTGTTTATGTAAAATACTAAAATCGTAAAGAGGAATATCATTTCAAAAGTAAATATAAACATTTATATCATCCTCAGTTTGGTAGTAATTATAACTCAAAGTGCGATCTATAAAGATTTTTAAACGGGGTTAAAGCTAGAGCCGATATATCGGCACCTTGAGTGTTTATAGGCGACCAGGGGAAGCCGATATATTGGCACCTTGAGCGTCTAAGGGTTAACACCGATGACTTAGAAATGGAAATAAAAAATATGCAGTATGATATTATTCTAAGGTCACATAAAAATGATGAATACTTTTGGAATTTAGTTGACGAAAATCGCTATCCATTATTAAGAAAATGTGTTCTAAAAATATATTCTTACTGTGCTTCAACATACACTTGCGAGTCCATTTTTTCAAGCATAAAACACTTGAAATCCAAGTACCGATTACAATTTAGACAACTGCCTAAGATCAGATATCTCGAGTTAGGTGACAAATTATAGCAAGTTGGCTGAAGATATGCAGTCCCAAGTTTCTTATTGATTTATTTTTCATGTTTTTATAATAAGTTCTTTAATAGTTTTTCTCTTATATATACAAAAATATCATTTTAATAAATATTGGTACACATCTACTATTTTTACTTCACTTCACGCCCCCAATAATTAAAGTTGCGCCCTCATAGATAAAGAGGTTGCCGACCACTGATACAGAGAGATATCAACTGATCTTGCTTATGCGCCCTTCACGTCCTCAGTAATATAAATTGCGCCCTCGTAGGTGAAAAGGTTGCTGACCTCTGTTATAGAGAATCCAAATCATCATCTGGAGTGGCACCCAGGAATTTTTTCGTAAATTTTTCTTAGTCACAGTATTATTATATCCGAGTAGATTATCTCTGCTAAATTTCAAGTTCATATCTGCATATTTCATTGAGTTATTCACGTTTAAATGTTTGACATGGACCAACCAACGCCGGATGCAGACACACCCGGTGAGCCGGCGATGCATCCCCGTCGCGCAGACAAAGATATCAAGCGTTTTATATTAGGTGAACCCAACATAATCGAGGAAAAGGACCAATGCTTAGCCGCCTCAAGGTCCTAATGTTGCAATGGCTATTTCAGGCATTAATTCCGCGCTTATGCTCACGAAATTATTTTTCCTTCCGGTATTATTAATTACACCGCAATGCATTTTTAATAATAGGAGATGATATTTTAATCATAGCAGCGTTATCACTATGGATGTTTAAAATACGAAAAAATCTGATATATCCAGTGCATGACTTTCTCCAAACACAGTAAAGAACATGATTGCAATAGTAGGCAATATTAATGGGCAGATGATGACGTAACACGTGCAAAACAGTCGCAAGATTAAACTAACTGCACAATATACATTACACAAACTTTCTCATACACGTATGTATATACGTTTGGTCGACTGTGTACGTTTATAAAAGAAAAAAACTTATAAATAAAAGTTAACCGTAGTTTAGTGTATATTTTAATGCCACTGGTCGATATTTAGTAGCTTTTTGGGACATATGGCTTAGTAAATATTATTTGTGACATCAGGCTGTACGATTGGATGGATTTTAATCAAAATCCTTCCTGAGTAAATCGAATTTTGTTTAAAAATATCCTAGATTAAAGTACCCTTAATTGTTACGCAATATCGTTAATCTCTTCATAGTGTCTATTATGAATGATATTATATATAAATATGCGATATCATTCGATTCAGTTTAAACGTTTAGGCCGTATTAAGATTTTTAGTGGATCGCGGCGGAGATGTGACGCCATAGGACTTGGGTAAGATAGCTTAGTGTACATATTAATGTCACTGGACGCCATATAGTGATTTAAACAGATATATAGCTTACCCGGTATTATTTGTGACACCAGGCTCTACAGTTGGATTTATTTAAATCAAATTCCTTATAGCCATTTTTGAGAAAATAATATTTTTATTAAAATAGCCAATAATATAACACCCTTAGTTTTGAGAAATATCATTTTTATGAAAAAGAACTGCAAAAGATGATATATTGCATAAATACGAAATATCATTCCATTTCATGTACGCGTTTGGGTCCTAGAACAGCGAACAGACCGACAGACAGGCAGACGGCATTGCGAAAACCACTTTTATAGTCTCAGGGACACTTAAAACGAGAACTTCCATAAAAATCGCGAAGTCGAATTTTTTCACGATAACAACACTTTCTCAATATACTACCTATATGAGAAAGTTAAAACTGAGGAAAAGTACTAAGGGTGTATTTAATATGAATATCAAGAAAAACCTGTGAATGAATATTTAAAATTAAAAACAACTTAGATTTTCACAATCGAAAATGTTTTGAATAACTTTTCACACTGAAAAAAGATAACTAAATAACTTTCATATTAATTGCTGTGGAAAACAAAATTATGCATAGCATTCTTCTATATAGTTCAAACTATTGTACAAAATATTCGCTATTCGCCGCTGGCGTCGCTGGTGATGCTGTAAATAATTACTAGATTTTTTACAAAATTTTCCGACAAATTGGGATAATTTTATACGCGAATTCAGTTGTAATAATTATCATTTCTAGCCGCAACGCCAGTAAAATATTATACGAAAATGTTAATTTTATCCAGTCAATTTCTTATTTTGTTCAAAAACAATTCGAACGCAAATGACGTATACGATAAATGACAAGTATCTGTGAAAATTTTCTAGATACATGGCTATAATTCTAACATCTAATCCCCCTTTATAATAAAATGCTGTTGGTTGGTTGGTGCATGCCACGCTTTTAAAATTCAAATAACTCAATCAAATATATATATATATATATATATATATATATATATATATATATATATATATATATATATTATATATACACAGTGAAATCTGGATTATACGTAGTTCAAGAGACCGAACAAAAAATACGTATAACTCAGAGTTACGTATAACTCAATAGATGGTTAAATAAGATCGACATATGAAGATTAAACCAGACATTTCGTGAAAGGCATATATTTATGGACCAAAAATAAACAAAATACCTCACAACCACAAACTCGCACTCGCTGATGTAGCACACACAATCAGCACGTGATTTAAAAAAAATACTCTTTCAACAAGTTACATTTTATTTGAAATGAAATTAGTTATATCAGTTATTGTCTTTTGTTTCCTTCTTTTCATGGAAAAAAGGTACAGAGAACTTTCAAATTGATTTGCTATGGACATAATCTCCTCTTGACTCTCTAAAGAGGAAATGAAGCCCTTCACCACTTCCATACTAGCCAATGCCTCGGAAAATGAGGGGATGTTTCCGGACAGTTCGCTCTTTTCGTCATCTGATTTGGCACTATCTTCTTCTTGAGTCACCACGCTTGCTATGATTTCGTCATCTGTAAAGTATGATGATAAAAAGGCATTTTTTCAGGAAAAAAATTATCTAGAGCATAACACTGGTCTGAAATATACTCACCAAGGCTGGCGCAAACAGCGACATCATCATTGAAATGAATGAAGTCCTCAAACGAGCATTCTGTTGACCAACTCCCAGGTGGCTCCACATCATCGTCATCGGGTTCATGCAGCCCATCAAAAACAAATCCTGCATTACGGAAGCACTTCTTTATCGTAGAAGGCTGGACTGCATTCCAAGCGGAGGTAACGAAGTGCATTGCCTGAATAAGAAAATCACAGTTTCAGACAATTTAGAAACCAAAGTTCATGAAGTGAAGAAGTTACTGATCACTGCAGCAATTTGTCTTACCTGAAGGACACTGAGTTGTGGGCTTTTTTTCTCCGGGCTCGCTTATAGCAGGGAGAGAGTATATTGAACCAAAATTTTGCGGTATTGTGCCTTTAGATAGGCAATTATGCCCAAGTCAAGTGGCTGCAGCTTGCTAGTAGTGTTAGGGGGGGAAAACTCGAGGCGGATATGGGAGAAATCTTGAAAATCGTGAGCAGTACAGTTGTCCCAGAAAAGTAGAAATTTTCGTTTTTCTTTGCGCATTCTATCATTTAAATCCATCAGACACTTTTTCATCACATTGCTCGTCATCCAAGTCTTGCTATTTGCGGTCTAATCTGTAGGAAATATTCTCACGTTTTTGAAACATCGAGGCTTAGTAGATTTGCCGATAATAAGCGACCGGCCCTTGTCTGTTCCATCCGCATTGCAAGCAAGTAAAACTGTCAAACGTTGCTTGCTCTTCTCCTCCCCATGACAAGTATCCATCTTTTCTGCCAATGTGCGACTTTGAAGGAGATTGTAGAAAAGTCCAGTTTCATCTATGTTGTAAATATCGGATGGCCTGTATCCCGCAATCAACATGCCCAACTGTTTTTCCTTCCAAAAGGCTGCACAAACATTGCCAACCGAACTTGACTTCCCCGAAATCATGCGTCCAGTGATGCCATGCCTTTCTTTAAATCCTTGCAGCCAACCTTGTGAAGCCTGAAATTCCTCACATTCATCTTGGCTGCAAGACTCTTGGACTTTTCTTGCAGTGTGGTGCCGCTTATAGAGATATTTTTTAATCTCATCTCTTTAAACCACATAAACAGAGATTTTTCTAGATCAGCATATCTTCCTTCCTGGACCCGTCTTTTTTTATGTGCATTCTGGCCAGCGCTTGCATAGTGTTCTCTCACTTGGTCGGATTTGGCCAGAATAGTGCACAGCGTTGTATACGGAATTTTCAGTCTGTTAGCCAGTTCTTTCTTCAACAGGTGCGGATTTTCTTCAGCCTCATTTATAATTTTTATTTTATTCTCTACTGTAATTCCTTTTCTTTATTGAGACATGTCGCGAGTGTGTGAACGACTGAAGTGATATAAAGGCTGGCGAAACACTGAGGAGAATGTTCACGACTGATAAAACGCCCGAAGCGAGTACTAAAACGCTGTGGCTTCCAGTGCACGACTATCCCCTTCTGCGCACCAAGTCAGCTTGGCCGATTTTTCTTCTGACTTCCCCTAACTCCCCCTCCTTAGCCTAAAAAGCAGCACTGATTACTTTGTGTCCAAATCTCAGGCAGAACAAAAGCGTCGCAAAGAAAACGCATAATGTTTAGTTATTTTTTCCGCAGGATAGAATCTCACATTGTTATCGCAAACCATTGTTATCGGATACCAGCAGATTACGTCGCGTTATTTCAACATGACATAATCCTATAATGATGCAAAATAATAATATGTATGTACAGCACGTAAATACGCACAACCGAGATAAAAAGTAGCAGGCGGGATCGGATGAACGCTACGTATTAATGAAGTTTACGTATAAGTCAGTTACGCATAACTCAGTATTTAAATACGTGTAACCATATGGTGTTTCGCCGGGACCAGCCATAAAATACGTATAAAGGAGTATTACGTATAATTGGGTTACGTATAGCCCAGGTTTCACTGTATATATATATATATATATATATATATATATATATATATATATATATATTTATTTATTTATTTATAAACTTGAAATCAATTAAATTAAAATGCTGGGACGAAGGAAAATTTACGAAAAACATCCAGGGTTCGACTCCAAGAGATGATTTACTTTCCCCTTAAAATAACACGTGAAAATCGGCTTTTTGAAATGCAGGCTTTTGTATTTTTTACATTAAAATTTGAAATACATACACTCACGACCTTTAGATATAGACTATATTAAATAAAAATTACAAGGTTTCTTATTCTCTTCATCTTTTTTCGCCTAGAGTTATAAATTCTTACTGTTAAACGTTTAATTCACATATTTTGGGGAAATCTTGCCATTTTATCGGGATGTTGCCTTGCCTACTAATAGCATTGTTAAACCTCGGAATCCTATTGTTATTCCAATTCTTATGGATTTAAGTGTACTTTGAAGAGAAGATGATATAGACGGAAGGAGAGGAAAATGATTTTCATAGCAATCAACACACTCGTTACATTTTTTACGAGAAGGAATACATAAAAAGCTGAAATATTATTAAAAATCGTATTATTAAATAAATTTAAAATTAAATAGAAAATATATGGAAATCTAAGTAAGTGCTGAACGTTTTAATAAACAAATTGAGCATGTGAAAAATTTATAGAGTAATGCATTGGGCGACAGGTTACGGGAATTAGGTAGTTGAATGGAGAACTTGAGGACGGTTTAAAAAAAGAGAAAGAAAGAGAGGTTTAATGGAATCACAAAAAGTACAAGTAAAAATATAAAAAGAATTTTTGTAACAACTTTTATATAGGTTTCAAAATTATTCCCAACTTTTATATAGTTTATACTTAAATATGAATAAACTCTAAAATATAATTATGAAAACCTTTCTGTTTGCATGGGCGAAAAAGTTGCAAAAGTGTCAACCAGCTGTTGAGTGATGTGGAGGTCTCTCTATTTAAACTTTAATCTTTTCACAGTCGTGAGAATGGCAGACAGAAATAGAGAACTCAGTGACAAACGTAAGAATGTTTGGTATACAAGTAGTAAGAAGTTTGATAGCATCTTTTGTTTCATTAATGAAAATACTGACTTATACATTCATATTGCTTAAAATTAACGAAAACATATTGCTAGTTCCGATTAATTCAGCTTTAGATACTAGTAGGAGTGAAACTTGAATATTTCATATTTAAGTCACCTAACTTAAACGACAAAAATAATAAATTGTTCTTTTCCAAACATCACATCAACCATCCATGTAAAAACACTGCATAAGTATAGTTAGCTGAAGAATTGCTAAGCTACAACACAACACTTTAAAATGTTTTATTTAAATTTGTTCTTATAACATCCTTTACAACAGTATTACCTATGTTAAATACTGAAGAAAACGAATATGATACTTAAATGTGAGGGCGTTTACAAAAATGCAAAAACAACTGGTCTTAAAGGCCAATATATAGAAACTATTTGATCCAAAGTAAAAAATAAACCAAGTGAATAGTTCCAAAGAATAAAATTATGTTCATGGCACAAACTACATAAATATCGTCCTCTAAAGTAGTGTTCAAATGGATTTTCAATGTGAGCTATTCCGAGAATATAGCAGTAATGATTATTAATACTATTGCAATAAGAACGTGATTATAATGAAATAATAATAAAATGCATGTATAAGGAGCGATAAGAATTTAATAATAATTTAATAATAATAATAATTCATCAAAAGCTTACAGGTACCTTGATTTTACAGACGTAATTCATTATGAAACTCCCAGTAATCGCAACAACCACAATTTACAGAAGTTTTAAACAGCCTTCCCATAGGGAAAACAGTTTTCAGAATAATCTTAAATGAATAAAGGTAAAAGGTTTTTAAGATAAATGAAAACTTACTATCAATAATAATTACGATAAATAAAACCTTACAATTATTAGCAGAAATATCCCTTCAAAAAACGCAGAAATGTTATAATCAATACAATCCACATTAAAATAAAGAGACTTGTCTTGCAGCACTACCAACTATGACAGTAGTTTGATTAATCTTGTTGCTGTGATTGACACGTCTATCTTCCCACGCGAATTCAAAAACAAATTTATCGCAGCGCCAAAACAGGGATCTGTTGCTCCAGGTGACTAAATCACTCATCATATGCGATGGTGAGGTGACACGAACCCCGCAATCAAGTTTGGATTTTTTCAGATTAGAGGGAGTCCAAAATATATATATCATTACATATAGACGTTATTTACAGAGGAGGATCATTATATATAGTCGTTTCTTGCAGAGAAGGAGGAGGAGGATATAACATACATATAGGAGGAAACTAATGTACAGGCACTTCCAGATGAGCTGGAGATTTGAAATTTTTTTCCTAGATAGGATTTTGTGCAAAACCATCTAGAAAAGACGAAAATCTTGAAAAAGTGCAACAATGCGGCTTATAAAAATTCGCAATTGTTTAAACAAATTTTCGAGGTTTATGTATTTCCTAAAGCGCTACGGAGCTGAATTTTTTTAGAGATAGGATTAGTAAAAAACGAAATAAAGATTAAACATATTTGGTATTTTAATTTGTTTGGCAGTTAAAAATTCCTAAAGTTTAAACAAATAGATAACTGTTTAAGAACTACGGGATGAGCTAGGATGCTTAAATTTTCAAGCAATTTACAGAGTAGAGCATTTGAACAAATAAACATTTGAATCTCTCCATAAATATTGTAGCGGCCATTAAAAATGTTAAAATTTTAAACATTTAGAAAAATTACATTTCACTTCTAGAAGTGCTATAACTTTAAAATTTGGCAGAAATGTGTAGCATTAGTACCCCATATTTCAGAAAGTATAAAATTCTTAAAATTGCAAAGTTTGGGGATTATTATAATCTATTATTTTTACATAAGGGAAAAACGAAACTCACTGGGGAGGTGAAATATTTAGAATTAAAAAAATATTTCTAATGATGAAATATCCTTCTGAAAATTTAATATGTTCTTCAGGGTGAGATAAGATTCTTGCAGAATGCAAGCACCAACTACTAGTCATTATATATCGACGACTATTACAGAGGAGGATATATATAACATATAACAGGAGGATACTAATGTCCAGCCCAAACTACAAGAACTAGAGTGCTGAAAGTTTTAGTTTTTGTAGATATGATGGAGAAACTTTCAGATTAAATGAGACTTCTTACCTAAAAGACAAGAGTTCGACTCCAGAAATTCCGAAATTTGCGTTTTTTCCAATAAGAAAAGCATTGCGCCATTTTTGTAAATTAATTATAGGCATTTTCCGGTAAGCTAGAAAGATGACATTTTCAGTGTTGCTAGATGGCCGCAATATCTATTAGGAATTATTGTCACTTTTGCTTACAGTGTCTTGGGTTTAACTCCAGAGACCCCGGAATATCTCCCATTAGTTAGCATGGGAAAACGCAATCCAGTGTGTAGACCAATCTAAAAAGTTTAGGAAGCTGAAATTTTGCAAGATTATAGAACATTTCTCATAACCAACTATCAAAATCGAAAATTTTGAAATTGTAAATATTAGGGGTTGTTTTAACCCCATTTAAACAATAAAGTTTAATAATGTTTTAGGTACTACGGGATGAGCTAGGAAGCTGAAATTTTCAAATTATTTACAGAGTAGGGAATTTGCACAAATAAACATTTCAATCTCTCCATCAGTGGCGTCGCGTGCCCATTTAGGTTGGGTGTGCTTTTATTGGGGATGGAGGTGTTATGCAACCCGCGCTACAAAATTCACGTTAATTTGAACGTACGATTGCATTTTTATCGACGTGTGAAAGTTTTAAGAGAGCGCTCTTCTTAATCGGTCTAATGCAATTAATCTTAGAATAATTTTGAATACTTTAATTGACTAACTGATATGATTTTAACTATACAATCCATAATTATGGACAACACAAAGGTTCCCTGTCAAATAGACTTGACCTATGCATCACGCGCGCCGTTTATGTGAGAATGGTTAACGCTTCGTTGTGAGAAGATACTAGAGTGAGGTACGAATTATCTGTATTTTGTTACGATTTTTAAATATGTACAACCATATAATACGCACAGAAATCTGAAAAAGTAATCACTTGGGAAAATATTATTTTCCGGATTGAATCAAAGAAAGGCTTAAAAAACTCATTTTACTTACTTATTTATACACCAGTTCCAATCTCCTGTTTTACCTTAGGAATTTTGTTAGCACATCATCATAAAATGAAGGTCTTTTCTTCAGTTCCACCAGCAATGTCTTTTCAATGGCGAGTGAACTTAGGCCGCATAACCATTCCTGCGTTTGTGTTCCTCTATAACACGTATGTATTCTCTTCATAGCCGAAAAAGAACGCTCGACTGTAGCAGTAGAACTCGGAATCGTCATGATAAGTTCCGCTAATTTACAAATCTCCTTGAATGCAACCTGAATCTGATTTTCTTGCATGAATTTCAATAGGTGATCCACTGGTTTCCTCGCAAATTCATCAGAAGAAAAGAGCACTTTTAGTTCATTTTTTAGGCGAACGTAGTCAAAAACTGGTCCGTAGAAATCCTTTAATTTTTCTAGAATACCATCAGGAAAAGTTTTCGCATACTGATCATATCTTTCGCTACAAAGGAGTTGAAAAAACTCAAGTTTCGAAAGTGAAGAGTATCTTTCTTCCATCTCCAGGCACATGCCGACTATTGTCGACTATTCTCTGGTATAATCGAAGGCACGAGCTCTTCTACTCTTCTATAGATCCTTTTCGTCTTTTAGGCTTCGACGACTCAACCGTATGCTTTTCCTTTTGCAGAAACCCAAATATCATCAAATCCATGTTACTTGTCATTCCTAAGCTATTTCATAGTATCATGCACTTTTTTACAACAGTACAATATGTCATAGGATGATGTTTGCAATATATTATTCAAAACATCAATATAGCCAAACAGAACAGAAAATATTTCTAGCAAAAAAATTGTTTGAAAAACTTGCAAGAAATACAGAAAACCACGAGCTTTGATTACAGCATCCACGTCCCAATCCCCAGAATTCTCCACAATGTGTTCAAAAAATGCAATAAGTTGACTTCTGTGGCGTTTTACTGTGTTTGATAAACGGGAAGTAAAATTCCATCTGGTTGGTGCGACGGAGGGTAATTTTTTAGCAACAAAATCTTGCAAAGCATTTACTCTTTTCTATGATTTAGAAAAATATGCTGCCAATCCACTGATAGATTGGAAAAACAATCTACATTCCTTGATATTCAAGAGGCATTGCTTCAGAACTAAGTTCAAAACGTGAGCGTAGCAATGCGTAAATATTGCTAAAGGATAGGCCTCGATAACTTTACTCTGCAACCCATTAATATGTCCACTCATTACACAGGCACCATCATAAGTTTGGCCGACCAACTTGTCCTTAATATTAAATTCCTCAACTCTGTTTACAACATCTTTATAAAGACCACTAGACGTTCTATCATCACTTACGTCTGTAAATCCGATAAACCTTTCGTGTGTTTGCCCATTATGGACAAAACGGAAAACAGTTGATAGCTGCGATTTCGACATGACATCAGAAGTTTCATCCAGAAGAATGGCCACAAATGTAGCGGAAGAAATTTCTTTCTTTATAGCATCTTTAACCACATCAGATATAGCGTTAATGATATCATTTTGTACTGTGGGAGAAGTTCCTCGAAATACAGTCGATGCCTTTAAATGACTGTCTAAAAGAGGATCATACTCACGGAGCACATTTAAAAATTCTTTATAATTCCTTCGGTTGGCTGAATCTTCAGACTCATCATGACCTCTCAAAGGAAGCTCTTGCTTAGCCAAATAACATACAGCATCAATTAATCTTTTTAAAACGTCTGTATTTTTCTTTGTTCATTATGACGATTAATTTCAATTTTTCTTTGGCTGTCAATGAGAGTGTCAATTCTTTGTTTTCCAAACATCTTAAGATTTAAAAATGACTGAACATGTGGCTGGGAGCACTCATGTTTTTGCATTGCTGCAGCTAAATGATTAAGATCGGAATACCCGTGCTTATTCCAAACACCTTTCTCTTTGGAGAATAATAAACAAGGACAGCAAAAAAGTCTTGACAGCACTTCACATCCAGTTAACCATTCTACTGAATCGTATTGTGAAACAGAGAAATGTCTCATGTACTCAGTTTTTGCATTTTTGTGCTTGCACAGTAAATTTGGAAAAGGAGGACGAGGCTTACCTACTTCGACTATGTTCATACAATCCGCAAAAGCTCTGGCAAAAAACGGGGCATTCAGTACATCGTTAACACTGTTTACCATTGTAAATATGGCCAAAAAGTTATAAATTATATCTAAAAAATTATAAATATATGTTAAAAACTTGCCTAAATCGGTGTCATAAACACGTCGGTTCACACTTTACCCCACGCACGCAAAACAGACGAAACTCAGAAAACAAAAACAGCATCTCATGACAAGTAACAACGTTGAATTGGATTGCTTCACACAATAGCCAATCACAACCGCTAACTACTTCTGGGTGCTGTTGCCTCAGCGCACACCCTGCCACGCCTTCTGGACGGTTTAAAACCACAAGGAGGCTAAAATTTGACCCGCTGCGCCATCTGTAAGTGTGTTTAAAGGGCTCAAAGCTGTCCGTATTTCTTACCGCACACCCGGGCTATTAACGTGAATGTGATACAATGTTTACGCGCCGAAACTTCTCTTCATGAAACATTGTATATTGGATTTGATTTTAGGAATCACGCGAAGCCAGAAAACGATTAGGGGAGTCTTGAACAGGAATAAATGCAAAAATATAATATCTGTGACATTGCGAATCCGTGGGTGTGCACCGCACACCTAGCACACCCTGAATATACGCCTCTGCTCTCCATATATATATTGCGGCAACCTTTTAAAATGATTAAATTTCAAACAATTAGAAAAATATTATTTTACTTCTAGAAGTGCTAAAACTATAAAATTTGGCTCAAATGTGTAGCATTAGTACCCCATAATGGAGAAAGTGTAAAATGTTTAAAATTGCAAAATTTCAGAGATTGTTTTAAACTATTATTTTTACATGTAGGAAAAACGAAAATCGCTGCGGAGGTGAAATCTTTAGAATTAATAGAATAATTGTAATGATGAAATATCTGTCTAAAAAATTAATGTTTTTTCAAGGTGAGATGAAATGCTTGCAGTATGCAAGCACCTTCTACTAGTATAACATACATATAAAAGACACAGGAGGATACTAATGTCCAGCCCAAACTACAAGAGCTAGAGAGCTGAAACCTTCAGTTTTTGTAGATATGATAGAGAAACCTACAGATAAAATAAGACTGCTTACCTAATTTACATGAGTTCGACTACAGAAATTCCGAAATTTGCGTATTTTCCCATAAGAAAAGCATTGCGCCATTTTTGTAAATTAATTTTGGGCACTTGCCTGTAAGCTAGAAAAATGACATTATCAGTGTTGCTAGATGGCTGCAATATCTATCAGGAATAATTGTTACTTTTGCTTACAGTGTCCTGGATTCGACTCCAGATACCCCGGAATGTCTCCCATAAGTTAGCATGGGAAAAAGTTATCCCAGTGTGTAGACCAATCTAATAGGTTTAGGAAGGTGAGATTTTGCGAGATTATTGAATTTTTATCATAAGCTAATATAAAAATCGAAAATTTCAAAATTGTTAATTTTTAAAGGTGGTTTTAATCACATTTGAACATTAAAGTTTAATAATTATTATCCTGGAAACTATATGCTGTAAATTTGAGTTTTAGAAATCACTTTGTAGCAATTTATACATTGAATAAAAGTAAGTTTGGAAAAAGTTCAAAAATTTTATCGCTAAAAATTCGAAATTGTTTAAAAATATTTTCGAGGTTTATGTATTACCGAATGTGCTACGAAGCTGATTTTTTTGCCGGTAGTATTTGTAAAAAAAACGAAATAATAAATAATAGAAATTTTGATAATTTAATTTCTTTGGCTATGAAAAATTCTTAAAGTTTAAATTAATAGATAAATATTTATGTACTTTGGGGCAAACTAGAAAGCTGAAATTTTAAAGTTTAGTAGAACTCAGTGCATTGAAACTAACAAACATTTGAAAACCTCCAACAAAGTGTTATTGCGGCCATATTTAACTTTCAAAATTTAAACAATAAAATAAATATTATTTCACTTCTAGGTGTGCTACAACTTCAAATTTGACAAAAATGTGTGGAATTAGTACCTTAAATTGGATAAAGTATAATATTCTTAAAAATGCAAATTTAAGGAATTGTTTAAATCAAATATTGTTCAATAAGGAAAGATAGAAATTTACTGCAGAGGTGAAATATTTTTAATTAAAAAAATATTTCTAATAATGTTATATCTCTCTGAAGTTTTAATGTATATCAGAGTCAGATAAAATGCTTGCAGAATGCAAGCACCAAGTACTTATATACACATATATATAATTCGAAGTTAATATAAAACTTGGTAATAATAGAAGGGCTATATTGTCCGTACAATGGTTTAAGTGTAATGTAATTAACACCAGAATATCTAGCAAAGGATGTAGATAGTAGATAGATGTAAATATAATGACGTAATCAGAATTTTTTTATTTACGGTTGACATTATAATTAAAGAAAGAAATGTCCGTTCTTGTCGATATTTTGATGGAGAATATATTTAAAATAATTTTGGCAAGCTAAAGTTGTCTAGCGTAATGTTTAACAAATTAATATTTTTTTTATGTAAGATTTGTATCTACATATATGACTCAGGGAGAGAGAGAGAGAGAGAGAGAGAGAGAGAGAGAGAGAGAGAGAGAGAGAGAGAGAGAGAGAGAGAGAGAGAGAGAGAGAGAGAGAGAGCTATATTTTTAAGGGGTGAATGAGAAGGAGAATGTCAGGGAGAAAGGGAGGTGAAATGGAGGGAGGCAGAGGGAGAATGGGAAGATGTGAGGGAGAAGAATAAGAGGGATAGAAGGATGGAGAATGGAAAGAAGGATGAGAAAGGAAAAATAGAAGGGAGTGAGAGAACGGGAGGAGAGGGATGGAAGAGAATGGGAGGAAGGCAGAGAGAAAGGGAGGAAGAATGGGAATTGTCTTAATTTCAATACATAATCTGCACATGCCCGTTATATTTGACGGGCAATTACGTTCTTTTCTAACAATTACAAATGGCTACTTCTGTCTCTTTGTCCCTTTTCCTTTTTTGGCTCCCTCTGTCACCCTATAAAAATGCAAATAACTCAATAATGGAACTGGATTCATTAATTATATTTGGCAGGAATGATCGTTTCACATATTGTAAAATGGTGAAGAAAACAAATTCCGAAAAAAGTCCTAGGTCGACCTTTCCGTTTCTCATAGTAAAACACGTAAAAATCGACTTTTTGACTTGCAGGCTTTTATTCTTTATGAGATCTAAATTAGCAATAATTAACCAATAATCTTCGGATCCAGCCCATTTTAAAGAAAAAATAATGATATTTCTTATCCTATTCATCTATTCCCACTTACAGTTCAAACTTCTTCATGATAAAAGTTTAATTTACATATTTCGGGGTAATCTTGCCATTTAATGGGATGTTTCCGTGCCAACCCATTACATTGTTAAACCACGAAATCCTATTGTTATTTCAATCCTTATGGGTGAAAGCGTGCTTTGAATGCTCTTACAATTAGTACGAGAGAGAGAGAGAGAGAGAGAGAGAGAGAAAAGAGAAATTCCTTTTATAGTAACCAATGCAAACAACATTCGTTGCATTATTTACGAGAAGGAATACATTTTTATGTAGAACATTAACCATTTGCATATTAAAATTAGGTACTTAGAATATTTCGAAACTTGAAACAGCGAACGCCTAAAAGAATGAAAGTTGGTTTTCTTGCCATCCAAAGAAAGTCAAGGCATATTTATGTTCATTTTTCATTTCACAAAAAACATTCCCGTTGAATTTCAACGGGCATCTCCCTAGTAACAATTATAAAAGCCTACTTCTCTCCCATTGTTCCTTTTTGGCTCCCTCTGTCACGCTATAAAAATGTGAATAACTCTATAAAAGATCAAGATATAATTCGAAATTTGGCAAGAATGCTAGATTTAAATATTTTAAGGTGATGACGAAAAACAATTTCGGATATAAACCATTTTAAAGACAAAATCATAGTTTCTTATTCTCTTAATCTTTTTCCGCCTCAAGTTCGAAATTCCTCATGTCAAACGTTTAATTAACATATTTTGGGAAAACCTTGCCATTTAACTGGATGTTGCCTTGCCAACCCATTACATTGTTAAACCTCGATACCCTATTGTTAGTTGAAAGCATGCTTTGACTACGAGAGAGAAATAATTTTCATTGCAACGAATGTAAACAACATTCGTCGCGTTATTTACGAGAAGGAATACATTTGAATGTAGAACATTTATCATTTGCATATTAAAATTACTTAGAGTCATGGTATGAGTCCAAGGCTTGAAACTACGAACGCCTAAAATAACGAAAGTTTGTTTCCCTGTCATCGACTTTTTAATAAGCGACGAATCGATCAACAGGTCAGTTTTTAAAGCGAGAATTTGATGCATCCTCAGTGATTCGCATTGTTGCCGGTTTCATGTATTTGGGTACCGTTGACTTGGATAATTGCTTGGCGTCGCAACTATTTAGGAAATATCATAAAATAAACATTCCCGTTGATTTTCAACGGGCGTCTCCCTAGGTTTATTGTATTAACAGAAACAGTGCGATCCGCTGTTGACATTAAATTTACTGAGCATACCTGTCGGATGCAATCCGTACTATGAAAAAATGTTAAAAATAAAAATAGCATTTCGAATAGAAATTAAATCCTTAACCGAAAAATTCAAAATTAGAGACACACAATGAAAAAGGGGGAGGAAAGGAAGGAAAAGGCAAAAGACAATAAAAATTATAAACTTACAGGTTTAGGGGTTGTTACTCCACGCCAGTGATCTGATGTCACTCACACATTCACTCATTCAATCGCACAAGCACTAATCCTAAAGGTGGAAAGGAAACGGGACCGGGTTTGCGAGAAATCACTCTGCGCCAGGGACCCAAAAAAATCACACCGTTGCTAGAAGGTTTGTGAGTCACTACGACCGCGACAGGGACCTACTAAGCCACCACAGACACACGCACACGTACACGCCATGAGGTAAAGGGAGAACGAATGGGGAATAATATTAGGTTTACGGGAGATTAAAACCCGCCAGGGACCTAGTATCGCACACAGCGGCCTGTAGGTTTATGTGTCTTCCGGCAACGACAGGGACCTAACAGACGAAACAATCACGCTCGCAGGTACTCGAATACACGCACACAAGATCTCTAATATGAGGTAAACGTACTAAATACGTATTTTTCCTTTTTCTGCCTTTCCTCCCCCTTTTCCATTGTGTGTCTCTAATTTTGAATTTTACGGTTAAGGAGTTAATTTCTATTTAACATCAATTTCGCCGTAGTCTCCATCTTTACTTATTTAAAAATAGCATAACATCATATCTCCTACTACTTTGAAAATAAAAAAACAATTACAATAATTATACTTTACAGAAGTTATCTCTATTAATAAAAGGCAATGTGTGTGTCTGTGCCTTTGTATGTGTGTGTGTCTGTGCGTGTCTGTGTGTTTGTGTATGTGTTTGTCTGCCTGAGTTTGTGTTTGTCTGTGTGTGTCGGTGTGTATCTATGAATGTGCGCGTGTGTGTGCTTGCGTGTGTGTGCGCGTTCATGTTTGCGTTTGTGTGTGTGGACAGCATATCTCAGAAACCAAGAAACTTAGAGATATAAAACTTGGTACACTTACTAATGGAACCATGAAGATGTGCACCTCGGAGCCAAAATTTTGATTTTTGGTGGAAGGGGTAAGAAACGAGGGGTGCCATTTCCCATAAGATAACACGTAAAAATCGATTTTTTGACCTACAGGCTTTTACTCTTTTGCAAATCAAAATTAGAAATAATTGACGCACAATCATCGGACCTGTACCGTTATAAAGAAAATAAAAAACCTTTCTTATTTTTATCCTTATATTTTGCGTACGATACAAAATCGATCAAATTTTACGTTTAAATATTATACAGTCGACAAATTTATCGATAAACGAAGCAGAAAATTTTATTTATTTGGCAAAAGATGGGAAGACATGAAATATTGCATGCCATTAAACACTACAATAAAATTACCCTGGTTTCATTACTTGGTTTTATTCTAAAATTTTCCTCAATATTTTTCGTCTTGACTTAAAACCCGAGCAACGGCGAGTAATTTCAGCAAGTATTACATAAACGATAAGAACGACAAGAGTGAATCTCCACATCCGGCTGAACAATTTTAGTCTAAATACAATCAAATCTCGACTTTCTAATAAAAAGATAAAATATGTAAGATAATGTGCTATTGAAGATATTAGTTTATGAGGCAAAACTCCTATCAAACTCACACTCATATCATCGAGTACATAAATAGTAAAACCGCATTCAGGTGACCATTAAACGTATAATTTCTTTTGGATATTTTTCAATGAAATAATACTACCTATACACTCTGTATGCAGTAAGTAAAAATGAAAATTTTTACCAATTCATATTTACAAATGTCCTCCGTTTTCACTTGTTTCAGAGCATGGTGCGCAGCTAGTGCGCCTATTGTTTTCAATCGGAGCTAGACCTTCGGCAGCCATACCCATTCAATTACGAGATTTCCTTTGTTTAGGAATACCGCAGCAACACAATGCTTCGCGTTTATTGGAGAAGCGATCCAAATTCCTCTGGCGTTGTAGATTACGCGAAGAGATCCCAACGATTGCGAACCCAATTCGAAATGAAACAAGTGCTCGGATCGAGGAGCAACGGTAAACGACAGCAAAAGTCCTGTAGTCGTTGCGAGGGAAAGCGTTGTGGGAGTCGGTGTAGGGCGGGGGGCGTAGGGAGAGGCGTATGGGGGAGGCGCAGGGGAAGGCGGGGCGAGAGTAGGAGGGGCGATGGGAGGCGTAGGGGGAGAGAGCAGGCAGGGGAAGAGCAAATACTTACAATTTTCACTGTCATCGCAGTGTTGCACGTATTTTACTGGTAATATAATGTTTTTATTTTTAAAAATTTCAAAAGAATCCTTGAATGCTTAATGCCAACAAAACTTTGGACGTTTCAACAATACGCGAAAGAAAGATCTTAAGAGGTGCAAAACAGATAATACTAATGCACCATCGTTACAGAAAAAGCAAATTTTACACATTATGCGAAAATTTTTAAGCTTAAATTGCGTAAGAAACCTCTTGTTGCCTGGAAGAGATCCGTCAGGAAAGGAGCAGGAAAAGGCCTCCATAATATGCGTTTCAATCCGAAAAATTCTTTAAAATAAACAGAGTGAGAGAGAGGCAGCCAATGGGTTCAAATTTAATTAAACGCTCCACACCCGTGTCACATGCCATCCCAGCTCCACCACTTCGGAAACGACCCACTCCCAAATGCGCTCCCTTCGACATGTCCCACTCTTCGCTCTCATCCTCAGCCGTAATTCTCAAAGACCCCATAATTAGGGGAAAGGCGGAGAAGTGAGGAGCTAAAGGGTCGCAACTGGACAACGAAGTCCTCTCCTATACGCCTCCAAAGGCCTTTATGAAATTCAAACCCATTCGAAAAATGTTGGACAAAAAGATTTCGTGATTTTATACAGCGAACTAAGCATTTTACCTTACAACTCTTCGCTTCGGATATCGTTTACCTTCTCGTTGATGTCTTTTCGCTCATTCCAAGGAGTATTCTGAAAAGTATTCAGCACTTCATGGATATAAGAGCGCAATCTAGACTGGAGACATGTCTCGGATGCTTTCCAGACATGTTTTTATGAATTACATAAAGAGAAATGCATTACTCCTTTCGCACATCATCAACGTTATAAATTTTGCGAGACAGATGTGATTGGTGTGATCCCTGAAAATTTTCCTTTTGTGCAAATTGGTAATATTGTTTAAATTATAATATTATATCAGTTGCAATATTATACCTTATGTATACGCAAATTACAACATTATATATATATATATAAATCACTTTCTATTATCTTAACTCTATCTCCTTCCTCTCCCTCTGTGTTCTTCTTCCCTTCTCTCCGTAAGACATCCTCTCCCCCCCCTCCACCTCATCCTCTTTCTCTCCCTCTTCTTCACTCCCTGCTCCAATCCCACTCTCCTCTACTTCCCCTAACTATTTACTCATTTACTATGCATCTCTTTCTCCTCCTTTCTGCTTATCAAACATTCGCCTGCGCTCAAATTGTGCGATCGGATCCCATTCCGATTTTTCAGTGAGCTTTCCGAAAGAAACTACCGCCGATTATAATCTATACATACTGCGAGAACATCTATCACTTCACGATGCCAAAGTTTTTATTAATTCCACAAGCAATATAAAATTGTACTTGGTAATGACACCTAAAATACCGGAGTTTGAATGGCAACTAGTCATGGGAAACGGATCCGCTCATCGAGTCCAGTTCAGACGACACCCAGTCAGCCTATTAAAACAATTACACTAAAAAGAGGCGATAATGTGTTATGTGTTCACAGTAGAATGGAGCAGGTTCTTATATCTCCGAGTCCAACCCGGAAAACCTAAGCGTCTCACGTGGAGGAATAAGACCCTAAGTGGAGATGGTCGAACGAGATCGCTCATTCGCAGGAGTAACGTATCTCTATCTCTCTCTCTCGCTCTCTCTCTCTTCGGCCCGACGAAGAAGATACCCTCTCAGCTCCAACGCCACATGTAAACTCCTCTCCCGAGCCTCCCTCTGCGAGACATTAGCCGCTAGAGGAGGAACCGTAATATATTCCGAAGTGCGATCTGCGAGCAGGATACCACGGCGAGAGATTTCGGAGAACCTCGTTGAGCCCCACTCCACTTTTATTCCCTCCACTCCTTCCATCCTCCCCTTCTTCCCTCTCACATCCTTTCATCCCTCCCCGCACCTTCCTTCCCCCTCCTTCCTTTCCCCCTCCATCCTTCCCCCTCCATCCTTCCCCCTCCTTCATTCCCTACTCCTCCTTCCTTCCCCATCCTTCCTTTCCTCCCCTGTTTTATTCCCTCCCCCTCCCTTTCTCTTCCGAATGCAATAACGTGTTTGGGCGACCCACAAGACTCTCAAGGAGTGAAGAGACCCCTCTCCTAACTCCGCTCAGGTCTTCAAACTCAACCCTCCGTAAAGCATCGAACACACTTAATCCTCCAGGGTCTCCTACTCCCTCTCATCTTCCTGCTCTCTCACCTCTCCTTCTACCTCTCTCTCTTCCTATCTCTCACCCCTGCGACTTTAAACGAAAGTTGTCGAATTGCGCGTTCTAAACATTTATAAGACCAATAGTGGCGCTTGGTACAGCGACTAATTTTGTGAGAGTAAAAAACGAAAAGATCTTTGACAGGGTAAAATGCTTTTAAGCCCGAGAAGGCACCTAAAATTTTTATAAGAAGTCATACTAATAGGGAATGATAGATGTTTCGACTTTTGCATTATAATTATAGGTAAGTAACGCAAGTGGGCATTTCCATCCCATTTCTGAAGATGCCTTCATCCTGTTAATTTCTCTGCGCGCGCCCAATTTCTCCTGCCTGTATCTTTCCTGCCCCCTTAAAACGAGCGAACTTTCTTCCTCCCCTCCATACTTCCCTTCACGCCATTCTCATTCCCTTAGCAACAACCCACCTCTTTTCACTCCCTCCCTCTCTCCCTCCGCAAGCCATCGCGTCACCTATCCTTGAACTTTTCAATTCTGCAAGTTGATTCCTGGAGTATACATGCCATCGCCATTCACTTGACGTAAATTAATGACAATCAGTACATTACCCTTTGATTCTATAAAAAGCGATCAATAAGAGTGGCTCTGTCCAATTCCCATTTCCACTCTTATCTGCCAATCATTTCCTACGCCCCCTCTCCCCTGTACCACAGGCGCATCGCGATATGGTCTTACGTTTGCTCAGAAGAATAAAAGACGATAATATTTTTGACAAATATAAACGCGTACGAAACAAAAGGAAACAGCTAATCAGAAATTCAAAAGTTAGATTCATTCATTCAATAGCTAGTCCGAAAGAATCACCCTCAATTATTTGGAAAAACCTTAGGTCGATCGGTATTGGCAAACAAAATGATTTAAACTGTCTCCATTCATATCATTAGACGAGTTGAATTCTAATCTTTCTACACACCCGAATGTCATTGATGATAAAAAAAGGGAAACTAATAATTCGATTATTGTCGCAGCGGAAAAATCAAGTAAGAATTTTAAACGGTTTAAGTTCATCCCTGTCACTCAATTACAAGCTCTCCATGCATTTTGAAAAATCAAATCTACAGCTAACAAGGCTCCGATGGTATTCCCGCTATCTTTATCAATAAATTGATACATATTATTCTACCAATTATAATTAATATATTTAGTTGCTCCCTATCACAAGAAAAATTTCCATTGCAGTGGAAACGCGCTTCCAGAAGGCCATTACCAAATAAATCGAAATCGACTGAAATCAACGATTTTCTCCCGATAAGCATTTTACCTATCTTATCAAAAGCCTAAGAAAAATTAGAGCATTAATAAATCACGCTCTTTCTTAAGGAAAATCAATTGTTAAATCCCTTTCAATCTGGCTTTCTAAATCTCACAGCACCACCACTACTCTTGTAATAATCACCGATGACATTCGCCGCACAATGGATGATGGGGGAGTAACAATCCAAGTACTACTTGATTTCAGTATAGCTTTCGACTCGATAGAGAACGATGTTCTACTGTCTAAAATGCTCACAATGAATTTCTCGCCTTGCGCCATAAATTGGATATCGTCTTATTTAAGCGATCGATCTCAACAAGTGATTTCCATTAATTCTTCATCTGATTGGCTTATCAACGGGAGAGGTGTTCCACGGGGCTCAATTTCGGGTCCCCTACTATTTTCTTCGTACATAAATGACTGCTCCTTGTACCTTAAATACTGTAATCATCACCTTTATGCAGATGACTTGCAAATATACTGAATTTCTACCGCAAACGATATCGCGAAAACCCTAAAATATATCAATAAGGACTTAGAAACACTGGAGGTCTGGAGTAACAAATACTTTCTTAGTATCAATCCAGAAATCACAGGCAATAATAATTGGTTACTCTAAGATATTAGCAGCTATTAATCAATCCCAAAGAATCCCAATCAACATAGCAAATTCAACTCTACCTTATTGTAAAGTGGCCAAGAATCTTACATTGCTTATAGATGACACTCCTCTATGGGGCCCCACATTATAAATGTGTGTAAAAGAGTAAACTCATCTCTTCACTTACTTAAGACGTTAAGTAGCAGTACTCCGGTTTCTCTAAAAAAGCACCTGGTAACTTCACAAATTGTTCCGCATTTTGACTATGTTGATATAGCGTTCCAAGATGTATCTCAAGAGCATTCGTTAAAAATTCAGAGAACACATAACGCGTGCATCAGATATATATTTTATCTGAAGAAATCAGACCACATTTATGAGTCACTCGTCAAACTAAACTGGCTAAATTTGGAGTCTCGTAGACGCTTACATTTGCTTTCCTTGCTATACGAATTACTTAATTCCAACAATCCGCATTATCTCGCCGCTGAATTTAGAAGTATAGAAACTTCTTATTCCTCATCACAGAATAGTAATTTTCAACAAGTCCTTCATTGTAATTGCTTGTAGACTATGGAACGACCTTCCCCAAACAATAAAAAATTCACACTCGCTCTCCTCATTCAATCGATACTGCTATAAATCTCTCTTATCCTTGCAATGGAACAGTTAAACGCACTTAATGCTTCAATTGATATATTTACTTATTTTTTATTTTTAATATTTTTTTTAATATCTTGATTTTGACAAAACAATATTTATTGTAAATGTTTGTGTTTTAATGACTAATTTGTTTTTTTTTTCATTTTGTTCAGACACACCAATATTAATATCTATCCATTTTGTCATTTTAATATGTTTATTTTATCAATGATCTATTAGTGTTGTGCCAATTTATTTTTCTTTATCTCTTTATGATTTTTATTTGTTTATAATTTGTTCTAAATCTCATTTATGTGATGTCTTTTATGAATCTCAGTAGGTTTCGCAGGTTTTTCACAGCCACCTTCTTGTGTGGTTCTTTTCCTGCAGTGGGTTTATTTACATGGATTCCATTATTCAGCAGTCCCATATTTTTCCCCACAAAATCACATTTGTCTTTTCAAATATTTGTATTTTTATTGTTACCTGTATTTACATTGCTAATGTTTTATGTATCAGTATATATGTTTCATGACGAGAGGTTAGGTGGAAGATAAAGACCAAATCAATCAATCTGCCCTCCCCTTCCCTCTCTCCTCTCTCCTTTCTCCCTTCTCCTCTCTCCTTTCTCCCCTCTACATACTGTATATTGTAATACTTTTATTTTTAATATTCATGATATTGAAAGGGTTAAATGTTAGAATGGACCTTATGATCCAAATTTCGCCCGAATAAAGACGATTAACCATCTCCCCTCCCCCTCTCTAATCTCCCCTCCCAGAGGTGGCAGTGGCGGAGTGATTAGAGCGTCGGCCGTCCACGCAGCGGTCCCAGTTACGAATCCGGCTGAGATCGGATTTTTCAACCTGGGATCGCCCCGTCCTCTATTGTGTGATTTGAGGAGACCGCGCAAGTCAGCGATCCGTCCTTCGGAAGGCACGTTAAGGAGTTGTCCCCCTTGGTGTTTGTCCTTAAAATTTGGCTAATTCCGAAACCGGGTTTTCCTCCTCCCTTCTTTGTGAGTGTTCCGTGTGGATTATTATAGCCAGTACGGCTATAATAATCAAAGAGCTTGAATAGCCAGAAATTCCATACATACAATCTATCTACCACTCTCCTCTCTCACCCATATTTGTGGCGAGTACACTTGGCTATGTGCGAGTAAAATCACAGTTAACATCAAAGTTATAATCGGGATGCATTCGAATCGTTGAAGTATTCATGCGTGCCAACAAGCACGGGCCAACATTTCGTCTGGTATTATTTGACTTTAATAGGCCTATTGGCGACCAATATATAGTCCACAAATGCGACACGAAATCTGGGCGATGAACTCTAGGATTCTATCAAAGAGTTATAAGGAACGGGTTCACCAGGGCGCAAACGAGGGCAGCTTCATATCCGTCCCCACGAAGACTGGGTATCAACAAGGCTCGGGGTGATTTTCCATGGACAAAGAAAGAAGAGGATGGATGCCAAAAAGACAGAAAACAGCATCCAAGAAACAGAAAACGACAATGGCGAATGGCAAGATAAATGATAAATTATCGCGTGGGACATGAAAAGAAAATGGCATCGATAGATTCAGTCGAAGGAAGATATTTATGTACATACATGCGTCCGTGTATAACACGACGCAATACTAAAATCGTCATACTTGGTATTATTGGTGTTTCACTGAACTTGAAAATTGTCGAAAACGACAAATGAACTTTGCTTCTCGGCAGGAGCGTAGTTCGATAGAGATAGAGGGAGAAAGAGAGAGAAATAACTTCGGTTTTTCGAGGATGGCTCGCGAAGAGATCCAACCGTTCTCAGCCAAATAAAGTAATTTGTCTGCCCCTCTTCCCCGCCCTCTATTGCTCTCACCCTCTCTTGCCCAATACAGCCTTTTCACTCCCACCGCTAAAGCCCCCTCCTCTCCACCTGTTTATCTGTCTCCCAGGCTCTTCCACCTTCGAGGCGATAATCCGCCCACGAACATTTTTCACTGCCTCAGAATTCTCCTTCTCTCGTCCAAATCCTCCCATCACACCGAATCCAGCGCCTTTCCCTCACCCTTTGCCCTCCTCCGACGCCTCACTCCTAAGACGCATACTATGCCCCTGGGGCGCCGATGCGAACGTCTTCCCGCCATTCCCGACCCCCAAATCCCACGCACTAACTCTTCAGTCGACCGTTCCCCTCTCCCGGCCCCTCACTCACACTCCCTCTCCCTTCCACTCTCTTTCCCACTCCTCTCTCTTCGCACTTCCTTCCTATTGCCACCGCCGTATCTCCAGCAACACCAAGATTTTTGCTGAGTAACATATAGAAAGATTTATGCCCCGCATTCCCTTCTGCCGCTCCCTCTGCTCCTTCGCCTCCTGAGCTGTCCGAGTGGAAAGCAATCGATGATAAAACGGCTGCGAGTAACCGAATGGTTATGTTTTTTTGCGCGATGACGGAACATGGATTTTTCCGCAGTTTAAATCTCGCAGCTAATTGACTCAGCTCTGTATTTTGAAATGAGTGGAATGTTATAAACGATGAACGAAATATATTTTCAGGAAATTATCTCCAAAATGAACGGTTCTATGATTACACCGCTACGATTAATTAAAAAACGCTTGTTATTCACAATGTGTTAGGAACCATGTTCGCAGTGTGATAAAATTCTTCGCACAATCAAATTTACTGAAACGCATTCCTTTGAGAAGAAATCGTTCTTCCTCGGCATGTTAAACCTGTGAACATGAATGGAGTCAATTAAGGTAAGTCCGAAAAAACAACGCGGCGTTGGAGTTACACGTACGTAAGTAAGAGTGTCGCATAATAGAATGGAGTGGATGGATCGCTCGCCAAATCCCAAGCAGTCGACCCTAAAGGGAAATAGCAAAGTGAGACTGAAACATCGATTAGCAGATAAGAGGGGAGAAGAGGAGTGGAGTGAACAAGAGGATTAGAGTGGATATGCAGTGTGTGGGGAGATTACAGAGAAGGATGCCACGGCAACTTAGAGTAATATATTATCAGTAATGACCAGTCGTGAGAATTTACGCTTGCATTTGAAGTTAGATAATGCGAATAATATTGATTTGAATTTTTAAAGAAAATAATCTACCTATTTTCCCAATATTCAGTAGTATCATAATTTTGTGAATTATTTTTTATATCGATAAATTTCATTTTAGGAATTCACAAAGAATCGATGAAAGACGTGAAACAACTCAGACCACCTGGAAGATCCTACTTCATCATCATCATCATCATAGGTAGTCTGTCCGTAGACAGGTCCGTGATTATTCCTGGCTAAACCTGTTTCTACATATACTCCTACTTCGTCATATCTTGATAATTGTCTTTCCCTTTCAAATTGTCTATCATCTGAAAGCTTTTCCTATCTCTTTCCCTTTTTCCATCTAACACGTCTCTAATCATACTCTCTCTCCTCAGGTAATGTTGAATCGAGTTTGTCTTCCTCTTTCCAATAGATCATAATCATTCGCTTCTTTCCTACTTCTCGTAGCACTTCACCGTTTTTCATCCTATCTGTCCATTTTATCTTCAGAATTCTCCCCCAAGTCCACATTTCAAAGCTTTCCAAGTATTTGGTGTCATTTTTCCTTATCGTCCATGATTCTGCCCCATACAAAGCTATACTCCAAACATAGCATTTTATGAACTTCTTGAGGATATCTTCCTTTATACTCCCCTTAAGTAGCCGCTTTTGTTTATCCAATTCTAGTCCTGATCTCATCCGTACATTTTGCTTCTTTTGTCCTCATGCTTCTAAGGTATTTATAGTCTGAAACTTATTCTAAAGGCTTTCCTTCAATACCTATGTCCAGATTCTCTTCTTTGCCCGATATTCGAATGACCTTGGATTTTTCTGTATTTATTTCATTATCGTATATTCTACCTATTATTATTAGTCTATTTATCATTTTCTGGAGTTCTTCTTACTTTCTTGATAGAAGTACTTAATCATCCGCGTATTTTACTGTTCTTATAATCCTTCCTCCAATTTTGAAATCTCCTGTGCTTTCTAACGCTTCTCGCATTAGCCTTTCTCCATATATATTAAATGAGGTCGGCGACAGGTAGCAGCTCTGTCTTACTCCTCAACCGATATTTACTCCGCAGGTGTCCGCATTCTCCAATCTGACCTTTACAACTTGAACCACATATAGATTCCTGATCAGTCTCCTGTCTCTGCAGTCTACACCTATATTCTTTAATATCTTCATCACCATTACCGAATTTACTCTATCAAAGTCCTTCTGCCAGTATACGAAACATACGCCGATATCTTGACTGTACTCTATTCCCCTGATATGATATGATTGTAACTACCCCTACAGCATCTTAAGCTCCTCGTTCTTTGCTGAAAACGAATTGATCTTTCCCTAGTAGTTCTTCTGCCTTTTCCTCCAGCCTTTTATTAAGAATCCTCGTGATGATCTTCGAAGTGTGAGACAAAAGGCTTATCGTTCTGTAGTCTTTACCCTGCATTGCTTTTGGCATCTTGTTTAGAAGGATCATTGATACTTCTAAGAAATTTCGAGGCCACTCTCCCGTGTCGTAAATCTTGTTAATTAATTTCGTGATCGCTTTAAGTTTTTTTGATGCCATGATTTTATGTACCTCAGCCGGTATGCCATCGCTGCCTGTGGCTTTCCCTTTCTTTAGTTCTACTATCGCTTTTTTCTACTTCGTTCTCTATAATACTTGGTCCTAAGTGTTCATCTTCAATGTATTCCTCATCTCCAAGTTCCGCAAATAAGTTTTCTTGGGTTTCCAGCCGGGTGGTGATTTCGTTTCTCAACGTTTCGATGATTGTCTCTGCCATCATCCTCAGGGTATCTGAGATGCCGTGCCCTGCGGCTCATACCCTCCCGTGGTATATGCAATTTCTGAGTTGCCTTCCAGTGAGGTTCTACTCAACGTCGAGTTATAAAATACTTGACAGTGCAGGCACCTCACCCATATTTTCGATAATCGTCAATATTAGTTAAAATTATGTTATGTTCGCCGCTTTATTGGAGGGACCCAATCCTCTTCACCTGTGGATGCCAGTGCTCGTTTGTGCTTGGCCCAGACCGATACTCTGTGTATAGCGAGATCGCAGAGAAGGTCATTTGTTTTACTTTCGAGAGCGAATCTATATTTAGTGGCCAAGTCTTTGGCGACTTCTCTAATTGCTTTTGTTTTTAGCATTTCGTGGAGGTCTACATTCTGACCCCGTGTCCTGCTTATTCTCTTTAAAATTTTTCTCTCCGCGGTCTCGAGTATTTTCCAGGACTTCTGCATTATGAGTCCTGACCATACTGGAGCAGCGTACATGAGAGTCGGTCTGATGATTGCTTTATAGAGCTGTGTTTTTAATTCCTTGGACACGTCAATTGAATTAAAAATTGGGAAGAGTCTAGCTCTTTTCCCAGCTGCCGCTAAGTTAATCCTTTTTACATGTTCGTCAAACCGTAGTTTCTCGTCCATGGTTACACCTAAATATTTAATATGTTTCGGCCAGGGAATTTCCACACCTTCAATTAAAAGTTGTCTCGGCATATTGGCATCCTTTTTTTTTGAAGAGGATTGCTTGCGTCTTTTGGGGGTTTATCTCAATTCTTCATTTTTTGTAATATTGTGTCAATCTCTCAGTTAGCCTCAGGACATACCGGACAGCCATTTCCGGCTGGAAGCTTCTCGTTATTATGGCGCAGTCGTCCGCGTAGAGAGCAATGGTGGAGTTCCAATCACCCTCGCCTGTCGGAATGTCGCCTGTATAGATGGAGAACAGCAATGGCCCAAGGACACTCCCTTGTGGTACACCAGCTGCTATCTTCCTCGTGGAACTTACGGCACCATTCCATTTCACTGTGAATGGCCTGTCATAAATATAGGATTTAATGAATTTCGCCTGCCAAGAGGGAAATTTTGCTATCAGAAATTTTTGCAGTAGGCCTAAGTGCCATACTTTGTCGAATGCCTTACTTATATCAAATGCTACTCCAACTGAAACATTGTTCCTGTTGAAGGCGTCCGTAATAAAATCGACTACTCTTTGCAGCTGATGTGTTGTGGAGTGTCCTGCCTTAAATCCAAACTGATTTTGAGGGATTACACCATGCTCTTCCGCGTGAGTCAGTATGTGGGGATAAATCATCTATTCACATACCTTTCCAAGGCAGGAAAGGAGGGATATTGGTCTGAAGTCGGAGGCTTTTAACACCCTCCTTCCTACCTTGGGTATGCATTTAATGTCTGCATGCTTCCTACCGGTTGGATAGTGCCCTATCTTTACCACTGCGTTGAGAATTGAGATAAGGTATTCTCCCGCAGAGATTGGCAGTCGTTTAATTAATTCGTAGGGAATTTTGTCTTTTCCTGTAGCTTTCCCTTTACTATTACTTCTGCCAATTCTTTAGTGGAGAACACCGGAGTGGCTTGGGCCTCATTCTGGTGTTGTTCACTTAGCATGGACTCGACCTCTTCTATTGTTATTTCCGGAGTAAATTCCGTCCCTTCATTGGGCGTGAAAATCTGCTCTAGGTGAGCCGCAAGATATTCTGCTTTGTCAGCAGGCGTGGTGAGTTTACCTCCTGGACTTTCCACCGGGGGGTCGCTCCTAGCTGAATTAGTTAGGGAACGAGTATATTTCCATTTGCTGTTATCTTTCGTGTTGAGGTCCGCCAATCGTATCGACCATCTATATCTCCTCAGGCGCCTCAACTGGTCTATAATTTCCCTATTCAACTCCCGGAGATCCCATTTCTGCTCGGCGGTGCCAAAGCGATAGTACTCCCTCCTCAACCGGTTCCTTTTTTTGATGAGATCTTTGATTTCACCCGGGATCTCCAGGTTTTCTCTTGCTTTTGTTGCTCCGCGCGGAATTACTTCTTCCGCTGCGTTTGTGATAGCGTTCCCCAACAATTCTGCCGCCTCGTCTATTGCCTCCCTGATGGATATCGTGGGCACATCACTTGGTAGTGTCTCCGTAATTTTCTTTCTAAATTTAGCCCAATCCGCAAGTCCGTAGCACATGCGGAGGTTGTCCTGTTGATAAAATATTACTTGTGTCACGATCCTCAGAACCACTGGGTAATGATCACTTGTTAGTTCTGGGATAGTTTTTTGACACTGTCCGTCTATCAAATTCTTGACCAGTGCAAAATCAAGGACACTTCCTGTGTTCCTTGGTCCTGGTCGCGTCGTTGTTATCGGAGCCACTACCCTAAATTGGTTATCTCGTGCCAATGTATTTAAAAGATTACCACGCCTGCTATCTTTACTGCAGTTCCACCCCCAATGCATCGCGTTAAAATCACCCGCGATTATCACTCCATCGTCCATTCTAATGAGCCCGTTTAGGTCTTGCATACACAATTATTTATTTGGTGGGATATAAATGCTTACGATGGTGATTGTTCCCATAGTTGTGTCAGCTCTGACTCCCACTGCTTCTATCGGGCCAGAGCTTCTGTCGTCTATTGTTGCGCATGCAATTCCTTCACGGGCAAGGATCGCCACACCACCCCCTCGAGTGTTGCTTTCTCGGTCCCTCCTAAATACCTTGTAACCAGGAACAGCCCATTCCTCATTCGGATGAAGGTGCGTCTCCTGTATTAAAATAATGTTAACTGAATGCTTTCTTAGGAACTCAATGAGCTCCGGCGTTTTGTTTCGTACGGCCCCGTTGGCATTCCAGTGGGCCATGATGATCGCATTCACTTGGTTGACCCTAACGTCCATTGCCGTTTTGAGCGGTTATGGCGGCTACTAGGGTTTGTATTAGCGTCATCATGGCCGTCATCTGTTGTTGTATTGTAGCTGTAAACTGGGCCATAGTCGCGACTAAGGTTTTAATACCTGAGTCATTATTACAAGGGTTTTCTTCCCTTTTGGGTTGTTTCTTGGTTTCCTTTTGTGGTAACGGCGGGAATTCTTTTACTTCAATCCCTTTGTAATTTTTCTCCGGGATAGTCCAGACCGATGGCGGTGGTGGGGGGACCTGGATCGGTGTATGGGTTTTGTCACTTTTCTTTTCTTTTATCTTTAAAGCTTCTTCATGTTTCATGTAGATGGGGCACCTACGAGAAAAAGAGACATGCTCCCCGCCGCAGTTGCAGCATTTAGCTTTAGTATTAGACTTGTCATTGGGACAGTTTTTGCCTTCGTGGGCCCCAGCGCACTTATCGCATCTTGGGGATGCTGTGCAGTACTGGGACCCGTGTCCATATCTATTACACCGGAAGCACATCTGCGGCCTCTGGTATCTGTAGGGTTCCAGGATCACTTTACGGCTGCATATTTTCTTTACGCCTGCCATAGCAGTGATTTTAAAGGTCTCGTTTTTCTCTATAGTCTCCACGTAGAGGTCCTTTCTCGTAGGTGCCAGTACACGCACAGCCACGCACGGGACTCCTAATTCGTTAAGTTCTTCCTTAATGAATCCCAGATCCATCCCCTCATCCAACACTTTGATAATATACCTGACGGTGGTATTTGTTTTTCCCGCCCAGGTATGCATCTTGGCGCCAGAATCAGTTAAATATTGTTTAATGGTATCATATTCGGCCGTGGTGGTCAGGTCTTGACCCGTCTTTTGTCTTAATAATTGTGAAATCGTTGTTTCCCACTTTTTGTCTAATAGACTTTACGAATGCTGCGTTATTTAAGATATCGTAAATGACTATGGCCGGTGGTCTCTTTTCTTTAGCTTCTGTCCTTGGATTATCTCCTGGAGCGTCTACTAATGGATCGAACCTGTTTGTAACTTCTGTTGTGGTGGGCTTAAAGACCAACGGCTCATAGCGTCTTCTCTTCTTAGCCCTCTCCACTGTTGTGAAGATGGCTGTGTCGTCTACGTTAGAATTGCTGACGGGATCAAGTCCTACATTTTCCCTGCCCTCACTGGCATTTTCTGGCGCCGCGTCATCTTGCCCTTTTGTCTGGACTCCCTTCCTTTCTCTTTGAAGGAGAACATTCCTTATGCTGGAAGGGATCGGTATCCTTTCCACTACTTGCGTTGAGGTGCCTGCTTCGCTTCTCGGAGCTGCGTCCCTGTTGGGGGGCGGTGAGCGGATAATTCTGGGGTAGTTTTAGTCCTATTACCTATCAATATAGAGAAAGGGCGAGCTGTGGGAAGGTGGGACAAGTTAGCCACCCCCCACGGAAGAAGTGGGGCCGACCGTGCAGTGGCGGCCACCCGGAATGACCCGCTCGCGGCAAGGCGTGCTGCCAACTCCCTGGTGATACCTGGTCGTGTCCCGGAAAGCTCTAGGGAGTCCCGCAGCGACTTACGTACTTCCCCCCGTAAGGGGGTTTTCCCGCACCAGGCAGACGAACTCCCACGTTAGTAACTAAAATGAATCAAAGTGTAAAAAGATTGATCCGCAATGTGGAAGGTATGAGCCGTGTTTAGCTATTAGTTGTCGGTCATTCAATTCGGATTCAGAAACCTGTGTGTTGGATAGGCTAGGCTCGCTAGTCATCTGCACCAATCAGAATCCCAGAATCCTGAATCGAGATGCCGTGCGTGTGATCAGCCGGGATTTATATTCAAGTGGCCACTGTTGGTCTTTCCGCTCATTGGCTGATGGTTCTGCCAATCAGCTCTGTGTTAGGCTAACCGTGCAATAGTGGGGTCCCACGCCTTGCTTTGGTTGAAACCGGTGTCAAATTTTGTCAGTCGGATCGCGATTGCTTCTTTCACTAGACGGTCCATGGTCTCTGATTAAAAGGATTACGTCATCGAGGCGGATTTTATGACTGTTCAGGAGGTAATGCTCTCCGACCGCCAACTTTTCTGGATTTCTCAATCTGATGCACCGATCGTGTTCTTTTATGCGGGTCTGAATGGTTCTCCCTCTCTGTCCAATGTAGTGCTTCCCGCACTCACATGGAATGGAGTACACACCCAGTGTTCTCAAATCGATGTTATCTCAGAAAAGTGAAATATAAGATTTCATCTCATTTCTTCTTTCAAGTTCTCTATCTTTCCTGCCTTTGTCATAGTTCTTACGTTCCAAGTGCCTATTCATAAATTACCTTCGAGAAATCCTGTCCTTAAGGCAGTCCCCACCCGCAGATCCAATTGGGGACTCTTTTACCTCCTGATTGTTTTACCTAGATAGAACTCATATTTTCCAACTATATTATCATTACTAGGGATTTTAATGTAGTAGTTTCCCTTTTGCTTACCACATCGCAGGACTGTAGCCGTTCAAATCGTCCCGATAACGCATTGGATATAGACCCAACCAACATCATTTGTTTTCGTCTCCATTCCATACTCAAAGTACTGCTTTCTACTGCCAAGCACCGATGAGATTTTTTTTCATAAAACCTCCATTCGCGGGGTTTGAACCCCGGAACTTTTAAATGGGAAGCCGACACACTAACCACTACCCCACCACTGCATCCTACATGTAATTTGTTTAATTAGTGTCTGTCCGTCCGTCCCTCTCTGTATCTCTAGAGTTTTTTGTGGTAGAAAAATGATGTAAATGACATTTTCTTTCTACCGGCAAGGAGACCCAACTGTTTTCATATTTATGCACCATATCGAAAAATGGCGCCTGTTTGAAACATATAAATATGCGAGGTCACTGGAGCGAGCGGAGAGCGGGCTGTGCGCGGGTAGTGCGTAGAGGCAGGACCCTTGGTATTTCCTAAATAAGGTAACAATTTTCCAAATTTCAAATACAAAATCCCAATGGTAGATAACGGGCTCGAGTCCTGTAGAGAGCATGGTTTTATATGCTCCTCTTTAATGCGCTGATTGCGAGGGAGCGTTTAGTGCAGTTGGTGAGCTAATTAAATATTATTAGTATGTATATATTTCCAAATGTCCGTCTGCCCGTCCGTCTGTTCTCATCTCCATCTTCGGAATTGTTTATTGTAGAGAAATGCGGCAAATGATATTTTGTTTCTATCATCTAGGAGACTGCAGTGAAAGTAAGTAAAGAAGTGCTCAAGCAGACGGTAAATTTCTGTTTTCTCATAAATTAATTTTGATAACAAAGAATGTATGGATTTAAGTATACTAGTATAATTATTCTGAAATAATATTATAAAAATTAGATAAAGAGACGAAAAGACAGATGAACCGAGAAGGTATATAATGGGAATCTATTGCCAAAAAATTGAAGTTTCTAATAGCTTTGGTTTAAGAGTGAAAGTGTGTGACAGACTAACAGAGGGACCTCTACATGAAACGTGCACTAGAAGACATATTACTGAATCAATTGTGAAAAATAGAATTCTCTTTTTGCTTTCGTTAATTTGCGCGTCAGACTGATGGAAAAGCGGTTCGCATTAGCGAATTTTATTTTTAATACCGAAGAAATGCAAATACGGAGTAACTAAGTATAGAAATTAACCTTGGTAAATTTAATACAGTGTTTTCTATAGTTTCATGATTGATACGTTATAGAAGGCGCTCTGCAGCAACAAATAACATATGGCAAGTTACAGTTCATTAGAAATAATCAAAGTGAACTGCCGCCGAACCTATTCATGTGTGCAATGCGGAATGATCGGCTTCTCTCAATCGAAGAAACAATTTTTCAGAATCGTTATAGATCGCGCAATGTAACACATTTTCTCTCATAATGATATCTAAGAGAAGTAGTGTTCGAATGATGGGGCCGCTTTTACTCTTCCTCCTCTGTAAGAATATATATATATATATATATATATATATATATATATATATATATATATATATATATATATATATAACAACTTACGGAAAAGGAAAGGTAAAATGAATATATGGATGTCAACAAGGTGTTGGGATGAGGAAACCCAGTGAGCACTCACCAATCAGACGACTTCAGGTTGGCGAGGCCCCGGGGATGTCGAAGCGACACACGTAAAATAATACAAAAACACAGAAACATCACAAACGTAAAGCTTTCGGAACTACTCCTTCTTCAGCTACAGAGAGAGAACTCCGAAAGCTTTACGTTTGTGATGTTTCTGTGTTTTTGTGTTATTTTACGTGTGTCGCTTCGACATCCCCGGGGCCTCGCCAACCTGAAGTCGTCTGATTGGTGAGTGCTCACTGGGTTTCCTCATCCCAACACCTTGTTGACATCCATATATATATATATATATATATATATATATATATATATATATATATATATATGTGTATATTCCATGGTAAATGTGCGTAGTCAGGTAAATGTGTATATTTCCCAGTTATTGTTCACATTTACCACCAATTATAAGATAATTTTACCGATTGGATTGGGGAAATGTACAAATTTACGTGGAAGCACTGGTAAATGTAAATAAACGTCGTAACACAGGCCACAACTTGGCGGTTTCGCGAACATTTGTTGCAGGTTAGAAGTACGGTAAAGGTGCGTTGTCCGGTAAATGTGTAAATTTCGTGGTAAAGGTGCACAATTATACTAAATTTGAACATGAAGTCAAATTTTACTCGGCCCCACCAGGTTGGGTAGGTTAATCGAAGTGTTTTTGGTTCCTCCTCACATTCACTGTGTTCCCCCTCGGGTTGAGAAGCGTTCATCTTAATATATACCATTGAATACGAACCCTAGATGATTTTTGCTATAGATTAACGTAATTATTTAAGTATATCATTTTTTCATTCTTACTTATTTCCACCTTTACCAAGACACATCAATAAAAGTGTCCTTTTACGGGAAAATGTACGGATAACATTTATTTCTGGGAACTTAAACTTTCATTTACCGAGCTTGGTGGTAACTAAGCACATTTACCGATAGAGGTACACATTTCCCGATTACGTACCTTTACCGTAAAATATATATAAGATTTATTCGGGTAGAAGATAACATTTGCTACAATCAAGTCAAAACACTTTGTACCTACGATTAATAGTTTTAAGTTGGGAATAGTTTTTAAACGAGAAACGTCTGCTATGGCCGGGAATCGAATCCGAGTCTTCCACTTTTCTTCTTCATCTAGAAGTGAAATAATATGATTGTAATCGTTTAAAGTTTAAAAATTTTTAATGGCCGCAATAACACTTTGTTGGAGAATTTCAAACGTTTCTTTGTTTCAATAGACTAAAATCCACATAAAGTTAAAATTTCATCCGTAGTACTTCAATATTTATCCATTTTTTATATTTTGGAATTTTTTACAGCCAAACAAACTAAAATATAAAAATTTCTATAATATATATTTCGTTTTATTATTAATCTTACATTTTTTAAAAAATTCAGCTCCCTAGAACATTTGAAAATAGATGAACCTGGAAATTATTGTTTACAATTGCGAATTTTTAGCGGCCGTAGTACATTGAAACATTGCATTGAAACAAACACACAATTTAAAATCTCCAACAAAGTGCTATAGCGGCCGTTAAAATTTTTAAAATTCAAAAAATAAATATTTTTTATTTATAGATAGGCTACAACTTCAAAATTTGACTGAAATGTGTGCAATTATTACCTTATATTGGATAAAGTATAATATTCTAAAATTGCAAATTTAAGGCATTGTTTTAATTAACTATATTTCCATAAGAAAAGATCAAAATTTGGAGCAGAGGTGAAAATTTTAATTAAAAAAATATTTATAATAATGTTATATCACTGGAAAATTCATATATTAATCTGGGTGAGATGAGATTCTTGCAGAATGCAAGCACCAACTACTTGTATATATATGTGTTCCTACTCTGTAAGAAGATAGATAGATAATATATATAGGAGTATACTAATGTATAGGCACTTCCAGAGGAGCAGTTTTAACTGAATCGCTGCCTCCATTTCTCTCTCTCCCTAGAAGCCTCTTTTATATCTCTATAAGTATTATATCCCTGCTTTATATTATCTAATATTCCTATTCTTTTTCTTCCTCTTCCTCTTCTTCCACTAATTTTTCCTTCTAATATCGACCTTTGTAAACACTGTCTTCTCAATATCTGCCCTATCAAATTTGCTTTTCTTTTCCTGATTGTTTTTATTAGCACCTTATCTTCTCCCACCATTTCTAATATTTCTTCGTTTCTCTTCCTCTCTGTCCATTTCACTTTCATCATTCTTATCCATACCCACATCTCAAAACTTTCTAAATATTTTTCCTCCTTTCTCCTTACCGTCAACGTCTCTGCACCATAAAGAGCTATGCTCCATATGTAGCATTTTGCTAATTTCTTCCTTGTTTCTAAATTTATTTTCTTGCTTGTGAGAAGCTCCTTCTTCTCGTTAAATGCTGATTTTGCCATTGCAATCCTACTTCTGATGTCCTGTGTACTAGTTCCATCCTGCGCTATAATACTGCCAAGATATTTGAAAGTACTTACATGTTCCAATTTTCAGCCATTGACCATTATATTTAATTCTTTATGCCCCTTTGAAACCGCCATTACTTTTGTTTTATCGGCATTGATCTTCATTTCATATTGTTGGCCAACCTCCACTAGTCTGCCTTTCATCCTCTGAAGTTCTTGCTCGTCTTCTGCTATTAAGCCCTGATCATCTGCGTATTTAATGGTGGTGATACTTTCACCTCCTATCTTAAATCCTTTCTCTTCCATCAACGATTCTTCTGTTATTGTTTCTGCATAAATATTAAATATCTCTGGTTAAATAGGACAAACCTGCCTCACTCCTCTCCCTATTGAATTAGTTTCTGTTTCTTCTCCTTCAACCCTGACTCTAATCTTTTGATCAAAGTAAAGGCTTTTAAGCAGTCTTTTATCTTTCCAATCTATTCCAATTTTGTTTAAAATACCCAGAATTTTATCCCATTTCACTCGGTCAAAACTTTCTCCCGATCTACAAAACAAAAATACATATCTTTATTGACTTCTAGCGCTCTTGATATCATCATCCTCATACATCCTATAGCATCTCTAGTCTCTCTTCCTCTTCTGAAACCAAACTGATTATCTTGCAGCTCCTTTTCTATTTCACATTCAATTCCTTTGGTTATTATTCTAGTTAGAACTTTACCTGTATGAGAAATTAAACTAATTGTTCTGTAATCCTTACAACATTTTGCATTGTTCTTTTTCTCCAGTGGTACCATAACAACATCTAAAAAATCTTCAGCCATATGTCAGTATCATATACTTGGTTAAAAATTTTGTTAGTTGCTTAACTGCTTTCGACCCCAAAACCTTAAGAACGTCCACTGAATTAATTAATTTTTAAGAATTATATAAAAGTTATTTTACTTATCAATGTGTTACAAATTTAAAATTTGGCAGAAATTAACCTAATGTGTAAAATTTATTACACTCCTAAAATTGCAGAAATTAGTGATTGTTTTACCCCATTACTCATCCATAAGGAAAAACGATAATCGGTCCAGAGAATAAATCTTATGAATTAAAGAAATATAACCCATGGTGAAATATCCCTCTGAAAAATAAATATTTTGTCAAGGTGAGGTGAAAATCTCGCAGTATGCAAGCACCTGCTGCTAGTTATATATATATATATATATATATATATATATATATATATATATATATATATATACAAAATGTTGGTGCTTGCATTCTGCAAGCATTTCATCTCGCCTTGATAAATTAATTATTTGTTAATATATGTATTTCATTATTAGAATTATTATTTTATTTCCAAAGATTTCATCTCTGCACCAATTTTCCTTCTTTCCTTATGGAAAAATATTTTACTATTACAATATGTAAAATTTGCAATTTTAGGAATGTTATAACATTTTCATTATGGTGCACTAATGCCACACATTTATGCTAAATTTTAAAGATATAGCACGTCTAGAATGGAAATAAAATTTTTCTACTTGTTTAAAATCTACATATTTTTAACGGCTGCAATAAAACAGCATGTTGATTATCAATTGTTTATTTGTGCAAATGGACTAATCTTTAAATAACGTAATACTTTCAGCTCCATAGCTCGCTCCGTAGTACCTAAAAAATTACCTATTTTTTAAATATTAAGAACCGTTAACAGCTAAACTAATTAAAATATCATAATTTCTATAATTTTCTTTTCGTTTTTTTACAAATTTTACCTTTAAAAAAATTCAGCTCAGCAGCACATTCTGAAATACATAAAGCTTAAAAAATGTTTCAACAATTGCGAATTTTTGGCGGTCGCATTGCAAAACTTTTTCAAGATTTTCGTTCAAATCCCCAGCCGACCTGGAAGCGCCTAAAAATTAATATCCTCCTATATACTGGAGCTGATGAAGGAATAACTCCGAAAGCTTCTACGTTTGTGATGTTTCTGTGTTTAAGTGTTCTTTTACGTGTGTTGCTTCGACATCCCCGGGGCCTCGCCAACCTGAAATCGTCCGATTGGTGAGTGTTCACTGGGTTTCCTCATCCCAACACCTTGTTGCCATCCATATATCCATTTTACCTACGGTATGGAAATAAATACAGAAAAATCCATGGTCATTCGAATATCAGGTAAAGAAGAGAATCTGAACATAAGTATTGTGGGAAAGCCTTTAGAACAAGTTTCAGAATATAAATACCTTGGAAGCATCATTACACGAGAAGCAAAATGTACGGATGAGATCAGAATTAGAATAGGAAAAGCAAAAGCGGCTTTCATGAGAAAGAAAAAACTACTTACAGGGAATATAAGGAAAGATATCCGCAAGAAGTTGATAAAATGCTACGTATGGAGTAGTATAGGATTGTATGGGGCAGAAACATGGAGGCAAAGGAAAAATGACATCAAATACATGAAAGCTTAGAAATGTGGACTTGAAGGAGAATGTTGAAGACAAAATGGACAGATAGGATGAAAAACGATAAGGTGCTACGAAGACTAGGAGAGAAGCGAATGATTATACAGACTATCAGAAAGAGGAAGGCTAACTGGGTTGGACATTAGCTGAGGAGAGAGAGTATGATTAAAGACGTGTTAGAAGGAAAACTAGATGGGAAAAGGGAAAGAGGTAGGAAAAGGTTTCAGCTGATAGACGATTTGAAAGGGAAAGAGGGTTATCAAGATATGAAGAGGACAGCGGAAAATAGGAGTATATGGAGAACCAGGTTTAACCAAGAATAATCACGGAACTATCTACGGACAGACTATCTATGATGATATATATATATATATATATATATATATATATATATAACAGCTTACGGAAAAGGAAAGGTAAAATGGATATATGGATGTCAACACGGTGTTGGGATGAGGAAACCCAGTGAACACTCACCAATCAGACGACTTCAGGTTGACGAGGCCCCGGGGATGTCAAAGCGACACAGCTGATGAAGGAATAATTCCGAAAGCTTCTACGTTTGTGATGTTTTTGTGTTTTAGTGCTCTTTTACGTGTGTTGCTTCGACATCCCCGTGGCCTCGCCAACCTGAAGTCGTCTGATTGGTGAGTGTTCACTGGGTTTCCTCATCCCAACACCGAACACCGTGTTGACATCCATATATCCATTTTACCTTTCCTTTTCCGTAAGCTGTTATATATATATATATATATATATATATATATATATATATATATATATATATATATATATATATATATACATTTTATTCGATATCATTGGAAGTGGACCCTTATATTACGAAGAGGGATGTATTATTTTTTGTTTAATTTAAACTTTTGTACTTTTTATTGCATTATTGTTGTTGAAAATTTTTACGCTAAGGAGAGTGACAGCGGCAGAAGGTGGATAAGTGGCGAACCTCTAAGAGATGTTCAATATTTGTCGAAGAAGCAACAATGCGACTGCCCTTGACTATAGAAGTTTTTTAACCCAAAAAACGCAAAATTTTCGTGTTCAAAAGGCATATATGGTTTAATTCAACAGGCATTTCAAATTCGATAATAGGAAAATGAATAATCAATCATTTTGGTGTTGTTTATTTTAAGTATCATATTTGTACGGCGATTCTAAGTATTAATTTTAAAATGCGAATTAAATTTGGTTGCATTGCTTCTGGTAAACATAACTCCCATATAAAATACGAAAATGGAGAGAGCAATATAACACCGATATTCCATTATGTTAGCAAAGATAAATAGAAAAAACTTATGCTAACACCAGGTGGTAGTTGACTTTCACATAAAAATGTACACTTATAAATAAGTTGAAGGGTTAATTCGTTTAGTCAAAAATTCTTATATCGTCCGAGTGATGCATTCTTACTCTTATCTCTAATGTACGACAATAAAATGTATTTTGTGATTTTTTATTACAAAACCGAATGAATATGCTTTACACTATATCTAAACAATATTATGAAACGCTTAGTACTATCCGATTGGAACACGAATAAATATCGATTAAATATCCGTTAACTCGTCCAGCATATCAATACAAAGGAATGTAGATACATGTTTCTGAACGCGAAATATTTGCTAAAGAGATCAGGGAGTAATTATTGTCTCAGAAATATTATACTATCATATTGATCAATTATGTATAAGTGACAGTTATAAAAGTGAAATTTTTGGAGCTGCCTTGAAAGAAACAGCGATATTAAAATTAAAAATAAAATTTTAGAACTATTTTAAAAGAAAAAAAAAATATTTTAAAAGTCATTGAATTATGGCACTTAAGAGGAAAGAGAAGAATAGTGCAGCAAACGATTTCAAGGCTAAAATAGATAAGAAAATGAAGGCATTACTTATTTATTTACTAAAATATGCTCACATACAGCGTTATCGCCAATTTACAGTGAACATCGCAACAATAAAATATAATATATAAAATATAAATAGGTACAAATAATCAGGACATTGAACAATGAACACCAATTAATTACAAGTATTGTACAAAAAATTATAAAAACATTAATTACATCTATTTACAAAAATATTACTCAGGGCTACTTTTAAAATGGAGTTATAAGAGAGAGAGAAAGGATCGATGTTTGGCGGTAAGGAATATAAAAGGTAGGGAAGTCGATAGAAGATGGAGCGTTGAGCAAGAGAAATTTTGAATGAAGGAACATAAAGTAAGTGGGTATATCTAGTAACTTTTGATGGAACTAGGAAATTAAGTAAGGTGACTAATTCAGGACTGTCAGTAATAGAGTTTAAAGTATTATAGATAAGAGAGAAATTGGATTTAATCAGGGTAGCTTTAAGGTGATCAAGGGAGAGGGAGGACAGTATAGCGTCAGTAGAGGCATGGCGAAGAGAGGGCACACGGGTTTTTACAATTTTTAAAAAGAAATTAAAAACTTGATTAAGAGAAGAAACATTGGAAAAGGCAGACATGGACCATATTGGAGAGCAATAGGAAATAACTGGAAGGACAATTGTGGTAAAATACAGTTTGAGTGATACAGGATCTCTAATGCCAGTAAAACGGTATATAATGCCTAGGAGAGACATGGCCTTCTTTTTAATTTTAATAATATGCTCACCATAATTCAATTTACTGTCAGTAATAACGCCAAGATCTTTTTGCGAAGAAACTCTTGTCAATGGGAAGGAAATAATTGTATAATTGTAAATAACAGGAAATTTGCGGAGAGAAATAGACATCACATTACATTTAGAAAGATTTAGTTTTAACTTCCAAAGATTACACCATTTCGTGATCTGATTTATAGCCTGCTAGAAATAGAAAGTAATAGACATACTTATATGCGACGTTAGTGGGTCGACTGCTCTATACATCAAAAAATAAATATACGGTGAAGTGCATATAAAAGGTGGTAAAAATAAAGAGAATCAGGGGTAACGTTACATCAAGTGCCCCAGGAAGTGCTGAGTCATATTTTGTGAGTCGTGATCCCAAAATAGAGACTGTGGATTGAAGATAAGGCATAAATAATGTACTCCAGAGGTTCTGGTGATACGGGCGAAGGAAAATTTTGTGTGAGCATCTGGTGGTGAAGGAGGCAGTTACTTTGTAGCAATTATATGGTGGTTCGAGAAATTTAAGAGGTGGCACAGTCTATATAATGTGAAGTTGGTGTGTAAACTGGCGTCGTAAGACCATTAGGCATACCTCTCCGAGTTGCTTACGGTCATAAAAGAGAACGGTTACAAGCAAAAACATGTCTTTACCTCGAATGAGACTGCAATGTTTTGGAAAAGGATGTAGTCCAGAACAGCGTTTCCCAAAGTGTGGTCAGCAGCCCGGTAACGGTCCTTGGGAAAAGATGCCGGTCCTCAAAATATAAAAATAACCGCAGTATCCTATTTATATCTCACGACAATCATGAACGTGTAAGAAGCTACTTTTCGCATCGCACATTTCGTATTTTCCCTCGCGGTATAGAACGGGCCGTGAATTAGCGATGTCAAGCTCATTTCGCTCGTTTTTGGGTCACGTGACACCCCTCGCGTCTCGCCAGTCAACACAGCAGTTTGGCAAGTTGGGTTTGCTTGATAAGAGCCTGCGCTCTGCGTGCGCGACGTAGTTGTCTGTGACGCATTAACGTGCACATCAATCTCTTTTTTTCATTTATTTTTTACGAAATGCCCTCTTATCTTCAATATGGATGAATGGCTTCAGAGAAACACAACTAACAACAGTTCAAGTGATGTGCAGCCGAGTACAAGTAAAGGTCTCGAAAATGAAACTAATAAATAAACATACAAGCGATGTGCAGCCTAGCAGTGAGTATAAGAAGGCCAAAGCTTCTTGGACTCGGAAGTATTTTGACGACTATTGGAAGCGATAATCACTTGCCATTATGTGGTCTCTATCATTCAACATTATCAAATCAGTGTACGAAACCATCGAAACTGAAACGCCATTTGGAATTTAACATCCAGAATATTTAAGTAAGCAAATAGATTTTTTCACACAAAAGAAAAATGAATTATCTTCTACTAAAAAAAGCATGAAAAGAGCACTTTCTTGTAGTTTTTCCAATGAAAACTTTGTTTTGGCTTTATATAATGTTTCAAAACTAATAGCCGAGACAGGTTACCCGCATATTATTGGTGAAAAGTTAGTACTTCCTGCACTGAAAATTATTACATCCCGTGTTTATGGAAGAAAGCAAGAAAATCAGTTGAGTTAGCTGTCTCTGCCCAACAATACAGTGAAACGTAGAATTGAGGATAAGGCGAAAAACATTGAAGAAACTCTCATACATAGAATACAAAATAGATTTTTTTGTTACAAGAGGATGAAAGCACAAAAGATCTTTTGTTTTCCAACAAGAAAAACGGCTTACGAAATTTTTAAGCTAATCATTGGTTTTATTATTCAAAGTAGCGTTGACTAAAAAAAATGTGTTGGACTGAGCAGCGATGGGGTTTGGTCAATGGCAGGTTCCCGCACTGGGCTTCTTGCGAGGATCCGAGCAGAAGCGCCAGACAATGTATGGGTGCATTGTCACAGAGAGGCTCTAGCCTTGAAAAAAATGTCTTATGAATTCAACTCTCCAAGAATGTGATAATTATATAAAACCTCGTGCTTTGGATTCCAGAATCTTTATTGCTTTGTGCAAAGAATTAGAAAGTGAATATGAGCATCTATTATTATACTGAAATTCGATGGCTATCAAAAAGAAACATTTTGAAACTATTCATTCAAATGAAGGATGAAGATCTATTGTTCTTGAAGCAACATCCTCCATCGGCAAGAAATGTTATATTCAAATTTTGAAGACAGTTTAAAAAAATTTGATTAGTTAACAGAGGTGGCCATCTTACGTGACATGTTGAAGGAGCATTTTGATAAACTCTCTTAGATTAATTTTTGGCTGAGTTGTCGAAATGAATGCTCACATTTATCTGAGAAAGCAGTCAGATTCCAAATGCCATTCTTTACGACATAAAAGTGTAAAACTAGCTTCTCGACTTTGGTTTTCTTAAAAAACAAGTACAGGAAGAGATTGAGTGTCGAACCAGATTTGAGGTTTAAAATGACTTATTTTGTTGCTATGTGATACCAAACAACATCATCATTCACATTAGTAAGTTCTCGTCTTCCTTATATAAAAACTAAAATAAATATACACTCACAGTAATTAAATTAATATTGTAAGATTGAATAAACGATGAAATTTAATTTCTTTCATTTATTGTTATTGCTATTATAAATATACATGTTTAACATAGCGTTAATATATGTTACTTATAGAGTTATCTGTACGAGATGGGCCACAGAAAAATTATACTGAAAAAACCGGTCCTCTGCCATATAAAGTTTGGAAAATTCTGGTCCAGAACATTCTTATCCAAATAGAAGAATTTCACATGCGGCTTAAGTGCAGCCAAAGACAAAATATCCCTTATCCTCTGTGCCATTATAGTGTACCTTTCATTGAACTCCAGATCATTGCAAGGTAAGTATTAACAATGGATGTCCATTAATACGAAAGCTTCCGCGGTGTTTTCGTACTCCTTCCAAGACTTTCGGGATTCTACCGCGTGTTGTTTCTTCTAGTGACGACTGTTTCACCTCCATTCTAGGTGGCATCTTCAGGTCTGATCGTTCACAGAAATACGGCAGTTATTTATACCCACGTCGGTCGGGTGAAGTGTGTTGTGGTTGGCTGTTCCATTGTTGGCTTCCATTGGCTGCTGGAACACCATCTTCCATGTGTTAGAGAGAATTACCCGCCAATGTGCTTCCCCAATTTTAGAATACTGATGTGCAGTATGGAATCCATGTGAGGAAGGTATCTCAAAAATATTATAAATGGTACAGAGATGATCAGCGAGTTTTTTTGTGTTAAAGTTAAAGTTTCATTCCTAATAAACGAAATTCACATGGTGGAACTGTTCCATATTGAACAAATAAACTGAAAATTTGGTATCTTCCACAGTTTTAATATTTTCCATGTGATACATCATCTACAGGTAAAGAAAGGAGGTCACTGAGACAGTGGAAACCGGATAACACGAAGTATGGGGGACCGGCACAAACCTTTTGTGTTAAACTAATTACATGTTAAAAAATATGATGTCAAAACTTTCATTATTAAAACATAAAGGTAAGCACACAGACATCCATGATACGTATCAATGATGGGTCGATTCGCTCAATGATTAATGACACTCATTTATTTAAGTCAATTGATTTATTAGGTATGCCATTCTTTATGATTATATTAATCTCAAATATTTATAAAAAGTTAATAAATTTATTTAGAAATAAACTACATAATTATTTATATGAGTATTTGTTAGTTTCAATTTTAATAACGGAATCTGTAATCTTCTTCTGTATTGCGAAAAAAGTAATATCTGTTCTACAACTTTAAGAACTAGTCCAAAAATACATATATATTTTTCCCTCTGGTGGAACTAAAAAAGGCGGCAAACAGTTTAGATTAACATATGGATAACCGCAGCGCTTGGTGTAAATATAATTTCCATATTATCGTTATCAGTTTCATCGTTTTTAATATCAAAATATGTATAACTGAATCCACAATGACAAAGTGGTAATATTTATGTGATAGACGCCGTAGAACAATAGGAGATCATACTGCGTGCTTCCCAGAAAGACCACTCTATCCTAAATGGGCATATTTTACCCTCATTATCCATTGCTTGCCGTCCTCCACATTTCCTCTCCGTCTACGAACCCAGTTTTGTCCAATTGCACAAATGGGGTCTTTTCTATGGGGTCGTATTGCGCGGACGGTTGTACGCGGACAGATTTTACGGTGTCATCATATTGCGCGAATGGTCACTTTTGAACCTTTTTCTATATGGTCGTATTGCGAATTACTCAAATTACATACATATATTTTAAGGCAATTCAGTCCTGCTTCATGAAGCAGATCGAGCACATCGCAGTTTCACTTGTTCCTGGAAAATATTGGCTTCAGTATGTATTCATGGGGTATATGTGGCGGTGTACTGTGAACACTTGGAAAGCATTCATATTTACCGACGTATCTGGTGATATGATGCTTAGAAGTGGAGGTTTAACAACAACAACAATAATTACAACAACAACCTTAACCACAGGTAGTACCGCGCAATTCCACCGTCCCTTTTGATACCAGAGAAGAACCCAACCATTTCTTTTGACCATTCCGTGCAACAAGTACTAACCCTACCAACACTCACTGGCATCTCCCCCTACATAACCTAACCCTTTCCCCTCTGACGGCTACCGACACTTCAAAGCCCCTTCTCCCCACTCCACTCTTTACCCTTTTCCCAACGTTCTCCCTCCACTTTTTCATTTTTCCATCAATGTCCCCTCATAGACTATATGTATTGCCTTTGTAACCTAATTTCTTTACCTGAAGATAATGTATCACATTATTTAATTTAATTGTTTCGCCAAATAAATAAGTTTTGCAGGAAATCATTAGAAGAAGGGCGAGAGCTTTATAATTTTGACCTCTTCGGAAGGTTTAGAATTATGGATTTCTCTAATGACATATTATACGGATACGGATTTATAATTCCCATAGATCATCATGGTCCCAGCGTTGAAAAATTTATTGGAGTTTAGGGGCTTGACGGAGAGGGACTTTTCGGTCTTCTACGTAATCAGAAGAGCCAGCAGCAATAAGGTCAACATCATTTAGAAGTAGGTCAGAACTTGCCTCGCCCTGCCACATGCCTTGGTGGACTGTAGTTTATAAATACTGAAAATTGTAAATTGACGTCTTCGAAAATTCATTGCGTAATTGAATAGCTAACAATATGATTATAGGACAGTAGTTCTTGATTTTTTGGACGCCCCCCACGGAGGCGTATGAGAATTCTAAGGGATACGCAAAGCATTTTGGAACAAAATAAGTTTTGCCTCAAATTTACATCTCTCTTATTTTTCTAATGCTACCCAAATTACCTGCTTTAATATTCTTCATTTATTTTACGACATTTTACTTCATATAAGATTTCTACTGATGTATCCAAATTCACTGCCAACTTCTAGCCTCATAACAGATAACAGAAGTATGGATTTATTATTGTATGGAGAATGACACGGATTTTTTAGGCAATGGAACTTATTGCCCACTGACCAAAAATGAGGCTAGCTAGTCATCTATGAGTTGTGCGCCAAAAGATAAATTAAACTGATTAGAATTTACTATTTAAACTCACACAATAGAACTCAGTTCACTATAAAACACCTAGAAGACTATTTCATTAGAAATTAGTTACTATTAAATATAACTTATGATCATCATCATCACGCTTCTGTCCGAAGACAGGTTTTAACTGAATCGCTGCCTCCATTTCTCTCTCTCCCTAGAAGCCTCTTTTATACCTCTATAAGTATTATATCCCTGCTTTATATTATCTAATAATCCTATTCTTTTTCTCCCTCTTCCTCTTCTTCCACTATTTTTTTCTTCTAAGATCGTCCTTTGTAAACACTGTCTTCTCAATATCTGCCCTATCAAATTTGCTTTTCTTTTCCTGATTGTTTTTATTAGCGTCCTTTCTTCTCCCACCATTTCTAATATTTCTTCGTTTCTCTTCCTCTCTGTCCATTTCACTTTCATCATTCTTATCCATACCCACATCTCAAAACTTTCTAAATATTTTTCCTCCTATCTCCTTACCGTCAACGTCTCTGCACCATAAAGAGCTATGCTCCATATGTAGCATTTTGCTAATTTCTTCCTTGTTTCTAAATTTATTTTCTTGCTTGTGAGAAGCTCCTTCTTCTCGTTAAATGCTGATTTTGCCATTGCAATCCTACTTCTGATGTCCTGTGTACTAGTTCCATCCTGCGCTATAATACTGCCAAGATATTTGAAAGTACTTACATGTTCCAATTTTCAGCCATTGACCATTATATTTAATTCTTTATGCCCCTTTGAAACCGCCATTACTTTTGTTTTATCGGCATTGATCTTCATTTCATATTGTTGGCCAACCTCCACTAGTCTGCCTTTCATCCTCTGAAGTTCTTGCTCGTCTTCTGCTATTAAGCCCTGATCATCTGCGTATATAATGGTGGTGATACTTTCACCTCCTATCTTAAATCCTTTCTCTTCCATCAACGATTCTTCTGTTATTGTTTCTGCATAAATATTAAATATCTCTGGTTAAATAGGACAAACCTGCCTCACTCCTCTCCCTATTGAATTAGTTTCTGTTTCTTCTCCTTCAACCCTGACTCTAATCTTTTGATCAAAATAAAGGCTTTTAAGCAGTCTTTTATCTTTCCAATCTATTCCAATTTTGTTTAAAATACCCAGAATTTTATCCCATTTCACTCGGTCAAAACTTTCTCCCGATCTACAAAACAAAAATACATATCTTTATTGACTTCTAGCGCTCTTGATATCATCATCCTCATACATCCTATAGCATCTCTAGTCTCTCTTCCTCTTCTGAAACCAAACTGATTATCTTGCAGCTCCTTTTCTATTTTACATTCAATTCTTTTGGCTATTATTCTGGTTATAACTTTAGCTCTATGAGAAATTAAACTAATAGTTTTGTAATCATTAAAACATTTTGCATTGTTCTTTTTCTCCAGTGGTAACAATAATAACAATATCTAAAAAATCTTCAGGCCATATGCCAGCATCATATACTTGTTTAAAAAATTTTGTTAGTTGCTTAACTGCTTTCGACACCAAAACCTTTAGAACGTCCACTGGTATATCATCACTCCCAACAGCCTTCCTTCTTTTCATGTCATCAATTGTTCTTTTAACTTCAGACTCGAGATTACTTTGTCCTAACTGATCTTTTTCCACATCAACCCCCCATAAAAACAAAAATTTTCTGGGGAAAGGAGGGCGTGGAGGTTTTAGAAGGAGGGCGCGAGACGAACCACTGTTCTAATGTGAATTGTCCGAATTTTCAGAGAATACAACATTGACCAAAATCCCATCTCATTGAAAAAATTTTGCTATCAAGAAAATTTTATTTCTATCAGCTTCAATGGCTGTTTTACTTAAATATTCTAGTTTTATTTGTGTAAGCTTCAAATTTAAAAAAAATCACACCCTGGTCTTTCGATTTCGCCTAAACAGAGAATTTAGAAAAAATGAGAGATACCAGTATAAAAGTCTTATCAGTAGATCTAAAAACGTTTATAACAAAAAAGAATTCTCTAAGTAAATAAACCAATAATGAACAGTAATGAAATGGAAGTCACTTATAATGTTACCTAAATTTATGTTCTAATTATACAGTTATTTTTCTAGAACGGTTTTTCCAAACATCTTCCAGAGCAAGAGAAAATGGTTCAATGTGTAATCATATAATCCACCTCTTGTATATCTCTAATTAGCTCACAATTAAAGCGTCGTCGATTTCCCATCGGAAGAGATATGAAAGTGGATTTCCAACGTCTTTCCGAGCGATTACAAAATGACGCGCGCGGAAGTTCTTTGAAGATATTTAACTGTCCACTTGTCTTCCCAATCCAAAGGCACTCCACTTCCACTTCTCTACCTTCTTTTTCCGATTGTTTTCCCCTCCTCCCACCACCTCTTTCCGCCCCCTCCTTCGTCCCCTCCCCCACGCCGCCTCCGCATTCTCAATTCCTCTCATCCCGCTGCCTCCCTCTTATTTTTTCCCTTCTCTTCCTCTCCTCCCTCACAACGCCCTTTTCCAATTCGGAAGCCAAAAAGACTTCCTTCCTCATGAACCGCCCCTTCACAATCACCACTCTTCCCATTCTTATTTTTCTACTGCTCCCCACTCTGCCTCCCTCTAGAGCCCCACTCCACTGATTTCTTTCGCACCAGAGAATATTTCTGGTCAAACATTCATTAAATCGGTCTCAACCTTTTTCGCTATTTTTTCCCTCGCTTTGGTTTGGTTTGTGAGAGGAAGAGAGGAGAAAGGAGGGAAGAAAGGTGAGTTTTGGGAAGAAGGAGGTGTGCGAGAGTTGGGCTGCCATGATTGGTGGACAGGAAATGTCGTAAGGAAGGGTTGAAGACCGGGAATGGGATGGTGCGTGGAAGGGGGTGGCGGGTGCTGCTGCTCCGAATGAGGTGAGCAGCAGGGATTAGGTGCACTGAGCGGCCGCCAAGTTCCTTTGTGCTTGTGTGCATTTTTGGTTAATCAACCTCTTGGATTATTATAGCCATAGCTCCTTCCGCACCGAACACACTCACAAGGGAGGAGGGTGACCCGGTGCCGGCAATAGCCTACTCTTAACGAAGAGCACCAAGGAGGCCAACGGTTTAACATCCTTTTGAAGGACGGAACGCTGAATTCGCGCGGTCTCTTCAAACCACAACCTTTCGAGCAATGGGCGAGTAGCAGTCAGCGTCTTTACCACTACACCACCGGCACCCCCCAAGTTCCTTTGTGCATGCCTTCCATTTCTTCTCATTTTGCATCATCGCTCTCTCCACCCTTGCCTGCCACTCCCTTTCCTCCTCTCCCCTCTTTTCCCCTCCCCTCCCATCCCCTCCTCTCCCCTCCCCTCTTCTTCCTCCGTCGACTCCTGCGCTCCAAACTTCACATCCACATCACCTCTTTCCCACTCCAGACTTCTTCACCCCCATTTTCTTTATTTCGTCTCCGTCGAAATGAAATTTTCTCGATTTATTTTTAATCTTTTGTCCCTTCTTGGGGGTGTGACTCCAATAGAATGGCAAGTGTCTGGAGGAAAAAAACGTTTGAAAAACTTGGAATTTTTTGGCATAGTTAATGAAGAGTTGGATCATAAATCCAGGAAATCGAAAATTGATGTTTTGTCAATCATAAGATATTACGATATTAAACCAAAGAAAAATGCTCAATAGTTCATGCAATTTTATTTTATGCTATGGCAGTTGATATATGTTCTTATGAAATTTTTCGCTTGCGTTTCGCCAATCTCTTATTTTGGCATGTAATTTTGAATAACGGAAATGCTCATATAACAATTCGTTTCTAGTTCAGCCGCAGTGTAAAACAGTTTGATGGAGCTTGAAAATTATACAAAAATAAAACGCGTAAAAAGGAAGTTTTAAAAGAATTCACTACAAAAATGTGTAATTAAATAGACTCCGCCATTTAAGCGCACATACGAGTTTTGTGCATTGCAGTATCAAGAAACTGCATTTAGAGTTGCAGTTAATTTAGTTAAAGGAAGCGTCGTTATAAGTCAGGGCACCGAATTGGCGACCAAACATTTTCTTAAGGTGGTAAAATACAAAAATTAATCTTAATACGAATGCTGCTATTATTTCGAAAAAATAATCTATGAGACCTCAACAGTTATGATTGGCATTTGTATTAATTTTTGTACACGGTACAAAACCTACGCAAGAATTCATTAAACAAACTCCCTTTGACTCAATAATATAAATCGAATCCATTCCATTTTGGTAAAACGACAAATCCGACGTCAAGGATTCACGATGATATGGAATAACTCGTGGGTAACTTTAAACGAAAACTTAGTTTCTCAAATCCACGCCATCATCACATCGAAGACTCCTTCTCTCTTACGAAACAACTCATATTCTGGTGAGCATAAACTTCCCACTCCCTCCCTTCCCTCTCTCCGAGATCCCCCTTCCTCCCTCCCCTCCCTTCCCCTCCCTTCCCCTCCCTCTCTCTAACTCTCTACGCCCTTGTCTTCTTATTTTCCCTTCGAGTTGATTTCAGTTCATCAGCTCCTTTTGCTTATGCATGACCAAGTCCCAATATCCAAAGTTATTATTTCTCTCTCCCTCTTACTCTTTTGCTCGAATCCAAACTCTCCATTCCCTCCTACCCTCCATCCCTTCCCTCATCCTCCCCCTCTATAACTCCTCCTCTATCTCTCACCCTCTTTCACTTCCCCTCGTCCTCTTCTTACCCTCTAGCTTTTCTCTTGCATTCAGCCACTGGAAGACCTCCTCTTCCCTTTTCTCCCCCTCTAAATTTTCCCTTTCTCACTCAATATCCCTTTCCATCACCCAGACCTTCCAATTCTTTTATTTACTCGATATATCCAGCCATCTGCACGCGAAAGAAGTTATGCGAAATAACGGCGGCGAAACATTTTTGCACTAAAATTTAAACCCACAACGCCTTTTTGATAGGAATTTCTCGCTCCCCTGCGTCGCTCTCTCTCTCTCTCTCTCTATTCCACGTCACTCTCTACTCTCTCTTTCTCTTCTTTATCATGTACCTAATCAAAACTTCCCCTTCTCCCTCACTCTATCTCCCCTTTCCTCTTATTCTCTTTCTCCCTCAAACTTCATCTCCATCAAACCCCATCTCCCTCACCCACATCTCACTTTCTCTTCCTCCGAGCACCATAGGGAATTATTAGTTGTTGACGCATCTCAGGCGAATCTATCGAGAGACTGAGAGCAATTAATTACTTCTCCTGTATGCATTAGGAGTTGAAAGATAAATAAGGGGAATGCGGAAGTAAATTAAAGACTGCAGTCTTCCGTGGCCTTATTCGGGAAGGATTTCAAAGGATTGGGCCGAGTTTAGCAGTCTGGATGCCTTCGCCTTTCTACTTCTCTTTCTGGATCGGGAGAAAAAGATTAAGCTAGTGGTGCATCTATTCAGCCGCCTCCGATACTCAGCCTCCCACTTCCTCCTCCGCCTGCCTCTTTCTGTCTCTCTTTCACTTCAATTGAAACCCGAAGAGCCTCTTTTGTCTTCATCTCTCTCCCCCTTCCCGACAGCTACCTCCTGCCCAACACTCCCCTCATCCGTTGTCCTTCACCTCCTTCCTCTCCTCATTCCCTCCCTCTCTCCTTCTCTCTCCCTCCCTCTCGACTCAACTCAATCTCACTCTCTCATCCTTTCTTTCCAATCGCTATGTGCTGCAAGAGACGTTCTCACCTCTCCCTTGCAAATCTGTTCAGTTGACCCTTTCTCCGTTCTTCTATTTCTCTCACTCTCTTTTGCTCCCTTTCGTTAAATCTTTTCCGCTCTCCGTCGAATAAGCAACACGGCCTCTGACTTCGCCGTTTCCTTTGTTGGTATAACAAATTAAATGTCAGCATGAATGGTTTGCTTTACATTCGATTCAAATCGGACGATGTGTTTTGAGAACTTGACGCGAGGCCATTTCTCTTGGTTGATCCTTCTCATTCCAACTTATCATCCTCTAGGGAGATACACACACACATATGAGTACTTTCATATGGAATTATGAGCTTCAATTCCTTACAAGTATTGATCATCCTATGTTATGTTCCGTAAAGAGCGAAAATTTCTAAAAATTGCTTCGGATTCAATTTCAAGTACTTTTTCCTCACTGAGCGACGTGGCCAGGAGTGTACGTTAGTCTTAATTCGTGCTATAAAATTAATCGAAAATCGGCTCCATAAGGAGAGTGTGAGAGAGGAAAATATTTTTCGTTTGCCAATTTAACCGCTAAAGGTATAAGCAATGTTCCGGGAGATCTTAAATATTACTTTTAAATGCAAATTAATATTGATTTTTCAGTCTTCAATAGTGACCGAAATTTTGATGGCATTGCCGCATCTTGCATTGTCGTAGTCTTATGTAATAATCTATCTAAAATTATTTCCCAATCGTTAATCCTATGTGTTCAATCCTGAATCATGGAATATACACTCTTCTATCAACAAGTTTTCAAAAACTGTAGCCTTGAAATATTATCGATTACCTTAATTTTACATTTTTTTATTTTCATAAAACACAACGATTTAATTTTTACACTTCAATAAACATTATCTTACTTGTCTGTCAATTCAAATTTTATTTGAAGAAACTTGAATTCATAATATAATTTTCGTCGTAATATTTTCATTTTCAATATCGCCAATGAAGTAATCTTATCGATGGTCTACTTAACCAATTGATGCGATGGATAATTTAGAAGAAAGTAACAAAGAATATAAAGAATATATATGAAATCACTGAATGACGGTTTTTCTATGTAAATAATTCAATTTCCTACCGCTTCGCTGGTAAAGAACGCCTAATAAGCGGAAATTCATCAGACGAACGTGTGGCAGGTGCAGTGCATGAAATTTCATAGAAAATCACACTTGTAGACATGAACGCCCTATTGAGAACTCTAATTGCTCTAGAATAAAGAGTCTCTATATCGCTCAGTTCTACAATACAATACGGTACAATCTATCTCACATATTTTATCATTGTTACATTAAGTAGGTGCTTAAATGACTCCGAGTACTTGCTCAGCTAAGGTTTCAGACTATCGTTCAGTTGGCGCTTCTCTCGTGATACCCAATTCAAATTCCTTGATATTGAAGTAACGCTATAGTTTTTAGATTGTTTCTAGAATCTTGTGACTATGCGCTGTATTTTTATCAATTCGAGTATGCGGCCACTCTCATGTGGGTACCATATACTGGAAGCGTGCACTACCTGCGGCCTAAACAACGTTTGGTTGGTTTATCGAACTTTTCTGTACTACTTAGAACCACTATGTACCTTTGTAAAATATGTATATTAATAACGGCGTTAATTTATATAACTGGATGGGATTTCATCAAAATTTATACAAACTTTTTGAGTAAATGGGCATTTTAAATTCACAAGAAAAATTCACCATCCATTTTTTGCGCATTATCGATCATTCTAAGTGATACCCTATATTTATACAAAATGTGATAAGATTATCTTGCAGACGTATAGCTACTGACGGACGGACTAGCAAAAATACCTTCTCGGAATCTAATGTATATGATACGCCAACAGGTATAAATCGAGCTAGTCTTATGGCTAAAAAATTGAAGAAATGGCAATTTAAAATATTTTCTTGCCTTTGATATCACCAATAGCAACAACAAGGCTAAAAAAAACATATGCGCATTTCGGCTACAAAGCAGCCGTCTTCAGTGGTAATTCAGTGAGAAATATCACTGAAGACGGCTGCTTTGTAGCCGAAATGCTCATATGGTTTTTTGCCTTGTTGTCGCTATTGGAGATACCTAAGTCAAGTACATTTTTTAAATTGCTTTTTTTTAGAGCAAACAAGGTAAAGTTATGTTTACCGAAAAATCAGTTAAATATGGCGAAAAGAATTGTAATTTCGGGCGAAAAGCGGGCAATGAGCAGGTGGAGGCTTGCTGTGGACGAGCTGTCGCGACGCATAAATCGCACGCAAAAAGTTATCGATTTCATAAATAAATAATCTTACTAGTATACATAAAAATTTTAAGGAAACTAGATACGCAATTCTTCAACAAAGATGTATTTGTCGGTGGTGATTCACCGATATTGTGTTATTAAAAAATATAACTGATGATGGCTGTTTTGTAGCCGATATCCGAGTAGTTTTTCCACCGCTTTACCTCGTAATTAGGTACATCGTTCTTCTCTTGGCCCAATTAAGGGCATCATAGAGCAATTTTCCTTATCCATTAATTTTGTATGGACAGCATAAGGATAGCAATTTATTTAACCTCATTACTAAATTATTGGAACTTTTACGGGTCGATATATTTTTAAAAAGTTTTCCTTGGAGATAAATTTGGAACTGTGTCGCAAAAATAACTTACATTAGTTTTGAGAAGAGCAAATTAAAGGAGAGGTCGTCAATTTTCAAATGTGGGCAATGTCATTGTATTGTACTCTAGCATAAAGCATGGAATAGGAAATCAATGTACAGTTATTGAAATATTTATAATGTATCAAATAGGAAAACATGAAATCAACTTCGTCAAATTTCGCATGTGAGATTTATTTAAAAATACTGAATACTGAAAACAGTAAATAATCAGATACATCTAGTTAAATGTGCTATATTTATGCATCAACAGGTGTTTATGAACATTAAGCAAATGCATGTCTTATGTATTATTTAATCATCATCATCATTATACATAAATTACCAAAGGATATTTAAGATGACAATTTATGTGATATTTGTCGTAATAATAATTCTTCTTATTTTACAGTATTCTAGTTAATTGTACACTGTAATTTGTCCAAACTTTAAAACTTCGTGATTGTAAACAACTTTCACAGCATATATCAGAGTGGTTGTTGTTGTATAGTACCAATGAAAATATGCAAGTTTAAAACATAAAAATTTATTTTGAGAAATATATTATGAAAAATGTTAGGATTATTTAATTCGTTTTGTATGTAAAAATATGTGAAGTCTAAGCAACAACCTAATGGGTTTTGGAGAAATAAATATTTAATAATATAATCTCAGGGGAATAATGGAGTGCTTGTCTGCATCACTCTAAATCTTTTAAATACTTAGTTATTCCTCTGCTGCTACCTTGCGCTTTAGTGTAATTATTTACTTTTATTTAAAGGCGCATTCAGGTACTAATGAACTATTGGATTATTATAAAAATATTCCCTATTATGATTATCAGCTATTTTTGTATGCAAATTTCATGTCCACTGCCTTTGGTTCCACAACAAGAGCGAGCTTTCCATTTTGTAGTATTTTCCACTTCAAGTACGGCATAAATGACTTAACTTTTTCCTTTCATAAGATCAGTATTCATTTTTACGAAAAGTTTATTATAATGATGATATTATCCAGTACACCAATATAGAAAAATATTTAAAGTTATGCCAATCAGAGAAGATGAGATACTAAATACCAGGGGTCAACATGATACCCACAAAGCTGTGATGAAAAAGTGGTAAATTAAATAAAATATTAATAGCTTCATGTCTTCACTAAAATTATGGTGTCAAAAACTTTTCTGGTTAAACCTTAAAGATAAGAAATTATTTTGATTCGATTTTCAGTAACATGAGACAATAGAATCTCTAGGTAACTTCTGATGTAAATGCTTGTCCAGTTGGTATGCCAAAGCTCTCATGACTTCTAATGTGGCCCTCCAAAGCACTCACTACTATGAATGTGGTCCATCATGCGGAAAAGATGTCCAACCCCTACTATACGCAATTACATGGATATTAAAAGTTTTATTACGAGCCAAGGAGGACTTAGTATACTGGAAAAGTCTGTTTATGAAATTAGTTTCTCACAAATAACACCTGGATTAGGAAAAATTAGGTATTCATTCTAGCATTGGTTATGAAAACTCTCACTTTCGATTCATGTCTAATCTCCTTTTCAAATGAAGCATTTGAAAATTCAAATAAATGAATTATTGAGGTAACTTTGTGGATTGTATTTAGTAAATTATGTAATTGACTCTTTTCTCTATATTATTGGAGATTAAATCAGGCATATATTTCAACTACTGAGGCATTATCATTTTCAAATTCTTCATACTTATTTACCTTTGTGGAATGTAGAAGGTGAATGGGCCATCCACTAATTGTAAGTACTGTGCAAACATCAGTCTACACCCAAGAAACAGCATTAAAAAGTTGAATATTTTTATATTTTCCTAAAATTGCAGTTGCTAGTAATTCATTACCAGTTATCATCTGCAATATGTTCACCTTTATTCAAACATGCTTGATTCACGTTTGGCTATACCAGTTATGTAGGTGCACATTTCTCTATTCCTGTAATCTTCTGCTTCCCTGATAACTTGAAGCCTTATTGCAAAGATTGTGAAAATGTGACAATTGTTAAGAGAGGTCGGTTAAGGACTTCACTCTCCCTGAGTTTTTTTATGAATAAATACACATATAAATGATACTAACTTTTTATCTTATGCATAAAAACAGGATAAAATATTAATGAACAGTCAATTTTCCATCAAAGGAAAAATGTGTAGTAACTTACTGTGAACTAAATACTTACACAAACTGCAACAAGTTTTAACTATATTTTAACAGCACAATTTTCTTTTAACTATAGCAGTTTGAAAATTTTTCAGAAAATTGGCTTTATTTAAAGAAATTTTTAAAAAGTCATAGAATGTCATTTTTTCAATTGTATTAGAAATTCTGTTCGAAATATTTTCTGTATTAACATTTAAAGAAATCCATTAAAAATAACGTTATATTTAGTGTAATGAAATCTAACCGTTTGGCAATGGTGCATGATTCGATTGTATAAAATGTTTTATAATGAATTATAATTTATTATTTATTTAATTATTTATATATCACACACAGGCAGCTAACCCATTTACATAATGATCATTTTGTAAAATAATTACATATTCAATTTATGTTATTTTCAATACAAATATTTAAAAAAAATATATATATACAAAATATAAGACAGTGTCTTTTGTCATATACATAACGTTAAAAACTACAATTACAAAATTATAATATCCCCAAAAAGATAATAAATTTACAGCTTGTACAGTCAGGTTTAACTATACAGCTATAATTGTATCACTGTCCAGTGGCGGCTCGTGTATAGGCACTGCGGAACTGCAGCACCCCCTATTTCCACTTGATATTATCGATAACATTTAATATAATGAGTCCTTTTTTCTTTAATTCTTTCTTTATTTTTGTAGTACAATATATATTCCTTAAGCTTAATGTCAGTACTTCAGTAGCCATCCCCCAGTTTATGAAAAAGATACAAAAATCTTTGTATGGAACTGTGCGCTTCACAGTGCCAGCGACGTGGTGTTTGACTGTTGTGCGCATGCGCACATAGGAGGGAGGGTGGGGAGGAAGGCGGGACTGCCAGGTAGAGAGAGCACTGTTGCTCTCGCAGTGCCGGCTCTGGCGTGATGGTGGAAGGAAGTTTTTTTTTACTCAGCGTGTGTTGTGCTTAAAAACCGTGTACCATATTCTTGAATGTGATAAAGTGTAGAATTAGATTATTATTCTGCTTCCAGCTATTCTATTTGATTCATTTTTTTTCGGTTCTTTTATTTAACAGAAAACTTTAACCATGGCCTTGCATCCCCAATAAATAAGTTCTGTGACTGTAAGTGAACTTCAACAGCTTAAGTTTTCACAGCTATCTCTCCATGAGAAAGTTACAGTTAAGAAAAGAGGTCGTTCAACACCTGATATTCTAATATCTCAGCCAGGCAAAAGTAACAACAAGAAATATATTCGTAGCTTTAATTCTGAATGGTACCAACGGAAAAGTTGGCTTTGCGGCTGTGAAGTAAAAAATGCACTGTTTTGCTTCCAGTGTTTGCTGTTTGGAGGTGATGTACCGTGGACAAATGATGGTTTTAGAAATATAAACAAAATGAAAGAAAAAACTGAAAAGCATGAGAAGTCAAAGAAGCGCGTTGATAATGTTGTTTTACTGTCACTTTTAGGAACCGTAAGTATTAAGGAGAAACTTAGTGAGGCATACAGACTTTCAATCAATGAGCATAATATATAAGTTAAAAAGAACCGTGAAATTTTGTCCAAAATAATAGACTGCATTTACTTTTGTGGAAACTTTGAAACTCCCTTATGTGGACATGATGAAAAAGACGATTCAGTAAATCCAGGGGTATTTAGAGGATTAGTAAATTTTGCATCTAAATTAGATTCAGATTTGAAGAATTACTTAGAAACCAGTGCAGTCTTCAAAGGTGTTTCTAAGACCATTCAGAATGAGATACTTGACTGCCTGCTACAAATATACCATGAGGAGATAAGGACGGAAATTAGAAAAGCTTCCTTTGTAGCTGTCATGGCTGATGACACAACAGATGTTTCGGAACACACTCAAATGGTCCTTGTTCTACGGTACGTATTGAATGAAGAAATATTTGAGCGTTTTTGGGGATTCTTTATTCCAGAAAATCAAACTGCAGATGGCATATCAAAACGTATTTTAGAACAATTGGACATAATCCTTCAAGGAAATGGACATAAACTGATAGCTCAGACATTTGATGGTGCAAATGTCATGAAAGGCAAAAAAGCTGGAGTTCAAACAAAAATAAAAGCAGTTTATAGTAATGCACATTTCATTCACTGTTATGCACATCAACTTAATTTAATAATGAGAAATGCAGCAAGTATTACACGAAATGCAAGAATATTTTTCTCTAACATTCTGGCTATTCCAACATTCTTCTCAAGATCACCACAACGTGTGTCCATTCTCAAGAAACATATGGACGTCAGAATTCCACGTCCATCCTCTACAAGGTGGAATTTCAACATACGGACCATAAACAGAGTTCATGAAAATTTGCAACCTTTAAAAAACTGCCTTACTAAAATTCAGTCAACATCAAATGCAGATCAAACCATTGCAGAAGCAACAGGAATTTCAAAATACCTGAATGATGATAATTTCAAGTTTTGGTTAGAGCTTTTTCATTAGATTATGTCTCATGTTGAAATAATTTACAACCAAATGCAATCTCGAGAAATTAGTGTGATTAAAGTTAATGAATATATAACAAATTTCAAAACTGCTATGTTAGAATTGAGAAACTCAAAGTACTGTGAGAATCCTTCAAAGACACTCATGGCAGAAGCTAAGGAAGTGTGTGACTATATATGTGTTGATATAATGGACAGATATTCTTCCACTAAACACTTAGCAGCTGCTAAATTGTTCAACAAGAAATGCTTCACTAGATTTAAGAATGAACATCCCACAAAAGAGATAGTACTGACCACTGAAGCTTATCCCATGATTGACAAAGAAAAGCTTGAAACTGAACTAAAAGTATTCTATTGTAGGACTGATATTCATGAATATTGCAAATTAATTTAGCTGCTGAAATTTATCTTGGAAAATAATCTAGATGATGTTTTTAGTGAAATTACGAAACTGATAAAAATCCTCTTGACAATTCCCATGACTACATCAGAGGCAGAGCGCTGCTTTTCAACATTGAAAAGAATAAAAACTTTTTTAAGAAGCACTATGAACTCGGAAAGACTAAATGCGCTTGCAGTACTTTCAATGGAGAAAAATTTCCTCAATTGTCATCCAGAGATCAAGGAGAAAATTATTGAACTTTTTGCGCAAATTAAAACAAGAAGAATGGATTTCATTTTTAAATGAATAGATCAAGCTTGAACTATAACAAGTTAAGTTAAAGTAAGTAAAAAATGTTTGGTATTTTTTGTTAAGATTTTATCAAGTTCCTGAATAAAATTTTTTTTATACATGTTTTTTTCCTCTTACACAAATTTAAAACAAAGGCTAAAAATTTTCTGGAGCAGCACCCCCACTAATTTTAGCTACGAGCCGCCACTGTCACTGTCACATTTCAATCTCTGTCAATTTCAACACAGACTAGTTTTCATGTTCAGTCTCTTTCCATAGGTTCTTCAGCTGTTTTTAAATGTTGGTAGAGATACTTTACAAAAAAATTAATGGAAATAGGTAATTTATTGGCATTTCTTTGAATGCGAGCTAATGGAATATTATAGAGATAATTAGTTTTATAATGACCTTTTAACACTAGAAGGCCGAAGTTTCGGTTCACCCTTGGAAGCGGAGGGGTCAGATTTGACCCGTGCTTCTTTTGTGTTCCTTACAGGGAACACTGCGTTTTTTATAATTTGTGTTTTCTCTTGTTGCTTGAAGGATTACTGCACAAATATCAAAAGAGTTTCTTAGCCTTTTTCTGGTACATTACGTATACAGTTTGAATGTTATTTGTCAATTTACTACTCAGAGAAATAAAGTTTCTGTCCGAATCTGCAAGATTTTAAAGCAGATTTAGGGTAAGTGTCTGAACCAAAAATTGCCGAGCAATTGGAAAATCGCTTACAATGTTAAAATGGTCGTTAATCCATGTCTAAGGAGGAAAACAGTTTCAAATGACGAAAATCGTATCACCATTGCTACAAATTGTTTTATTTATATAAGCTCAATATATTCAAACAATCACGGAGGTAAGTATATAATACTAGTAGAAGGTGCTTGCATACTGCATGCATTTCATCTCACTTTGAAAAAACATTAAATTTTCAGAGAGATATTTCTTTAATTGCAAAGATTTCTCCTAGGGACCAAATTTCTTTTTTCCTTATGGAACAATGGAGTAAAAAATTGCTAATTTTTGCAATTTAATAAAAATTATACGTTTTCCAAATGGGGTTAATAAAGTCATACATTTATAACAAATTTGAAATTTGTAGCACATTTAGAAGTGAAATAACATTTATCTAATTGTTTAAATTTAAATAATTTTTAACGGCCGAAATAGAAATTTCATAGATACAATGAAACGTTCATTCGTTTAAATAGACAAAATTATAAATAACTTAAAAATTTCAGCTCTCTAACTTGCCCAGTCGTATCTAAACATTTACCTATTTGTTTAAATTTTAAGAATTTTTATCTGCCAAACAAATTAAAATATAAAAATTTGTATAGTCTCTATTTCGTTTTCTTACAAATTCTAACAATAAAAAAATTTCAGCTGCGTAGCACATTCGGAAATACATAAACCTTGAAAATTTGTTTAAACAATAGCGAATTTTTAGCGGCCGCATTGTATCACTTTTTCACAATTTTTCGTTTTTCTAGTCAGATTTGTACAAAATGCTACCTATGAAAAAAATTTTGAATCTCTAGCTCATCTGGAAGTGCCTAAATATTAGTATCCTCCTATATGTTACAAGTATTTGGTGCTTGAAAACTGCAAACATTAATTTTTCATAGAGATATTTCATCTTGGGAAATCTATTCTCCTCTGGACCGATTTTCGTTTTTTCCTTACGGAAAAATAATGGAGTAAAACAATTCCTAATTTTTGCAATTTTAGAAATATTATACCGTTTTCACATTGGATTAATAATGCCACACATTTCTGCCAAATTTTAAATTAGTAACACATTTAGAAGTCAAATATTCTTTATCTAATTGTTTAAAAGTAAATTACTTTTAACGTTCGCAATAACAATTTCATGGAGATATTAAAATGTCTATTCTTTTTTATACCCTAAACTCTAAATAATTTAAAAAATCAACTCTCTAACTCACCCCGTAGTATATAAACATACACCTATTTGATTAAATTTTATGAATTTTTAACTGCCATACAAATTAAAATATCAAAATTTGTATAATCCTTATTTCGTTTTTTTACAAAATCAACCTATAAAAAAAATTTCAGCTCGGTAACACATTCGCAAATACATAAACCTTGAAAATTTTTTAAAGAATTGCGAATTTTTAGTGGCCGCATTGTTGCTCTTTTTATATATTTTCGTTTTTTCAAGTCGGTTTTGCACAAAATCCTACCTAAGAAAAAAATTTCGAATCTCCCTCTCATCTGGAGGTGCCTAAACATTTGTATCCTCCTATCATTATATATAGACGTTCCTTACAGAGGATGAGGAGAAGTATATAACATACTAGTAGAAGTAGATTTCATATTGCAAGCATATCATCTCACCTTGAAAAACATTCATTTTTCAGACAGATATTTCAGAATTACAAATATTTTTTTACTTCTAAAGATTTCACCTCCGCAGCGATTTTCGTTTTTCCCTTATGTTAAAATAATTGATTAAAAAAATCCCCAAACCTTGCAATTTTAAGAATTTTTTACTTTTTCCCGTATGGGGTACTAATACTACACATTTTCATCAGATTTTAAAATTGTAGCACTTCTAGAAGTGAAATAATATTTTTCTAATTGTTTTGAATTTTAAACGTTTTTAACGGCCGCCGCAATATATTTATGCAAAGATTCAAATGTTCAATTGTTCAAATACACTACTCTGTAAATAACTTTAGAATTTCAGCTTCCTAGCTTATCCCATAGTACCTAAACATTTATCAAATTGTTTAAACTTTAAGAATTTTTACTGCCAATCATATAAAAATATGAAAATTTGTACAATCCCTATTTAGTTTTTTTTACAAATTCTACCTATAAAAAAATTTCAATTCCCTATATCGATCCATAGTATCCAAACATTTACCTATGTGTTTAAATTTTAAGAATTTTTAACTACCAAACAAATTTAAATATCAAAATTTGTATAATATCTATTTCTTTTTCTTACAAATTCTACCTATAAAAAATTTCAGCTCCGTAGCACATAAGGAAATATATAAACCTTGAAATTTTGTTTAAACAATTGAGGATTTTAAGCGACCGCATTGTTGCACTTTTTCAAGATTTTCGTTTTTTTCTAACCGGTTATGCACAAAATTCTACCTAAGAAAAAAATTTCGAATCTACAGCTCATCTGGAAGTGCCTGAACATTAGTATCCTTCTACATGTTTAATATATATACTAGTAGAAGGTGCATACATACTGCAAGCATATCATCTAACCTTGAAAAAACATTCATTTTTAGACAGATATTCCATCATCACAAATATTATTTAAATTCAAAATATTTCACCTCCGGAGCGATTTTGGTTTTTCCCTGATGTAAAATAGTGACTGGGAAAAAACGAAATATTGACTATACAAATTTTGATAATTTGATTTATTTGGCAGTTAAAAATTCTTAAAGTTTAAACAATTAGATAACTGTTTAGGTACAACGAGATAAGCTAGTAAGCTGAAATTTTCAAATTGTTTACAGAGTAGTGAATTTGCACAAATAAACATTTCAATTTTACAATACATGAATTTCGGCGGCCGTTAAAAATTATTTAAATTTAAACAATTAGAAAAATATTATTTTACTTCTAGAAGTAATACAGCTTTAAATTTTCATAAAATGTGTAGCATTAGTATGTCCATAATGAAGATAGTGTAAAATCTTTAAAATTGCAACATTTGGGGATTGTTTAAGCTATTATTTTTACATATGGGAAAAACGAAAATCGCTGCGGAGGTGAAATCTTTAGAATTAAAAGATTATTTGTAATGATGAAATGTCTGTCTGAAAAATGAACGTTTTTTTAAGGTGAGATGAAATGCTTGCCGTTTACAAGCACCATCTACTAGCATATATATATATATTAAGTATTTCATCTCAACTTGAAAAAACATTAATTTTTCAGAGAGATATTTCATCATGAGTAATATTTCTTTAATTCTAAAGATTTCTCCTCTGGACGGGTTTTCGTTTTTTCATTATTGTACAATAATGGAGTAAATCAATAACTAATTTTTGTAATTTTATAATTATTTAACTTTTTTCACATTGGGTTAATACTGCCACACATTTCTACCAAATTTTAAATTTATAGCACATTTAGAAGTGAAATAACATTTACCTAATTGTTTAAATTTAAATAATTTTTAACGGCCGCAATAACAAATTTATGGATACAAAGAAAGGTTTATTCGTTTACATATATTAAACTCTAAATAATTTTAAAATTTCAGCTCCCTAACTCGCCACGTAGTGTATAAATATTTACCGGTTTGTTTAAATTTTATTAATTTTTAACTTCCAAACAAATTAAAATATCAAAATTTTTATAATCCGAATTGCGTTTTTTTACAAAGCCTACCTTTAAAAAAAAATTCAGTTCCGTAGCACATTCGAAAATACATTAAACTTGAAAACTTTTTTAAACAATTGAAAACTTTTAGCGGTCGCATTGTTGCACTTTTTTAAGATTTTCGTTTTTTCTAGTCGGTTTTACACAAAATCCTACCTAAGAAATAAATTTCGAATCTCCAGCTAATCTGGAAGTGCCTAAACATTGGTATCCTCCTATATGTATGTTATATACTCCTCCTCTGTAAGGAACGTCTATATATAATGATAATAGTAAAAGGCGCTTGCATTCCGCAAGCATATTATCTCACCTTGAAAATTCATTAATTCTCCAGAGAGATATCTCATCATGAGAAATATTTCTTTAATTCAAAATATTTCTCCTCGGGACCGATTTTCGTTTTTTCCTTATGGAACAATAATGGAGTAAAACAATCGCTGATTTTTGCAATTTTAGGAATACTATAAGTTTTCCACATTGTGTTAATAATGCCACACATTTATGCCAAATTTTAAATTTGTTGCACAATAAGAAGTGAAATAATATTTATCTAATTGTTTAAAATTTAATAATTTTAAACGGCAGCAATAAAAATTTTATGGATAAATGGAAAGGTTCTTTCGCTAAAAGAGACGTATCTCTAAATAACTTTAAAATTTCAGCTCTCTAACTTGCCTTGTAGTATCTAAACATTTACCTATTTGTTTAAAATTTAAGAATTATTAACTGCCAAACAAATTAAAATATCAAAATTTCTATAATCTATATTTCGTTTTTTTACAAATCCTACCTTTAAAAAAATTTCAACTCCGTAGCACATTCGGAAATACATAAACCTTGAGAATTTGTATAAACAATTGCGAATTTTTAGCGGCCGCATTATTGCACTTTTTCAAGATTTTCGTTTTTTCTAGTCGATTTTGCACAAAATTCTACCTAAGAAAAAATTTTCCGAATCTCCAGCTCATCTGGAAATGCCTAAACATTAGTATCCTCCTATATATATGTTATCATTATATATCGAGAACAGGTATGGGAAAATACATGTTCTAAGCTTGATTATAGGCAAAAAGGTAAATTCTGGGACCGCTTTAAAGCGCTCTCAGGACAAAAGAGTAAGAAGGAGTCACACCTCACCAGCGGCGGAGTGAACTACACAACCGACGCCGAGAAAGCGGAAGAATTCCGAAACAACCTTGAGACCATACACTCGCCGCACGACGATCCGAAATTCGACGAAGACTTCCGCCAAGAAACGAGTGAGGTAATTCGTGATCTTATCCCCTCCTTCCTTCCCACAGAGCAAGAAGATTACTAAGAGATCACAGAAGAGGAATACCGGGCGCCGTCGCGTCAGCCAAAGACTCAGCCCCAGGACCTGACGCGATAACAAAGAAACACGTAAAGTATTCTCCGTCGTTAAAAAAGAACAATCTAGTAATATATAATATATGTTTATCCATAGGATATTACCCGAAGGAATGGCGGCAATCAACGACGATAATGCTTCCCAAGGCGGGCAAGGACTCAACAGACGCGAAAAACTACAGGACCATCAGCCTCACCAGCTTGCTGGGAAAGCTGATGGAAAAAGTCGTCTGCAAACGAGTGACCGCATTTCTAGAGGAAAGGAACGTACTCCCGCAGCACCAGTACGGCTTCTGCGCCCACAGGACGACCAGCGACCCAGTGGCCCTGCTGACTAACACAGCAGCAGAGGCCATAAACAGGAACCTGTATACGACGGCAATTTTTATGGATATCGAGAGGGCGTTCGATAAGCTCTGGCATGAAGGTCTACTCCTTAAAATCTCCAACATCACCGATCTCCCTCCCTATTACACCCGCTTCCTCTACTCCTTCATCACCGACCGACAGGCCAGAGTCCGCGTAGGGACAGCCCTCTCAACGCCATTTAAAATACGCTGGGGGAGCTGGGGATTCGAAATTTTTTCTTAGGTAGGATATTGTGCAAAACCGACTAGAAAAAAACGAAAATATTGAAAAATATGAACAATGCGACCGCTAAAAATTCGAAATTTTCTAAACAAATTTTCAGGGTTTATGTATTTCCGTATGTGTCACAGAGTTGAAGTTTTTTTAATAAGTAGGATTTGTAAAAAAAGAAATAGGGATTATACAAATTTTGATACTTTAATTTGTTTGGCAGTTGAAAATTCTTAAAATTTAAACAAATAGATAACTAATAAAGGTAAAATACTCCTTTAGCCAAACAATTAGAGGATTACAACACCCAATGCATTTCGCCCACAAGGTGGGCATCTTCAGGGGTAAAACCTGTTTCAACAGTGACTGAGAGCCAACTGCCAGGTTTGAAACGGAAAGTATTAAGAAGACGACCGAGAAACAAGTGAAACGCGGAAAGATTTTTCGGCGTGTGTGTCGTTTAAATCTGTCAATTTGTATAAGGTCTTGTTGAAATCTGTGTCCGTGTTCATAAGTGTATCGCGGTTTTTGTAAATGTGAAGGTTTTCTAACGAGTTTAGTGAGTTATTGGCTGAAGTTATCAATGTTAAATCGTTTACGTGTATACTATGACCTGTTTCAAAAATGTGGTTGGCAACGCTTGATTTTTCAAAACGATTATATTTATAGTGAGCCATGTGTTCCTTTTTACAGGTTTTACCCCTGACGATGCCCACCTTGTGGGCGAAATGCATTGGGTGTTGTAACCCTCTAATTGTTTGGCTAAAGGAGTATTATACCTTTATTAATCTTAGCCAAAGTTATTGAGCTACTATCTATTATCTTAAATAGATAACTGTTTAGTTATTACGGAATGAGCCAGGATGCTTAAAATTTCAAGCAATAACAGAGTAGAGCATTTGCCCAAATAAACATTTGAATCTCTCCATAAATATATTGTTGCGGCCATTAAAAATGTTTAAATTTTAAACAATTAGAAAAATTTTATTTCACTTCTAGAAATGCTACAACTTTAAAATTTGACAGAAATATGTAGCAATAATTCTCCATAATGCAGAAAGTATATAATTCTTAAAATTGCAAAGTTTGGGGATTATTTTTATGTATTATTTTTACATAATGGAAAAACGAAACTCACTGGCGAGGTGAAATTTTTAGAATTAACAAATATTTCTAATGATGAAATATCCTTCTGAAAATTTAATATGTTCTTTAGGGTGAGATGATATGCTTGTAGAATGCAAGCACCAACTACTAGTATGTTATATCCTCCTCCTCCTCCTCTGTAAGAAACGTCTATATAGAATGATATATATAACGTACTAGTAGTTGGTACTTGCATACTGCAAGCATTTCATATCACCTTGAAAAAACATTCATTTTTTAGACAGACATTTCGTCATTACATATATTTTTTTAATTCTAATGATTTCACCTCCGCAGCGATTTCCGTTTTTCCCACATGTAAAAATAATAGTTTAAAACAATCTCCAAATGTTGCAATATTAAAAATTTTACACATTCTTTATTAAAAGGTACTAATGTTACAAATTTTAGCCAAATTTTAAAGTTATAGCACTTCTATAAGTAAAATAAAAATTTTCTAATTGATTAAATTTAAATAATTTTTAACGGCCGCCGCAATATGTTTCTGGAGAGCTTAATTAATTTTTCAAAATTTTTGTTTTTTCTAGTCGGTTTTGCACAAAATCCTACCTAGGAAAAAAATTTCGAATCTTCAGCTCATCTGGAAGTGCCTAAACATTAGTATCCTCCTATATGTATGTTATATCCTCCTCCTCCTCTGTAAGGAACGTATATATATAATGATGGAGGTTTTGTTAAAATATATATGCTAATCTTTGAAACATAAAAATATAATTTACTCTTTCAACGTTCTCCAGAAATATATGCATCATGTCAATGTAATGCCGACACATGTCATAAACTAAAATACGAAGCAATAAAATCACGTACATACATATAACTAATACTTAGATTAAAATGATCTTCGCAGACAAATGCAGTTGTGCGTTCCGATATATCAGATGCGTATCTCCTCATGGCTTTCAACCACAGTATTCTCTGCTTCCTATTTCTTCACAAGGAGCTCGGTAGCGTGAATAACAATTTTCTCGGGGTTTTAATCGTTGTATTTAAGCACTGAGGTACCAGACAATAGTTATAACCCTTCTTAAGTTTCATATTCTCCATTTTAGCTACGATATCAGGAAATGCAACAGGACGAAGTATCAAAACCGCGTGCTTTCAGTTCGGTCGTAAGTAGAGTTGGGGACTGTGACTTTTTTTCCTGTCACAGTGACAAAATGTTCCTGTGACAAAAAAATACTTGTGACTCAAACCTGTTACTGGAGTCACCGGTGACTTTTTTTATTGTATTGACCTTGTGCTGGTGGAGTTGGTGACTGTGGTAATGCCATAAAACCAAGTATCGGCCGATAACGAGTACTTACTTGGTAGCCTGGTGTTAGGTAGCATATATTAAATCGGTGACTAGTGAAGTAGTGAGCAAGAAAATTAAAAAAATTAAATAGTAGAACATTAGATATATTTCAGATAATAATTATCTCTATTATATTACACAAAGAGAAATGTTTTGTTTACAGAGTTTGTATGGTTACTAACAACAATATACAGTTAGTAATGTTAGTAAATAAACTTTCATATTTGCAATTAAAGTTACAATGCAATGAAGTTGATTGAATCTGAAAGAGAACATAATGATTTAACTCGATAACTGAATGTACGATTATTTAATTTCAATAAGAGTCACATAGTGCATTTTATGATTGGAAAATATGGAAGAGAATGATGAAAGATTGATTAATTAAATGTGATAAATAATTAAATTAATTATTGGAAGTCATTACTGGTTCTATGGCTGTAATCATTCATTTTCTCCCACGCATAAAATTGAAACGTCAAATTATCCAGCAATTCCTTTAAACATGGATCCCAGACAATTCGTAGTCAAACTCTTATGGCAATACAGTAAATAAATCGCAAGGCCAAACCTTAGCCAAAGTTGATATTTTTATGCCTGAACCTTGCTTTACACATGGAAATATGTGGGGTGTTCAAGACATTTTTTAATCTATACCTCACGGATAATATAAGAAATTGGGGGAAAAATATATAGATTTTTAATTGTTGTTTGCCGAGAGAACCGTCTTAGAGATCGATGTAAACAACATATACGATGTTTATCTCTGGATTTTCTCGAATTTTTTTCTACGAAACCATAACTCGTAATTATGTAGCCTCGCGGACTTTCTTGTAGTAAATGTTGTTCTCTATTCGAATAATCTTTTTAATCTACACCTTACAGAACATATAAGAGCTAGAGAGATAAGTTTGCTATTTCATTGTTGCTTGACGGATGCCATTTAACGAGATAATAGTATAAGATTATTTAAGTAATTGTGTAAAGTGGAAGTTCTAATTGACGAATTCAGTTGAAAACCTCAATTGGGCGGTAAGTTTTATTAACGATCGCTAATATATAATTAAATTAAAACTCATCCAGTGGTTTAGGAGATGAAAGTTACGACGGACGGATGGACGGACCAGACGTGCCCATAAGGCGTTCCGCTATTATCGCTTCGCTGGCAAAGAACGCCCAATAATTCATCGCTGTTTCACGCAAAAAGAATAAATAAAATAGGTATGTTTAAAATAAGTTGTATAAATACACATAGTTTTGTGGGAATCTCCAGAAAAATTCAGGTAAATCCATTAAAAAGGTGAAAAGTTATGTATTTTTAAATAACTTCGCTCCAGAATAGTCAATTTATTTAAATATCCCCTGGTCTCCCAGATGGGTCTGATTAAAATGTTGCCGCGCTTGAGGGGTTAACTAAACATGACAAAAATGTTGAAGGTAATTTTAATGAGAAAATCTTACCTTTGTTTCTATTTTCACAGTTGGGTGTTTTCTGCTAACTGTAAGATGTTTCCGCAAATTAGTGACAGAGGACTTGAAGCTTAACTTTGCTTTGCACAAATCACACTTGGGCAGACCTGTTTTGGGATCTATTTCAGTAAAAAACCGCCACAGCCCGCTCGTCCTCCGCTTTCCTAGCTCCATAGTACAGCACTTCCCAACACCGTCAATAAAGAATTAAGAACTCCTCGTGGTTTAAAACATCTCCAGAAAAATAATTAACAAAAAGTTGAACATTCATGAGAAAAGTACGAGCAAGTACGATAAATGTGGCCACGGCAATGGCTTGAAAACAAATCCTCGTGATGTAACGATTATGTATGAATCGCGAGGAAACGAATGCGACGGAACGCAGTCAATCCAAGTCACAGACTGAAGTTTGAAGTATAGAATGGTTGTGGGAAACACTGCGTAGTGTATTTCCTCTTTAATTTGTATATATATTATTAGTAACAAACAACACGTTCGGTGACACCTCTCAAGAAATGCAGGCGTTAGGAAAAATGCGTGATAAAGTGGGCAAACGAAAAATTCATGGGTAAACAAGACGGTCCTTGTGACCCCAAAAGCATTCGTAAACATCCGAGTTTCTTCGATTTGAGTTGGATAAATGTTATTTAGTTCGTTAAAGTAAACAACATTTTCGACTAAAAGTAAAGTCATAAAATTAAATTCATTCGTTAAAGCGAAGATTCGTTCAACAAACGTTCGTTGAACGAGTTACCTTACTGCACTGAGGGGTCGTCCATAAATGACGGCACGCAATTTTGGCGGATTTTTAACCGCCCCTTTCCTCCGTCATCATATTTCGTCACAAAAACTCAGACCCCTTCCATTTATGTCATCACAAAGCTTTAACCCCCCACCCAAAATACAAATTTTCAAAAAATATAATTGGTTTGAAATCAATTGTTATTTAGAAAACGCAACAAAATAATAAAATATTGCGTTCTGAATTACATAATACTTTCGTAAATATCTTTGAGTAGACTTGTATGTGAAATTATGTCAGATAAGTGATTTTCTCTCACTCTCATTATATATTGTTCTCAAGAAATGCTGAACCAAACACTTGGCCTGGCCAGAAGACCCTTTCCCTTTCCATTCAAGTGTTGACGCATAAAAAGAACTATTCATCTCAAGAGTCAGAGACGACACAGAGCAGATAAACAGTGCCTACATCCCCTCCCTCTGCACAGTAACTCTGGGCCTTTAGGAAGATGTTGTGACTCGGGTGAATGGGAGTGGGAGGAGTGGGACTAGGGACTGCGCCCTTCCTGTTCCACCGAGCCAGCAGTGACGGGCGGCCGGGCGGTGACTGAATCTGTGACGGGCGGCCGGGCGGTGACTAAATCTGTGACTGGCTGTGACTTCCATGCCTGCTACTTTCCGCGCATACCTGTTACCGGTCACAGTCTCATGTTAGTCACTGTGACAAAATAGCAGTGACTGCAAATACTCCCCAACTCTAGTCGTAAGGCATATGATGACGTCACGTACCCCTTACTTCTCTCTCTTCAACCAGGATGCCGTTTTCGCGGGATATTTCAACGAATTATTTTAAATATTTTTTTTGCTTAATGAAGACGATTTAACAAAAAATGTTCACAGGGAGTAATTAAGTCAATTACAAAGAATTAAAAAACATTATTAAATATTTTGGCAGTCCCTCATTGATGCGTTGTTACCGTTTCCTTCAAAATATTCATGTGAATTAAATTTTTCAACATTGTCGCTGATTAAGAATAATAAGAGATCGTTTCTGAAATACCGCGATCAAAAATTTCTAGTGTCCCTTATCACCACAGATTCGAGCATCAAAAAACTGTTCTTCAAGACAGTGACAGGTTTCACATTAATAAAAGTATTTAATAAAGTTCCCATACATCATCAGATATTAAGACATTCATTATAGGAAAAATATTCTCACCGATTCTTCGATGTCATTATAAACGTGTTGTTCTGCATTTGAACATGGTAATACTGATATAAAATTTGAAATTTTTAATTCTGGTTTTATTTCACAAGTTCACTGAATTATAAAAATGTTCTTCAATGAATTTTAACCGTAATTTATTCCCTTCTTAAGAAAATATTTTATTTTAAATTTATTTCTGATGTTTTCGAATATTTTTATTATTTTCTGATGTTGAAATAGAAATCTTCAACAAGGTTTCGTGTGAAATTTCGGTGTGCCGCGATGAAGGAAAAAATCTATAGATGTGCCGTGAAATAAATAAGGTTGGTGAGCACCGACCTAGACATCTTTAAATTTTAACAATCGGCCATTTCAGATAAACATTTATTGACAGGCAATTAACATGTATTTCTTTGGGAATAATTTTGAAACTAGAAAAAAGTCTTCTATGACCGGGAATCGAACCCGAGTGTTCCATTTGCCTGGCGGATATTCTACCACTGAACTATCGTAGCGGATTAATTTTCTCGTTTCAAAATTATTCCCAAATTAACAGCTTATGCCTGTCTGCTTAGGATCTTCGGATCGCTTTATTCCATTAATTTCTTGCTTGGCAACCTCACCATTTGAGAGGAAGGAGTATTCTTCTATGTATCTCTTCGAGGACATCCGTTGGGGCAGTTTGATACTAGCTTGGCTAGTTCCGTCCCAACCAAGAAAACATCCGCGTTCAGAAACGAGGAAATTGATCTGCTACCATAATTCAGTGGTAGAATATCGGCCCAGCAGACTTTTTTCGTTTCAAAATTTACAGCTTATGCCTGTCTGCATAGGATATTCGGATCGCTTTATTCTGTCAATGTAATTCTTTGTTATTTTTATTCCGATTTCATTCCTTACATAAACATGACATCATAAAATATTACTTGAATCTGAATAATTATAGTACAATTAATTAGTGATTTATATGCACTTGAATGCAAAATTAGACGATTTTAGTTTTACATTTATGAATAAATACTGTAATGATGAATAAAGGAAAATATTTTGTTTCATTCTACATTATTTAAGAAAAAAAACTTGTGGAAAGCGAACAACCTATTGAGGGCGGGAAAAATAGATGGTCCCCCGGGTTTCCGTCTTTGAAGTGTTTTGCATGGAGAAAATATAATGTGAGAATCACTAGATGGCAATGGATATTCAACATTGGCTGAAGATAAGATGGACAGATAAGATGAAATACGAGTAATTACCTAGAGGGATAGGAAAGAACTAAATGATCATACAGACTATAATAAAGAAGAACTTGGCTGAGGGGAGAGAGCGCTTTCAAAGACGTGTTAGTAGGAAAGTTGAGAGGAAAAATTGAAAGACGAATGACAAGGTTTCAACTGACAGATGGAAAGGAAACAGAGCTTTCAGGAAACTAGGAAGAAAAGACTATTTGAAGAACCCGGTTTAGTTTAAGAAATAATAATCACTGATCGATTCCCTATGGTGATGGTTTCCAAGCGAGGTGAGCAGAAATTTATTCGCGCTGTCCGAGAATGGCAAGACGACTTTCGACTTACCACAAGGATTGAGCCGCGAAAAGTTTAAACGGACCAAAAGTAACTGAATAAAGTAGGGACTAATGCAAAGGAATTCAGTGCGCTGAACTTGGAATCGCATAGGTGATGTAAATATTACATTTTCACGTAATCCACCTTTTAAAATGAATTTATTCGGAAGCATCAGTTACAGGAATGAATGAGAAACAGACAGAATGATAAAATCATAATTCTTCTAATTGACCTATTTTTGCATTATTTTTTGTCTTAACGATATAATTGCACATTGTAATGATTATCAATAATGGAATGATATCTGAAACCCTTACATCAAACAAATCAAGATGTAGTTGACAATACGACCTTCATGGAAAAGATTACGCTTTTATCAGTAGATTCCTCTCTTATATTTTGTAAAAACAAATTTTGAGAGATATTAAACTATAATGAGCTAATTCACTTTTCTAAATAAATATCAGATAAATAGTTAACATGATCGACCATATGACGGAACCAAATCACTAGTTGTAAATATTAAATTGAAGCTGAAACAAGGAGTATCGCTACTGACAATTCATTCTAGAATCTAGATTGTTATTCGAAACAGTTTCTGAATCCTCACTTTTAAGTAAAAACAGTTATAATACATAAAAGATATCAGCGAAGCGTAAAAACCAATAATGTATAGGGTTATTTTCCTGATGTTAATGGTTTAATTCTAGAAGAATAAAGGTATTTAATTATCCCTAAATTGGTTTTGCTATTACAGCTGAGATATTGATGCGTTATGGAAATGCTAAGGCAACGAAAGAACACGTAATAACCGTTTAAAGACTAGAGAAATAATTTAAAACTAATAAACTCTAAGACAATTAAATGAAATAAAAAATGAAGCGAGACAAGCAATCCCAGGGATTGAAACCCACAATATATATATATATATATATATATATATATATATATATATATATATATATATATATATATATATATTCATTCATTCATTCGTGTTCTGTCTTGCGACAGGTCCTACCAATTAATTAATTAATTGGTTTTGACTAGGGAATATACATACACGGTGTGGTGGTTTCCCGTTGCCTTCCACACCGGACTCACACACAGAAGGGAGGAGGGAAACCCGGTGCCGGCATTTGCCTGCGCTTACGAAGAACACCAGGGGGGCCAACGGCTTAACGTCCCTTCCGAAGGACGGAACAGCTGAATTTGCGCGGTCTCCTCAAACCACGCAAACAGGGGGCCGGGTGACCTTGACAAAAAAATCCTACTCGCGCAGGATTCGTACCCGATGACTTTTTCAAGCATCGGGCGAGTAGCAGCCAGCGTCCTAACCACTACACCACCGGCACCCCATATATATATATATATATATATATATATATATATATATATATATATACACACACACACTAAAAAAGGGTAAGTGTAAATTCTTGGAAACAAAACTCAATGTTGACTCCATGAGCTAAAAGAGGAAATATTAGTTTAAAATAATCATTGTAAATGATAAGAGATTTAAAAGACTTATAGAAGACAAGCAGAAGAGAGTAAGGAATGTAAGAAGAAAGAGGAGAAATCGGGAGGATATAGGAAATTGCAGGAGCAAGAGACCAAAATTACTTCAAGAAATGAGATATGGAAACAGATAATACGGTGGAAAGAGATGGGGAAAGAGGTGGGAGGGAGGTGGGGAGGAGTTAGGAGAAAAGGGATATAAAAAGGGAGATGGTGCAGAGTAAATAGGAGAGGAGAAAGGAGAATGGGAGCGGGAAAGCGAACTAGAATAGGGAAGGAATCGGAGTCTCAAAAATTGGGAATTTTATTCTACCAACTCAAATCGAACCTACAGGGCAGCTATTTGTTTAGGAAGTGGGAAAGGGGGGGGGGGGGTCCGGGAGGGAGAAGAGGGAAATAGAAGAGGGAGGGAGAAGAGGGAGGGAGAAGAGGGAGGGAGAAGAGGGAGGGAGAAGGGGAAGGAGACGAGAGAGGGATTCGAGGGAGGGAGAAGAGAGATGGAGAGGGAGGGAGAAGAGGGAGGCAGAAAAGGGAGGGAGAAGAAAGAGGGAGAATAGGGAGGGAGAAGAGTGCGGGAGAAGAGTGCGGGAGAAGAGGGAGGGAGAAGAGAGAGGGAGAAGAGGGAGGGAGAAAAGGGAGGGAGAAGACGGAGGGAGAAGAGGGAGGGAGAAGAGGTATGGAAAAGAGGGAGAAAGGTGAGGGAGGAAGAAGAGGGAGGGAGAGCAGGGAGAGAGAAGAGGGAGGGAGATGAGGGAGTGCTAAGAGGGAGGGGGAAGAGGGTGGGCAATGATTGAGGGAGAAAAGGGCGGAGAAGAGGGTGGGAGAATGGGAAGGAATAGTGAGGCGGAGCTCGTTGAATGGCAGGGAGGCCTCTGGAATGGAAAGGATGGAGGCAGTGAGATTTCCTTGTTTTCGTCCATGGATACCCTACACCAAAACTTTGTTTATCTTGAATACCATAATTTCCCTACAGTCCATTTAATAATGGGAAAGGCATTTGAGAGGCAGAGAACAATCGAGAGGATAAGGAGGGAATCGGAGAGGAGCGCTGAAGGGATGAATTTTTGCTGGCTGAGTGACGAGTGGGCCATGAGAGAGGAAAAAGTGTACTGGGGAGGGAGAATGAGAGGGAATGAGGAAGAATGTGAGGGGATAATGGAGGGTGAGCGTAGAGGAAAATGGAGTTTTTTGTTGGGAACGATAGGTATATATAAAAGGCCAAAATAAACTGGAAATTTCTGAAATGAAGTAGAAGATGGGTATAATTTATTATACTTTGGCTGCATTGATCGAAGATAATTCTCCTAAGACTCAATTCAAGTTTCACTTAGACCTTATTGACAGAATTTTAGGAATTGAAAATTAGTTTCATTTTTCTCGTTTGATAATGCTCACCTTTTTCTTACCTCGGCTTAATCTTCCTCCCTCACTACACTTCATCTTCTCCTCAACCCCTCCTTCCTCTCCCTCCCAAACCACCCCTCTCACTCTTTTCCTTCGCTCCCCATCCTCTCCCCAACCCCTCTCCAACCTCTCCCCAGCCCCTCCCCAGCCCCTCCCCAGCCCCTCCCCAGCCCCTCCCCAGCCCCTCCGCAGCCCCTCCCCAGCCCCTCCCTAGCCACTCCCCAGGCCCTCCTCAACCCTCCCCCTAACCCCTTGCACTCCTTCCCAAGCCCATCACCTCCTCCCTCCTCTCTTTTCAGTCAACTCGCGCCCTGCCTTTCTCTCGCTGTCTCTCTTCCTCTATTTCTCCGAAAGCCTTAAATGACCCATCGCGCGGACACTCCCTCTATCGTCTCTCAATCTAAATGCCTGTAACACGCGGCCTGCGTAGGACATTTATGCGGCCAGATAATTAAAATAGTTTATACTACGATGCAGCCCGAGTGATATATATATATATATATATATATATATATATATATATATATATATATATATATATATCTTATTAAATATTTTTGTACAGCCTCACAAATTCCACAAAATCCTTACACAGCTAATGTCAATGGAACGATGGATATTAAGAAACTTTGGAAATAAGGACAGAAACTTGAAACATCTGAACGAAGGAAAGGCATGTTATAAAATATAAAGTTATAAATGTATAGAGGTTAGATAAATGTTCTAGGTTTTTCTATAGTTAGGTGAAAAGAAGATGGAGATTTTAGGGTAAATAATTTTAAATGGGAGAATTGAATGTCAGAGGGAATTAGCGTTATTTTTACCCAGGAAATCAGGTCAAAGAATCATTGACCCGGAGCAGCTAATTGATCCTTTAATTTTAGTGGAAGTGAAGGCAGAACCAATCAACTTAGTGATTCAACAAGTATATTGTATTCCAACGTGTGACGACAGCGCGGAGAAATTGGATGTGTTGAACGATCAGCTCGAAGAGTATGAGAGAAATAAAGGTCAAAAATAACTTGGTAGTCATTTTGGATTGTAATTCTGTTGTAGACCTAGGCAAGGACGATAGCGTTATAGAGACTTTAGCATAGGAATGAAGAATAAAATTAGAAATAAAATGGTGAATTTTTGTAAAAGATATAACTTGATAGCAACAAATATGTATATACGTGGTTTAAGAATCGTAACAGGCGAGAGATTTACATAGAAATCCGAATGATATTATCGTGGTCAGACAAAATATAAAAGTAGAGTATTGAAGATACATAGTTTTCTTATGGCAGATATATGTTCTGGTCACAATATGACGGCCGTGAGGTTTTTATTAAAAATATATATAAAAAGGAAAGAGAGTACCGAAATGTGATTCAGAAGTGCCCAAGGGAAGAAAGAAGAAATATTTTATTAGGAGGCTGTTTTGTTAATCTTTTTAGAAAATGTAGGTAAACAATCAACGGTTGATCATAACGGGGTCTATGAAAAGTCCCTACGAAGCGCAATTAAAACGAAAGTTTTAAAGGAGACAATGAAGCCCTGAGTTGTAGTAGAGGTAATTAAAAATAGGGAAAATAAGCAGCTATCTAGATAAACATCTTTATTAGGGCGAGTTAATCTCTTCCTCCATCTAACCTTGAGAGGAAGAGACGTAAGCTAGTTAATACAGATTATTGAAAGAGAATGCGTAGGAAATTAAACAATAAGATTATGTGGGGTACTACGAATGCGAGAGAGTTGTGGTGGAAGGCAAAGACCGAATAGACTTATTGTATGGAAAATTGGAGACAACGGGAAACAAGAAGGGAAATACGCAGGCGATAATTAAAGACAAAAACGGCAAACTGCTATTTCAGCCAGAAGTTGTTAGGAATAGATGGAAAAGAGGAGTATATTGAAGAGTTATATGAAAAAGATTTGAAGGCGGAATCTGTTGAGATAGAGAGAAAGGGGGATAAAACTGCAACAGTGTTGGGCCGGGAATATTGATCTGTGTTATTGAAAATATGAAGTCAAATAAAGCAGTGGGAGTTCATGACCTCTCCATAGAAATACTCTCAAAGGAATTTGCAAAAGAGAAAAAATAAATCTTTAATAAATTCTGCCGTCAAAAAAACAAGAAGTGGAGAAAATACTTAATTAGATAAATTTTAATTCCTTGAAGAAAAAGTATAACTAGAATGAATGTGGCTGTAATTGAAAAACCTGTTTAATATTTCATGCAGCTAAAGGTATTCTCAGTCTGGAAGCAAAAGCGAATAGCTGTATAGTTCAGGCCCCGGAAAGTTCATGGCACTACAGATGCTGTAGGGGTGAATGAATCTTCTCGTAGAAAAATATAGAATGCAATCATGGATGTATTCGTGTGATTTTTAGATTTTACATAGGCCTTGGATACAGTTTTTTGCCAGGTGCTTAAGACGTCGATCTCTAACTCCTTTTAGGAAGATCACTGAACTCTTTGCTCTGGTTTACGGGTGGAAAATATGTATCTGTATATTTCACATAAATTACTTCTGTATAAGAAGCAGGGCTGTTCCGTATGATAAACGGCGGAGGAAATCCTTTGGAAAGCCCGGCTTAACATATATTATATATATTATTATATAATTTTGTATATTGTTGTATATATATATAATTACATGTTTAGGGGCTGAAACTACTGCCTTTGTAATGGTCCTCGAATTTGTTGACGAGTTCTTGTCTCTTTCTGGTTCCTCGACTAGTTCTATAATTCATTATATGCACTAAACCAAATTGACAAACAAAAATTATTCTCTTCTACTTAATACTATGTAATAAATTTCATGAAATAATTTATACTACGAACAAGGATTACATATATAGGAATATAATTTATCTTTGGTAATTAATTGCTAGTAGATCACGTTAAGAAAAGGGGTTGAAAGGAATATCATAAGTAACTAAGGACCGGGCATCTCTTGTCTACGCTAATTGCGGTGATTAAGAAAATAGGAGTAGATTGGACAAATGAAAAGAAAACAATCTGCTGAAAGAAGTCACAGAAGGATTTATTGATTGCCTTTTATTCGGGGCCAGATTGGGACTGTGCAGTAGGATGGGTCGAAAAAAAAAATATTTCTGATATCAACGCACTAGTGTGAAAAGGTGCAATTTGGGTTTGTAAGTAGGAGGATTTTTTTATTGATTTTGGACAATATGTAGAGGTGCCACTGGGAAACTGAAGTTTTCAGTTTATATAAAACTTGATAAAAAATAATTATTTTTTTAATTTTATCATTTGAGCATCGCACTACAATAAAAGGAATCTACATCGTTTCCATCACGGACCCTTTCAACTCAGATTGAAGTAAGACAATATCTTCAGGTGCCTCTGGGCAATGCGCATAGTACCAATTTCTTTACAATTTGAGTTTTTTGGTACTGTGCAGCTTTTTTCTTGTTTAGATCTGAAGTGAATCTTCGAAACAACCCAGAACTCACCACGTGGAGGTGGCTGCATGTTTTGTTCCTCCCGTGCGCACTGGAGACTGCCCAGACTTACAACCCGACCAATAAGGGCACGTATATTGTTTCTTGAAAGTGAAAGGTACGTGTTGTGCCTTGTGCCCAAAATGAAGCATAACATGTCTCGAGGTGATTCTTGCTCTCACAAAGCCATCTCTGGGCTCTTGCCCATACACTGCTATCCAGGCTTTATTTGCTAGACGAACGGCTCTCTCCACTGCCTGTGTATGGCATACGAATCTTGGTATAGAAATGTCCACGACCATCTCGCACTTAGTCATGAAACGGATTTCCTCAACTGTGAAATTTTTTGTCAGGGGCGGTTCACTGATGGAACATTTTATTCAGTCAATCATTTGAAAAATCATTAGCGTCAAAGTTTAGATCAGGTATTTTGCACCGCCGCAGATGGTTACTGTTACTGGCACTTTCCTCTTCCCTGTCACGGAGAATTCGCCGCAGAGTAAGTTGTCGTATGTGCAGACGATGATCTGTGAGCATTGCGAGGAGTATGCCCTCTGGATGAGCAAAGTAGGCGTTTTTCTTAATAGTTTTGTCTACAACTTTTCTGAGATCTTCTGGAAGGTATAGTGTTAATATGATTGGGGTCCAAAGATGACGGGCACTCTCGTGGCACAAAGGGTATTTCTTGATCTTGAAACATATAACGGCATACACTCTTATTATTAAGGTACTAGAATGCGAAGATCATCATATGGGTCAGGACTAGCGACATAAAGTCGTAAGACCCTATTTGCTGTAGTTAACCTTCGTGAGTGAGATAATTTTCCCAAATTATGTTCATCTGAGTGTGGTGGACAATGGCCCGAAGCAACAGCTCTGCAAATGTGCAGCGATTATCTTTCGTCTGTACTATGGTTGCTGTCCACTATTAAAGGCAAATCCACTTCCACTCTTTGGAAAGTGACAATAGACAACCGCTTACATTCATCTAATTGCTTGCCGATTGGTCCTCCGTAACTATATGGTCCCCTGGTGACTCCATTTAGAGGCTTCAAAACAAGGCGGAGTGGATGCTTATTCACATGAAGCATAGATATCAGTCATTGGAGAGGTGTGTTAACGACCTGCTCCATCAGGCAAATCACTCCGTTGTCAACCTTTGTGTTTACATTAGTACCATCACAACCGATTGCAACAAGGTAGTCTTGTGGTTATCTTGTTTCTTTGTAGGTGCTCCGCAATGCTCCCCTTTATATTGGCAGCATTTGGTCTTCCATTTGCAGTAATATGTCCTACATATATAGAAACAGGTTCTTGCAACATAGTAATGTGTTCTTCTATTTTAATATCCCTATAATATTTCTTCTCCTTATTTATTTGAAAAAGTGTTTTGTCGTTATTTCTGTAAACAAATAGTGCTTCCAATTTGTTTACACCTCTGATTTCCTTCTCTTTTAGAGCGGGCCATACTTTTTTCTTCTCTCTTATCACATTATTCTCATCAATCACGAGATTTGTCCTCTCCGGTAACCATTTTCAGATCTTCCATTACAGCAGAGGCTACTGTTGCTCAGTTGTGGCTCAATGAGGGCCCTCCTTGCTTGGCAACTAGCGGAGCCAGAGCTGCTGTTACATTGTTGCAGCTCTTCTAAACAACTCAAAAGCAGCTTTCACAACTCCTTTGCCTCCCAAAGAAAAAAATATGGACCTTGCTTCATGTTCCACGATCATGGCAAGAATATCGGTCAGTAAACCTAATCGAAAGAATAAAAACCTGAGAATGGCCGAATACTGTACACACTGATGTAATTGGCCAAAATTCGGAGCACCAGTGTCATCTCATGATATTGTCTTATTTCAGTCTGAGTCAAAAGCGTTCGTGATGAGCTCGATAGGGACCCACTAAAAATTAGTACGGTAATCAAATAAAAATTTTTTAAAAATATTCAACCCCAAAAATTTTTAAAGTAAATTTTTCAATTTAACGGTCAAGTGGCAACTCTAAATATTACCCGGTCTCAAAACTTTTTTACCTTACTCATGTACCCATATGGCACCTTTCCCACACTAGTACGTAGTAATAAAAAATAAAAAACGGCCATTTTAGGCCCACCAGTGCGCAGTCCCCTCGTCCACCTAACCCCAATTTAATTACAATTATCATTATATATAGACGTTCCTTACAGAGGAGGAGGAGGAGGATATAACATACTAGTAGAAGGTGCTCGCATACTGCAAGCATATCATCTCACCTTGAAAAACATTCATTTTTCAGACAGATATTTCATCATTAAAAATATTTTTTAAATTCTGTTTAATTTTGTTTCTCCTATATGTAAAATAATAGATTAAAACAATCCCCGAAACCTTGCAATTTTAAGAATTTTTTACTTTCTCCATTACGGGGTACTAATGCTACAAAATTCCGCCAGATTTTAAAATTGTAGCACTTCTAGAAGAGAAATAATATTTTTCTAATTGATTAAATTTTGAACGTTTTTAACGTCCGCCGCAATATATTTATGGAAAGATTCAAATGTTTATTTGTTCGAATACAGTACTCTGTAAATAACTTGAAAATTTCAGAATCCTAGCTCATCCCGTAGTACCTAAACAGTTATCTAATTGTTTAAATTTAAAGAATTTTTAACTGCAAAACATATGAAAATATAAATATTTGTATAATCCCTATTTCGTTTTTTACAATTTCTACCTATAAAAAAATTTCAGATCCGTAGCACATTCGGTAATACTTAAACCTCAAAAATATGTTTAAGCATATGCGAATTATTAGTGATCGAATTTTTTAACCTTTTTAAAATTTTCTTTTTTTCTGTATATAATTTGCTACAAAATAATTACAAAACTCAAACACACAGCATATAGTTTCCAAGATAAAAATAAATAAGTTTTAATGTTCAAATGGGGTTAAAAAAACCCCTAAAAATTACCAATTTTCATATTTTCGATTTTTATAGTTGGTTATGAGAAAAATTCTATAAACCTGCAAAATTTCAGCTTCCTAAACCTGTTAGATTGGTCTACACAATGGGATAACTTTTTCCCATGCTAACATATGGGAGATATTCCGGGGTATCTGGAGTCTAACCCAGCATACTGTAAGCAAAACTAACAATAATTCATAATAGATATTCTAACTGTCTAGCAACACTGAAAATTTCATTTTTCTAGCTTACGGGCAAGTGCCCAAAATTAATTTACAAAAATGGCGCATTGCATATCATTATACTAGTAGTTAGTGCTTGCATACTGCAAGCATTTCATCTCACCTTGAAAAAACATTCATTTTTCAGACAGTCATTTCATCATTAAAAATATTATTTTAATTCTAAAGATTTCACCTTCGCAGCGATTTTCGTTTTTCCCACATGTAAAAATAATAGTTTAAAACAATCCTCAAATGTTGCAATTTTAACTATTTTACACTTTCTTCACTATGAGGTAGTAATGCTACACATTTTAGCCTAATTTTAAAGTTGTAGCACTTCTAGAAGTAAAATAATATTTTTCAAATTGTTTAAAATTAAATAATTTTCAACGGCCGCCGCAATACATATATGGTAAAGTTGAAATGTTTATTCGGAAAAATTTACTACTCTGTAAATAATTTGAAAATTTCAGCTTCCTAGCTCTTCCCGTAGTACCTAAACAGTTATCTATTTGTTTAAATTTTAAGAATATTTTACATTCAAACAAATTAAAATATGAAAATTTGCATAATCCTGATTTCGTTTTTTTTTTAAGAATTCTACTTACAAAAAACATTTCAGCTCCGTAGCATATTCGGAAACGCATAAACTTTGAAAATTTGTTTAAACAATTGCGAATTTTTAGGGGCCACTTTGTAACACTTTTTCATGATTTTTCGTTTCTTATAGTCGGTTTTGCACAAAATCCTACATAAAAAAAATTTCGAATCACCAGCTCATCTGGAAGTGCCTAAACATTAGTACCCCCCTATATATATGTTATCATTATATATTGACGACTCTTATAGAGGAGGAGATAACATATAACATACTAGTAGTTGTTGCGTTCATTCTGCAAGCATATCATCTCAACATAAAAGACATTCATTTTTCATATTTCATCATTGAAATATTTTTTAATTCTAAATATGTCACCTCCCGAACGATTTTAGTTTTTCCCTTATGTAAAAATAATAGATTAAACAATCCCAAAACTTTTCAATATTAAGAATTTTATACTTTCTCTATTATGGGGTACTAATGCTACACATTTCTGCCATATTTTAAAGTTGTAGCAGTTCTATAAGTAAAATAATATTTTTCTAATTGTTTAATTTTAAATAATTTTTAACGGCCCCCGCAATTCATATATGATTAAATTGAAATGTATATTTGTGCAAATTCCCTACTTTGTAAATAATTTGAAAATTTCTGCTTCCTAGATCATCCCGTAGTTCCTAAACAGTTATCTATTTATTTAAATTTTAAGAATTTTTAACTGCCAAACAAATAAAAATATCAAAATTTGTATAATCCCTATTTCGTTTTTTTAAGATTTCTACTTATAGAAAAAATTTCAGCACTGTAGCACTTTCGGAAATACATAAACCTTGAAAATTTGTTTAAAAAATTGCAAATATTTAGCGGCCGCATTGTTCCAATTTTTCAATATTTTTCATGATTTTCGTTTTTTCTAATCGGTTATGCACCAAATCCCACCTAAGAAAAAAATTTCGAATGTCCAGCACATCTGGAAGTGCCTAAACATTATTATACTCCTATATGTATGTTATACCCTCCTCCTCCTCTGTAAGGAACGTATATATATAATGATATCCTCCTCCTCTGTAAGGAGCGTCTATATATAATGATAGGCGGATATAACAATGATATGCACTTGAAAAAACGAAAATATTAAAAAGAGCAACAATGCGGCTACTAAAAATTCGCAATTCTTTAAACAAATTTTCAAGGTTTAGGCATTTTCGAATGTGCTACGGAGCTGAAATGTTTTTTGTAAGTAGAATTCTTAAAAAAAACGAAATAGGGATTATTCAAATACGAATAAAGGTAATGTACTCCTTTAGCCAAACAATTAGAGGGTTACAACACCCAATGCATTTTGCCCACAAAGTGGGCATCGTCAGGGGTAAAACCTGTTTCAACAGTGAATGAGTTGGCTCCCAGTCACTGTTAAAACAGGTTTTACCCCTGACGATGCCCACCTTGTGGGCGAAATGCATTGGGTGTTGTAACCCTCTAATTGTTTGGCTAAAGGAGTACTTTACTTTTATTAATCTTAGCCAAAGTTATTGAGCTACTATCAATTATGCAAATACGAATTAGGGATTATACAAATTTTGATATTTTAATTTGTTCGGCAGTCAAAAATTCATAAAAATTAAACAAATTGGTAGACGCTTAGACACTACGCCGCAAGTTAGGGAACTAAATTTGTTAAACTATTTAGAAATTAGCGCATATAAACGAATAAACATTTCCATTCTTCCATAAAATTGTTATTCTGGCCGTTAAAAATTATTTAAATTTTAATAATTCCATAAATGTTATTTTACTTATAATTTTAATATAAATTTAAAATTTTACGGAAATGTGTGGCATTATTGACTCAATGTGGGAAAATTATAATATTCTTAAAACTGCAAAAATTAGTTATAGTTTTACTCCATTATTGTTCCATAAAGAAAAAACGAAAACCTGTCCTGAGGAGAAATCTTTAGAATTAAAGAAATATTTCTCATGATGAAATATTTGTCTGAAAAATGAAAGATTTTTCAAGGTGAGATGAAATGCTTGCAGTATGCAAGCACCTTCTACTAGTAATGATATAAAACATATAGGAGGATACTAATGTTTAGGCACTTCCAGATGAGTTGGAGATTCGAAATTTTTTTCGTAGGTAGGATTTTGTGCAAAACCGACGAGAAAAAACGAAAATCATGAAAAAGTGCAACAATGCGGCCACTAAAAATTTGCAATTTAAAAAAAAAAATTTCAAGGTTTATATATTTCCGCAAGTGCTACGGAGTTGATATTTTTTTAATAAGTAGAATTCGTAAAAAAACGATATAAGAATTATACAAATTTTGATATTTTACTTTGTTTGGCAAAATTCTTAAAGTTTAAACAAATAGATAACTGTTTAGACAATACGGGATGAGCTATGAGGCTGAAATTTTCAAGTTCAAATAAACATTTGAATCTCTCCATAAACGTATTGCGGCCGTTAAAAATGTTTAAAATTTAAACAATTGGAAAAATATTTTTTTACTTCTAGAAGTACTACAAATTTAAAATTTGGCAGAAATGTGTAGCATTAGTACCCATAATCGAGAAAGTATAAAATTCTTAAAATTTAAAAGTTTTGGGATTGTTTTAATCTATTATTTTTACATAAGGGAAAAACGAAAATCGCTCCGGAGGTTAAATATTAAAAATTTAAAAAATATTTGTAATGATGGAATATCTGTCTAAAAATGAATGTATTTTTATGGTTAGATGATATGCTTGAAGAACGCAAGCACCAACTACTAGTATGTTATATGTATGATATATCCTCCTCCTCCTCCTACTCCTTGAAAAAGTGCAACAATACGCTTACTTAAAATTTGCAAATCTTTAACTCAATTTTCAATGTTTATGTATTTCCGAATGTCCTACGGAGTTGAATTTTTTTAAGTAGAATTCGTAAAAAAACGAAATAGGGTTTATACAAATTTGGATATTTTGATTTTTTTGTCAGTTAATAATTCTGAAAGTTTAAACAATTAGATAACTGTTTAGACATTACGGGATGAGGTAGGAAGCTGAAATTTTCAAATTATGTGCAGAGTAATAGATTTGCACAAATAGACATTTAAATCTCTCCATAAACATACTGCGGCGGCCGTCTAAAATGTTTAAATTTTAAACAATTGGAAAAATATTATTTAGCATCTAGAATAACTCCAATTTTAAAATTTTGCAGAAATGTGTAGCATTAGTACCCCATAATGAAGAAACTATAAAATTCTTAAAATTGCAAAGTTTAGGGATTGTTTTAATCTATTATTTTTACGTAAGGGAAAAACGGAAATCGCTCTGGAGGTGAAATATTTAGAATTAAAAAATATTTGTAATGATGAAATATGAAAAATGAATGTTTTGTGCGCTGAGATGATGATGATCATCATCATCATCATGCTGCTGTCCGAAGACAGGTTTTAACTGAATCGCTGCCTCCATTTCTCTCTCTGCCTAGAAGCCTCTTTTATATCTCTATAAGTATTATATCCCTGCTTTATATTATCTAATATTCCTATTCTTTTTCTCCCTCTTCCTCTTCTTCCACTAATTTTTCCTTCTAAGATCGTCCTTTGTAAACACTGTCTTCTCAATATGTGCCCTATCCAATTTGATTTTCTTTTCCTGATTATTTTTATTAGCCTCCTTTCTTCTCCCACCATTTCTAATATTTCTTCGTTTCTCTTCCTCTCTGTCCATTTCAGTTTCATCATTCTTCTCCATACCCAGATCTCAAAACTTTCTAAATATTTTTCCTCCTATCTCCTTACCGTCCACGTCTCTGCACCATAAAGAGCTATGCTCCATATGTAGCATTTTGCTAATTTTTTCCTTGTTTCTAAATTTATTTTCTTGCTTGTGAGAAGCTCCTTCTTCTTCTCGTTAAATGCTGCTTTTGCCATTGCAATCCTACTTCTGATGTCCCGTGTACTACTTCCATCCTATGCTAGAATACTGCCGAGATATTTGAAACTACTTACTTGTTCCAATTTATTTGGCCATTTACCATTATATTTAATTCTTTATGTTCCTTTGAAACCGCCATTACTTTTGTTTTATCGGCATTGATCTTCATTTCATATTGTTGGCCAACCTCCACTAGTCTGCCTTTCATCCTCTGAAGTTCTTGCTCGTCTTCTGCTATTAAGCCCTGATCATCTGCGTATTTAATGGTGGTGATACTTTCACTTCCTATCTTAAATCCTTTCTTTTCCATCAACGCTTCTTCTGTTATTGTTTCTGCATAAATATTAAATATCGCTGGTGAAATAGGACAACCCTGGCTCACTCCTCTTCCTATTGAAGTACTTTCTGTTTCTTCTCCTTCAACCCTGACTCTAATCTTTTGATCAAAGTAAAGGTTTTTAAGCAGTCTTTTATCTTTGCAATCTATTCCAATTTTGTTTAAAATACCCAGCATTTTATCCCATTTCACTCGGTCTAAAGCTTTCTCCCAATCTACAAAACAAAAATACATATCTTTATTGACGTCTAGCGCTCTTTCTATCATCATCCTCATACATCCTATAGTATCTCTAGTCCCACTTCCTCTTCTAAAACCAAACTGATTATCTTGCAGCTCCTTTTCTATTTTACATTCAATTCTTTTGGTTATTATTCAGGTTAGAACATTAGCTGTATGAGAAATTAAACTAATAGTTCTGTAGTCCTTACAACATTTTGCATTGTTCTTTTACTCCAGTGGTACCATCACAACATCTAAAAAATCTTCAGGCCATATGCCAGTATCATATACTTGGTTAAAAAATTTTGTGAGTTGCTTAACTGCTTTAGACCCCAAAACCTTAAGAACGTCCACGGGTATATCATCACTCACAACAGCCTTCCTTCTTTTCATGTCATCAATTGCTCTTTTAACTTCAGACTCGAGAATACTTGGTCCTAGCTGATCTTCTTCCACATCCTCTTTTTCATTTAATTCAATATTTCTTGGCTTTCCTTCTTTGTCATACAGAACCTCAATGTATTCTTTCCAGTCATTCTTTACATTGTCTGGCTCCGGTACTATTTTACCACTTTTGTTCATGATTCCTTTACGTCCTATTTTTCTTGCTTTTTTCTTGAATAGTTCCCTTGCTTTGCTATACATGAGGTCTGTTCTACAAATTCTTTCACATTCGACAATCTCCTCCCATTTCTCATTTATCCACTGTTCTCTGGCTTTATCTGTTTCCCTTCTTAAAGCATTATTTAACTCCTTGTACTTTCTTTGGCATTCTTCAGTGTTTATGTTCTTCCACTTTCTCCGCTCTTCCATTTTTTGCAGCATGGCTGCTGTGATCCAGGGTTTTTTGTTTCTTTCACCCGTTATCTTTCCTACCTTCTTTTCCATTACATCTTTAATGTTGCTATGGATGTATCTCCACTCCTCATCTACATTCTTCCTATTTTCTTCAGCTCTCTCCCCCAACCTTTCCTCCAGCTCAGTCATAATAGCCTCCTTGTTTTAAGGAGTTCCTCTAAGTTCCATTTCTTGTTAACTCTTATGTTTCTCCTAACGCTCTTCAGTCTATATTGTATATTTGCCACCAAAAGGTTGTGGTCAGAATCGATATCTGCCCCTGGTAGTGTTTTCACATTTTTAATGCTATTTCTAAATCTTTCATTGCCTAGTATGTAATCTATCTGGTATCGTCTCTGGTCTCCTGGGCTTCTCCATGAGTAAAGTCTTCGCTGGTGATGCTTAAACCATGTATTAGTTACAATTAATCAATTTCTATGGCAGAATTCCACAAGTTTATCCCCTCTTTCATTTCTCTTCCATAGTCCATATTTTCCCACTATGTTATCTTCCTGTCCCTCTCCAACTACACTGTTCCAATCTCCCATTACTATGGTGGTGTTCCTTTCTTTTCCATCCTCCTCCAATATCTCCATAATCTGTTCATACATTTCATCTACTTCATCGTCGCCAGCATTAGTTGTTGGCATATACACTTGAATTATAAGCATTTCCACTGGCTCCATCTGAAGTTTTACGGCTATTAATCTATCATTAACTGTCACTACCTTGCTAATTCTTTCAGCTATCTCCTTTCTCATTATAATCCCCACTCCCCTTTCCTTTTTTCCCCTCCCGAGTAAATAATCTTAAATTCGTCTGAATTTATCTCGCCTTCTCCTTCCCACCGAACTTCACTAAGACCTACTATACCTACATTATTCCTTCTCATTTCCCTTTTCAAGTTCTCTAGTTTACCCCCTGAATTCATAGTCCTAACATTCTATGTGCCTATTTTTAATTTCTGACTACTTGCTTTCTTATTAATGTTACATTTCCTCTGTGCATCCCCTAGGGTAGTCCCCACCCGGAGATCCGATTGGGGGACTATTTTACCTCCGGAATATTTTACCCCAGAAAGATCCATAGAGGTATTTTCAGCTTTTCAGCCTATCATGGGAAATATAATGAGGTAGTTTCCCCTTGCTTTCCTCATCGCAGTTTCACAGAGTGACTACCCATCTGTAGCTGTTCAGATCCACATGATCACCACCTACAGAGGTACTGTGCAAGCTGATGCCCTTGCACAGGGGGATGTATATATTATAATATTATATTATAAAACCCCCAAGACTGCTTCTTAGTCTGACTCTTCCCCTCAGACCTTTCCGGTTTGGATGGTCCTACCAGGAGAATTATCTCCCGCCGGCATAGCTCTTTGGCTCGTAAGAGTACACAAACCCTCCCACCTCTGTAAGGTTATGCAGTCCTTAGGGAGGGTTGAGATGATATATATATATATATACATATATATATATATATATATATATATATATATATATATATATATATATATATATACTAGTAGTTAGTGCTTGCATTGAGATGATATGCTTGCAGAATGCAAGCACCAACTACTAGTATATATATATATATTAACTAAAGGAAAAAAAAGGTAGCGATGAGGGTGGCAACAAGGTGTTGAGGGAAGCCCAGCGGACACTTACCAAGTTGAGGACCAAGCTGTCAGGCTGCTGGGGGCGTCGAAGAGACACGTAAAACACACGAACACAAAAACACACGCAAGCTTATCGGGCCTATGCCCTTCTTCAGCGAAAGAGAAACGTAAAGTGACACACTGGGCGGGGAATGACAGGGTGATGTGGGAAGTTTGATGATTGGAGGAGGTGGGGAGTAGGAGGGGTGGATAGCCAATAAAGAGGGAGTGTGGTAAGGGAAAGTGCGAATAACAACAATGTAACAAGGAGACACTGTAAGGGGGCTAATGTAATAATATGTATATATACGATGCGTTCTGTAGGGGAATTAAAGCTGGCAACAATGGGGCGGCCGGGGATGTTGGGTTTATGGATTTTAGGGAGAAGGTAGAATGTGGATGTGCGGGGTTTGTTGGGGATCATTAGAGCAATGGCGGAATCGGAAAGGCCTTCCTGTTTGCCTGAGGAATGAAGATAGGACGAAATTTGGTAGGAGTGGTGGTCTGTGGGGTTGGAAGTAAGGTGATGGTAAAAGGTTTCGTCAGAAAGTTGGCGCTCGGCTTCCTCGTTATATTTGGCGCGATCCATCACAACCGTGGTGGTGCCCTTGTCGGCAGGGAGGATGATGATATGGTCAAAATGTTTGAGTGTGGAAATCGGAAAAGTTAGGTTGGGAGATTCTGGAAAGGATATAATTGAGGTATATTTCGACCGGGTGTAGGGAAGGAAGGGTGGGTGGAATGTATTGGGAAGGAGGTTTGAAGATGGAAAAGGTAGGTGGGAGGCCGGGAGGGAGTTTTGGGTTGGCAGAGGTGAGAGAGTCTTCTTTGGGAGGGTTAGTTTTTAGACGTAGTGTGCGGGCAAAGGACTGGACGTCGGCAAGGAGGCGAAAATGATCAAATTTGGTGGTGGGACAAAAGGAAAGGCCGCGTGAGAGGAGTTCATACTCGGCAGGGGTAAGTACGTGGGAGGAAAGGTTCAAGACTTCATCTGGTTGGCAAGATGAAGAGGTGGTGGCAGGAGTGTGCGAAAAATATGAGCGCTTCAAAGGTTTGCGGGTTAGGAAAGTGTGGGTCTTTTTCAGGATATGAAGTGATGATGGCGTTGGGAATCCCAGGAGGTCCGCAAGACAGGGAGTTTGACCGATGAGTGGCGGGGAAGGAGGTGGTTTGTTGACCTCGCCAGCTGTTATGAACGGAAGGGGAAGACCATGTTTGAGGTGCCGGACGCAAAGCAGAGAGAGTTTACGGAGAAGTCTGTTGCGATGTGCGGTGATATCATTATCCGCTTGAAGGAAAGCGGCACGAAGGTCGGATATGGATTGCGAAGAATGACGAAGATAAAGAACGAGAGATTTACAATTAGTGAAGTGGGTGTTAGAGAGGGTGGTATAATGGTGTATGGTGGAACGGATAATGTGGATAGAGGCGAGGTGATACGTGAGGGCTAGGGAAGCGCGGATAGGGGGAGGAAGGCCTGAAAGAGGAATTCTGATGGTGAGGCATTTGGGGGTAAGTCCAAGTGCAAGGCAGGAGTTGAGGAATTCAATCTGACAGTGATTTTACATGCAATTTAGAGGTTTCTACCAAATTTTAAAACATTAAATTTCTTTATTTTAAACAAAATGCAATACAGCAAAAAGCGTATAAAATTCATAGTTTATAATTTCCATTCTACATTGTTACATGATGAACATAACAATACTGACACAGTGGTGCATGAATTGTCTGTGGCAAATGTTCCCTTTCCAAAGACTGGGTATCTCCTCCGATGATCGCTGACAACCTGCAGAATAAATTGTTTTGCTGTTCACTCTGGGTGTGTAATCGATTGTATTCCTCGATCAGGGCTACTCTGCGTTCTGTCGTATCGTTAATGCATATGATGGACCTGATGAACTTTTCTTTGGCAATGTAGTTCCAATCAGAAGCCCAAAGTTCGGGAACCAATTCTGTGAATTTCGAGTATGTTGAAAAACCTCAAAGTGTTGGCTGACACAAAATAGTCCAAATGTTTCTCCAAGATGCTATCCAGATCGACAGTGGTCCTCATTACCATCATTTTTGAGAGCTTGAATCAATTTGGCTTTTGTATATATTAATACTTTTTTATCAAAGAAAGCAAGTGTAATCAGCTCTTCTCTGAGGTACAACAGATGACGAACAAGCTTCTTCAGAGCAGCGTTGGCAACTATTGAGTTTGTAGTCTTGTATCTGGTCATTTAAAGGCGCAGCAGTTGGAAGTGCAGCCTGAAACCACGCCTTCAAATAGAATCTCACAACAAAAATTGCTATGCCCTTTATCCCAGCTTACTCTTATATCTTCAATTGAAAATGTCCTTTGAACATCCACAGTTTGATAGCATAAATGGCCTTGGGCATCCAATGAGCCTTATGCATTGCACCAAGAGCAAGAAATCTAATACCACGAGAAGGTTCAGCTCCAAGAAGGGTGATAGAGATTTCCAGGAGTTCTCTGTAATCATCGCGAGGTTGCTGCTGGTTCAGTTGGTCTGTAGCAAAAGTGATTAATTCGTCTTTAATATTGGCAAAAGCACTAGCAGTGAACTCATCATCAAGTGCAGTTCTGTATTCGGACTTATCCAGTGACACCCAATGAGCTTGAAATCGTTTGAAGATTAGTATTTCTGGGCTCGATGATGGACTTACGATGACGGAGAAGACAGCTTCCAGTACCAGCTCTAATATGTGGTGCCTGCAGGGAATGTAGAGAAGGTTCTTGTCTAATTTCTGTTCAATCCAAAGACATGCTCCATTTTTTCTTCCAGTATTTGACGCAGTTGTGTCAAAACACATTCCTTTCACTTTCTCTGCTAGATTCCACAGTTCCAATTTTTCAACAACAGCCTTGCCCATTTCCAATTCAGTTCAAGCCGCAATTTTCGGAACACCGAGCAGTTGTTTTACTCCATCATCTGTGACTAAAATAGGAAGACCATCAACTACTTCCTTTCCAGTATGATCTGGCAGCAGCTTGCCATCCCAATGCACAACTAGCGTAACTGTTGGATTAAATTGAGAGATTATTTGTTTATCTGTTGCTTCCCTTTGCTGAATGCGCCTTACACGAGTTGAGAAACGATTTACTGCGAATTTGGACATGTCTTGCCCCAGACTTTCTCCAGCAGCATAAAGCAACGCAGTGGCTTATCTGTCACTCACCTTTGTACGATCCAGTACAGCTGCCAAGCCTGGTGTAATAAATTGCTTCCTTCCTCTTTTTCGAGAAGGTTCTTTAAGAGATGCGTGTTCCAGTTCAGCAGGTTTACTACTCTGATGATTATCCCGTTTCACCTCCTCAGAAGCACTGCTGGAGGATGAGGAGCAAAAAGTTACAGGTTTGGTTTTTGTTTCCTTTCTGCTATTCTCAAGGCGGTCTTGATATTTCTTGGCTCGCTCCCTTCTTCTAGCTTCTTGCTGTTCTACAGCCTTGTCAACTCCAGCCATCTTTCCTCGCCGCCCTTTTTCCCTCTGAGCCAGAAGAAACTCTCGATCTTCTTGTATTTTGATCATGGATAGCGCCTCTGCACGTGCAATATCAAAAAGCTCATCGAGGCTGTTACTGAAAGCAGTTTCTTTTTCAAACAGTGTTTTTGATCTTTTTTTTTCGTTTTTCCTCAGCTTCTGCCAGTCATGGAAGATTTTTCAACAGCTGCAATTACTTGTTTTCGAAGTCGAGTAGAGTTCCGTGCTATATCCCAAATACCAATAGCAGCTTCGGCAGCTACAGCCGCACTATCTCGAGCAGTTTCCTTTCCAGTCAAATGCAAATGAAAAAAATAAGCCATTACCTCTCGCTTCTAAGGTAGCTTATTTCCAGACATTTCACGTGATTGTAGTCCAATTAGCAAAAAATTCGTCATTTTACGGGTTGTAGGACTAACAGTATCCATTTCTTCATAAAAGTAAGCCTGAAATAAAGTGAGAAAGTAAGCTAACTTACTTCTGTTGTCATTAGTTTATTCTTTGGTGTTCAGCCGAACGCAGTACAAAACTTACAAACTGGCAGTGCACTGTATTGTAATCTCCTACTAGTCAGGTTCACTTGAGTCTCTACACAACAACTTTATGGGAGAAAACCCTTGGCTGAACTGCACTCTTTGGCTGCCTGATGACAACTGAACTCACTGCACTAGGTGGGCTGCTTATATAGTTTAGGCCATAGATTGTTCCAGAAGGTTCTATAACGTACTGGAAGGTTCTACATCGTTACAGAAGATTCTAGAAAGTTTTGGAAAGATCCAGATTATTTCGCAAGTTTCTAGAACGTTTCAGATTGTTTATGAAGGTTCTATTACGTTCTGGACAGTCCTTGATTGTTCCAAAAGACCTGATATGGACTATTACATAACACAAAGTGTGCTCCTGCAAGTGGACTTTCGCAGGATTTCTGAGGGGTACATCTGAAAGGTTATATCTATTGCAGTATTGCGTAACATTGACAAATGGGTGATGCATCACAATTTTCAATACAATTCACAATTCAATTCAAATAAGTTTAAAATTTAAACTAATTTAAAAATGAGTGCGCCTATGTTTAGCATTATGATATATTGCGATTTTTCAGATCTTGGTAGCGACCCCTAAATATTATTCAAACCTAACCTAATTTTACCAAAATTATTTTTTTTTGTAATGGAACAGATTCAAAACGTGTCCCCTCCAGTTTTCCAAAACTTAAAAATAAGGACCATCCTAATACATATGCTTCCAGAAGAGAAAAGGTAAATGAGATAAATGGATGGCAACAAGTTGTTTGGATAAGGAAGCCCAGTGAGGAATCACCAAGAAGATGCCTTCAGGTAGGCGAGCTGATGGGGGTGTCGAAGTGACACACGTAAAACGAACACAAAAAACTCGGAAGCTTTTGGGGACGATCCTTCTTCAGCACTGGAGAGAGACAACTGATGGCGGTGACACTGGGTGGAAGTATGGGGGTGTAATGGTAGTGCGGAAAATTCTGGGATATGGGTATACGGAGGGCGTTTGCGAATGGCAGAAAGGGAGTGAAATGCTAGCATAGGTTGAAGCCACGGAGAGTGAAGGAGATTAAATGGTTGATATGCGCAAGCTCACAATGTCAGAGTTGGGGAGCCGAAGCATTATCGGGGAGAGCGCGAAAGGACATCACCGTGAAGCAATCATTAAATATAAAAAGGTTGTGATTTTTCGAATGAACAGCCACAGGCAGCGGTCGTTTAAGGATGACGCTGTTGGGGTGGTCATTCATGCGGATGTTGAGGGGATTGCTGTTGAGACCTACATTAAAAGCGGGATATTGGGTGCATCTCAGGAGGTAACTGATGTAAAATAAAGAGACTTGTTGTAATTTCACATAAATTTATTAATAACGACCTAGGTTTCGTTGAAAAGCAACATCGTCATGTGAATAAATTCTAAATCGGCATCATATTATAGTAAAAGGTACAATGGCTGTGTGGGGGAGGGTGAAATGGGGAGAAACCATCATGAGGCAAATGATATTGCGGGTGGTGCAGTTGATGGGAGAAGTTATGGGGTAGGTGATGATTGTTGTGGGGCTGAAAAAAGGATCAATGTATATAAATTTTAGAGAGGAGGAGGAGGAGGAGGAAATAACATAACATATAGGACGATACTAATGTTTAGGCACTTCCAGATGAGCTGGAGATTCCAAATATTTATCTTAGGTAGGATTTTGTGCAAAACAGACTAGAAAAACAAAAATCTTAAAAAAGGGCAAAAATGCAGCCGCTAAAAATTCGCAATTGTTTAAACAATTTTTCAAGGTTTATGTATTTCCGAATATGCTACGGAGCTGAAATTTTTTTAGAGGTAGGATTCTTAAAAAAACGAATTACGGATATTAGAAATATAAGATTTTAATTTGTGTTGCCGCTAAAATGTCATAAAATTTAAATAAATTAATAATTGTTTTGGTATAACGGGATGAGCTCTGAAGATGAAATTTTCAAGTAATTTATAGAGTAGTACATTTTCACAAATAAACATTTGAATCTCTTCATAAATATATTGCGGCGGCCGTTAAAAATGTTGAAAATTAAAACAAATAGAAAAATATTACATCACTTCTAGAAGTGCTAAAACTAATAAATTTAGTAGAAATGTGTAGCAATAGTACCCCATAATGGAAAAAGTATAAAATTCTTAAAATTGCAAAGTTTAGGGATTAATTTAATCTATTATTTTTACATAAGGGAAAAACGAAAATCGCTGCGGAAGTTAAATCCTTTGAATTAAAAAAATATTTGTAACGATGTTTAAAAAAATGAATTTTTTTTCAAGGTGAGATGATATGCTTGCAGAACGCAAGCACCTTCTACTAGCATATATATATAATTATATATAGACGTTCCTTACAGAGTAGGAGGAGGATACTAATGTTTAGGCATTTCCAGATGAGCTGAAGATTCGAAATTTTTTTCTTATCCAGGATTTTGTGCAAAACCGACTAGGAAAAACGAAAATCTTGAAAAAGTGCAACCATGCTGCCACTAAAAATTCGCAATTGTTTAAACAAATATTCAAGGTTTATGTATTTGCGAATGTGCTACAAAAATGAATTTTTTTAAGGGGTAGGATATGTAAAAAACGAAAAAGGGATTATAAAAATTTTGATATTTTAATTTGTTTGGCAGCTAAAAATTCCTAAAATTTAAACAAATAGGTAAATGTTTAGATACTATGGGCGAGTTAGAGAGCAGAAATTTTCAACTTATTTAGAATTTTGTCTATTTAAACAAATAAATGTTTCATTGTATCTATGTAATTCTTATTGCGGCCGTTAAAAATTATTTAAATTTAAGCAATTTGATAAATGTTATTTCACTTCTAATCGCGCTATAAATTGAAAATATGGCAGAAATGTGTGGCATTAATAACCTAATGTGAAGAAAGTATAATATTACAAAAATTGCAAAAAAATGATTGTTTTACTGCATTATTGTTCCATAATGAAAAAACGAAAACAGGTACAGAGGAGAAATCTTTAGAATTTAGGAAATATTTCTCATGATGAAATATTTCTCTGAAAAATTATGTTTTTTCAAGTTGAGATGAAATGCTTGCAGTATGCAAGCTTCTTCTACTAGTCATTATGTATTGACGTTTAGGAGGAGGAGGAGGAGGAGGATACTAATGTTTAGGCACTTCCAGATGAGCGGTAGATTCGAAATTTATTTCTTAAGTAGGGTTTTGTGCAAAACCGACTAGAAAAAACGAAAATCTTGCAAAAGTGCAACAATGCGGCCGCTTAAAATTTGCAATTGTTTAAAAATATTTTAAGGTTTATGTATTTCCGAATGTGACACGAACCTGAAATTTATTTAGAGGTAGGATTTGTAAAAAAAGAAATAGGGATTATACAAATTTTGATATTTTAATTTGCTTGGCAGATAAAATTCTTAAAATTTAAACAAATAGGTAAATACAAATACTAAGGAGCATGCTAGAGAGCTGAAATTTTCAGGTTATTTAGAGTTTTATCTACTTAAACGAATAAACATTTTATTTTGTCTACGAAACTCTTTTTGGGGCCGTAAAAATTTATTTAAATCTAAAAAATTATATGAATGTTATTTCTCTTTGCTATAAATTTGAAATTTAGCAGAAATGTGTAGCATTAGTACTTCATAAGGGAGAACGTATAAAATTCTTAAAATTGAAAAGTTTGGGGATGGTTTTAATCTATTATTTTTATATAAGGGAAAAACAAAAATCGCTGCGGAGGTAAAATCTTTAGAATTAAAAGAATATCTGTAATGATGAAATATCTGTCTGATAAATGAATGATTTATCAAGGTGAGATGATATGCTCGTAGAATGCAAGCACCTTCCACTAGTATATATATATACAAATATACAGATACACACATACACTCGCATATATATATATATATATATATATATATATATATATATATATACAATGCTTTTAAATGTGGACTTGGAGAAAATGGTTTAGATAAAATGGACAGATAGGATGAAAGACGATGAAGTGCTAAGAAGTGTAGGAGAGAAGCGAATGATTATAGAGAATATTAAAAATTGGATGTTAAACTGGGTTGGACATTTTCTGAGAAGATAGATTATGATTAATGACGTGCTAGAAGTATTACTATATGGAAAAAGGGAAAGAGGTAGGAAAAGGTTTCAGCTGATAGACGATTTGAATGGGAAAGACAGTTATCAAGATATGAAGAGGATTGCGGAAAATAGGAGTATATGGTGAACCAGGTTTAACCATGAATAATCACGGACCTGTCTACGGACAGACTACCCATGATGATGATGATGATGATATTTACAATGCATGAGATAGAAGAACACTAATCGTTACAATATGAATGGTCCTGAAGATATAATTTACTTTGTGGAAAATTCAAGGATGAAGACGGAGTTTATCCTTGAAAAATACCCATTGCAGGAAACTACTTGCACAAGAAGGGTAGTGGTAAAATCCTGCGAAACCTACTACTACTATGGAGCGAGAAAGTGATAGAGAGAGAGAGTGATAGAGAGAGAGAGAATGATAGAGAGAGAGTGATAGAGAGAGAGTGATACGGAGAGAGAGAGAGTGATAAAGAGAGAGAGTGATTAAGAGAGAGAAAGAGTGATAGAGAAAGAGAGTGATTATTAAAGAGAGAGAAAGAGTGATAGAGAGAGAGAGTGATAGAGAGAGAGTGATAGAGATAGAGTGATAGAGAGAGAGAAAGAGTGATAGAGAGAGTGATAGAGAGTGATAGAGAGAGAGAGTTAAAATGTTATTCATGTTCATAATGTATCGTTAAATACCGTGAATGATGCTTTTGAGAAAAGTGATTGTAATGTCATCAGAGACTTGGGCCATAGACTTGATGCTTTGGATTGCACTTTGTACTTAAAATTTGGAGACTTTTCCGAATATGTAGTTGCTTGTGAACTACGGTAATTTTATATGGGACACGATTGATTATATTAATTTTATTTTGTCAACTGAATTTTCAATGCTAAGATGGGAGTTGAAGACTAGAATGAGAGGGTCGAGTGAGAGATAGGGTGGTAATCTGAACTCCGTAGCTTACCATTTCCAAACTACCAGAACTTCTTCCCTATACCTGCAGGAGAACTGATTTCATTAACCAATGCTTGAAAGAATCGTATTTTTGAGGTATTTATTTGTGGTTTAGCTTTATTTCTGAATCTTTTTTACCGTCTAAATATTTCGATCATTTCTTTTCTATAACCGAAACACATTCAGGTTTCGACATTAGTTTTTTCGATCCTTTGTTAAGCACAGAGTGGGAGGCTTGGAAACACTTTTTCTGGTGTTTACGTGTCAAGAATTATAGTTAGCAAAGTTTTCAAATTTCTACTTTTTTTCTACGTTCTCGATCTATTCAATATCGTACCAAGGGAGAATAGCGGCCTTATTTATCCAAACCTCTTTGTATATTTATTTAAATTTTCGGTGTAATATAAATGTTTGCGTAAATTTAGGAATCTTGATGGGATAGGCTATAAGAGATTATGCGAAGAACTTCCAAGATTCCGTATGATATTATTTTATTAGTATTCCTTGTGATTGCCAAGTCAATCCAAGTGGAAGAGGTTTGCGCGATGTGAGTATGATTGAAGAGGTAAAAAATTAAGATTATTTTTGAGAATAAGTTTTTCAGGAAATGTATATCAGACGGACTAAAAGATGAAATTTGTTTTGAGAACTTGAAGAAATATTACAGATTGAGTTTTGTTTTCCAATAAATTACCAGATGGAAGAATTACGATGAACGAATGATTATAAGAACACTTGAGATTTTACCTAGTTTATTTTTCACTCCCATTTTAAACACTCTTTATACTGCGACTTATCGGTTTTAGGAACTTCTTTTATTAAATAAACATCACCTGCAAATTCTCCGTAGTGTCTACGTTCTCCCTGGCTGATTCTTAAGGGGAAGCCCAAAACTTTTAATCACCTCCCATAAGTATTATTATCTTTATCATTTAAGCTTCATCGCCAATGCAGCTCAACTGCTGAGTTTACCGTATCCCTCTTTCGAATAGTTTGCCTCTAACCGGCATATTGAACTACCTGTTTTGTTGATTTCCTATGTTAATGTACATTTCATTACACCTTATAAACCATTACAATTTTGATATTATCCAATAACTTGACTATCTGCGCTCGATCTGCGCTATGCACGCGAAAGCACTTTATCTTTATAAGGTAGGAAACAGGGAACAGCCGGTAGGGCATGTGGCGATCGGAGCCACATTACGACGGCACGGTATCTTATGCCCCGGGAGGAAAGTGAAAAAGGAGACGCCTCTCCTTCCCATTGTTTCCTTCTCATAACCACACATTCCTATATCTCCTTTTGCCCTCTCTCCCTCCCTCTCTTTCACCATTTACACTCCATCTCTCTCCAAACCATCCCCTCCCTCTTTGGTTGGGAGAAGACTATCACGGCTGTAATTTTCGGAAGCACACAATGCATGAGAGAGAGAGAGTATCACATCTCATCCGTGACAACTCCATCGAGACAATGGGAAAGAATGGAGGGATCGGAGAAGAAGGGCAATAGAAGAGTGGAAGCAGCGAAGAAGGGGAGAATTTCTCTGGCTCGGATGTCAAAAATCATGACGTTTTACTGTCAAAAGAAGCTTTGGAAATTAATTACAATAGATATTTTAAATAATTCTATGCGCACATATCGAATTAACTGGTATTACAGGAACTGATAAAATCTAATGTCATATCCATACAAAATGAAAACACAAGCGTAATGATGGCGAGAAATATAAATCCTTGCAGGACGATCTTGAAGCTATCTCAAAATTCTTGAATATAGCGATGGCCGAATTTGGTCTTTCAATCGATTCGAAATAGGTATTCCGATTCTGATTCTGACTATAGCGCGTTCCACAGTTACGTGATATCGCTATCTCTCTATTTTCCTTTGCTTTTCCCTATAGCTCTGTCCTCTAATCCCGCTCACTTGCCAAATTTGCTGTGATTATGATGATATTGTCGTTTAAGTAAAATTTTGAGGCTCAACCATAGTAAATGTTACTCTGAGCCTGATTGTGTATATCTTCATTTTATAAAAATTCTAGAAAGTTATTAAAAAAAAGAAAAAGTAAAAATGTGAACACGGTAAGTTATTTATGTGTCTATTAAGATACAACGTCATATATCGGCTTCTACCAATCCAATAAGGTCAATTCTTTTTGTCATGCCTTTTGAAGGGCTTTTTATCCCGCTTATATATGTTATAAATATATAATATTTATTAAAAGTCATTAAAAAATTTAATAACGTAGTTATTTCTCCAAAATCATGGACTGGAACATAAAAAGTCGGTCTGCGGGAAATATTTTTTTCTAATTGATTTAGAGGATACGTTGAGCTACCAAAATGTGAAAAAATTTTGAAATTTATTTTTGGAAAAGACCATTAAAATTCTTACGATACGGATATTTAAACAAAAGCGCGGTACCGCGCCGAGAAACCGACCGGCGACTGAGACGCTGCTCAAGATCGAGATATGTATTATCACGTTGTAACTCCCAAACTTTTTTAAAGGCTATCTAAAACCAATCAACATATTTTGTGTTACCCACCACCAAAAGTAAATAAAAATTGAAGTGAGAGGGATTCATCATGAAGCTGAATCTTACAATTAGTCATTTTAATAATTTCATTAGGAAATAACTTCAAATTTATAAAAAAGTTACATTTAGAATGCATTTGGTATATTTTAGTTAATGAATTAATTCAAAATGAATTAATAAAAATGTAGGATTCCACGAAAATTAGTATTCGAATCTGGAACAAAAATCAAAAGATCTTTCTAAAAAGGATTACGTAAGACCTCGTTCAGGGTTCACAAAATAATTTTTTATTGTTTTAGCTTATTATTGCGGAGAAACTCCATTGCTTAAAGAATTTTCGCGAAATGTCACGTTTTAAAGAATGCAAGCATGACTATAACTAAGGGATAATTACGTAAATTTCGTATATATGGGCAGCTAAAAATACAATGCTTCACAATTCTGGTTTTAGGGTTCCTCTGCCTTATTCACAAAAGCAGTTTTGAAGCCTCAAAAAATACCTCGAAAAAATGAGACGCAAAAAAATTATAAAACCTTTCAAGATATGAGAGAGGCTACGTTAGAAGTAAACACAGGCCCAAATTCGTTTGGAAATCCTCAACGGCGAGGGTTTATGACCCTTTAGTGAATAGGCGAGAGGTTTACACCCAGATATCTCTAAGGAGTTGATCAATAGGTGCCAGCTTTTTGGTTCCTCTGTAAATTGTGCGATTAATTGTGACAGGAAGGGATTAATTCGAAGGTACTGTCGAAGAATTTTTCCAAGGGAGAAGGACCCAATATTTGACACAATGAAACAGTTTCGCACGATAGTTCATAGTTCGTGGTTGTATGATGTGTTGTAATACGTTTCAGTGCACCTTGCAGATTTCTGGTGATATGTATATATTGTGTTAATATAGTAACTGTGTTGAAAAAGTGAAGTGTTTTAGTTGCATCGTCATAGCGTTATCTTTTCCAAATTAGCTATTACATTAAATTAACTGTTTTCGAGTCAGCATATCTTATAAATTATTTTTTGTTGTAGGTAGCAGTTCGAAAATATTTAAATTCGGTTGTTGTAAAATCACATGAATCAACGTGGAATCTGGATCAAGCAGAAAGATTTAAAGGATAGGAGCTGGCTTTAATTCACGAGAAATTTGGCAAATGCGCGCGCCATAAGCGCAATACTGTCAACTCAGGGTGGAATGGAGTATAATAATCGAATCGATTAATCAATTAATTCGATTCTTTTCAATGAGAAAATATTGCAGTTACTAAAGTAAATTTTTATTAAGATGACAGGCGGCATATATGAAATTATGTTTAAATATCTATAAGTAATCTAAATCGATTAGATTTTTGTGAAACCTTTAGAAAGGAAAAATGCGCAGATAAATAGTGAAATTTTATTATTATGACATGTAACTTAAATTGACATATAACATTAACCCTGGAGCACTCGCGTCTGAGTTGATTAGACCCTGATGATTTTTAATTTCATTTATCATTTTAAATATCCCACCAGATCACGTAAACTTGTCAGTAGCTGAGTTTTTTTAAGTTTTTTATGCGTGGCCTGTGTTTTAATGCTTTAACATTATTTACTCTTGCCAAGATAGGGGCGTTTCAACGTTCTGAGTCGATTATACCCATGGTTAGTACTGGCGTTACATATTTCCTGTAACACACTGACAAAGATATATTGTTAGTATTCCATTTTTGGTGATTGGCAAAGGAGTAATCAATGTATGAGAGCAAAGTTATTTTATTACTAAGCTTACATTTCTGTAATTTCAGAGTAAATTTTTTCTCATTGTCAATGCTTTCTGTAATATTTGAAAAACCTTCTGAAATAAAATGGTTCAGTAATTAACGTAATGTTCATGTTTTCTTGTCAAAGAATTATAATTTTATCAATGTCTATTATTAAAAAGGTGGATGGAACGGTGAATGCATAAGTGCAGCACCAGCGCAGTGCAGAATGTAGAAGCGCTTCAAATAACTCTCGATATTTAGTTCCATGTTTTCGCCTTCGGAATCCAAAAATATGAGCTTCGAATTCTGCGTATTTTTCATGATATTTCTTCCTCTAAATAAGAAGTTCCCTCCTTATGTTTCAGTCACTTTTCCTACGTTCCTCCTTCATCTCACTAATCGCATGGAAAAACTCGAAAACAGCCTTTCCGTTCCCATAAATTGAGTCCGTCCTCTTTATGGGACAGATTCCCTTTCACCTAGCTCAACTCACAACCGTTTTTTACAACTTTTTGCAGTTTATTTGGGGATGCTTCTTCCTTGCAGCATCCTCAAATTCCGTTATATCTGCCACGCTTTCTCTATAAGACATTGTTGAGGGAGAAGAAGCAGACACAGTCAGGAAAAATTTCACCCAAGCAAATCTGAAGACACCGAGAAGAGGGTGCCCTCCAATGCGTCAACACTTTGATCAAGATGTGGGCCATTGTTCGAAACAATGTTTCTGAGGAGTATAGCCTTCCTCTAAAACCTCTCCCTAAATTAGACTATTTTCCGGAGGGCACGTGTTCCTTGGAGCCTTACACCTTTTCGATACATTGTTTTTCAGCTTCACTGCGTCACAGGTTGTCAGGTATGTCCAACTAAAATGGATCGAAAAACAAAATCCAGATTTGTACAATGTTATATATGCTAAGAGAATTGCTGTGAAGTTAGTGTTGGATTTTTGGAAAAGAAGAAATTCCCAGATAGTGAATGTATTGGATAGGAAGATGATAATTAACAATTTTGTAACCTACATAACCATGACCAAAGTGTCACAATAAAATATTTTATAGCAATTTAAAATACTTTGTTGTATTTTGAATATATTTTCATTCCTTATATAACCTTTTTGATTTCTTACAGCAATCGAATTTGAAATGGTCATAATGAGATATTAAACCTATCGAAAAATGTAAAATTAAATGGAACCATGGAACTTCGGGCTGACTTGGCTAGAAAATGTTATCTAAAAAATATAATTAATGTGTCATAATTGTAAAGGGTTAATAATATATTATATATTATCTATTATATAAAATTATACTTATTATGTGCTAAATATATAATTTATATTGGTGGGTCTATGCGACCCATCGCGGGTACTCATGTTCGGACATGGGGCGCTATAACCCCAGGGTTAAAAGCTCAAGTACATTCCCCCTTGCAGCAGAGGGTCACTAGCCGACCAAACCATTTGCAATAAAATTTCAACTTTGTTATGTTATTAAATTAGTAAGAAATTTACTCAAACGTAGAATCCGCTGTGCTGATTAAGATCGTCTTTTAGTACAAGCGGGAACTGTTTGAAAAGTTTAATAGCCACTAATATATTGAGGATGTTGGTGGCATAGATAATAAGCGTCGGGGTTGATCAAAATTATCAGAAAATAAGTACATCGAAAAAATCGCTCTAACCGAGAGATACTACGGATAATTTCCCCATACGCTAGAACAAAGGGCATTAGATTCTCTCGCCAGGGTGTACATATATTTCAATGATTCTCCCTGCAGTACCTTATTGGCAGATTACAGGGTAATTATATAAAATGTTCTATGAATGATTGAAGCACCCACACATATCGTGATAAGGCACGTGAAATATACAAAAACTGTATAAAGGTGTATAGGTTCTTTTTCATAGAATAATCAGGTATTACAACAAGATATAGAAGCCTGATAGTAATATTTTTTAGGGAACCTTGTGGAATACACCTTCAGGTACCTACATTTCTTGTGACTTGCAGGGTATTATGTAGATGTAGAATGACTGGGTTTACTTGGTTGGTTTTGGTTGGAATTTAATTGTACAAATTATTGACCGTAGATTATCGAGCAAAAATGCAAAGCTAAATCCATGCTGCGCTGCGATAAATGAGAATAAAATCATTTTTTTAATGTTTGTTAGAACGGAAGTATATAAAAGACTTTTTAAAAGTCACTCTTCACCCCTCAACGCCGTCCGACGTATTATTACGTCGAGCGAAAACTTCACATGCTGCCGTCCGACGTGTTAGCACGTCGAGCGCCATTGCTATCTTTATTTATTTTTTGTCGCGTTGGAATTTATTAGATCTTAAAAACCTTAGTATGTTATAAAAGGGAACGTTTTGACCTTAATAATTGTTTTATTCATCAATTTGTATTTTATTTCTTATTTCTATAAATAGTTGTAATTTATCGAATACTAATTTTGTAGCCACGTGATTCCTTCCTTGTACATAAAACGTCATATTTCGGCTTCTATTGTATATAAAGGGACAATTCCTTATGTTACTTCTATAGTAATTCCGAATAACGACAAAGTTGATCTTCCGGAAACGTTTTACATATTTGATTTAGAGGAATAAATCCAGCAAATTAAATGTTTATAATAGTTTATAATAATAATAATAATAATAATAATAATAAAATTGATAGGTGGAAACGCATGACCCTCCACGGGTGACACCCCCAAGATTTGAGCCGATCTGATGTCGACAAAGAAGCGTCGAACACCTGGCTCAAACACGGAGATCTCTTCCCAGAAACAGAGGGATACATTCTAGCCATACAAGATCAAGTGATAAATACAAAGAACTACCAGAAGCACATAATAAAGAATAGACAAATTCAAGTTGACAGATGCCGAAAATGTAGAGAACACCCGGAAACTATACAGCACATTACAGGAGCATGCATCAGACTAACACAGACTGACTACTTACACCGTCACAATCAAGTCGCAAATATTATACATCAAAAACTGGCTCTAAAGCATAAATTAATAGAAGACAACACGCACTACTATAAATACAAACCTAAACCAGTTTTGGAATCTGATGCATTTAAGTTATATTATGACCGCTCAATAATCACGGACAAAACTATACACAGCAATAGACCGGACATAGTCTTGCAGGACAAGGTAGCCAAAACCACTTATCTAATAGACATAGCTATCCCAAATACACACAATCTTCAGAAAACCATAGTAGAAAAGCACCACAAATATATAGAACTAAAAGAAGAAATTAAACGAATGTGGAACATGAATACTGTACACATTGTCCCAATAGTTTTATCGGCCACAAGAATTATCCCTACAGACTTACACAACAGTATAAAAATAATAGATTTACCTAAATTGCAATATACCCTCCTACAAAAAGCTGTCATACTAAATACAACGAGAATAGTACGTCAATTTTTAAGTTCCGAGTAATGAGAGTGCTTGGCAAAGCCCGTACCTCATTGAAATAACCGGCTCAAAAGCTGTGAAATACAAAGGTACGACAATATAATAATAATAATAATCTCTGCCCGTGGGGGTTTTCTGTCCCCTATCGGGCGCGTCCCCAGGTGGCGGATAGGGGAATGCCCGGCAGATATGCAGGGTAGGTGGGAAATAAAATACCACCCGTGGACCAAAACAGAATAAAATCCAGGTGCGTATGTTCCCAAAGTGGGCGGCATCCTGGTAAGAGGCTGAGGGAGGGCAATACCCCAGTATCACACTAGGGGGAGGCCTCTTAAGCTGGAGAATTCCATGGCAGGGGATTCCCCTAGGACGACGGCGGAAGAAATTTAGAAGTCAACTGCGGCGCCCATAGCCCGAGTAAGCAGGGTTACTGCCATCAAACCTGGCCGTAGGCTAAAAAGGCAACCCATTTTTTAGAAAATGGAGAGTAGAAAAAGGAGTTCAGCCTCGGATAAAAAGCCGCTGCCTGGGGATCGCCAGGGCACCTCTGGAGCTACCGCTGAGGGTTACAGTATGCGAGCCGGTAATGGTCGTGTGTCGACTAGGCGGACATCGATCGGGTCACCCGAAAAAGCAACAGCCAAATCCAATGGATGCAATAACCCAACACCGTCAAGTAATATTGCACAAGCTGAATGTGTTTCTCAGGGGGGCAACCCACTTTTAACTGAGACCACACAAGCAGGCCGGAGACGTGTACGCATGAAATGGACAGCTGAAGTTAACACCTTTATCATGCGCACGTATTACAGAATTACAAAATTAGAATCCGATATGACAGCCTACAGAGATCAACTCCATACCGCATTTACAAATCAATACCCAAACATACCTGTAACAGTTCAACGTATATCAGACCAACGCAGAGCAATAATAAAAAATAATCTAGTATCTCCTGAAACATTGAACCAACTAAAACACGAAATAGGCCAAGGATTAGAAGCAGATATGGGAGTTATATTAACCAATATGCCTATAAATAATGACAAAGCTACAAATTTACCAAATGAAACAGAACGCAATTTAAATATTATAACAAAAGAAAGTCCAACATCAAATGGTAAGAATTTAATTAATGAAAACACTGCAATACAAAATAGTGGCAAACCTAAAAATAGTAATAGATTAACTAATGAAATTTCTACCCCTGATAGTAACAACCATAATATTGAAGTAAATGCCGATGCTGACTTGATTGAAAATGTAAGAGAAACTTTCAACATTGCACTTGTAGAATACACAGGTACAGACCCCACAAAAAGAGCTTACATACCAAAACAACACACTTCAGTAAATCTATCTAAAATAATTCTCATATTAAATGAGGTAATAATGTCTGAACACATAGAAAATATAGAAACATTTGAAGAAATCCACACATTAATATACTGTGCTGCACTCACTGCGGCTAAATGCAATGGCTCAAAAATTGTTAAACAAAATGACTGTGATAAATCAGACAGAAAACAAGTACCATACATCCCAAATTGGAAAAAGAGACTGTTAAACAAAATAGAAAGTATAAGAGTTGAAATTGCACGTCTAATAGAATATTCAAAAGGTAACCCTAGCAAAAAATTAGAATGTAAAGCTAAAATGGTAGTTAAAAAATATTAAATGCACACGAAACATGACAACCTCATTGAAATAACCGGCTCAAAAGCTGTGAAATACAAAGGTAAAATAATAATAATAATAATTTATGTAATACATACCGGTTAACCCCAATTACAAGTATTTTAATAGAATTATTAATAACTCTAACATATACAAACACAAACACAAACATCCATGACCAAGTCGGGATTCGAACCCGCGACCCTGGCATTGGGAGCCAGACGCGCTAGCCATCCCTCTACCAGGGCCGTTAACATTTGTCATTGAAGTATGTTTCATGTCAATTCTTTGATTTTCACGATATTGATTATTATATGAAAGCGCGGATAGGCGCTGTATATGTGACGGATCGAAGTGCAAGTCTCTTCTCTTCAGCAAAGAGTCTCCACCTATTTCAAGCTAGCATAAAAGTTATAGTTTTAAAGTATCATGTTTTACGTCAATCTTCAAAAACTTTCATAAAAATCCAATTAAAAGGTTATCGAGTTATGAATTTTTATATTTTTTGCAATTTTCGCGCCTGCATCGCCAAAGCCATCTCCTTCGGAATCTGAGGTGTGATTTATATAAACGTCCTCCGAGCTTCAGAGGTTTAAAAGAAGATAAACTTGTATGGAAGGACTTAGTATACTAACGGATCGGGTACTCGAGGAAAAGTTTGGTCCACGTTATAAAAATACATTACGATATAATTAGGCTTCGTAGTTTTCGACGTTTATTTTTCTTAATAATCGACGATTATTTTTCTAAAAATCGGAGACGAATATCAACGTTTATTTTAATACATTTTGCTATGCTTGGTAGTATTCGAAGTTAACATGATTTAAAAAGCGATCGCTACCATTGTTTATTTATCCTAAAAATCGACTACGTACATCGACATTCATTTTTAATCATTTAATTAGGCTTTTTAGTTGTCGACGTTTATGTTTAATAAAAATGAATATATTATTTCAATACATTTTTTAAATTTTTATCTAGAAAATTCTTATAAATTGAATTCCTTCTAATTAAATTAAACTGAAAGTGTATAAATAAATATAAGGCTTCTTGTATGCTGCATTGTTTGTTTCTTTTTGCTTATTGGAGGAGAACGGCAGATCTTGCCGGACAAAAGACAATAGATGTCCAACTAATTTTCCGTAAATTGACTCCAAAGTGCGTAGAAATTATCGCATCTGATCGAGGGTAAAGACAGAGTTCAATAAACCGATCGTATTTTTTTTGTCCGTTACCTTTGACTTTGCATCCCGCGGCAGCTGAATATGTGTCCTTGAGACCCGTGGTTCTCAATCTTTTTTTTCGTCGTGACACACCTGATAGTAGATACTCACGTGCGAGACACACTACAAAATGCAAACTACAATCCGAAAAACTAATAAAAAAGGAGGAGTAGTGTGTTATAGTGAAGACTTAAAGCCCAAACATTCCTTTTATTATTAACAAATAGGGTTTTATATGGGTTTCCAGTGATACAGAAGTACTTTTCGTCAAATTCGCCCTAGTATAATCATATACAGTTAGTGTCGAACCGTCGTAGTGAACGGACGTGCCTGCTGAACGCTCCGTAAAGTGAAAGTTTTCAAGGCTATAATGGGGGTTGACGGTAGTGTGGTTGTGTTGAAGTGTACTGCATGTAGGAATAAGTTAAGAAATGGTGTACAGTGTAGTATGTGTGGGTATTGGTATCATTTTAATTGTTCAAAAAGTAAGTTGGAAGAATGCGTGAAGGAGGAGTGGAATTGTGGCGATTGCGGGTTATTAAAGGGGCCAGAAGTTAATGAAAGAAAAGGAGTGAGGCTGAGGACGGAATTAGAGTCCGCAAGGAATAATATTAAGAAGTTAATGGCGGAAAATGAGAAACTGAGAGAGGAAATTAAGAGGAAGGAAATGGGAGCAGAAAAACTCAGAGATGAGGTCCAAGGGAAAAAAAATAGGACAGAAGTTGAGAAGATAGAGAAATCGGGGGAAGCCATCGTAAAACCTAAGGTGCTTGTATTGGGAGATTCGATGTTACGTTTCGCCGGGGCCGAATGTACCAAGGGAGGAGCGTTGGTGGAGTGTTTTCCAGGGATAAAGACGGAGCAGCTACAAAGGAAAATCGAGAACCACGGCAAGGGAGGTGAGGAGCGTGTGGTGGTGATTCACGTGGGGACAAATGATATCAGGATGGCAAAATCAGATGATCATGTTGTGGGGTTGATTTGGGATCTGTCTACTGCGGCCAAACGGAAATTCACGGGTGCCAAGATTGTGATTAGTGGAATAATTAGAAGACGTGATATGGATAATGGGAGAATAGACTATATAAATGAAGAAATAGACTGGGTGTGCAATAAACAGGGTCTGCTTTTTGCTGATCCTAATTGCTGGATTGGTGAAAGGGACTTGGGCCGTGATGGACTGCATTTGAACAGAAGAGGTTCCTTCAAGTTCGGTAGACGTATAAGCAGTGTTGTGAATTTTTGCAACCAACAGGAAAACTAGGACGGGGATTTAGAGGTTTTTCTGTGGAAGCTCACGAGTACGAAGGAAAGGGCTTAAAGATCCTTCAGCTTAACTGCCGTAGCATAAGAAACAAGCGGGTCGAATTTCAGTCTTTAATTGAGGTTTGTAGACCGGACATAGTCATAGGCACGGAATCTTGGTTAAGTAAGGACATTTATTCTAGTTAAATATTTCCGGAGGGATTTGTTGTGTATAGGAGGGATAGAGATGAAAGAGGAGGTGGGGTCTTTATTTGTGTTAATGGAGAGCTATTAAGCACGCTAGAATGGGTAAGTAACGCCTGCGAAATGCTTTGCATTAAACTACTTCATAAGTGTCGCAAGAAGGCATTGGATATTATAGGACTATACAGGAAACTAAATGATGGCATGTTTACGCTTGAGGTTCTGGCAGATAAATGCTCAGAAAGACCAGGTAGTTATACCCTAATAGCGGTGGACCTAAACCTCCCGAACGTTTGGTGGGATAGGGACGCAGTGGGGGATGGGAGGGCTCAAAGCATTGCTAATCGTCTAACTCAAGAGGAGGGGTTCACGCAGTTGGTAAACAAACCAAAAAGGAAAGGAAATATTCTTGATGTCTTTCTTTTAAGGCCGTATTTACAAAACATATGCCCGGAGATCAAGCCAGGTTTAAGTGACCATGCGGCAGTGCTTATAGAATTAGAATGGCTCACGACCAAAGCAACTAAATCGAGCAAAAATTTTATTTGGAATTATAGAAGAGGAAATAGTGAAGGTTTTAGAAACCACTTAAGGGACCATTTCCCTATGTGGGCAGGTGAAGGGGGGAGTATTAATGATATATGGAATGCATTCAAGGACATCATTTATGAAGGGCTAGTAAAGTATGTTCCACAAAATATGCTTAAAAATAATAGCGACCCCGAATACTATAATTTAAACATACGGAGGCGGAAGAGAATAGTTATAATTGCGCATAAAGAGAAATACTGAGTACCTGGAAAAATATAAAATATTATTTAGTAATTTAAATAGAGAAAAAGCGAAAGCCAGGGATAATTATTTACTGAACATATTAGACAAGAAGAATACAAACAAATTCTTCAAATATATTAAAAGGAAAAAGGATAATCGCGAGGATATAGTAGCCGTTGAATCCAACGAGGGTATTGTGATACCGGACTACGTGGGCAAAGCGAACGAACTGAATAACTGGTACGCTAGTGTTTTTAAGGGAAGTGATGGTACAAGTAGAAGAGTGGATGCCTCAATCAATAGAAGGGATTCGCCGTCAAAGAAATTTGAGGAAGACGCAAACAAAATGGACTATATAAAGGTAAAAGATGGTGAAATACTGAAAGTCATTAGTGAGCAACCAAAAAATAAGTCGATGGGGCCTGATAATAGTTCGATTGATGCACTGAAGTTTGGTGCGGAAGCAATATTTCCATACATAAGGACATTGTTCTACATATCCCTAAATAACCATGACTTACCATCTGATTGGAAAAAAGCAAATGTTATTCCTATGTACAAGGGAAGGAAGAAAACTAAGGTTGAAAACTATATACCAGTAAGCTTAACGTCGGTCGTGTGCAAGTTGTTGGAAAAAATAATTGCGAAATATATTCGAAAATTTTGGGATAAAAGTAACAGGCTCTATAAGAACCAACATGGATTTCGAAAAGGATATTCTTGTGAGACTCAGCTTCCAGGACTCTGTCAAGATATTGCTGACACCTTAGACAATGGGGAGAAAACTGATGCAATAGTTATAGACTTCAAAAATGCATTCGATAGTGTACCCCACGACCATTTACACGAGAAAGTTAAGAAGCTAAATATTGACAAAAGGGTTATAAGATGGATAAAAGAATTCCTCACCGGGAGGACACAAAGGGCCAGAGTAGGACAAGCATACTCAACAGAAGTACCTGTCACATCCGGGGTCCCCCAGGGGAGTGTCCTAGGCCCCCTATTGTTCCTCATGTATATCAATGATCTTCATGAGGAAGTAACTTCAGAAATACGTCTTTTTGTTGATGACTGCATAATATATAGGAAAATAAGAAGTCAGAATGATAGGATCAACTTACAAGAGGACTTAGTGAAGGTGGATACCTGGATAGCAATTAATAAAATGGACATAAATGTTGAGAAATATAAGCTTATAACTTTGACCAAAAGAAGAGTTAAGGAATGTAGGCAGTATCAGCTAATCGGTGACTACGTACCTAAAAGTGACTACTGTAAATACTTAGGAATAATCATTTCAGTAAACTTTGGGTGGGGTCAGCATATTGACCATGTGGTAGGAAAGGCACATAAATCCCTACATTGGGTGATGAGGAACCTCAAGGGGAGCGGTACAGCCACCAAGGAGTTAGCGTATAAAGCCATTATTAGACCAATTTTGGAATACTCTACGAATGTATGGGATCCGTATGAAGTGGGGTAAATAAATAAGTTAGAAAAAGTCCAAAGAAAGGCTGCCAGATACGTGATGGGGAAGCATAAGAAGACTGAAAGTGTAACGGAAATGATAAGAGTGTTAGGTTGGGAATCATTGGAAAATAGAAGGAAACTCAACAGGCTATGTGGGATAATTAAAATATTAAATAATAAAGGGGCATGGGAAAATTTTTCATCTGGGATCGAGAAACCTCACTACATAGGAAAAAACGACCACAAATATAAAATTAAATACAGGCCGCAGAAGACAAACGTCGCCAAGAACTTTTTTCTAAATAGAGGAATCTGTGAATGGAATGAGCTACCGGAGGAAATCTTTAAGCCCTTTCCTAAATCGCTTAAGCAATTTAGGTCAAAATGTAAAGGTTTTCTTTTTTTTAGAGGGTGACGAGTGAGCCGGAGAAAGTAGAGTGAATGCTTGGTAGGGTGAAGTACGGTGGGGACTTTGTGGGCCCCGGGACCGCTACAATAACCGTGAAGGCCTACCATGAACCTCGAAAACTTCGGCTCCGATTAAAGCCAAGGGGAAAGTAATTGTATTATAAGTATTTTAGCAAAAATTGTATTATTTTTATAAAATTAATAATTTTATTCAGTTAAATTTTGGACAAGTGACCTTGATCATGCAGTAAGCTAGATGATGTGAAATTTATTGACAATGAGTCATGTAATATTGCCACCTGGCATGTAGCCAAATTGCAACTCATTTAGTAAACAATAAACAATATACATACTAATATACACTAAAATATTTTTTCCCTATATGGTGGTATCCCTGCTTTTTAGATGTGCTCTAAACATATTCATTTCATTTAAATATTCTATACTCGCCCTGAAAACCCGGTTGACATATGATATTTTGGTTATTGATTTATATGAACATTATATGTACTATATTTGGTTAAAATCCATGAAGTCAGTTCTCTAAAAATACTATTATTATTATTTCTTTATATTGAGGTAGCTCTGCCTTTAGCTCCGCTTTAAACACCTTGATTTCATTATGGAATGTTGTAAAAATCATATATACAAAAGTTATCTAAAATGCATTCAGCCAATTCCTTCTAAATCTATAATAACTGAAAGTTTAATTGGTAATTGTGGCATTCCTATTTGGCTGATCCAGCCAAAACATGCTATTATGGTTTTGTACATACATTTACATTGTAAATGTTAAATTTGGTCAAAATTGATTTTGATAGTTCAACACACACACACACGCAAAAAGAAATTTTTATTACTGATATTGTGACAGCCCAGTTTTCTAAATCTATATTAATAATCTTGATTTTTTTGTTTCACATCTTCTTCATACAAACATTCGTTAAAATAATTTTGGCATATTCCTTACAAATTCATAACTACCGAAAGGTTTAATTTTAGAATTGTGGCACCCCTGCTGAGTCGATCCGATCGAAATGTGTCATTTTGTTGATTAATTTATGTGAATATTCTCTATACCAAATTTGGTTGAAATCGGTTCCGTCAATTCTTCCCTGATATATGCGTACTTGCGCACGGACGGACATCGCGAAGATAATAGTGCTTTTCAGCAATGACGGAAAGCACTAAAAATGACGCGAGTGAAAGACAAAAGCTCTGCGTAACAAAATATACTTTATGTTTTACAAGCCATTTTTAAAATTTTCGGTAACACCTCGCGGCTCTTCGATACACACCTCTGTTTCGCGTCACACCGGTTGAGAGCCGTAGCTTAAAAACAGTTACAGAAACTGGTGTGTAGTGAATTTCGAATGTAGTGTGGCCGTGTGATATGACAAATATCGACTTTCTCTTCTGTTTTGGAAGTTTGTTGGTGAAATATATTAACTTTTAGTGCGGAAAACAAAATATGAACATCATAAAGCATAATTTCGAAGAAAATATTTCGGTGAAAAATCGACACTTATCGACAATACATTTTCGTCATCTTCAAAAGTCTTAAAAACTCGATGTTTATCGACATTTATCAATTTAAATTGAATCCTACCAAGACTATTTATAGTGTTAACAAGAGATACAATAATTAGTCCTGATTTGGAATGATATTGTGATTTACCTTTGTTCATAACATTATCTCATGTTAATAAAAAATAATAAAATCCAAATGAAAGGTATCGAAATTCAAACATCTTTTTCACAAATTCAGAAGAACAGTAAAAAATCTGATGTTGCCACCACGTGACCTTTTCCGTACTAATAATTTCTAATAATTACAAATATGTAAAATGATGCTAAATTTAAGGAACTGCGAGAAAATTTAAAGACTTTATAATACAGAAATAAACTCAAACTATTGGATATATCCCCGAAGCTCCAACAATTAAGAAAATAAAAAGGACCGTAATGTGTTTGCAAAAGTCGCCGGTAGGTTGTGTGTGGGTGGAAGCTAAAAAATATATTTTTTAAATATCTTTTTAACAATGTATTATATGAGAAACTGTTTCAAACAAAGGTTGTATAAAATTACATTACCTACAACTTTTATTCCAACACGTTTTTATATTTATAAAATATTTTAAAAAACGGATATGACAAGAGTAAACACCTGATTCCGCTTGACCGACCTTTACAAAAAAACTAAAAATTTCTTGTGACTGTAATAAAAATCTTAAATATAAAATATCGAGTTGACCTAATTAATAGTTTTTGAGTAAGAGCACCCACAAAAAACTGTCACACACACACATATCATCGATAAAATCGTCAAAACGAGTTCAGGTGACCTCAAAACGAGTATTTCTGTTAAAATCTCGAAATAGATTTTTTTCATGAAAACAATAAACAATAAAAAATCAGATCTGGCAACCACATGACTTTCTCCATATCTGTACCATTTCTAAAAATTCCAAATTCCTTACATAAAAATGTTTATTTTAATAACCGAGAAAATTTTAGATTTTACTAACAACAAAAATAAATTCAAACAATAGCCTTCTGATAATGGATATAGCCACAAAGCTCCAACAATTAAAAAAATAAAATGGAGCGTTACTAACAACGTATTGTCGCAAATATATATGCTTTGATTGTTTTTATTATAATTACGATCCCGATAATTGTGAAAAGCCAATATTACATGATAAGTAAATATTAAAACAACATATTTATTATTGACGATAAATGTATGATTAAAATCAAGAATTTAAAAAACAATAATTGTACGAATGTTAATATAATTTATAGAATGATCAGAACCCTTCACCCGTAGCCTTACTCGTTACCAACCAGGAGTTACTTCCGGCAGTGTGGAGCGAGCGGTACATCGCCCAATAGATCGGATCGAGGTAAAACCCGCTCAAAAGTCATTTTACCAAGTTAATAAAATATTTACAAATTAAGTCTTTTTTGATTCCTAAATCATCAGTGCTTTAAGACAAAGTCCAATTTTATAAATATGAGAGGTTTTAGTATCGGAAATTATACCTGCTATCGATGGTTTCCTCTGAGTTGGATGAGTGACTTACAGACAGACACTACCGCATCATTTAACAACTGATATTGACTTGCGTACCCTAAAACTAAGGACTCATGTATTCAGAATTTTAAGCTCTTTAACGGTGACTTTGAATAAAGATTGTATCGTTTACCTTTTTTAGTGTATGCAGCGGAAACTGAACGGTACTCAATATCTGTTTCTGTCGCAATTAATTTTTCAAATCAATACTAGCCCAGATTCATGGCTGGCATATACAACAATTCGGTAATTGGGTAATATTTTTGGTAGGAAACTGTGTGATATCTGTGGTTTTGTACAATTATCGTTGCAAAAATTGATAAAGTTTGCGCCCCTAAGAGTGGATTTATTACAAGAAAATGTAACGGTGAAAAATATGAAGGATACATTAACGAAAAACCCAGTACGAGCGGGGTCAAGCCCAGTAATATTTTTAAGTTTTTTTTGTAAGTACATGTACAGTTATTTGAGTATGAACTTTTCTTGGTGTGGAGATAAATATTGTCCGGTTCCAATATGTATTTTGTGCTTTGAGAAAATATCGAACGAAGCCATAAAATTGAAGCGACCAGGAACTACATCAAAAGGTTGATGGAACTCTAAACAAGTGATTTATGTCGATAAAAACTTTTAAATGTCTGATAGAGTTAAAGTTGCTTCTTATCACCTAACAAAATGCCCCACAACAATTGCTGAGTCACTTATTTTGCCTGCCTTTCTGCCATGCGATAGGACAATGCTCGGTGATGAAGCGGAACAAGAAATCGCCAAAATTCTGCTTTATAATGATACAATTCAAATAAGGTTACAAGATATGTAACCTAACAGACGAAAATGCTTCTATTAAGCTTAAAATATCAGGATTTGCTTTGGAAGTTGACGAGTCAACCGATATTTGCGGCAAAGAACAGCTATTAGAATTTGTTCGCTTCATTCGTGAAATGAAATAATTAGTCAATTTTTGCGCTGCAGATAACTCCCAGATAACACAAGAGGTCAAGATATATTCGATAGGTACTTAGATTTCCTACTTAGAAAGTGTGGATATTTAACGGAAATCATTTGCAGGAATTTGTACCGACGGTTCTCCATCCATGTAGGGATCTGTAAAAGGCTTCATCTCATCTATAAAACAACATAATCCAACTACAATAACTACCCAATGTTTTTTGCACAGATAAGTCATTGTTGAAAAGATATTAGTGGTTGACTTGAAGTACGTATTAAAACAAGTTGTCGGATTGGATAATTTTGTGGAATCAAGATCACTAAAGACCCGCCTCTTTAAACGACTTTGTAATGCTAAGGATTCATAGTACAAATATTAAGTTTTACACAAAAAATAAGAAAGCTGTCAAGGGAAAGAGTGCTGGTTCATGTGTATGGACTTATAGTAGAGATGTTTCTATTTATTGAAACAGGAGAAAACAGTAATTTTTGTGAATATCTTAGCAGTAAACTTTGGTGCGCCAAATTATCATATTTGGCAGAAATATTTAGGTATCTGTAAAGGGTGAACACCAGCATGCAAGAGCAGAAAGAAAACATCCTGACTTCTACGGATAAGCTGCTTGCATTGCAGAGAAAAATAGAGAAGGTAATCTTAAAATGTTTCTCTGATTCCACAAACCCATACGAAAGAAATTTTTGCTCTCGTGGTGGAGCATTTAGCAACTCTAGAGCAAATATCGAGCGTTACTTCCCATCCTTGGCTATAGAGAAATACAATTGGGTAAGGAACCCATTCAAACCAGTGGAAACTGACTGATTGATCTGCTTTTACTCTCTCCGAAGAAGAAGAGTTAGCTGCTCTTTCCACTGATCGCACTCTGAAAATTAAACGCGCCGAATTGTTTCTGGATATATTCTGGATTTTTGTTTGAGAAGAGTATTCATAAATTGCGAAAAGAGCTTCTGAAGTTTTGATGCAGTTTTCTACATCCTATCTGTGTGAGTTGTGGGGTCTCGACACTTACAAACATTAAGATTAAGATGAAATGAGAGTCTGCTTATCACGGATACGTCTTAATATCAGTGCAATCATTAGAAAACGCAAAACTCAAGTATCATATGAGATAAGATTTTAAAATAGATTTTTTAACAAAACTTTATCATTTGTTGATTTACGACATCATCAATTTATTTAGTCGATTACATATACGACATAATAAAAAAACTAGCACAATTTCCCGGCGTTGCGCAGGGGGGAAGGGTGTATACATTAGAGAGTTATAAATATTTATTTAACCTCTAGCAATAGTCTAGCTAAAACATGCTAAGCTTCAACTTGTTCTCATTTGGAAAATAGTTTCGAACTGCTTCTTGTCGTAATATCTGTTTTATATGCGTCTATCTGTGAGTTCTGAACTTCTCGAAACAACCTTTCTTTTAGACTCTGATTTGCTGCCAGTTAAACGTTGCTTTTAGCGTGGTATTGCAAATCTAAAAACCATTTAATTATTACTATTAAAACTAGTACAAAAGCCTATCAAATGGCGGTTATGCGTGGATTATTATGTAAATTTAAAACAAATAAACACGTAGCGTATATACTTTAAGTCAGAAAATACTGCAATGCATTGCCATGATGGAAAAGTCAACATTTCAAATAGGAAGATACTTCACTCGTACGTTAAAAATATCTTTGCGTTTGCAAATTTTATTGGGCAGTTTAAAGCAAATTACTACATTGACAATACATGGCCGGTGCAACTATACTGATTAAAAAAATGTGTGAATATAAAAAGCTGCTTACTAAGTCCTTTCGTCGTCAAGGTAAACAAAACCAAAAGCTAATTAAAATGTTAGCGGCCTTATGCTCGTTCGCATTTCTTCCACGCCTTAGAAATGACGCTGCAGTAAACAAACCTATTGTTCAAATTAAGCCATCATTACTTCCCTTTCGATTAAAATACATTCAAATATATAAGAAGAGTTCTCAAAATTGATTTCAAATACAATATCAAAGTTCATGTCATTGCTTTTAGATATAGATATGATTTTGCTAGATCAGCAACATTGCCGTCGCCCTTGACGAAGAAATATTTTCGTCTAATATTTAGCAAAATGTCTGTGTTAATAAAGAATTTGTGGAATGATTCGCGGTGTATTCAAAAATCGATGGCTGGAAAATAAATATCCGTTCTTTTAGGCGTAGTTTGGTGCAAATCCCCTATTCATATCGCATTCTAAGTGTTTTTAAAATGCAAATGAATAATGTGCTGCAACTGTGCGAACGTACAAACTGTGCAAACCCTGCAAACCTTGCAAACCGTGCAAACACTCAGAGAGAATGACATAATTGTCTTTAATATATGTATTAGATGAAAACATACTAACCCCAAAAATTAGATGTAACTAAGGTGATATTCTGTGAAAATGCCTAAAAATCCATGCAATTTTCGTACTCAAATGTAATTTTTGATCGTTTTCGATCATGAGACGAAATTATCTGTTTATATTATCATAAACGCGCCATTTTAACTTCATCAAAATCGGTGTCCCACAGACCTGACGTTTCCCTGTTAGACGTACTAACCGTCAATTGTTAACAATAGTCTTCGGTAGATGGCGTGGTGGTGGCTGCGAAGAATATGACATCTCTTAAACAATACATTATATGGAAAAATATTTCAAACAAACCTTGTGTATAATTAAATTTTCTACAACATTTAATCCAATTTACATTTATCAAATATTAAAGCAATATATTTCAAAATAACGGATGTGACAAGAGTTAACACCCACTTTCGTTTGATCAATTTTTATTAAAAACTAAACAATTCTTGGGACATTTATAAAAATGTTAAATATAAAATTTTGCGTTGACCTGATTAATAGTTTTTGAGTTAGAACACCCACAAAAAAAGCTGTCACATGCACACACACACACACATATCGAGAAAATGGTCAAAACGTGTTCAGGGTATCTCAAAACGTGATTTCCGTTGAAATCTCGAAGTCCATTTTTTCATGAAAACAATACTTTCCCCTATACTACGTACGTATAGAAAATTTAAAAATGACTTCGTGGGAAAGTGGAAATGTAATGCTATTTTTAACAATCTTTCCGCGTAGCTATAAAACTGACATTTGGTATGAATGTTTCAATCTTAATTTAAAACCCATTTATGAAAAAATAAATTCAAAATTGAACCGGGTTCGATTCCTGAGAATGATTTCCTTTCCCCATTAGTTAACATGGAGAAATCGATATATCGACCTACAAGCTTATGTTCTTTTGCTTAATAAAATTCATATATTTGACATTCGATCTCCGGACTAGGACTGAATTAAAGAAAAATTAAAATAATTTCTTATTCATATCGTATTTTATCGCTTTCGATTGGAAATCTCTCGAACTTAACGTTTTAATATCATCATCATCATAGGTAGTCTGTCCGTAGACAGGTCCGTGATTATTCATAGTTAAACCTGGTTTTCCATATACTCCTATTTTCCGCTGTCCTCTTCATATCTCGATAACTCTCTTTCCCTTTCAAATCGTCTATCAGTTGAAACCCTTTCTTACTTCTTTCCCTTATTCCGTTTAGTTTTCCTTCTAACACGTCTTTAATCATACTCTCTCTCCTCAGGTAATGTTCAACCCAGTTAGCCTTCCTCTTTCTGAAAGTCTGTATAATCATTCGCTTCTCTCCTATTCTTCGTAGCCCTTCATCGTTCTTCATTCTATCTGTCCATTTGATCTTCAGCATTTTCGTCCAAGTCCATATTTCAAAGCATTCCAAGTATTTGATGTCATTTTTCCTTATCGTCCATGTTTATGTCCCGTACAAAGCTATACTCCATACTTAGCATTGCGAATATCTTACCTTAAATTCCCCGTAAGTAGATGTTTCTTTCTTCTGAAACCTGCTTTTGATTTTCCTATTCTAGTCCTGATCTCATCCGTACATTCTGCTTCTCTTTTTATCATGCTTTCAAAGTATTTATAGTCTGAAACTATTTCTAAATGATTTCTTTCAATACTTATGTTCACTCTCTCTTCATTGCCCGATATTCGAATGACCTTGGAATTTTTTGTATTTATTTCCATACCGTATTTTCTACCTGTTATTACTAGTCTATAATTTCCTGAAGATCCTCTTCCTTTCTTGCTAGAAGTACTTGATCATATTGTGACAAAATTTAGCTTTTTTAAGGTGAAGTCGCCTTGCCAACCGATAGCAACGTTGAACTCGAAATCCTATTGTTCTCACATATGCTCCCGTTCTTTCCGGACCTCCATGGACCCTCTCAGCTAAATTCATAGGTATCAGAAATAGCTCAGAATTAGTTTTTACTTTCTCCATATACATAAGAGAGAAAGTATTATTTTCATGAAAAAAATCGAATTCGAGATTTCAACGGAAATACAGGTTTTGAGGTCACCTGAACACGTTTTAACTATTTTCGCGATGATGTCTGTATGTCTTTCAGTCTGTCTGTATATGATAGGATTTTTACTTTCTCCATATGTAATATAGGGGAAATTATTGTTTTTATGAACATGAAAAAATGCGCAAAAGTTGAAATGATTGTGTTACGATATGACACAATTTTATTCGCCGAAGACGCCTGGCGTAGTCCTGGCATCGACGGGTACTTTCAGCTAGTATTTACGTAAAAACTGGGTTGTCGGGAAGATAGATACAAATGTAATCTCTTCCCCTCCAATTTGACGTACTCTCTTCTTCTCCTACACATCTGATCCCTCCCTACAATTCCCCTCTCCGCCTCCACTCCCCTTCTATCCTTCTTCAAAGTCTCCATCCAAGCTCCTCTTCTCCCCTCCAGCTCACCTCCCTCCAACTCTCCTCCCGCCAACTCCTCTCCCTCCAACTGCCCTCCCTCAAACTCCCCTCCTTTCAATCCTCTCCCTCCAACTCCCTCCTTTAAACTTCCTCCTTCCAACTTCCTCCCTCGAACTCCCAACCCCTTCTTCCCTCACTTCTCCCAACACTCCTCTTACCTGCCACCTCCCCTACATTCTTCTCCCTCCTAGTTCTTCCATTCTCCTCTGTCTCTCTTTCTTTCTCTGGCATACCTTTGTCCACTTTAAACATCAGCTTACAACGCTTAATCAGATTTCCATGAGGCCGGCTGATTTCCTCCTTGCAGGCAAAGGACAAACGCTATTCGCCGCTTTTAAAATGACTAGGCAAGAAAAACGAGGAAACGGAGAGAAGAATAGGTCCTTAGGGGGATATTTTTGTTTCGCCTAAAAATTTTTTCTCGAATGAGTTATTTGCCAATTACGTAAAACATTGCCCAAACATCGAAATGAGCAAATCCCTGAATGAAGGCTTGATGGATCACGACTCATATCCCTAACCCACATCGTAACTGCCGATATCAGCGCGAAATATAATTCTCTTCGTAATGAGTTAGCGACTGAGTGAGAAAGCGAATGCTTTGAGATTTTGCGGATGTAATTTGGGAGGATAGAGAGGGACGACGAGGCGAGGATTCGAATTTAAATCTTAAAGCAACTGCGTCGTTCTCCAAGAATTGTCCGCAAATGGTAAGGTTATGTATCGTTCAGATAATCGAACCGTGTCTTCTAAGGGAAAACGCTCCTATTTCCACCTTAAACAGTGCACGTGGAACTATGACTCCATCCTCTGTATAACCTCTCACTCCTCGACCTCCCAACTCCCCTCGAACGCTTTCTGCAACTCCTTCTCCAACGAGAGGACCGCCACTCGGTCAAACGGCAACCGCCGTTTACACATTTTTGGGACTATTTACTTAGACCTCGATAAAAAAGCCGCAAAAAGGTAGCGAGGGATGAAAAAGGAATTAAATGAAACGGTCCCTCTTGGAGCCCTGGTTGCCGGTGATGAGATAAGTGTGTTTTCTAAGCGAAGGCAATCGCATTAGTTAAATTGGTGGGAGAGGGAAGTTGGGATGGCACACAATCGAATCTACATATAAATGACAATTGGTGAGGGAGTTGGGATTGCTGGTAAGAAAAATGGAGAGGGGGTGAGGAGGGGAATGAAGGAATGAGGAGGAAGCAAGTGAGAAAGAGAGCGGAGGGTGGGAGTGCGGGCAGAGGGGAAATTTCCTCTAGGAAAAAAGAAATTCGATTGAAAAACAAAGGGTTTACAGCTTGTCGGTAGGATTGTCTCCTCATTTCTTGCTTTTCAAAAAACGTATTTATTTTCGTCGGTACGTTTAGAATGTAGAAAATGATAAAAGCAAAACAAGGGATTCCATTGGTGTTAAATATTATCTAGAGCATTTCTCGGGAAATACAATTGATAAGAGCAGTCAAAGAAAATAATATGCTGTGCCACGAGTATCACAAGTCACCACAATGAATGCAGTCATGATTGACTACATTTAATTTAATCCAGAGTAAACTATTTTATATGGGGTCTTATATTATAGTCAAAATTCGGAAATTCTCAACTTTTAGAAGAATCAGTTATTGGAGGAGCATGGTAGTGTGCGCCGGCTGATAAGCTCCTGACGTTTAGGCGTCGAGCAGTGACAAGACTTCCAATAATTTAGCGTAAAATTCTTCGAAAAATATTTCATGAAAAATAATTCTTCGAAAAAATATTCTTCATAAAATATTTCTTCGAATAAACTATACTTCAACAGCATTGCTGGACGGATATTGATAGATTGATTGATTCGACCCTTTATAAGGCGAGGTTAGGCCCAGTTGGGCCTCTCTTCCACCTAACCTCGATATTTGATATTTTGTCCCTCTTTGCTTCGATTCCACGCTTATTGCTCCCTTCCGGTATCCCTCTACAAATATTTTCTGTATTGTTAAATAAACGATCCAGGTGTGTTTATCCAAATGACTTGGATTGAGATATCGTTTTCCGATTTTAATTTTCTTTTGATGCTCGGGAAACGGAAGGACGTAATTTATTGGCTTGTGAAACTGATATCTAAAAAGTTCTTCGTTGTTCAATATTCTGTTAACATGATATAACATGTGCAATCACCGTCATAAATTTTTATTAAATCAATAGGGAGTTGGTTAGGTTTAAAGCGGAGTAGATAAAAACTGCCTTCATTAATTATATACCTTTATCTTAGGGACCGAGTGATTTGTTTAACCTTCTAAATCATGGTTATTTATAATTGTTTTTCCTTTCGTTCAGGAGAATTAATATATGAAAACGCAAAGTTTTATATAGTTTCTGTTAATTTGGTGACATCAAAGTATGCCTGCACTTGCTTACATAAATTTTTATAATAAAGTTAAACTAGTTATTATGTAGAGTTACGTATCAAACAGTATTAATTATGTTACCCAATAAAATATTGATGGCAGAATTAGGAAAATGCATATTCCAGTATTAATTTCCTATATGCTTAGTTTTAAACCAACTCCTTGATGCATTGGAAGTGGAATGCAATTGACTCGACACCGCCAAAGAAATTTCAAACTGGAGAATCAGCGAAGAAAGTTCTTTACGCAGTTTTTTTGTACTGTAAAGGAAACCAACTCACACCAAATTTTGCGAAAAATTCTTTTTTCATTAACACAATGCTCCACAAAGCTCACAAGGACTGTGGCAGAGTTTTCCACTGAAATCGGAATTGAGGTGCTCATGCGCTCACGCTACTCTCATTATTTGATTCCGTCAGATTTCTGCCTGTTCCCAAAAATTGAAGATGCACTATGAAGAGCTGAGGAATACAATATACCAATGAGAAAAACATAAAACTAAATGAAAATTTGCAAAATGTTTCCAAAGTTGAGCAAAAAAGTGGCAACGATAAAGAATAGGAAGAATAGGAAAATTTACATTGTTTATAAAATCAATGTTCAAGAAAGTGGAACGCACACGCACAACGGTAGATCATATTGTCCAGATGGTCGATGATTTCATTCGCAGTTAAATTATTACTGCTCTTCCTAAAAATGTTTAGCAATCTTACATTCTTGGTACAATTTTATCAACGTCACAGTCGAAAAGGAAAAATACGGAACATTTAGTTGATTTTACCTTTTTCTTTTTAAATTTAAGAACAACCTAAACTTCGCGATTTTCAAGAAGCCTACTTTTACCAATCACGTGATTACAAACGACTCGCTCCATTATTTCTCCCACAAATTCCATGCTACGATCCACCCAGTGGCAAGGAGTGAATACTGAAAAGGGGGAAGCTGTTCTACACCGACATGCAAAAAAAATCAAAATATAATGTTATAAAATGTGCAAGCGGCTAATATTTTCTAGTGGAGTTCTACTCTCAGGTTTCTTCTTGAGAAGATGTCAGTCACGTCGTCGTATCTCCAGTCTCTCTCTTTCACCCTCCATCATGCCATTATACGGCTAGTGTTGCCACTGGCGCATTTTTCAAATATTACATTTATGTAATTTTGCGTTTCGCTACTGACGCAACATACGAAATCAGTCAGTTTCAATTTGATTTATTATTTTATTTATTCTTTTAAGGGAAGCGGCTCTTCCCTAGCTTCCATGGGCGCCTCGCCACTGGATCCACAGTCTATTGAGTTTGCCCCTTTCGATGATAAATTTCTATAACAAATTAAACACTATTAAACAGATAGCCAAAAGCAATAGTTACGACAGCGATCTAGCGGACCGAGTTTCGCCAAGAAATGCCGGAAACTGTCCAGAATTCAGTCTTCTTCTCTAACCGCGAATATTTTTGCAGATGGGAAAAAGTATTTTAAACATCCGATCCTCGAGAGCAATTCCCTCACATCGCCATGCCATCTCTCGGATAATTTAATAGTGGCCTTTTATGCCCCTTGCAAGCTCATGAAGGTATCCGTGATTGCTAAAGATAAATTATCTGTGTTAATTAAAAGTGGTGCCTAAAAACTTTTTGTGAAGACTGCTGCAGTATATATTGGACAAACCGGCAGTAGATTTTCCATTACAATTGCCGAACAAAAAAGGCGTTTAATGCACTTCTCTCACTTTGAGAAGCATTTTTTTTATTGTAATCATAACATTGAATTCGATCCCGAGATGCCACATGTGCTTCCCAAAAGGACCCAACTTGGACGCAATTGAAGAATTTTAAATTATTCACGCCGTTTCTTCAATCGCTATTACATTTCTTAACGATTGGGTTCCTCAACTGTTCCCTCTCCTGTGTAATTCCTAACCTAATCACCTCTCTTTTTCCGCCAATTGCCTACTCAGTGTCTTTTCATACAATGCCATTTTCCAAAGGTCATTTCCTTCCTACATATGCAAAATATCCTTTTATATTGTATTCCCACCAATACCTTTCACCTTCATCTCTTCCTCAACTCTCCCTCTTGGATATCACTCTGTATACAAGCGCTTAATACAAGCATTGCCTGGTAATGCAGTAGTTGCTATGAAACCGGTTCCTTTCTTTTAAAACGGAGGAAATTGTTCATTTTTTCATTGGAATCCAATTCCACAAAGTTACACCTTAGTGAGTTTCCTAACTATTATGCATTAGAACAGAGAAACTCGATTACAGAATTGCGTATGGTCTGCAATAGTAGCTTAAATTGTTCTAGAATACCTCTTTTCCTCAGAATCAGTGGAATGAGTTTCACTTTTTGACCTGGTGTTGAGAAAGTGCGATCGGAAGTTTTTAATTAAGAAACGTCAGAAGGGAAAATTAATGACGCCCGGGATATGCGTCGATTATTTTCCAGCGATCAATATTTTTTGCATTTTTGTTGATTTCAAAAATTGATAAAAAAATATCAGTGAGAGTCTTGAGTAATACAGATTCTTCATAATGAAGCCGTGAAAAAGTTTAGGACAAGATTCCTCAAATTTTATTTTTAATTAAGTTTTCAAGAAGCAGGTGGCGCTCAATGCGGGATGGTGAACTTGAGAAAATTTTTGATTAAAAATAACCAAAAGAGTTCCACGATAACCAAAGTATTTAATTGTATCCATTAGGTTCAAATGGATTTATTCTGCAAAAGAATTTATTTTCTTTATTTCCGATTCAATCTGCCAAGCGTTCCCGTTTTGTAAAAAAATATTCCTTGTTGTTTTTTCCTTCAGGTAGTAGTAATTAGTTAATTAAGATAATTGGAGAGAGAAGTCCATTTCCCCTCCCTCTTCATCTTCCGCTCTTCTTCCCCGCACCCAATCCCGCCTCATCGCATCAATTCACAACGCTCTCCCTTCCCCTTTCCGACCTCCCCCTCTCACCTCCTCTCTTCCCCTCTCCCCCTCTTCCCATCCATCTCCCCCTCCCTCGGCCCTCTTTCCTCGCGCGCCATTTTTACCACTCTCTGATCCTCTACACATTCTCCTGTCATCTCTCTTCCTTTTATTCCAATTTTCTCCAACCTCATTCCTCCAAGTCTCTCCCTCTTTCTCTCTAGTCTCTCCCTACTCTTTCTTCCACGTCTCTCCATCCTTTTTCTTCCAATTATCTCTTTCAATTCTATCCCTCCTTTTCTTCCAATTTTTTCCTTCCTTTTTCTTACAATTGTCTCCCTCTTTCTTCCAATTCTCTCTCCTTTTTTCCAATTCTCTCTCGCCCCTCTCCTCCCATTCCACTCTCCGTCCCATAGATTCCTCTTTAATCAACCGCCTCAGACTACGAATATCGAAAGAATTCCTCTATTTTATTGAATTCCATTTTTTTTTTCTTTTCACGAATTTTTTTCTACACAGACATTGCCAATTTCGTTATGATTTTGTTGCTCATGAGTGAATGAAAGTTAGCTGTTTTTGCAATTTTGCAATGATTATGTCTGCAACATACAATGTTTGTAACTATGGCAGGGGCTCAAATTTCCAGAGCCGTTTGGCCAACGTAAGACCAATTGAGCATGCTATTATTATAGCTGTATTCTTTTTATTTTTTCACATACGAAGAATATGGAAAAGGTATGTAGATCGTAAAAAGCCGAATTCGAGATTTTCATAAATATGCTAAATGTAGCACAAAGAATTTTTTTTCCACTTCCATATATCTGCAACATGTGGGATGGATATATAGAAGAGGATGAAAAAAAGAAGGAAATATGCTCTTGGGTCGCTGGAACCTGAGAGTCCCTTCGGAGCTTGGAGCGAATTCACGCAAGAGAATGAAGGTGCGAATGGATAGGAGGGCGTAAAAAGACGCTTTACAAGGAAGTTGTAGAAGTGTGTGGCTTGGAAGGAATGCTGGAAGCTATTGTAGCTGGTGATTAAGTAGGAGATCTCTACTGAATGGTCCACTAACGGAAAATTAGATTTGGCAACTTCCATGGATCAGCGGGATTACAGAAGGGTATAGTGAGGCTTTGATATATGGTTTAAGAGAAAAAGGAGATTAGAACAATATTGTTTAGAAAGTAAATACGATGGAACCAGAATAAGCTAATGGTGAGATGAGAGAGAAAGGGCGAATGCGTTATAAATCGTGTGCGGTGACAGGTTTGTCGAAAGAGTTAACGACAGAACTTGATCTGGATTCAGATGAACGGCAGGACAACGAATGAATAATGGCATTCACCATATTACATAGACCAAAATTATTAGAATACAGATAAATATAATATTTTTGGAAGCTACAAACTTTTATATATGAATCTTCAATAAGGCAGAAGAAGAAAATTCGACGATGGAATATTCTATCACTTCTCCTCGTCCAACTCTAGCAGACTACCTATCATCTCTCTCATTTTTGCAACAACCGCGATTTCACTCTCCCGAAAGCCTAGCGGGCCGTGAAATTATGAAAAAATACAAATTCCTTTTCACTTTGCACGCCGAGACAGAAGCGTCCTCTCGCCCACTCCCTCCCTCATTCCAACTTCCCCTCCGTCCTACCCCTTCATACTTCAACATAGCACTCGCACCATACCCATCAAACGATCGACCGAAGGATTCCGCCTTTAGCTGCCTCCATCGGATCGGAATGGGGTGGAGCGAGGGAGCAGGGGCAAAAGGGAAGATGGAAAAGAAAAGATGGGGAAGAAGGGGAAAGTCCTTTATTGGGCGGCAGGAAGACAGGTAAGGGATAAAAGTTGGAGAGAGGGAAAGAGAGAGAGAGGGAGAGGGGTAGAGTGAGGGGGGAGACAGAAGGAGAGAGAGAGGAGGGGAGAGAGAGAAGAGGGGAGAGAGAGACAGGAGGGGAGAGAGAGAGAAGAGGTGAGAGAGAGAGAGGAGGGGAGAGAGAGAAGAGGGGAGAGGGAGAGAGAGAGAGGTGGGAGAGAGAAGGAGAGAGAGAGGGAGAGAGGGGGAGAGAGAAGAGGGGGAGAGAGAAGAGGGGGGAGAGGGGGAGAGAGAGGGTGATCCCTTGAATAAAAAAAGACCGATGGATATGGTGGTTCTGCCTACCGCATCGTCATGGCCACTTATATTTGAGTGTAATGTGGTCGTTAGTTGGCGGAGGGGCATTTTAGAAGGGAGACGATGGAGGTCTAATGTGATTGAATCCATTGCGGGCCTCCATCGAGGAGAAATACCGCGGAAATTGGAGAGGAAGAATGGTGAGGAGGGGTACGAGTGTTTAAGAGAGAGAGAGTTCTAGTGTGTGCGTGCGTGCGTGTACAACCACTCGTATGGCTGAATGTGGGGTGGGACAAGAGCAGTAAAAGAGGGGCAGGTAGAAGGGCTCAGTCGAAGGAGTGGGGTGGGGAGGGAGAATGGAGTGGAGAAGAAGAATGAGTGAAAGGGAAAGAGGCGAGACCATTTGGAGAGGAAGTTGTTCTTTCTGGGAATCGGCGTAAAAATCAAGCCCGGATGTAAAGATATCGCGCAATGAATATTAGTACTATTAGCACGAAACAAAGGATGGGAGGAGGACATAGGTGGAAGGTGATATCTGTCCTAGGCGTCGGAAGTGGATTTTCCCTCAATGGACACGTTCCCTTCCTTCCACCTCCCGTTGCCCCTCCCACCCTTTGTCCCCTCCAACCCGTTAGGCCCTTCAACTCGTTGCCCTCTCCCACCCTTTGTCCCCTCCAACCAGTTTCCCCCTCATCCCCGTTGACCCCCCCCTCCCCAGTTGCCCCCGGCCTCCTACACCTTCCCCTTGCCCTCATCTCCTCTGAACGCTTGAACGCCCTCTTCCTCTTTTACGGCCGCAGTTCTGAGCCAATAATCGGCCAAACGTTCGATGGGAGTGTTTCGCGAACCGATCTCTTCTGAGCGGTTTATCTCTTTTTCGGGAGAATAATGCGGAGATTTGAAATGTTCCATTTGTTGTAATACCACCAAACAAGATCTATAATACTGAATTATTATAATATATAATGCTAAAAAATTACAATAATTCACTATGAAAACATGGCATGCACTTTGTTTTGCAATTTACATGCATCCCTCGCTTAACGTCGTAGTTCCGTTCCGGATGAAACGCAAGGTAATCGAAAACACGTTAAGCGTGGGAATTTTCTTCATAAATATAACTTTATTTGGGAGAGTTGGATCATTTGACATTGAAGCTACAGGCCGAATAAAGATAAGGGTGAAATACTATATTTATTATGAAAATAAAAATATATTATCAATTTAAACTTACTAAGCACACCTGAGATGATGCTATTCGAGGACGAGTTGGGATGGATAATACAGGTTCCGCGAAATCACTATGGGGTTCCGTGAGTGAATGAGATAAATGCTGCCATTTTGATTAGAGTTTAGGGAAATTTATTTTAAATATAAGAGTTCCGTGTTATCAGAAAGATTGAAAACTGCAGGTGTATACATAAGACTTTTCTCTCTCTCGTATTACATTCATCAAACCAATGGCTTAATCATCACGCATAAGATAAACTAAGATCTCGGTTTAGGAGGTGATTATGCCCTCTTGAGGGAGCAAGTTTACCCCATCAAGAAAAGAATTTTTTATTATTAGGACTTTTTCTATTAACTCCAGGAAAAAAACTGTGGATTTCAGAAAAAGCCTTCATAAAAATTTTCAAAAATTTACCATGAATACATTAACAGAGGAAGGAAATGAACATTAGATATCGAAGTGAGAGCACTAGTGAGGGATGTTGAGAAACGCCACTGTACAAAATCGTATCCAAGGCAGAATGTAATCGCCAATTAATCTGGCTATGGATTGTTTCCATGCGTTAATTATTGCTTAAAAGGACGTTACGAAACCTTTCGAAAACGTACGCGATTATTAAATCAACCAGTTTGGCCACTACCGGGAGAGGAGGGAAGTCTTACCCGCTCCACTAGCTTCCCTGTGTTTTCATGGTTACAGCGGTTTTAGATTATTACAACGCGCTTATATCATGCAAGCGTCTTCTCGTGCATTCTCAAGTCTCTTTGCTGGCCATTGTAACCAACGACGAAACATTCTTAGTCTCAATGTTAAGCGCGAACTCAGCCATAAAAGTTACGTATCCTAAAAAAATACGCTATGTGAAATGACATATTCGTGGGATAACTGTGTTTTTTCCTGAACTTGTTTACGACTTCGGTGATTGTCCCTTATAATTTATCAACTAATAGTTTTCAATTTATATACTTACGGGAAATAAACGTATTTAGATATTCCGTAAGAAAAGCATATATAGGTTTACTCTAGATATACGAAAGCAAAATTGTATTAATAATTTCATTGTTTTTATTAGAATAATACTTTGTGTCGAACGTAATCTGAAAATCTAAATATCACTCACCTCAGGTCGATTATATCAACTTGTATCCTTTGTGAGGAAAATTTCTTTTCGCGTCCTTCCTGCAGACATCACAAGCGTATCGCGTCTCTTTCCTTCCCTCAACTCCATATTCGCCACTTTTTCTTCTTTGCCATTTTTACTTCGGCGAAGTCGGGATTGGCGTAACGAGTATTTTTTCCCTTTCTCGAAGACATAACCTCCCCTTCTCTCTCTTCCACTTTCTCTCCATCCCTATCCCTCTCCCTAACTATCTTCCTCCCTCCCAATCTCTCTCTCACTATCTCCCTCCATATATTCCTCCCTCCCCTTGTCCCACCCTTTCACCCTCCCTCCCTTTTTCCCTCCCTCCCTTTCTCCCTACCTCCCTTATTTCCTCCATCCCTATCCCTCCCTACCTCCCAATCCCCCCCTTTATCTCCCTCTCACTCTCCCTCCCTCCCTCTCTCCCTCTCTATCTCCCTCCTTCCCTCCCTCCCTATCCCTCTACCTCTCTATCTTCCTCCCTATCTCCCTCCTTCTCAATCTCTCTCCCACTCTCTCCCACCCTACATCCTTACCGCAGAGTCGCCTCGTTTTTTCCTTATACCTTCCGCCGTCCTTCGCTAAAACGCCCGATGATATATCTGCTTTCCGAAATCCAATTTCAAGGCGCCGCGCGCGATAAAATAAGTCGCCCATTCACCCGGACCTTTAAAACCCTCCTCTCCACCCTCAAACCCATATAAACCAAGTAAGAATACAGAAATGGATTTTTTTGGCGACCCTCTCCCCGTGTTTTTCTCCCCCTCCATTCCTCTCCTTCCCCACCCCTAGATACTAGCTAGAAAGAGAGAGGCGCTGCGAACGAGGGAGGCGAACGGGGGAGGCGAACGAGGGAGGCAGGCGAGGCGGCGATTCGTGGAGGCGAAGAAAGCGAAGGGAGGCAAATACATTATGGCTCGGTTACGGTCCATATGTTTGTACGTGTGCGTGTGACCGTGTGAGCTCAGGAAAGATTGGAGAAAGGGTAGGAACAAGGGGAAGGAGGGCTCTCGGAAGAGGATCTCTCGATTGCTCGCGAAATACGATGGGGTGGAGGTGGAGAAGGGGCGGGGAGGTGGAGTGGGAGGAGAAGGGGCGGGGAGGTGGAGGGGTGGAGAAGGGGCGGGGAGGTGGAGTGGGAGGAGAAGGGGCGGGGAGGTGTAGGGGGAGAAGGGGCGAGGAGGTGTAGGGGGAGAAGGGGCGGGGAGGTGGAGGGGGAGGAGAAGGGGCGGGGAGGTGTAGGGGGAGAAGGGGCGGGGAGGTGGAGGGGGAGGAGAAGGAGCGGGGATGTTGAGGGGGAGGAGAAGGGGCGGGGAGATGTAGGGGGAGAAGGGGCGGGGAGGTGGAGTTGGAAGAAGGTGTGGGAGCGGAGGAGGTGGTGGGGTCGAAGCACCGAAAGGACTCTCGTATACTTGATGTATGTACGTAATTTGTCCCGACAGGCACAAAATGCGTTGCTCTTCCCCGCTACTTCCACAGACGCCCTCGACCCCTTCCTTACCCATTCCGCCCTCTGTCCTCTCGACCTGCGTCGTACATTTTCAGTAAAGAAGTAGGAAAGGAAGGGGAAAAAGAAGAGCGATGGCCGCGCCATCTTTCGACAGCCGCGTGATCTTGGCCGCTTTCCAATCACTCGGACAAACGCACTTGTCACCGGAGGAGGACAGGGCAATGAGTGAGAAGGAATGAGGGTGAGATAGCCTCTCGGGGGAGATGAGGTTACATGACGCTAAGGAGTTTGATACGGTTGCCACCTCTCCCAGAATTACGGGAGTCAGCCAGAATTAATCTACACTACAAACATCTCTCCCGGAATCCGATGGAACTTATCTGGGAGCCCAAAATCTTCACAATTAAGTAATTTTCATCTTTACTCATCTTTTAAGTTGAATTTTTTTTAAAAGGATTACATTAAATTTACCTTTGAGTGTTTGTTTGTATGGAATTTCTGGCTAATCAATCCATTAAATTATTATAGCCATTATTTCTCCCACACCGAACACTCAGAAAAAAGGAGGGGGAACCGGTGCCGGCATTAGCCTACTCATTACAAAGAGCACCAAGGGATCCAACTGCTCAACGACCCTTCCAAAAAGCGGAGCGCTGACTGATCAATACAAGTAGGGAATGGGACGACCACAGGTTAAAAAATCCGACCTCCGCCAGATTAGAACCTAGCACCACTACATAGGACGCCAACGCTCTGACCACTCCACCTTTGAGTGTGTGGTTTAATCTTTGTAGAGGATTTACTAAGCAGACAACGAAGGGCAGCTTTCATCAGGCTACACATATTTTTAGTTTGGCGGAGTTTCTGTATTTAATTCAATCCATAAACAGCACTAGGGCCTTTACAATGAAAAATTAACATATTATGTATATATATTTTTTTAAAGGAAAAGAAATTAAAAGCGACAGAAAATTTTAATGCAATTGTGTAACAAAAATGTAAAATAATTAAATAATAAATGTGAAAGAAAATGAAGAAGAACTAGGTTTTGGATTAAGTGAGCTTAAAACTGGTCTGAGATAAGAAGATATCCGTATTGGGATTCTTTGCTGCGAGGGAGTTATAGGACGATGGGATGGGAAGAGAGCGTTGAGAGATCGACAGGTGAAAATTTGGTTTGTGGAAGAGGCTTAGGAGGCGAGTTAAACTAGATGGGATACGAAGAGAGAAGAAAGTACCGTATTTTTCGGCGTCGTGGATGCTATTTTTTTCCTAAAATGTCTCGAAAATTTACCGTACGTCCTGGAGACAGAAGGTTACGTTTTCCGTATGCCTATGCTAACCACAGAGGAAAGTTATCTATGCTAGATAGTAAACTGAACTCCTATATATGACCTCTGAATTAAATGTATAAATTATACTTAGTTAAAATAGTAAATCGTAAGTAGCCAGTTGCCACATGCATTCCCTTCCCTGAAACCTCTGCGTTGCTCGTTCCACGTACCCCCCGCCCCACCCAGATATCCCTTTACATCCGGTGCTTGTCATCACATTCCAGACACCTCATCCCTCTGAATGTCCCTTCCTGAGCGTGGGATGAGCAACGTTGTCACTTTTGATAGAAAGGAAGCGAAAGAGCTGCAGAGAGCAGTTGTTGGGAGAGCTCGTGAAGGCAAGGTGTAGACGAGGGTTTAGAGAGAATAAAATGTAAAGAAAGAACGAAATCGGCTTTATTATTATTGATTCCTCCTCCACGTTCCCTCACGGTATCCCGGCGGATTGGCGCCACTGATTAGGCAAATACAAAATAAACAAAGTATCATAAAAAAATTAAAAATATACATACGTAATCACAAAAATTCATTCCCATAACTGCAGACTAGGGTAGACGAGCCAACGGACTAGTAGTAATTTACATGTTCTATATCAATATTACCAGTATTTTCACTATCCTCAAAGGACCCTGGCTTTAAGGGAAAATTATTAAGTGACAAAAAAGAAGTTAAACTGCGGTATGTTAAAATGTTTACCGGTAAACCTTATTAATACCAAGACTATCGTATCCAAATACTCATCCAACATCTGATTTAATTGTGTTCAGTTCAGTTATTCTGTGACGAAACTTGTTGCGTTCAGTTAGCAACACCAGGCAACGCTGACGAAAATGTGCTTGTCGCGAGTTTGGCAACCCTGGTTGAGAGGGGTTCCAAGCAGACAAGCGGCGGAAGGGCGTTGCAGACGAAGACGATATTCTCCAGGAGAGAAAATGCTAGATTCTTGGTAAAGCTAGATTTTTCACATACCGTATATTCTAATATAAATATATAGAGGTACAGCAATATTACGGTGATTACCGAAATAATTATTGCAAATTTCAATAAATATGACTTTAAAATGTGCTTTACATCTTTCACTAATAATATTACCGTAGTAAGATTTATTCTTTCTCTCTCAGTTCTTGCGTCATTCCTTTCATGATGTCATCTTTGACTCATGTGACTGGAGTGCGATGTTGCTGACCTGTCGTGACACAACAGCCAATCACAGGTTAGGCTGACCCAAGCTTCGACCCGACCTCCAAAAGCGTTGGTCTTAATTAGTTTAAACCAGGACCTGTTCACGCTAGGAGTGATCTATAGCTTCAGAAGACTTTGACTTAAACTTTTTAACACTACCCATATTATGGCATCTGGAAGCAAAAAGCGGTCCATCGGCTACAAGCTACAAGTAATTTAACATGCCAAACAGCATGGTAACAGGGCTGCAGAAAGCTATTTTGGACCACCTCCAACTGAGAAAATGATCCGCTACTGGAGGAAGTAAGAGGACCTGTTAAAGCCTGCATCAAGAAGTAAACGTAACCTGCATCAGTCCACACCTAAGTGGCCAGAACTTGAGGAAGAGATGAAGGATTGGATAGATGGGGAGAGAAATTTGGGTAGTGCCATATCAACAAAAACTATTATTAATGAATCAAAACTGAGGACAGCAGCACGAGGTCTGGATGATTTTCGTGGCACGTCAATCTGGTGCTACAGATTTATGAAGAGGCACGGACTGGAAATGAGAGTGAAAACAAGGATAGCACAAAAAATGTCTCAAGATTATGAGAACAAAATAATCGAATTTCACAGGTTCATAATCAGTGCAAGAAAAGAGACTGACTACGAACTGGGTCAGATCGGAAACAGGAATGAGGTACCATTAACGTTTGATGTGGTATCAAATGGGACAGTGGATGTTAAAGGGTCCAAAACCGTAAGTATAAAGACATCTGGACATGACAAAACCCATTATACTGCGGTGCTATTGTGTTGTGCTGATGGAACAAAATTGCCACCGCTACTGATTTTCAAGAGAAAAACTTTACCAAAAGACAAAATTCCGCGTGGAATTTTGGTTCACGTCCACCCAAAGGGGTGGATGGATGAAGAGGGAGTTAAGCTATGGATGGATAAAGTCTGGTCCTGGTGGCCTCCTTAATAAACCATCCCTGCTTGTGTGGGACCACTTTCGTTCCCACAAAAAAAACACCACTAAAGAAAGGGTGCAGAGACTGAAGACGAAAATGGCAGTGATCCCTGGTGGTTTAACAAGCCAATTACAACCACGGAACGTATCCTTCAACAAGCCTTTTAAAGCATTTATGGAAGAAGAGTGGAATCAGTGGATGCGGGCCACAGACCACGACCTAACACCAACAGGTCGTTTGAAAAGCCCAACAATTGCTCAGGTGTGCAAGTGGGTCCTAAAATCATGTAATGCTGTGAAGACTGAAATAGTAGTAAAATCTTTTTTAAAACGTGGCATCAGTAATGCGTTAGACGGCACCGAAGCTGACATTCTGTTTGAAGATAGTGGCACTTCGGACAGTATTGACGACCCTGATTATGACAATGATGCCAGTGATATGGATAACACCAGTGAATTTTCTGGATTCGAGGATATGGATGACTGAAATGTTTTCCCTTATATGTTGAGGTAAAATTTATATTGCTTTTAATCATTATTCTATTGTAATTTACCGGTAATTCTAATGTTTGTTTTGTCATGTTCGTGTGGTACTTTCACAAATGGTAACAATGTGGAAAATATTTTTAGGATTTGAAGATTGAAATGTTCTTTCTTATTTGTAACAATTGTATTGTGTAGATTTTAATCTTTATTCTATTTTTATTTTGTTCTGTTTGGGATATAATGTTTGTTTGGTATTTTTACAAAGTGTAACTGTTAAATAAAATGTTATTCCGTATTCCTAATACTTCTTATTGTGGTGTTAAGTTATTCCTTTGTCTGGAATTAAAAAAAATGCTGTATAAGCCTACATTCAATGCTATAAAAACCTTGATATACTGCACCAGCTGTAGCCTCAACCGGTAGGCTAGGTGTAAACTTTTGCAGTAAACTTACTGTGCCTCTGTATTGTATAAGAAAAAATTCAGACCATAAGTGGTCAAGATGATCTACATGTCGCTCAGCCACCCACAAAACATCTTGGTAAGGTAGGTGAAAATGCTGAGACGTTATTTTTATGTTTATTCTTTTTTCTCAAAATTTTGCATTTTAAAATTGGGGTGCGTTCTTTACGTCGGAGCACCCTTGACGCCGGGAAATACGGTAATTAGATTGGGAGACCATAGGTGGCCATTGATAATGGAGTGGAGAAAGTTGAGATCAGTGTTTATTAGGCAGTGAGAAGAGGTTATGAGACCCAGTGTTGTGAGAGCGTCTTCTTTATTGATGTGACGAAACGAAGGAAGTCTATTACGAATGGTAGCTAGGAAGAGGTTTAGGCTCCGGCGAAGAGATTTGAGGTGAAAGGTAGCTGCACAGACCCACATAGGTGAACAGTAGTCAATGACGGGCAGAACACATCATCTATAAAATGATTTAATTGGCACGAGGATCATCAATGTCGATGAAACGGTATAGGAGATCTAGTAGGAATATAGCTTTGGATGATATTTTTTGGATGGGTTGTGAGAGAGCTAGTTTGGAATCCAAGGTCACGCCAAGAACACTATTATACGGAACAGAGAGGATGGTTTGGTATAGTATTTTGTATGTGGAGGGAATTTGAGACGCGCGCAGAGTGGACATCAGACTTTTGCATTTTGCTGGGTTGGTTTTCAGGTTCCACTGGGAGCACCAGGTGGAAAGAGAATCAAGTGCCATTTGTATGCATTGGCCATGATATTTATTATCTACTTGACTGGATATTTTGCAATCATCGGCATACAAAAGTATACTGCAGGAATGCTCCGTAATCACATCCACAATGTCGTCAACAAATATTGCAAAATGAAGAGGATCAAGGATGCTGCCCTGTGGGACACCAGATGTTACATTCATGAGCGAAGACGACTCACCATTACTTACAAAACGTTTATATTTCAAAGCGGTGTAGATTTATTAACGGCACCTAGATTCGCATGCGAACTCGCGATGTGAGTTATTCGGTTTGTGCACTCTAATTATGCTGGTCATAAGTCAAGACAATTTTTATTATTAGAATAAAAAGATGTCATTTCCTATAGATATTAATGACTAGACTTCATCACAATCAAACTTGGGATTATCGTTATTATATTAGTTGTTTGATTTTATTTGTGCTGGGTAGTACAATATTTGTGTTCGAAATGTTTTTTGGTAACTATATGTTTATACGCAGTCATATATAGTATGTAAATATTGACTTATTGTTAAACTATAATGTATTTCAGTTGCAATTTCTTTGCAAATCTAAAACTTCAAATTTAATTTTGAATTATTGCTCTTTAAAGTGTTCTTTATTATAACTAATAAAATAATGTTGCAAAAAAAATCTGGTTAAATATACAAATGGTTTGATATTATCCAATAAAACAAGTTTTACTGCTGTTGTTTAACATACAAACAATTGCTCATTTTATGGATATCTCCGCAATCACTAATTTAAAAGGTGGCATCGTTAACTGTAGTAGTAAAATAAAGATTAAATAATCATTACAGATTTTCAAATAAATAGATAAAACAAGTTTGATTGCCCATTTTAGTTGATATTCATCCTAGAAAATATTCTACCTGATTCTCAATGAATTAACTACGCATGAGTTGGAAATTCCGGGAATCAATTACTCGTAAGGTAGGCAACCCAAGGTTAGCCACTCTATTTTCAAAAGCTTCCCTACACAATCTACACTTTCTACCATCCTCTTCTTCCTCTTCATCTACTTCCAACTCTCTCACTCCTCTCCACCTCCGCCTCTTCATCGCCTCCCTCCCCTTCTCAATCCTTTCTCATCCCCATCTTCACACACTTCCAACCTCTTCTTTCACTTCTTGCATTCTCTCACTTCTCCATTCTCTCCTCATCGCCCTCCTCTTTCGTCCCTCCACTCTCCCTTCTTGCCCTCTCTGCAAACTCACTCCGCCTCTCCTCCCTCCTATCCCAACTTTGCTCCATTCTCCGTTCTGGCTCTCTATCACTTCCTTCCCTGTTTCCCTTCTTTTTTATCTCAATTCTTGCCATCTCTCTTTTCTTGTCCTCTCTCCCCCTCTCTATTTCTCCATCATTTTTTCCTTATTGTCCTCGCTCCATTTTTGCCCTCTATCCCCTCCTACTATCTCTCCCCTTCCTACAGACTCCCTTTTTCCATTATCTCTCCTTTATTGCCCTCTCTTCCTTCTTGCTTTCTCTCCGCTCCTCCCTCCCCCGGCCACTCATCTCCATTCTTCCATCCGCACTCCGATCTTTTCCTCTGTCTATTCCTGCACACTCTCCTCACCTACTTCCTCCCTTTCTCACTCTCTCCCATCTTCGATCCTCTCTCCCATCTTGCCCTCTCTCACTTCTTGCCCTTTCTCCCTTCTTGCCTTTTCTCCCTTCATGCACTCTCTCCCTACTCCTGTACTCCACACTCCCGCTTCGTATCCCCTCTCATTCCTCCCCTATTCCCTTTGATCTCTTCTCTCTTTTCTTTCCTATTTCGCTTCTTGTCCTCTCTCCCTTCTTGCCCTCTCACTCTGTACATACCTATCCGTTTTTCCATCCTCTTTCCAATCTTGCTCCGGCTCCCTTCTTGTCCTCTATCTCTTCTTGTCCTCTCTACCTTCATGGCCACTCTCCCTTATTGCCCTCACTACCTACTTGCCCCCTATCCTTATTTCCTTATTACCATTCCTTCCCTGTCCCCATCCTTGTCCTCTCATCCTTCTTGCCGTCTTTCCATTCCTGCCCTCTCACTCATTTAGCCCTCTCTCCTATCTTGTCCTATCTATCCTATCCCTATCTATCCTATCCCTTCTTGCCTACTCTCCATACTTGATCTCTATCCTTTCTTGCTCTCACTCCCTTCTTCCTACTCTCATTCATCTATCCTCTCTCCCGTCATACACTCTCTTTCTTGTCATCTCTCCCTTTTTCCCTCGCCCCATTCTTGCGCATTCTAGCTTCTTGCCTTCTTTCCGTTCTTGCCCACCACACTTCTCGTCCTATCTCTCTTCATGCCCTCCATCCCATAATGCCCACTCTTCTTACATTCATCCTCTCTTCCTTCTCCATTCTCGCTCCCTTCTTGCCCTCTCCCACTTTTTGATCTCTCTATGTTCCTGCTCTATCTCACTTCTTGCCCCCTCTCCCATCTTACACTCTCTCCCTTCTTGCCAACTCACCCATCTTCCATTCGCTCATCCTTCATGCCCTGTCTCTCTTCTTCCATTCTCTCCCTTTTTGCACTCTCTTCTATCTTGCCATCTCTCGCTTCTTCCGTCCTCTCTTCCTGTCATTTCTCCTTTATTGCATTCTCTCAATTCTTCCCCTCTCTCAAGTTTTGCCCTGTCTTCTTTATTGCCCTCTCTCCCTTCTCCCTTCTCCCTTTCTCCCTCTCACTTATTTCCCTCTCTCCCTCCCTCTCGCTTCTTGCACCCCCTTCCTTATTCTATCCTCTCTCCCTTCTTGCCCCCGCTCCCTGCTTCCCCCCTCTCACTTCTTGCCCTCTTTTGCTTCTTGCTCTCTCTCCTTTCTTCCATCCTCACCACCTTCTTGCACTCTCTCCCTTCTTCCCTTTCTCATTTTTTGCCCTCTTCCCTTCTCCTCCCTCTCCTTTCTTCTCTCCTCTTCTCACTCCTTTGATCCTCAGCCTTCTTTCATCCTCCCTCCCTTCTTGAACTCTCTCCATCCTCCTGCCTCTCCCAACATACCCTCTCACCATCTTGCCCTCTCTCTTTTCTTGCCCTCCATTCTCTTTCCTCCTCCTTCTATCTTCGTACTCCCTCACCATTCTGCCCTCTCTCCCGTGTTGCTCTTTCTCGCGTCCTTCCCTCTCTCCCATCTAGCCCTTTCTTCCATTTATCCTTCTCTCCCTTCTAGCACTCTCCATTCGCCTTCCTCTCCCTTCTTCCATTACCTCTCCCGTCTAGAGCTCTCTATTTTCTTGCCCTATCCCCTTTATTGTCCTTTCTCTCTTCATGAGTAATCTCCCTTATAACCTTCTGTGTTCTTGTTTTCTCTCCCATTACCATCCTCCCTCTATTCTTTCTCTCCCTCCCGTCTTCTCCTTCTCTCTACCTTCTGGCACTCTCCACATTCTAGCTCTCAATCCCTCCACCTCCCTCTCCCAGCTTCCTTCTTTTCTCCACTTCTTCCTCCTTCCCTCCTCCTCCTCTTCCTTCTAGCCCTCTCCCCATCTTGCTTTCTCTCCATTCTTGACCTCTCTCCCTCCTCATCACTGTCCCATCATACATCCTCTCTCCTGCCCTTCCCTCTTTCCCTGCATGCCCCTTCTCCCAACTTACCCTCTCACGCTTCTTGCCCTCTTTCCCTACCTGCCCTCTCTTACTTCTTGCCCACTCTACTTTCTTACCCCCTCTCCCTACATACCCTCCCTTCTTTATTGCACTCTCTCCCTTCTCCCTCCTCTCCAGTTTTCCATCCTCCATCCTATCTTGATCTCTCTTCTTTCTTGCCCTCACTTTCTGTCCTCTCTATCTTCTTTCATTCTCTCTCCCTTGTCGCCGTCTCTCGCTTCTTGACGTCTCTCCCTTCCTGCCCTTTCTCATTCCTTGCCTTGTGTCCCTCCTACTCTACATTCTTGGCCACTTCGCCTTCTTGTCCTCAATCCCATTTTCAATCCTCTTTCCTTTCTTGTCATCTCTCCCTTATTGCCCTCTCTCCATTCTTGTCCTCTCCTTCTTCTTGCCCTTTCTCCCATCTTGCAATCAAGATATTCTCCCTCCTCCTCTCCTTCTCACTTGTTGCTCTCTCTCACTTCTTGCCCGCTCTCCCTTCTAACATCCTCTCCCCATCTTGCCTTATCTCCCATCCCATCTCTCTCCATTCTTCCTCTCTCTCCCTTCATACCCTCTCTTGCTTCTTGCCCCCTATCTTTTCTTCTAACTTCCCTTGCTTCTTGCCCCTTATCTTTTCTTCTAACTTCTCTCCCATCTTGCCCTCTCTCCCTTCTTGCCCTCTCTCCCTTCTTGCCCGCTCACCATTATCCTCCCTCCCTCTTCTTACCTCCTCTCTCCTTCAAGCTCCTTCGCTCTTCCTCCATTCTCCACCTTCCATCCTCTCTCCCTCCTCGCCATCTCTTCCTACTCCTCCATTTATCATCTTACGTCATCTATCCCTTCTTAACCCTCGCTCATTATTTGGACTCTCTCCCTTCTTGCCCTCCATCCCTTATCTTTCCTCCCCCTACCTTCTTGGACTTTCTCACTTCTTAATCATCCCCTCCTCCTCCCTCAATCTTCTTGCCCTCTTTCCCATTTAGTCCGCTCGCCCTTTTTGCCAACTCTACCCTTTTTCCCTCTCTCCCATCCCCATCCTCTTCCTTCTTCCATCCTCTCTCCGAACGTGCCACATCTCCCTTCTTGACCACGCTCCTTCTTGTCATCTCTCCCTTCTTGCCCTCTGTCTTCTTGCCTTCTCTCCCATCTACCCTTCCCACTCCGTTCTTTCCCTCCCTCCCTTCTTCTCTACTCTATCTTTTCTGGCTCTCTCTCCATTCTTGCACTCTCTCCCTCCTCCCCAACCCTTCTTCCTTCCTATCTCACTTTCTGCACCACCCTCTCTCTTCTTGACCATATTCCCTTCTTGCCCTACTTCCCTTCTTTCCCTCTTTCCCTCCTCATCTCTTTCCCATGTTACATCCCCTCTCCCGTCCTTCCCTCTTTCCCTTCTTGCCCTTTCTCCCTTCTTGCCCTCTCTCCTTGCAATCTCTCCCTTCTTGCCCTCTCTCCCTTCTCTCTCACCCCTTCTCTCTCACCCCTCCTCCTTCTCCATTCTTACCTTCTCTCTATTCTTGTCTTCTCTTCCATCTTCTACCGTCTTTTCTTTCTTATCCTCTCTCCCTTCTTGCCCTCTCTTACTTCTTATTTTCTCACTCCCTTCTTGCCCTCTCTCCATTCTTGCCCTCTCTTACTTCTTGCTCTCTATCTCTACTTTCCCTCTCTGCCTTCTGACCCTCTCTCCCTTCTTGTCCTCTCTCCATTCTTGCCCTCCCCTCCCTTCTTGCCCTATCTCCCTTCTTGTCCTCTTTCCCTTTTTTGCGCTCTTTCTTCTTGCCTTCTCTCCTTTCTTCCATCCTCTGTCCCTTGTTCTCCTGTCTCACTTCTGCTTTCCTCTCTCCCTTCTGGCCCTTTCTATTTTCTTGCACTCTCCCTCCTTTCCTCCTCCCCCTATTTTTTCTAGACCTCTCTCTCTTCTTACCCTCTCTTCTCTCCTCCCCCTCTCCCCTTTTCCATCCTCTCTTTTCTTGTCCTTTCTCCCTTGTTGCGCTCTTCCCTTCCTCACCCTTCTCCCATCTTCCATTCTCTTTCCCTTCTTCACCTCTCTCCCATTTCCATCTTCGCCCGTCTTCTTTTCAGAAAGGTCTCCCGCGCCTGGCACCACTGCCTTTATCTCTTTTTCTATCTGCCTCTTTGTGCGCCTCTACAGCCTTTCCAGTGGCGACGCAAGGTTGTTTCGAAGCGTGGTAAGCGATCTCAGAGCTGGATATTTCCTTATTTCTCTCATCCACAGGGATTAGTGCAGCGAACTTGTATAAGCGTAAAAAAGCTGTGTCATACTCAACACACATTACTTACTAGAGATGAAAGAGTTTCTGTCTCCGTCTCCAATTAACTTCTAAGCTACATTCCAAGTCAGTTGAAAATATAGAAAAAACTAAAATATTTGTAATAATTTCTCGAATGAAAAAAGGAATTTTATATAGATAATTGCACAGTCAGCCCTTGACTTACGACACTCCTGCTCCTGTACAAATTTAGGAACGTTCTCCGGACATGAGGCGCCGCCCTACAGTTATGACAGCCCGCCGCACAGTGGGACCAAATCCAAAAAACCTGGCCAAAAGTCATTTTTTCAAACTACAAAGTCTCTGTAAAAAGCTTTGTACAATGAATAACAAAATGATCAATCTATCATTTAAAACATCTATCATAAAAATTGTTGTCATATTTATTCCTTTATAAGCACGCAAACTTTGAATGTGATCTCACCTCTTTATTGCAAATTTTTTGACATTGTTAGGTTGAAATTTTCATAGCCCAAATATTTTTCGAGAAAAAGATGGCAGCTCTACAGCAAGATTTATTAGGCACTAGGATGTATCTAGTATACGATGAGCAAAATATTTTTCTTTTATAATCATGAAAATGTGTAAATTTTCCGATTTTATATCTTAATGCGAATTGTAGAAAATAACTTATGCATGAATCACATCTATGGACATAAAAAGTTCCTGATGAGTCTCAGCTGATATTTTTGGAACATTTATTACCTTAATTCATGCAAATGAAGGGGGAGAAAAAGTTGGCTGCACATATTTGCCCCAATTATTTTGAAACTCCATGATGCACTAACAGTACACCGAGATTATCCGAAACTGAACGTGTTTTCGCAGCTTTGCGAGTGACGCTTCCATCAGAGACTCCATTACCAAGTGCTTACAAAAATTGTTTACATTGTTGAAGATGACAGCTGCTAAACTGAACTGACGAACGTAAGGGATATGGGTATAGTCACCGCGGAATAATGACGTCACCTGTATCACGTACGTGCATTTACTTGAATGTGTTAAATCCGTTCACCTCGAGTGTGCGTGTGAGACACATCCCTTTAAATGAAGAAAAGTGCCTTGCTGATACTGAATATTTGAGAAAATTTCCTTTCAGGCCGTCACCCACTATCGACTCACACTCTTGAATCGAAGAGGTAAGTTCGTGTTTTCCCTTGTTCTTTCAGTTGAATTAATGCAAGAACGAAAATCAAAGCACTAGTATATATTATTTGCTTGCATTCAGCAAGAAGTTCAACTTAATTAGAATATATGCAACATTAATTTCTTATTTTGCAAAGTATGGTTCTCGAGATGGAAATAGCAATGATAGGTTTATTTTCTATTTTACTCTGTCTGGGCCTACACTTCTCTGGAGACGACATTGTTGCCGCAATCGCATTAGGCACTTTATTAATCGGCATGGGATTTAGCCGTTAATGGTTGTTAAATATGTCATACACTAATTTCATAACCTACTAGTTGTTTCGAATCGTGCTATGTTAATATGCTCTGAAATCAAATCAAGATTACTCCAACAATATATTTTTTGTTTTGCAGTGTTTTGTATACGAGTGCGTTCAGGCCAACTAGGAGAGAAAATTTTAATGTTCTAAAAGAGAGAGTGTAAAGGGCAGAGTAAAGAAATTGAAAGTGTGCGTAATGTACTGAAAATTGGTGATGAGGAGAGGGAATATAAAGAGCGAGCTACTAAGGCTGTATCGCACTATTGCAGTAAAGCGTTTCGTAGATGAAAAGCCAGTCCAGATTAAAATATCGATTCCAGAAGGACAACTTAAACTGGCTAAACCAGGAAATTACTCATCCCAAACGTTATCAACAGCCATGCACTCGTATAGGGCGTCCTAGCAAAACATTTGTTGAGAGCAGTTACTGAACAAAAAGGAGGAAAAGCGAGACACTGCTGAAGTCCATGACAGCTCCAGAGTTGTCCGATGCTGCTCAAATGAATCTTTGAGCAACAGAAAATGAAATAGCAGCCAAACTTGTCCAAGAAATAGTGGACACAACTCCAACAAGAGCGAGAACAATAAATTCAGCTTGGAAATCTGCAAAGACCGCTAAAGCCCTAAAGTGCTATTCTGAATACGAGGCTCTGTCTTTGCTACTTGAAGCAAAGCTGTCAAGAGATCAGTATTAGATGATTAGATCTCAAGCCAAAGATAGGAGTTCAGACCTTTATCCCTCTTACAAATGCGTAAGGGAAGATAAAAAAGTGCTACTTTCAAAGAGAATCGATCGCGGTAACGGAATCCTGTGCGTAAATAAAGCTTCAAGCTTTACTGAATCACAATAATGAACATCTTATTACGTTATAAGATCCAGTAATTACTGCATTGTCAGTTACTGAACTAAATGAACCAACTAACCTGATGCTGATAAGTAATTGGGGGTTTGATGGAAGCAGTGGGCAATCTGCATACAAACAAAAGTTTTCTGAGGACCGTTATAGTGATAGTGATCTATTTGTGACTTCGATTGTTCCAATGCAGATGTCCTTTGAGCACCCAAGTTTTGGTAATAATATTGTACTTTGGAAGAACGCCAGACCATCCTCTCCTAGATTATGCAATCCCATTCACCTTCAGCTAAAAAAGAGTCAGCTATTGTAACTGTAGAAGAAAATAACTACATTGAGGGTCAGATCAGATGCTTAGTACCCTCTGCTGACAACACTAGTGTTGGAATAATCATTCATGTTACCCATAAGTTAGTTTTTACTAAGGTTGATGGAAAAGTCTGCAGTGTAATTACAGGAAAATCTCCACAAACTTGCTAAGTAAGCAAGCAAATGAACGATATTCAGGAGGTCACTAAACGGGATGTAGATATTGAAACCTCTAATTTTGAACCCTCTTCATGCCTGGATAAGGCTTTTCGAATGCCTGCTCCACGTGGCCTACCGCCTAGGAATCAAGAAGTGGCAGGCTCGAGGTGAAGCATATAAAACGAAAGTTCTAGCTAAGAAGAATCTCATTCAGGAGAAGTTCAAAAATAAAATGGGCTTGTTATTGGATCTCCCAAAACCAGGAGGGAGTGAGACGACGAATGAGGGAAATACAGCTCATCATTTCTTTCAAGACCCAACGACCTCATTAATTACCGGGATTGATGAGACACTCATTGTTCGCTTTGGAGTCATCCTGCGAACATTTTATAGTCGGTATGAAATAAACACGGAGACTTTTGGCAAATACACCCATGAAACTGCACATCTTTTTGTTTCTCTCTACCCCTGGTACTACATGCCAGCATCAGTTCACAAAATACTAGTCCATGGCTCAGAAATAATATCATCTGCAATTCTTCCTATTGGGCAATTGTCTGAAGACGCACAGGAAGCTCGCCACAAGGACTTCAAAAAAATACAGAGAACACTACACAAGAAAGTGTATCTGTAATTCCAAAATAACTTTTCCGTCTGATGGATACAATGATAATTATGATATAATTTCTGTTAAACTTTCTTATACGCAACTTTCCTTCAACTTCATCATTTTCCTTAAAATATTTTCCTGTATTTATTTCTACCGGTTTTATGTAAACCACTAACCAAGATGTTATACAAAGGTTACTGGTATCGTCCGATCCAATTATGTCATCCATGAGATGTGAGTCATTTAAAACCAAGGGGTCATTCTCCCCTGACGTTTTGCGCCTTCTACTTTCTCCCGAAATTAATAGGACAGATGCAATGCACTCCAACTCACACCCTTTCACAACCAAAGCTGATATAAATAGCAGTGATGACAGCGATTTTTTTTTAGTGGCGTTTCTCGAGTCACGAGTCATTTATATAGTCTATGTTACGACGCTAGTCCTTTGTGGAGAATTGCATATAGTTTGCATTATTTTTTAAAACTGTATATGTGGGTTAAAAAAGGCTGATAATATAAAAGCAAGTTTTGGAGATATTTCAGGTTCTATGAAACGTAAACCGTATCAATGGATACGATTATTTACGTAATTAAGCAGCATCGGTCGGACCTTGGATATCCCTTAAGTTATTTTTTCGACTTTATACTTTCCTATGATATTTTTCCAAGTCATTATTGCATCAATATTATAATAAAAGGATTTTTTAGCCATTATAATTTATATTTACAAATTTTTTGTCTGATTACAATATTACGGGTCATTTTATAAAAATGCATTATCTGGCCGCTGAGACGGGAACGTGACCAAAATTTTTAATATTGTTCTTATGGGAAAGAATTCTTCGAATTACGACGCGACTTTCGGGAACCAGTTGTGTTGTAAGTGCGAACAATGCCTGTTTATTGATCGTTAATGAAATCAATAAAATTATAAGACTTTTAATACATGCCCTTTCTTATTCTTTTCTATATAATTCATGGAAAAAAATAAGAAGCATCATGGCATTGGAAGATGTATTGGTGAGATATGCCAACGGCAAACTAATCCTGGAAAATCCCGGGATTGATTATGAGTTTCATGATAATTGGGAGGAAATTTGGGATGGAAAGAAGAAATAGAATTTTTAGAAGTATTGCGGAAAGAAGAGACTTCAATGTAAAAATTGATGGTATAAAATGAACGACATAAACATGTCTCTCGGAAGTATTATATCAATAAAATAATTAAAATAAACTAGTTACATCAGGAGTGTAATAATAAAAACGAAAGCCGTCTTCAGAGAAAATAAACTTTTGCTGTATTAAAATTCCAAGTTATGTGTATCGCGGAAACATAAATGCTTGTAATTAATTAAATATTTTGAAGACTGAATTTTATCTACGGAGAAAAAATACAGTTTTTACATAAACAGTATTATATGATATATTCAGTTAAATTTCTTTCCGTTGACTGTATAATGAAGATATTTCATATCTATAAAAATTTCTGGACATCCGAAATCATAATAAATAAGTAAAGATGGAGACTACGGCGAAATTGATGTTAAATAGAATTAACTGCTTGACCGTGAAATTCAAAATTAGAGACACACAATGAAAAAGGGGGGGGGGAGGAAAAGCAGAAAAGGCAAAAGACAAAAACCAACGGATATAACTCTGAAAGGATAGAAAACATCCTGCGTAAACATAAATATTAGCTCCATGCTAAAACGCACACAACACTAACTGACACTTCCCCCACAGACACAAAATACATTAAAATCCCCTTCGCTCCTGGGTTCACCAACAAACTACAAAACATCTTCTCAAAATTCAATTATAAGACAGTATTTGTTAACGATAATAAACAATCCAACTTATTACACAACCCAAAAGACACAATTCCTTCCTTACAAAAATCCGGCATATACAAAATATCATGTGGAGGATGCGACAAAATATATATTGGACAAACAAAACATAAGATAAAAACTCGCTTCAAAGAACGCATAGCTCATTTTAAACACAAAAAACTAAACAACTCGAGCGTAGCAACACATATCCAAGAACACCACCATCCAATCACGATCGAAAACCTAACTCTTGTAAAATCTGTAACCAACCAAAACAAACTAGATGCATATGAAAGCAAACACATAAACAAAAACAAAAATTCCATTATGAATAATGACCGCGGCCCGATTCCTCTTTCACCTCTGTACGTTGTAACGGCTGAACCTCTTTCCCTCCCTTTAACTTCAGCACATAAACATATAAATACCGCCTACAACACTCCCACCCCTCATATACATCAGCTACTGATGATGAGAGCATTGCTCTCGAAATACGTATTTAGTACGTTAACTCATTTTTAGAGATCTTGTATGCGTGTATGTATGCATGTATGACTGTTTTGTCTGTTTGTCTGTTTTTGCAATAAGTGAAAAGTACGATAGTTGTCAGATCCCTATTATCGATGAAACGACCGAGAGCGTGTGGTGCCGTCTAGGTAATGATAATTCGAAAAAGATATATTTATGCTCATTTTACAGACAACTTAATGCCAAAGTTGATTATATTTTAAGTTTAGTGAGGCAATAAGCCGAGCTTAGATCTATTATGAACGACGGTTATGTGATAATTGGAGGCGATTTTAACTTACCGTCAATCGATTGGGAAAACCTGTTTCGTTACGGGAGGTAAAGAACGCGAATCGTGTGAAGCCTTAATTGACACGTTCCATGAATATTCCTTAATCCAGATGGTACGAAAAGCCACGCGTTCGGGCAATGTTCTCGACTTGCTTACTTCTAACATCCCGCATAGGATAACTAAGGTATCCACAGAGGAGGGACTTAGCGACCATCGAGCTGTGTATGCGGAGTGCGAATTAAAGCTCAAAAGACATCTTAAGCCCCTTTCGGAATGTATACGCTTTCGCCAAGGCCGACTTTAAAAGTTTCAGCTTACATCTCAAAAGTACCTTTGTCAGTTATCGTTAAAAGACAGAACGATTAGGTATGGAGCCATCATGGTTATTATTTAAGGATATACTAAGAAAAGATATCAATAGATTTATCCCCAGTAAGTTAAAATCTGATAAGAAAGAACCTCGTTGGTTTAATAAGGAAGTCAGGATTGCCTTAAGACGACAGAGGCGTAGCCACGCAAAATTGAAAAACATACCTACCACCTCTTCCGATGAGTATCGCACAGCTATAGTCCATGAGTATAACAGTGCCCGCGTATTAGCAAGAAAAACCATGCGTAACGCATTCAACACCTTCCGGAATGAGGTATTAAATACAAAATTGAAGGAGGATCCAAAAGCGTTCTGGTCCTATGTAAGAGAAGTCAAGGGAGGGGGTCCTTCAATACCCTCCCTGCAATGTGATTCCGGAGATATCCTTCACGATGGGGAGGATAAAGCTAATCTACTAAACGTTTACTTCGCGAAGGCGTTCACGGCAGGTGGAGATAAACTTGAATATAATCTTATTCCCGACCAACGTACTCTGATGGATAATAGTAAAATCTCTGAGGCAGGAATAGCGAAGCAACTGGGTGCGATAAAGCCCCACAAAAACCCAGGACCAGAAGAATTTTCCCGTGCGTGTATTAAAAGAACTAGCAGAAGAAATATCTCCCTTCCTTCGGATAGTATTCGAGAAATCCCTTACCCTCTGTGAGGTTCCTGATGATTGTAGACTAGCACACGTCACACCCATTCATAAGGGAGGTGACAAAGAAAACCCCGAAAATTATAGACCGATTTCTCTAACATCATTATCATGTAAGATTTTGGATCACATTATTGTTAGCAACACAATGCGAGAGTCAGCTGTCAACATGGCTTCAGAAAAGGTTGATCCTGTGACACCCAACTCGGTCTGTTTGTGAATGATGATTTATCATGCGGCGAAATTAATAAACAGGTGTTCCTTTTTTTAGGAAAGCTTTTGACAAGTTGTTATTAAAATTGGCGTTAATGTTAAAGTCATTAACTGGGTTCGCGCTTTTCTTTGGAATAGAAAACAAAAAGTAGTCATCGATGGTAAGTCCTCGAGTGTGGCAGATGTAGTCTCTGGAGTGCCGCAGGGTATTGTGATCGGACCTATGCTTTTCTTGCTTTATATAAACGACATCAGCTCAGTTGTGAAAAGTAATATCAGGCTTTTTGCGGATGACACCGTAGTCTATTGAGAAATTAGTGGTCCTGGCGACCATCGTCAGCTTCAGGATGATCTGGATGCGTTATCTGTTTGGTGCAAGGAATGGCAGCTAGAAATCAATCAGAAAAAGAGTAACGTTCTAAACTTTTGGAAACCTAGAAGCCCATCGTCCGTGTTTACCTACTCGATAGATGGTGAGAGCATTCCTGTTTCGGAATCCGTGAAATACCTCGGGGTAACCTTGAATCGTGACCTGTCTTGGGACACCCACATAAGACGAGTGATAGGTGCGGCAAATAAGAAGTTTGCTTTTGTGCGTAGAATAGTCAAGAAAAGCACGGAAAAGGTGAGAGAATCCTGTTATTTATCCTTGGTTAGACCTCAAATGGAATACGCAGCAGCGGTTTGGAGTCCATATCTGAGGGGACTCATAAAGGATTTAGAAAAAATACAGCGACGAGCAGCTAGATTCGTGAAAAAGAATTACGATAAAAAACAGAGCGTTACGTTAATCATTGATGAGTTGAGTTGGCCATCGTTGAAAGATCGTAGATTACAGGCGAGACTTAAACTTCTAGATAATATATAGGTCGGAGATATTCGTAAATGAAATGAAGGATATTATTCGACAACCAACGTATATCGGACGGAGGGATAATGAGGACAAGATTCGAGAAATAGATAGTAGGACGGAGAGGAATAAGGAGTCCTTTTTCCCTAGGAGAATACGTGACCATAATAGATAAATGAATAATAATTAGTTAGGAACTTGGTGCGCGGCACCCCCTGCCATTCACCGTCAAGGTGACTTGCAGGGTAATATGTATATGTAGATGTCCCTGTCGTTGCCGGAAGGCAATAAACCTACAGGCCACTGTGTGCGATACTAGATCCCTGGCGTGGTTTAATCTCCCGTAAAGCTTGTATTATTTCCTCGTTTCTTTCCCCTTTTTTCCTTTACCCCTTGGCGTGTACGTGTGCGAGTGTTTGTGGTTGCTTAGTAGGTGCCACTCGCGTTCGTGCTGACTCACAAAGCTTCTAGCAACGATGTGATTTTTTGGGTCCCTGGCGCAGAGTAATTTCTCGCAAACCCGGTCCAGTTTACTTTTCCACCTTTATGAATAGTGCTTGTGCGATTGTGTGAGTGAATGTGTGAGTAACGTCGGGTCCCTGGCGTGGAGTAACAACCCCTAAACCTGTAAGTTTATAATTTTTATTGTCTTTAGCCTTTTCTGCTTTTCCTCCTCACCACTTTTTCATTGTGGCTCTAATTTTGAATTTTACGGTCAAGGAGTTAATTCTATTTAACATCAATTTCGCCGTTGTCTCCATCTTTAAATATTTATTAGCATGGCTTTCCGGCCGAAGGAATTCAACAGTTTCCACAAACTCTCAACACAAATTCTCACTATTGCCTTCGATATCAAATTCCTCAAAGACTGTCAATTTCATAAAGTGTTCTCAAATTTCACTAACATTTTGCCGAACACCACAAATCCCACGGAATGTAAAGCTATACTTTCAGCTAAACAAAAATGGATGGATCTGGAAATCAAAAAATTATACGGAAAACGGGCAATTCTAGAATTAGAAGTATATAATCTGCATCTCAAAATTACCAAACAACTATCAGGCTTCGACCTGTCTATTTGACCTCTACATGAACAAAATACATACAGTCATACAACAAAAAGTCCACAATAAAACGGTAAAACTTCGTAGAAAACTTTTCGCCCTAATCAACTCAAAAACACGAAACGGAAAAAAGAACACCAAACCACCCAACAGTAATATAATCAACCTTTTGGAAAAAAATTTCACAAAAGAGGAACTCACAATTTTGGAAAAAGTTCTCAAGTACACCCTCCCTTAAAAGAAACCTCCACCTGAAGACCCCATTGCAGACATTGAATCCACAGTTAAATCATTACCCGAAAACACATTGAATATCATTAGAAACTCATCCTTGCTACAAATCAAACAGAATCCCCCCAAAACCCGAAATACAAAACACGTTTGCCACCAAGAATACAATACCATTAAACAACTAAATAACAAGGACTGCTTTTATTTGGAGGCAGACAAAGGAAACTCGGTGGTCATAATTGAAAAACATAAATGCTATGAAAAGGTCAATACTATGTTAAAATAAGGACCCCACACAAAAATTCCCAAGAACCCCCTAAACAAGATGATCACAGACACAAAAAACACCTTAAAAATTTGTACCACAATAATCACGAAAAAAATCCAAACCCAACTTCATATCTCAAACCCTATAATCCCTAGGATGTACTGCCTCCCAAAAATACATAAAAATGACATCCCCCTCAGACCAATTGTCTCTGCCATCAACTCTCCTACATACAAAATTTTCCAACGGCTAAATGAACAGTTCAAACAGAGGCCTCTTACTCTAGAGTCGCTTTTTAAAAATAACACCCATTTCATCAATGAAGTTAAGAACTTAACCCTCAAAAACACTGAAATACTAGTTTCGTTCGATGTTGTGTCCCTTTTTCCCAGCGTACCAATGGAAGTCACACTAAATTTCCTTGAATCTTGGCTCAAAAAACAAAACTTACCACAAAAATCAGTCGATGAATACGTCCTATTAACACGCCTTTTCATGGAACAAACTTTTTCCAAATAAACAATAACATATATCAGCAAAGCCAGGGCACAACAATGGGAAATTCTCTGTCACCATTCCTTTCAAATTTATTCATGATTAATTTCTAAAAACACTGAAAAACCACAGTCACATACTTCTCTAAAACTTGGTTTAGATACGTTGACGACATATTCGCGGTTATTGACACATCAAAATACAACATCACTAACTTCCTTCAAGAACTAAACGACCAATATGACTCCATTAAATTCACACTCGAATAAGAAAAAGAAAACAAACTACCCTTCTTAGATTTATTACTAACAAGACACAACAACAAGTAAAAATTCAATATTTACCGAAAACCAACACACACTGATAGATATATCCCATCTAATTCCAATCATCACATCTCACATAAATTGGTCCCTTGGCTTCTGATCAAATCTACTATCTCATTTGCTAGTCCCTCCCACTTATTTTTCCAGTAGTCAAATTCTAGCCTGCCGTCTACGTCCCTCTAACTAAGCCCATTTCAGATGTGCTATTAATGAAGTAACGCTTTGTTTACTATCGTAATCTTTACGAATTTAGCCTTCCTGCGCTGAACCTTTTATATCTCCTTAGTGAGTACCTTTTCATGAAGATTCCACACAGCTGACGCGTATTCGTCCATCGGTCGCACTAATGGTAAGTAACACCACTTTTTCGGAGCTACTTTGCACTATTATTCCTATAATGCCCACCTTTTTTTAGCGGCACCTATCACTTGACGTATTAGGGTGTCCCTTGAGATGTCACGATTTAACGTGTACTCATAGATATTTAACCGATGCTGAAATTTGAAAATTCACTCCGTCGAACGAATAATTATCATCAAGCAAGCTAATTTTATTTCTCCAGAAATTGATGTAACAGCTTTCCTTTTAGTTGATTTCTAAATAACATTTCTCATAAAACGCAAAAATAGCCTCTAGATGATTTTGGTGGAACTGATGGCCTTCCAGGTTGTTTATTTGATTATAAATGATGGTGTCGTCCGCGAAAGTTTAATTGTGTACTTGTGAGATCGAAACTTAGGAGCTTCATCCATGTTGCCGAAATGAAACGGTTCAACACCGCACGAGTTTTCTTTAACAATCATTCTTAATATCATTATTTTTGCTTCCCAATGAATAGCAGTTTTTGGCCCGTGTTTCTTGATTAACGACCAAAAAAATGTTTCTTTTCATGAATCTTGAAACAAAACATGGGTGAGCTTTGAAATTGATGATGTTTTCCTCATTTGCAATTCTTTTTTATTTGAATAAAATCTGAAGGAGGAAGGAAGCGGCTTCTACAGTGGAATCGGATATAACGTAGATTTTCCTTACTCCCTCTACGTTCTACATATAACCAGAAAATATTCCATTGTACTGACTTAAGATTGATATTATTGTTAATTTTTATGCAATATTATAACATTAAATTTGAAAAATATAAATGATCTGTGTAAACACCGTAATGGGTCACAGGGGCATGGTATACAGCGAGAGGAACCGTAACTCGAGTCAGCGATTCTTTGACAAAATACTGAATATAATAACGGATCACTGAATAATCAATCTGAATTATATTAAAAATATGCATTACATTTCACATTTATAATATAATATTATCTTTAATGTTATTTTTACTGATGGATAATTACTGAAAAAATAAATTAAATTTAAAAATTCTCCTATGTAACAGTAATATCGGCCATTATGCTCTACCCAAGTTCCACGTTCCAGTTTCAACGGACCCTGGGAAGCAAAGTGAAAAAACCCTTCCGGATTTCATTTTCTCTTACTAAAGGATTTTTTCTCCTTTTCTTGAAATTAATGTGTCCTTGCGGAAGTCACACGAAACGGCAGAGAAAATATTATTTCGAAAGGGTCGAAGAATAAAAACGGAACTCTTTTTTCAGGTATATTAATATCAAAAAGAATTATTTAAGAGGACAGATAAAAGCGAAGAGGAAAAGAAAGGGAAGCAAAAGAGAAAAGATGGAAAGCGAGGGGACGAATGATTATCATCGACTAAATTTGTGTAGGTGAGGACGGGTGGCTATGAGGTATAGCAGGATGGGAGATGAGAGGGAGAGAATGGAGTGTGACGGGGAGAGAGAGATACTAGTGGAAGGAGGGTAGTTGAAAGGGGAGTGAGACGTGGAGGGAGAAATGCGAGTTAAAATGGAAAGAGGGGTTATGGGAGGAAGAAATTGGAGAGGGACAGGGAGGGAGAAATACGAGTGGAAAGGAGGGGAGGATGGAGGAGGAAAGGTTGGTCGGGGAGAGGGATGTGACAGGAAATCTTGAGTGGAGGGGGAACTCTGGTGAAGGAGTGGTAGAGGGAGAATTTGGAGGAGGGGAAATACTCAGGAATAGGCGAAGAGAGAGAATGAAGAGGGAAGGTGGTGAGGAGGATAATGGTGTAGGAGTTTAGAGTAAAGGGGGAGCGGTTGGGTGGATGGTCAGTTTGAATGGAGAGGTTGAATGGGGATTTGGTGGAAGAGGTGAAGTGGGGAGTTAATGGAGGAAGTTTCAGGAGGAAGTTCGAAGGCGAGGGAGAGATTTTGATTTGTCATCCCCGGGTGTTTTTAGCTACTGCAATTCTTTATTTACTTACAATAGGAATTTTGGGAAGCACTGTTACAAGATATTATATGTTGAAAGCTTGAACACTCCACAATTCATTCCGTTTATCTTTAAAACACATTTAATCGTAGAACCACAACATGAAAAGTTATAGCATAAACCAAATCAAGGGTTCATATATGACCCATGAAAGAAAATTGTTTAAATTGGACAAAATTTTATCAATCGGAAAATTTAAAATACAGAAATTGAAATATATGTTGAAACACATACAAAATTATAAAGACATATTGCCTTGTATAGTATTTTTTCTTTGCAATCTGCGCATATTATATTCATGTGTTCCGCGCATACACAAAAGTGTATGCGCGTGTATACAAGTGCCAACGCCTTTTCTGTCTTTTGACTTTGGACAAAAAGTACATTGTCCTGTTCGCCAACCTGCAGCTGCCAACCTTTCAAATCGATTTTTGTTCATTGTGGCGCTGAATGTCGAAAGTCCAAAAGCAACACACCACATGTCCTGTAATCTAAAATTAGATTTTTCAGCACGCCACTGAAATAAAGCAATCCAAATGATACAAATGATCCATGGTAAAAGGCCAAGTTTGGCTGTTTATGGACCTTTTAATTAAATAAATAAATTAAGCACGAAGCTCAATAATGCAATTTGCTAAAATATGGTGTTGATCAGATTTTAATTTAACAATTTGTCTAATGATCTTTTCATTCGTATGAGTCATAATTATTTGCAGAATTTCTGTTAGAAATAAACTCCATAGATCGTGCTCCGATTTTTATCTTTTTCTTCTCCTTTAGGCACCGGTAAATGTAAAACAGTATTTTTTTAGTGCTAGTACTTTTTGTACACAATGGAAAAATATGCCATTCATGTTATTCTTACCCAATACAACTTATCACACTCAGTAATTTTTTCTTCATTATCGAAAATATCATCTTCAATATCGTATTTTTCTAATTCTGCCTACATTTCTTCATCTGTCTATATTTTATTCTTCTCCACTACATCTAATTGGCAATAAAAATAAAAGTTTTATAACATGAATCACAACATGGGGTCCTATATGATCCCACTTACCAGTTACGCAGTTCCACGAAATGAAATATACAAATATTATCCGTTATTATCAACCATTAACACCGAACTGAAGGTAAACAGAGAGATTACACTGTAAACCAGCGCCTGCGCAAGAGTAGCTTGAAATAACTCAGGGTGGCCGGTGACCATACGTTGTGGTTTTAGGGTTAAGAATATTTTGAGTGTTTCAATTCTGTAATTCCGTTGACGGAATTTTGCTTAATCTCTGGCGGCAATTGCTAATGAAAACATTTTATTTTTAAATACTAATATTATACCTTTGTATATAAATGTTTTTAAGCTCACTGAATTTTTTTTATAATAGTTCCTGTGCCTGCGTGTTTTACCATTTCAATCAATATTTATATACCATATATTTCCATTGATTACGTTCATCTAAATGCTGATGAAGTGTGTTTTATATATTTCCCCAATATATTATGACATACAATATTATGTGCTATGTTATTCAGGTAAAAATGGGAGCCAATAAAAATTTCCGCTAATTTTGTATACTTTTTAATTTCTGCAAGAATCATATGTAATTAGGTTATAAAATCTTTTTTTCTTACCTGAGGAAATCCCCGCCATACTTCTCCGAAAGTAGAAACTACCCCACATACATCTTCTCGATTCTTCATGCTCGCCGAGAGCCCTGAGTTATTTGATTGGCTATTCCGGTAGTTCTCTCAAAAACTCTACACACTTTCGTGCTTACGAGATATTGCGATCGTCGATTGTTTGCAGCAAGCCCCTAGTGCGGTTTGCTGTAAATTGGAGACTCTCGCTCCATCCTGCTGGTTGTGGCTGCCGAGGGAAGGCTAACTCTCTTATTACTCGGTGGTCTCCAACTGCCTGGACTAGCCTTCTGAGGCTAGTTCTTGCTTAGGTTGTGGCCCTGAAAAGGGCCTCCGCCATTTTTTCGGCCATCATGGCCCTCAGATTTTAATTGCGTGTCACACATTGAAGTGTTTTAGAGCACAATTTGCGAAATGACGAAGAAGTTCGGGAATTTTCGAACAATGGTGATGCCGATCTGCCAGATACTGATGATGATGAATTCCAGCACGCTGATGATGAAACCAGCAGCGAAGAAAGTGTTGGGGAGGATGTAACACAGGGAAATGAACATGGTAATGATACGGTAGTTCCCTCTCGTCATTCTTCCCGAGAAATTGGATTGTTGGATCATGTTCCAACGTTGGTGCAGAATGAATAATATGCCAACAAAATCCTGCTGTCAATACTAGAATATAAGATGCATATGGGGAAAGCTATGATTCTGTATAAGAAAGCTGTAGCAGCGGTCCATCCAAGAAGACGACCTCGTGCATCCTCGTCACCCTCTATGTTGAGGATGACGATGAAGGAGGTTTAGTTGCAATTCAGCCCAGAAAAGTAGTGCCACATCCGATTCCTGATGTTCGATTTGACTCAACAAAGACTCTAGAAGGAAGCAAAAAATGCTTCTAAATGCATGATGCAAGGCTGCAAAACTAAAACTAGAACAATGTGTACAAGATGTCAAATTTATCTTTGTATTGTAAAAATAACTGTTTCCAAGTATACCACACAAAATAAGGGTAACAATAGAATGAAAATGGTTGTAATTCCTGGCAATGGGCTGTAATTCCCAGTAAACTTCTTTTGACTTTCACAGTTATTTTTTTATTTTCAGTGTGATATCTTTCTAAGTGTTTGTAATATTGTTTTTCTAGTGTGCCGTAATTTCAAGTTTAAAAAATAGTTTTTGTGCATAATAATTGCTGATTTTTTGGTGATATAGTTATTGTGTATTATAATTTCAAATATGGATGTAATTTTGCTTTTTTACAAGTAGTGTAACATCTTGCGTAAACATTTAAATAAAGATTATTTGATGCAAATTAACACTGTCATTTATACTAATTTAATAAAAATTTTACAAAATGCCTATTCACATGACTAACAAAATTCTACGTTTGAATGTAGAAATAAGTGCTAGATACTGATCCCAGAGAATTTTTGTTAGTCCTTTTGTAACGTTCATTGTGTCCTGAGGTCCTCGGATGAGGACCATTCATTTTTCCAAAACTGAAGTAAAAATTTTTTTTCTAAGTTGATTTACATTTTATTACTCTCTTTTAAGACAAATTTGTATTGAGTATGTTTTTTCTCCAAATTAATTAATTAATTGTTACCTTGTGTTAGTCATCAGGTCCCGAACTGTAGATAATACGCCTTGAATGTAGCTATAACACCCTGTGTCATAGGCTGCAGGATGGCGATGGTGTTGGGAGACAACTCGAATATTATCAGAGTAGTTTTTAATAATGGCAGGATAGCTAGGATATTTATCAATGATTAGAAGTGTCATGTTGTCGAGGATGTGTTTGGCACAATATGATGCGATTCAGGGTGAATGGTAGCCTGTAACATAGTCAGCAAAAACTGCCATTGCTACCCATGTCTTCTTAATAGATCACCAAATCACGCGTAACGCTGCTTTATGCAATTCTCTAAGGGCTTGAGGATTTTTAGGGTGCTTAACCGGCAGCGGCTTCAGCTTCACGTCACCCTCAAGATTCCCACCAAGAATCCTGATACTTCCTTTTCATCCTCGAAATGTAGTTTGAGATGGTTTCATTTTCTGAAAGAGTCCCGTCCCGTCAACGTTTAAAATCGGCTTTGACGAGCATTCTCCTTCCTCGATGGTTTTTTGCAACTCCATTGGAAATGTCTTTGCGTCCTACATATATGTACTTACTTGTCTTTTTGCTAAACGTGCGACGGCTATGCAACTTTTGCACGATTCTTAAATTGCTCAAATCTGCCTTTACTGGCTCTAAATTCAAGGTCCTTCATATCCTTCTTACTCAGCCATCATCTTCAGATGCTCGAATAATGAGAGATCGTTTTCTTAGATAATGAGGAGCTGAGATTCATATTGTGTAGGTTAAGGCCGTCGATCCAATGGGTTAATAGTCTTTCCAATTTATCCATTATTGTATCCCTTGTAATTGTTATACTTTCCAATGTCACTCCGTCAACAGAGGTTTTGCAACGTCCTTAAAAATGTCCTTTAGCAAATAAGTGGTTCCCACAGTTGGTGAAGATAAGTTCATGGCTGCGCAAAATCTTTCGATCTTTCACCTTTTTGAAGTCTTCTCCTATTTTTTGTTTTCATGCCACAGTTAATGGCCTCCTTGCTTTCTTGTATTCAATAAGACTAGAATCATTTGCAACTCATTTTGTAACCATTGTAAATAAAATAAAGAAGATATTAACAGATAAAACTCATACTGAGTTCACTAGATGAAGATGATGTGAACCCAAATAATGACGCAGACGCATTGAAGAGTATTCAAGAAAGCCTTGACGTCACGCGCCGAAAAGATTCCAGAACACACCGGTACCAAAAGGACAATTACGAGCGCTATATGGACACGTGAGAGCAACATTTAACTCATTCACTGAAAAACAAATATTGAAATAAACGTTTCGTATCAGGGAAAACTCGTAAAGAGGTTGCTCGTTTAGCGAGAGATGTATTTAGGTAAAAGCGCATATATTTTTCGCGATATTTATTCAAAAACCTTTCGACCTACCGATCTTAGAGGCCACATTCGGACTCTCCACGGTCCACCTCACTGGCTGAGCGTTATCCGGTCGTTGGAATGGGGCGATCACGTCTGCCTAATGTGCAACGATCTGTTTTATGGTACGTCTTCGAGGGGACGGGAGGTCACCACCGTCGCCGCTATTGCTGTCTTCTGCCCGCCTTAAGTCGCACTGTCGCTGACGCAGCTGAAACTCCATCAGAACAACGGCACTCGGGGAGATTGCTCAGCCTCTCCATTGAGGTTTCCACGTCGGAATGAAAGCAGTTCTCTTTTATCGTTTCCCTAATAACTCTTCCTTTTTCTCGAATGATAGCCTCTTGGGAAATGATAATTTCATATGTAAATGAATAAATTTTTCTCCTTTTAGATTTAGTTTTGATCTATAATTTTATAACCTAAGAATTCCCTTTGGAGATTATCGGCCAGTTTTGAACGATATCATTAAGGGATTTTAAAAGTAATCTTATAATTGGTTAAATTCCATTATCGCAGGGGTTTATAAATTCTGTTCAGAGGAATCCAGAGTACAATGAGAGACCATAAGTCCCGATACATGCAACGCTATGTAAATGCAGTTCCAGGGCGGATCGAAGATTTCAACTATCGGGGTCCAGAAATAATAATAATGTTAAAACAAGAATATCAGTTTAATAACGGGTTGCTGAAAAACTTCAATACTATTCTTTTATAAATAAACGGCGTAATATACATTGCAAAAACTTTCTCATATACGTATATACGTTTGGCCGACTATAAGCTTATAAAATAAAAACGCTTATAAATTAAATTAACCGTAGTTGAGCATATATTTTAATGTCATTGCAAGATATATAGTAATTTCTTTGGTACATATGGCTTAGTTAGTATTATTTGTGACATCAGGCTGTACGATTGGATGGATTTTAATCGAAAATCCTTACAGCAGATTTTGAGTAAATCCAATTTTGTTTCAAAATATTTTAAAGTATCCTTAAGTGTTACGCAAAATCGTACTTCCCTTCAGAGTGTCTTTTATGAATGATATTATCCACAAATATGAGATAACATTCGATATAGTTTAACCGTTTAGGCTGTAATTAGATTTTGAATGGATTGCGGCGAAGCCTTGACGCCATAGGGCTTACGTAAGGTAGCTTAGCGTTCATTTTAATGTCCTTGGACGCCATATAATGATTTTAAGGGACATATAGCTTACTTATTATTATTCTGCAAATGGATTGATTTAAATCAAATTCTCTTGGGCCATTGTTGGGTAAATCAAATTTTTCTAATAATCACCAAGAATAAACTAACCTTTATTTTTGTGCAACATCATTTTTATCAAAAAGTGTATGCAATAGATGAAATATTGCACAAATACGAGATATCATATGATTTTATGTTCGCGTTTGTACCCTAGAACAGATTATGCCCTTTATATAATTCTTTTATCGAGTATTATAGCTATTGCTAAATATCTTTTGGCTAAAACATCAAATGCTTAAAATGGTTGATTAAATCATGAAATAAGATTGTATGTTATGCCATGTATGGTCCAGTATACGCGTTAAAAATTTCTCATTGCTAGGCATGAATTCAAAATGCTCCCGACTTTGAGCAAAAAAGGAATCACTCTCATAAAAAGTTCAGACTCGGGGCTTCTATTGATAATCATGAGTTATTTCCTATTCTGTGCGATTTTATAATGACAAATTATATTTAACTCTATGAAAGTATCAAGAGCTTATGGAAATTACATTTTGGTGACCTGCGCAAAACAGCATCTCCCGCCATTAACAGAAATATCCTTCTGTTGTATTTGGAAATGATTGATACGTGCTAGAACACTCTCCTTGACATGATATGTAACAAAGAACGTATTTTTTAAACAGTATCACTTAATATAATTCAATGGGTGAAGTTAAGCATCAGCATGTTACTTTTTCCCATCTATGTATGCCTAAAAGCCGTAAAAACATATGGTGCTCATTGTCTCAAAGACTATAAATGACTAGAAGTAACCAATCAATACTTTTATCACAAAAAATACGCTAAAATTAATTACTTTCGATTTTTATCCTCCTTATTGTAAAATTACAAGTTTTATGTATATGCCTTTTTGTTATTACTTGGGTTACAATGAACGTATCCTCTTACTTTATGTTAGCTAAAATTCTAGTTTTATTTAGTATCATCAATTGCATTCACGTCAGTTCACGCACGGCTCTTTAATTCAAGCCCATTCCACGCGTGATCGCATAGCCAAATGAAATCGGAGGAGGGACGATCCCTATTAAACGCATCGGCCAGACGAGTAGCCACCACGGTAGTTAACGCCCCATTCGACCGTGGAAAGGGAGCGTTGGACATCCGAAGAGAGTTCCCCCTGTACACTCCCAGCCAGGAGGCCGCATTAAGCTCCGCGGGTCACTGCGGGACACCCGGACATCGGTGTGTGAAAGAAGGAGGAGAGGGCGAAAGGCCAAACGGTGGTTGGGGGGAGGGAGGGAGGATCCGCCGCAATGGCAGTTGTGGGCTGGAGGCTAGGGTTTTATCGAGATGCGGATGGGAGTGGAAGGGCGGTTTACAGGAAAATGGGTCTTGTGGATGGAGAGTGAGAAGGAGATTGAGTTTGGAAAGAGCGGCAAAGCGGAGCGGAGAGAGGCAAGGGATAAAATTTTAGTCTTCGAGGAGAGCGTAATTAATCCCTCAGTATTTTACGTGTTAATGGGGTATATAGGCGGGGATGTTTGGAGGACGCCAGGCGAAGCCAAATTGGGGAGGTGGCGCGGACGAGGAAGGGATGAGAGACTAAGGGATATGATTTAATTACGGAAGTCAAAGAGGCGAAGGCGGCTTCGAGTGGCTGGGATAAAGGGAATGGGATGGATGCAAAGAGGCCTCAGGGTGAAGGGGAGGATGGAAAACTGAGGTCCAAATTGGGGATGTGTCCGGAAAGTGAGATTCCGCTATTGAAACGCACGTGATGGCGGGATCGGTAGAACGACTTGTGACGACGATTCGCCATTTCATTTTCTGATAATTTTGCACCGCGTTCCAAGAGTGTGTAAAAAATCTTTAAAGTCTCATTTAACCCTCCAGTACACGCGCTTGGTCTGCGAGTCCAAGCCCGCATTATATCGAACCGCAAAATTTGTGTGTTGGCATCACTGTGTTGTGTGACACAGTATCTTTCTATAATTTCTTGTTCTTTGTGATACTGCAAGGTCAGTCTGAGTCGAGCTCTCCTTCGTTGCGTACTAACGTCAAAAACTGTTTGGTGGTCTGACAGACATACCCCCTTGAGTGCACTCGCGTCTCGAATCCTCGATCCAATTATTTCCGTTATATATTAGTTTCATAGTGTTGTTATGCAAATTTAACAGTTTTTATTCGTACCAGGAAGATTTATTAGTGTTCTCGGAGATATTAAAGGTAAACAACGCCGGTTGGCACTATAAGAAATCACAAGAGCCAAATTCATCTCGAATTTCTTTCTACGAAGAACGGAAGAGAAAAAGGAGGTATTTTTGCAAAAAATGCAAGAAGTAGAGCTTGGAAAATGTTAATACAGTGTGCAGCCAGTGCTATGAAAATATCGAAGATTAATTCTGTAATTTCCACTGATAATTAAAAAACAAAGTGTATATGTTTTCAAGTGTTAAACTGAACAGAAAAATAATTGTAATGTTGATTATTTTGTTCAATGTTTTACTACAAACACACATCTTTATAAAATAATCAGATTTGTCTTATTTTCCCCCAATTATCTAGGAATTTTGCATAAAAATAACAAGGGGTCTGTCAGGCCCGCTGAGTGCACTGGAGAAAGAAAAATAGGCGCGTGTACTGGAGGATTAAAAATCTCACTGATTTTAGATACAATTTTGGTACAAAAGCGGAAAAAAGCCAATATTAACAGAAAGGTCCAAGAAAGACGGAGAGACACTTCTGTCACACACGCAGTAAACTATAAATTAAATTTTTTGTTGCAGTTTTATTTTTCTTAAATAAATTGTTGTCGATTTATGTGAATTTTTACGTAACTGTTTTTTCGATTTCCATGTACATTAACCTCGCAAGTTTCAACAGCAAAACATTATTCATTATTGTCAATCGGTAATCACTCGGATAGAACATTTGCCAGGGCTAAAAAGTGAAGGCACGCGCGGAAAAGAAAGGGGAGGAGTAGGGCGCCCGGATTAGGGTGGCCCCGAGTGAGGAGGGGACACGCAGTGGGGCGCAGGAAGATAAATCGGTCAGAGGGCGCCTGGTGGAGTGGGCGAATGTAGCTTATTAATTTTTTCGAAAGACGTGAAATGCAACGGTCCGAAATGTGGTCCAGAGGTCGGGCAAAATGCTTAACATGAAAGCCTCCCTCGTCACACATTCTCCTTAATTTTGCAGCGCATTATGCTTTAAGATCCTGTAATGCAAAATTCAGTTTGATTTCTCGTTGTATCGTGGAGAGAATTCAGCATCAAACGTGCAGCGCAGCGTTTCTCAACCGCCGATCCGTGATATTCCATTTTTCTCATAAAAACTTTATAGTGGGTATCACTGACTAATAAAAGGTTTGTGTTGTTAGTTGTCCAAGTATAATATTGTCAAATTATTGGTAGTATAATATTGATTTTACCGGTCCTTGGTGGATTATTCTGATAATACACCGATCTGAAGTTATCTGTATGTTATTACACCGGTTCGCGATGAACGTTCGGTTGAGAACCGCTGTTCTATAGCACTTTGCGTGTTTTCTGAAAGGAATACGAAATGTCACTGGTTTATTTTTTTATAGGTGATCATCATTCGCAAGAGGTCGTTACGCATTTCCCGATTCCCACCTTGGTTTCAGTTCTTTAGTCCCATATGGAAGCACCTGACGGTTGTAAATGTTAAATATTTTTTAGATTCTCGGACAATGTGCTTTAATACCTTTTATTTTAATAATTATAACATATTATTTCAGAAGAAAATTACAAATAAGAAGTTTCATTTAGCAAATTTTCTATTACTTAAGATATTTTAATTTTTGTAGCAATGGATATGATTTCAGTTTGTTTTGAGATGCTGTGATATTATTAGTTGCCTGATTTTAAATGAACCTAAATTAATATTGTATAAAAATCACAGCTTCAATTAAAAATTTAATTAATCATTCGCCAAAAACTTTACATTCCGGATCGAAAATTTCAAATAATCAACTCTTGATTTAATAAACACTTGAAATATCTTTTTTATATGCGAAAATTTCCTACGAAAATATACCAACGGAATTAATTAAATCGGCGAAGCGATTGCACTTTCTCACTTAGCTAAAGTGGAGAGGTGTATTAAGTGAATTCTGTAGTTCCGAATAATGAAATGCATTATTAGACAGGAAAGATTTCTGTTCCACGAATCAGTATGACATATTAGTGAATCCACAGTAGATTATTCAAAAATATATGATAGAATCGAAAATCAGGAAATGGCTCTTTCCTTCCTAATCGATAGCGACTGATTGTGAGCCACCTCAGAGAAACATCGGGAGAAAACGCCACTCAGGAAAGAAAACAATGCTCAGCGTGCATTTTGTGTGAGTAAGAGAATAGGGTCCAAGGGAGAAAGCAAGGGGAGGGAGATGATGCGCTGAGTTGTATGGGAGTTAGGAAACACATTAGAAATGTGGAGAGCTTTGAGGGGAAGGAAAGGGGGGATGGGAAGTAATCGTGCGATTTGGCAGAGGAACTCCAGGAATAGTAAGGGGAGGTTGAGGAGAAAGGAATGGGTGAAGAAAAAGTGGAGGGTGAGGAGAAAGTGGAGGGTAAGGAGAAAGTGGAAGTTGAGGAGAGAGGGGAAGGTGAGGAGAAAGAGAATGGTGAGGATAAAGGCTCGCAAGATGCTGGGGCCCAGTGAAACTCATTAGCGGAATGGATAGATTGAACATCGCCGTGTGTTGGTTCTCGGCCGTCGGGTTGGCTGCGTGTGTCTCTGTGTGTTTGGGAGAGAGAGAGAGAGGGAGGGGGAGGATGGGATGGAATTAGGGGGAGGAAGGGAATGATTGGAGGGGAAGAAGAGAGATAGGGAGCTGGATAGTAGAAAGGTAGGCGGAGGAGAGAGGGAGAAAGAGGTGGGAAGGATGGTAGGAGAGATAGAATTGAGACATGGGGTCGAATGGGGAGGGATAACTGGGTGAAAGGCGATGTTTGCTCGGATTGCGGATGCAGGCGACGAAGGAAGGAGAGGCAGTGATATGGAGGTCGAGTGAGCGGGAGGGGGAGGGACCGCCCCCTCGAGGGATTTGGCAGACCTCCTCCTCTCCCCCGACTTGGACTGCGCCCCGAACGGGAAATTAATTAATTATTCCCGGTCGCCATGACGTAGGGGAAGAGTTTCTACGGATTATGATGACACACGTGGAGGAGTGGGAAAGGAAGCCATTTAGAGGGAGGGGGATGAGGGAGAGGGGTTGAATGGCTGGCAGTATGGAGAGATGGAAAGGGAGGAGATGAGGAGAAGAGAAGTGTGAGCAAAGAGTGGTGACAGGGATGAGGGAAGGAAGAAAGAAGAAAGAGAGAACAGCCGAGGGACTAAGGGAGACATGTGTGCATACTATTGTACCAATTATGGAAGAAATAATTGTTATTAATCCTTCTACTATTTAAAAATAAAGTTGAACTAAGCAGGGATACGTTATGGTGAGATGCTGAAATGAATTAGCAATTTCCTTAATATGTTTCATGGTTTTTTTAATGTCGCGCCTAAGATCAGGTATCTATTCTTAAGTATAATTATATTCAATTACATCTCATAAATAAAATAACTACATGGGTTCATTATTATGACAAAAATTTATAACGAGGATATTACAATTTTTTGTTGGAACTCCTTAGCCGTAATTTGGATTTGCAATTTAGAAATATCCCCTCGATGTATTATTAACCCTTTTATAATTTCGAAATAACGTAATTATTTCTAAGTTTAACCCAATGTAATAGGCAAACTTTAACACATTAAATTATAGTGCATATAAACAACAATTTAAATAATTGAATTTGTAAATGCCGTATTTTAAGTCCAAAAACAGTATCGCTAAATTTCATTAAAAAGTAACAAAGAAAGTATTATGTTCGTGAAAAATCGAATTCGAGATTTCAACAAAAATAGACGTTTTGAGATCCTCTGAGTACGTTTTCACTACATTCTCGATGGTGTCTGTGTGCCTGTGCGGGTGTCATGTAATATTTGATGAGAATATTGTGTACGCTCTAACTCAAAAACTAATTATCAAATCAGCACAACACATTACAGTTAAGACTAGTGTAGAGCCATTGAAATATCAACGAATTACAAATAAATAAATGAATATAAATTGTGAACATGTAATTATATGTATGTGTTATATGAGGAAAATATATTGCAAGACTTCTAATTATTAGCAGAAAGCGCTGGGTTAAATAATTTAATTTTATGTATTGAACAAAGTAAATGAAGGAAGATAATTTACATTCAAGGAAGTAATGCGTCAATTAACTGAGAATGACAAATGTTTATAAAAAACCAACAGCCTAAAAAGCAAATTAACAGAAAAACGAAAAATGGACAATGTATGAATAGAACGTCATAAATTGATACAATTCTCTATATGCAACAATTGGAAAAAGAAAAATCAAACCAATGCGATAATAACTACGGAAGTTTGAAAGACAATTTATTATGGAACTGAAATTAAACCAATAAAGTAACCAAAAATAAAAAATTAAATGAACAATATATTATTAATGAAACTTAAAAAATTGAAACAAACCACACCTTATATACTAAGAGAAGAGAAAAAATAAAAACAAATCCAAACAAGCAATAATAAAAGCTATGACAAGATTAGGACGAACACAAGAAGTCCAAACCAGGACTAATGCAGGCAGGTTTCTCAAAGTTGACATCCATAATTGAATACTTAGATTGACAGGAAATGTTTCAGTATGTCGTAGTCATTCCAAGGAATTCTCAAACCATAAACACCATATGTAATACATTGTTTATCAATGATAGAGAAAAATTGGAAAACAAATAATAGAGAATTATCTGGTTTAAAATACTAAAAGCAATGTCAAAATCTCTTTCTGACATATTTTGCTTGTATCATTTTAAATAAAATAATTTTAAATGTTACTGTTTATACGCTAATATGTCTGGATCAACTGTCAATTACTGAAGAGTAGTCGAGCGGAAAAAAATAACCCATTTGTTCACTCATCTATGCTCAAGCCGAGTATGGTAATAATTGTCTCCATGGCAACAATCCGATATAATGCGATTTAAAACTCAAAAATTCTGTTTTAGTACAAATTCAAGAAAATATGACCAATTAAAAAAATTCGCTGATAACACACACAATATATATATATATATATATATATATATATATATATATATATATATATATATATTCTCCTTAGAACAGTACAAACCTCGCTCCGATGTTACAATTTTCAGATATTTCAATGCATTAAAGAAAACAAATATGCACAATGGATTTGAGATTTCCTATGTAAAACGAATAGGGCAAAAACGCTCCTGGAATCGAACCCAGGACTTTAACCTTCGCCCGGAGGTGGGCCCTGGCAGCATGAGCTTCATACCAAGTTTCATGAAAATTGGTCCATTTGTGCAAAAGTTGTAAGTAGGGGACACACGCACACACACACACAGGAAGTAGAGTATAAATGTTCGTTTGAGCACAGTCCGCCATTTTTTAATGTGATATTATAAAGATAAACAAAAGAAAAACCTAATGACGTCATAACAAAAGACGATCGTAATGTGCAATGTTAGGTTAGTACTTGGATGGCGGCGGATTCGAATCGAATTAAACTTTCTGGATTGGTATTTTTGGATGGCGGTGGATTTGAGTACGTTAAAATGAAGCGAAATATTGATCAAGTTTTTATATCCTATAAAATACAATCATTATTACTTTATAAATACACACAACACAAATAACAATCATTTTTTTCAAAGGAGGTGGTCCATCGATATGAATTTCTCCTTTATTGTAGTGTTCCAGGCATGGCTAATATCCTTCCCTCTGACGCCGATCTTCTAATTCTTATAATTCGGAAAATGTGGTGGTTATCTGATGGATGTCACGTGGATGATACAATTCAATATAATCAAAAGGTATCAATTTCAGATCCTCTAATTTCATCGTCTTCCAACCACGTTCATGATAGGTCTGAATAGCCGACCCAACTTTATGTATGATTGCGAGTTGTTTTAAGTCCATAATTGAAAATTAATTATTTTCAAATCAATGATTGCTTAGATTGATAATATATTAATAATTATTAAATATAAATTAAATTACCTTTGGAGAGCGATCTGATGCGTGGAATATCCGGATGCGTCTTTCTTCGAAAAACTCACTTTATGCACGCGACCGTCCTCTGCCGAGTCTCATCTATTTAGGTTACTAAGGAGTTTATGAATGAAAACACTTCGGGGTAGATGAAAAAACAGGTTTTCAGTCCAGCTATTGCACCCGAGTGGTGGATGTGTCTAGGTCACTAACCTCTGGTAGTAAAAAAAATAAGATCTACGGTCTCGCAGTCAAACGTCGGTTTTGCTCGAGCGTCTCGATAGAGAAAGTCATGTTTAATACCTGGGTAGGATAGGATATTGGCCTCTGGTTGTTTTAAAAAAAACTCACGGTCGGGGCAGGTTTTATCAAGTAAATAACACACGAGATAAGTAAAAAATCGATTTATTTAACAAAAATATATGCAAAGTTAGTTTTTTACAAACATTGATCCATACTCATTCTATATTTATTATTAAACAACCTCCATGTCGCTTCATTGGTTATAGCCTCTTTTAATAACGACTTCACCAGTCCACTTTTCACCAAATCGTCTTTCTTTGCTTCGATAAGTTCTTTTCTGAAACCATCATCCAATAATTGAATGAGTCTTAACGTTATTATCACGTAAAAAATCTGTACGGTTTGAGGATAATATAAGCGTGAAAGTATTGTATAGAAATTATATCTTTTTTGTTCGAATAAATTAAGCCATTTATCATTACTCAGAATGACTGTCCCTTTACCGATTTGAGTAAATTGCACACACAATTCACAAGTTTCACAATGATTAAACCCAACACTAACACTTTTCACTTTCTTATTATTCAGATAGTACACAGTTTCCAATAAGAGTTGATTGATTTCACAAATATTATTCTTCCGCGATGACTTTGGGGGTGATGCGGGATCTGCTTGCAGACTGGATGGTGGTGGTGGCGATGATGATGGTGGTGATGATTGGATAACTTCGGTCTTGGAACACTTCTCCTCCGTTTCGGTAGAACTCCTGAACTGCTCGAACTCTTTATAGCGAAAGACTGCGTGGAGTTTATATATTTCAATATAACCTACTATAACTGATGGAGGGGTGGGTGGTAGGAGTGAAGGGGAAAGGTGTGAAAGTGGAAGGGGGAGCCTTAGAAGACTTAAATCCTCGGCGATTGGTTGCTTGTCCTAGATTGCATCATGCGTAGGAGTTGATTTCTATTCGAGTTCTGAGTGGGGTGGGGGAGGGGATAGAGCCTTTCAATATTTACATCTGCGTGTGTTTTGGGTTCTCCTCAGCGCGTGTCTTCGGTCGGTCGTTTACCCTTCTAAGCAGGTTTTCGACGAGCTAAGTAGGTCACCAACTTTTAGGCAAAGAAAAACCGGTTCTGAGTGGGGTGGGGAGGGGAGAAGGATTGGGGCCTCAAATTAAAAAAGGGAAATTAAAAGACCTGCGGTTGCTCCAGCGTCTCGATAGAGAAAGTCATGTTTAATACCTGGATAGGATATTGGCCTCTGGTTGTTTTAAAAAAAACTCACGGTCGGGGCAGGTTTTATCAAGTAAATAACACACGAGATAAGTAAAAAATCGATTTATTTAACAAAAATATATGCAAAGTTAGTTTTTTACAAACATTGATCCATACTCATTCTATATTTATTATTAAACAACCTCCATGTCGCTTCATTGGTTATAGCCTCTTTTAATAACGACTTCACCAGTCCACTTTTCACCAAATCGTCTTTCTTTGCTTCGATAAGTTCTTTTCTGAAACCATCATCCAATAATTGAATGAGTCTTAACGTTATTATCACGTAAAAAATCTGTACGGTTTGAGGATAATATAAGCGTGAAAGTATTGTATAGAAATTATATCTTTTTTGTTCGAATAAATTAAGCCATTTATCATTACTCAGAATGACTGTCCCTTTACCGATTTGAGTAAATTGCACACACAATTCACAAGTTTCACAATGATTAAACCCAACACTAACACTTTTCACTTTCTTATTATTCAGATAGTACACAGTTTCCAATAAGAGTTGATTGATTTCACAAATATTATTCTTCCGCGATGACTTTGGGGGGTGATGCGGGATCTGCTTGCAGACTGGATGGCGGTGGTGGCGATGACGATGGTGGTGATGATTGCAGATTGGATAACTTCGGTCTTGGAACACTTCTCCTCCGTTTCGGTAGAACTCCTGAACTGCTCGAACTCTTTATAGCGAAAGACTGCGTGGAGTTTATATATTTCAATATAACCTACTATAACTGATGGAGGGGTGGGTGGTAGGAGTGAAGGGGAAAGGTGTGAAAGTGAAAGGGGGAGCCTTAGAAGTCTTAAATCCTCGGCGATTGGTTGCTTGTCCGAGATTGCATTATGCGGTGGAGTTGATTTATCTTCGAGCAGCAGTTTTGTAAATTCTTTGTCTCGCTTTCAAAATTCGATGAACTTGACAGTCGTTGAGGTGGGGATGGGTGAATTGGGGAAATGAAATAGGTTAAGATTTTCGCGATTGATTTGCAGAGAGTGTAAAGACAGCAAAACTCTCCAAAAAGGTCAGAGTGATAACTTTGGAGTCGAAATGGATTTTCGGTGTAGAAAAACGGTTGGAGGAAAGAGATGATTTCGTTAATGAGAGGTGGATAACCTATTCAAATATCACCTTCAAAGGCTTCTTCCCAGTTTCTCTTTAAATTTGAAATTTTACTGTTTCCCCAAGACAAGGTGTTGACCCCGTCGTCACAAAGATAACGTTTGTCATCAGAAGCACTCAAGGCAACTTTATTCATTTCCATCGAATAAAGTTCATGCTTTTTACTTTTAATCACATTCATTTTGCGAAATACAACAGAATTATCCCTTAAACAATTTACATAGTCCTCAAACTTTAAACCTTTATTGATAACTGCTTTGGTTATTCCTTTTGCTTTTTTCTTTTCCTTCGAATCTCTAACTTTAAATGCATACAATTTGCTCCGCAGTCCTACAAAATGAGTCATTATCTTTCCGTTACACTCGTCTTTAAATTTTCCAATCATCTTTTTATTTTTATCTGAGAAGCAAAGATGGTCCTTTGGAAAGTTGGATGTGTCGTAAAAGTCCAAGTCAGTCAACATATCTTTGTAAAAGTCATCAGTCCTTACTTCATAAATGAAGCTGTCAGTGTCCATGTAACATAGGTTTAACCTGTCACGGAATTTGGGCTTCATCCTCCGATAGTGAAAGTCATACATCAATGTTTTACTTAATTCTAAAACGGATAATCCTATATAAATAGGTTTATCCATTTTAATTTTAGATTTTCTCAAGTGAACGATGACTAAATTTTCATTAATGATCGTTCGGTCGAGGAATGTTGATTTGGATATTAGCTTATCCAATCGTTTTTCATTGGAAACCAATTCCAAATTTATCCTCTTCCGAACGTTCTCCATAGTTTTACCAAAAACGCAATTATTCATTAATTTGTAAAAATCCTTTTCAAAATCATTTTCTACAATTTTCCTACGTTCAGTGTTTAAATCGATATATGATTTCAACCACGGAGATTGGTTAAATTCAATGACTCGGTGAATTGTCTTGAGTCTTAGTCCAAGAGAAAGAGCCTGTTTTAGGTTAACGTAGTGAATAACATACTTTGTTTTATCGTCTAGAGTCGTCAAAAGTTTGGTATGCTTACCACCTGGAGGAATTTTATTTTCAGGACATAACGGTAGATCGTTGTGTTCGTGGTGGAGATCACTCGGATATTCTAAATCGACTTCTAAAATGTAACCTTTCGAATGGTCATCTGAAATAGAAGTTACGTTAAAATTTTGAATTTCCTCCCGATCAAGCCAACGAAACCCACTATGGGGCAGGTAATTACTCATTGCCCAGCCGTAGAGATTGTTAGCATCTAAATAAACAATATATCGAGATTCAATCTCTGGATTAAAATTATCTAGATACTTGTTATTGGCCTCAGAATACCTTTTCATGCACTGACTGATTCCACCACGAATACCCTTCTCTACCATCAAAATCATGTCATAGTCATTCATCAGTTCAAGGTTAATTTTAGTGTATTTCAACATGGCGTCGAAAGCAAGACCTGGTGCGGTGAAGTACCATGTTGGGTCTAATTTGTACGTTTTCAAACATACTTCCCTAAAATTTTCAAAAACATCAGCTAACAACAAAACGTCAGTCTTCAGGTAAAGGTCGCTATATTCACCTAAAGTCGAGCAATTAAAATCGTCCCAAATTTTCTTTGCATAGTCATAGTCCTCGTCTTTGATGTGTTCCTGAGTCAACTGACTATAAAATTCCTCTTTGGGTGGTAAGCACACATCGTTCAATTTGTCCCAGCAGTCTACGTATTCATACGGAAAAACACCTTTACGAGTGACCAAGTCCAGTTTTTCTCCAAAAATCTTTGCAGTTTGCGCGAACTTATCTTGGGGGAGATTTTCAACTAATTTTGAGAGGGAAGAAGCCATGAAACGAAATGTATCGAGGTACCTGATGGAAAAGTTTTCACTCACCTTCTTTGAAAAGGAAATATATTTTTCCTCCGAATTGGGGATGCATTGCATTGCCTTTTCGTCGTAACCTAAATGAGGAATGATCAGGTGGGAGTCGTAACCGGATAGGTTGTGGATGAAAACGGGGAGAAAATTTGGCATTTTGAAATTTAAATTGCAATTTGAATGAGCAGGTCCTCGATACATACCCGTGAGATGACAGTGATCTCTCACGCGATCATCACCTAATTCCTCCCCACAAATGTGACAAACAGTCACCGTTTTGAATGCCTCCTGTTCCTCCGGGGTCATCGCAACCATAGGGGTCACGTTTTTGTACACTCTGCATATGAGCTCTGAGACCTCTCTTAAATTCTTAACGAATACCTCGGCGGCATCCGCACCACGATAGAGAACGGGATCGAAAATCTCTCCCGTGGAGGATACCAAAACAAAACAAAAAGACATGACCTCATGTTTTTGGGTGGATATCGAATAGGAATGATCAAGAGGGCTACTGCAACTGACAAATTTTGGTAGGATGCATTCGAAATCGGCGTACACCACGAAAGGGGCACGCATGGTGTGCCCGAAATTTTTGAATTTTAACCACTTGTCTTCATCTGTGGGGAGCAGGATTTTTGAGGGAGCATTGGTGTTGCAGTCCCGTTTATGTTCCACGAGCTTTTCTTCATCGTAATAATGAGTGAAACATCTTTTGCACATGCAAATTTTATAATGATTTTTAGTCATCTGGCAGTGAACTAATCTTTCAAAATTTCTTATATAACAATAATGGCTCTTGGAGCCTTCTGTCAAAAGCAAAAGGTCCCGGTGGTCATCGAGTTCCTCATCCACAACTTTGATAGGGTACACGTTATTTTTTTCATCAATACCAAAAACATTAACCGAAATATTGTTGGTTTTTTCAAATTTTGGAATTTTTGAGAGCTCTACTGGGTACTCTATGCAATCCCAATCATACCCTTTTCGAAATTCCTCGTTGTTGTATTTGGACACGCGTTGAGGATTTTTCTGAACATTTTTTGCCCAAATCGCATACTTAAAACAAAAGGAATCGCTATTATTGATATTTATTACCGAAAATGTGTTTTTTATTTTTGGTGACAAATCAATAAAAGAGGACCCTCTCAAAGGTCTATATTTATTGATCCTCAATTCCAACCCAAGAATCTCGGATAACGACCAACTGGAACCTTTTCCCTGCTGCTCAGACTTTTCCTTCAAAATTTTTCCAAAAAGTTTATTCAAAATTTCATCAATATCATTAGCCTGAAGGACTCGGACATTTTTCGTTTTGAACACTCTCTCACTGGATTCGTTCTCCTTTTTAAACGTAGCTTTTAAAATTATATTAATTTTCAGAGCCGTATTTGCCAACTGTTCGCTAATTTTACCTATCAAAATTTCCCTAATACCGTCTAAAAACGTGATAATGTCTTTATTCACTCCATCTCCACTCACCCAAAATGTCTTTAGACGATTCCTCACTGCCGATTCTATTTCTACAACTCGGTTTCCACCTCTCTGTATCACGTGTCGCATATGAACGTCGCTCATTTCATGGGCTACGCGATAACGTGGGTTAAAATATGCGAAACACACCTCACAAAGTGTTTCCATCCCCAACCGTTTAAAAAACAATGAAAGAAATAAAAAAATGAATAATTTATATATACAGGTTAGGAAAAAGGAGGTTAAATTGATATACGTAGTATCTGAAAAAAAAATATCAATTTCAATACTCATACAATTGCATTCCCCCATTCCTATATATCAATTACATAATCTCACAAGTCTTATACTAAATAGTTCAACATTACAATAGAAACAATAATATGTAGAAATCTTGCTACTACTTTTTGCAATCTTTTCGTGTCACAGATCAATTCAATATTTATTCTTTTACGTACGTTCTCCATAGATTTCCCAAAAAAACTGAATTGTTCATTAATTTAAAGAATTCCTTTTCGAAATCGTTAGTAGCCAATTTCCGCTTCTCAGTATTATTTATTATATATGACTCAAGCCAATTAGATTGTTGAAATTCTATTATTCTATTAATATTTTTTTTAATTTTAACCCTAGCTGTAATGCTTGTTTCAACAGAGAAATGTGAATTACATAGCGTTTCTTATTGAGTAATGTTGTTAGAAGTTTTTTCTGATCTGAACCGGGCGGTTTATCATTTTCAGGTAGAAGGGAAATTCGTTATGTTGATCGCGAAGGTAACTTGGGTATTCCAAATCTACATCTAACAAATATCCTACGGCGCCTTCATCATCAATCTCTTCAATGTCTCATATATCTTTTGGATCAACCCATCTAAATCCTGAATAAGGCATTTTTTTACACATACTATACCCATACAAGTTATTTGCGTCTATATATGCTATATATGAACTTTCTTCTCTAGGATTATGTTCATTATGTACTTATTGTTTGCTTTCGAATACCGTTTAACACATTGAGCCAAACCTCCCCTGATTCCACGTTCTATCATAATAATCATATCGTAATCAGTCAGATATCTTATGAGAACCATGGATGGAGGACTTGTGATAGATGATAATTTATCACGTCACAAATTTTTAAATTTTTATTTCCCAATTTAGAAATCCATGGGAACATGTTTTCTATAACGTAACCCGAGGTGAAAGTGAAAGTATTATGAAACCCGGTATGAGGCCTCTGAAACCGAAGTTAAATTTTTATTTCCCCAATTTAGAAACCCATGGGAACGAGTTTTCACCGGGAGCGTGGGGTATTATATATATATCGAAGGAAATGGTAGAAATCTATCAGAAATCAAAGCTCAACCTTCGAAGACACTCGTCTTTTTCCGCGCTGATGTAAAACAACGTTTTATTTTCATCCGAGTGAAGATACAGTTGTCAGTTGCAGATTACTCAACAGTTCAGAAGCGTCTCAATATAAAAAGTAAGTACCTACTGATAAATTATTTAATGATGTATGAATTAATGGTAATTTAAACTCCAATGAGGTTAATGTGAGCAAATACTTTTTCTTATTTTTTTCTAATGTCTTTTCTGATGGCATTCCTCAAAAAGTTGACGGAGTAGTCACAGATTGTTTCCTACAAACCCACAGGTGAGCTGGAAATAAACGAGGAATACAGGCTTATGATATTCGATGTGGTTGATGCAAAATTTGGAGATACACTGAGGGATACCATAGAGAGGAACGGTGAGTGCTGTAAAGTATTACTAAGCTCCCACGCTCCCGGTGAAAACTCGTTCCCATGGGTTTCTAAATTGGGGAAATAAAAATTTAACTTCGGTTTCAGAGGCCTCATACCGGGTTTCATAATACTTTCACTTTCACCTCGGGTTACGTTATAGAAAACATGTTCCCATGGATTTCTAAATTGGGAAATAAAAATTTAAAAATTTGTGACGTGATAAATTATCATCTATCACAAGTCCTCCATCCATGGTTCTCATAAGATATCTGACTGATTACGATATGATTATTATGATAGAACGTGGAATCAGGGGAGGTTTGGCTCAATGTGTTAAACGGTATTCGAAAGCAAACAATAAGTACATAATGAACATAATCCTAGAGAAGAAAGTTCATATATAGCATATATAGACGCAAATAACTTGTATGGGTATAGTATGTGTAAAAAAATGCCTTATTCAGGATTTAGATGGGTTGATCCAAAAGATATATGAGACATTGAAGAGATTGATGATGAAGGCGCCGTAGGATATTTGTTAGATGTAGATTTGGAATACCCAAGTTACCTTCGCGATCAACATAACGAATTTCCCTTCTACCTGAAAATGATAAACCGCCCGGTTCAGATCAGAAAAAACTTCTAACAACATTACTCAATAAGAAACGCTATGTAATTCACATTTCTCTGTTGAAACAAGCATTACAGCTAGGGTTAAAATTAAAAAAAATATTAATAGAATAATAGAATTTCAACAATCTAATTGGCTTGAGTCATATATAATAAATAATACTGAGAAGCGGAAATTGGCTACTAACGATTTCGAAAAGGAATTCTTTAAATTAATGAACAATTCAGTTTTTTTGGGAAATCTATGGAGAACGTACGTAAAAGAATAAATATTGAATTGATCTGTGACACGAAAAGATTGCAAAAAGTAGTAGCAAGATTTCTACATATTATTGTTTCTATTGTAATGTTGAACTATTTAGTATAAGACTTGTGAGATTATGTAATTGATATATAGGAATGGGGGAATGCAATTGTATGAGTATTGAAATTGATATTTTTTTTTCAGATACTACGTATATCAATTTAACCTCCTTTTTCCTAACCTGTATATATAAATTATTCATTTTTTTATTTCTTTCATTGTTTTTTAAACGGTTGGGGATGGAAACACTTTGTGAGGTGTGTTTCGCATATTTTAACCCACGTTATCGCGTAGCCCATGAAATGAGCGACGTTCATATGCGACACGTGATACAGAGAGGTGGAAACCGAGTTGTAGAAATAGAATCGGCAGTGAGGAATCGTCTAAAGACATTTTGGGTGAGTGGAGATGGAGTGAATAAAGACATTATCACGTTTTTAGACGGTATTAGGGAAATTTTGATAGGTAAAATTAGCGAACAGTTGGCAAATACGGCTCTGAAAATTAATATAATTTTAAAAGCTACGTTTAAAAAGGAGAACGAATCCAGTGAGAGAGTGTTCAAAACGAAAAATGTCCGAGTCCTTCAGGCTAATGATATTGATGAAATTTTGAATAAACTTTTTGGAAAAATTTTGAAGGAAAAGTCTGAGCAGCAGGGAAAAGGTTCCAGTTGGTCGTTATCCGAGATTCTTGGGTTGGAATTGAGGATCAATAAATATAGACCTTTGAGAGGGTCCTCTTTTATTGATTTGTCACCAAAAATAAAAAACACATTTTCGGTAATAAATATCAATAATAGCGATTCCTTTTGTTTTAAGTATGCGATTTGGGCAAAAAATGTTCAGAAAAATCCTCAACGCGTGTCCAAATACAACAACGAGGAATTTCGAAAAGGGTATGATTGGGATTGCATAGAGTACCCAGTAGAGCTCTCAAAAATTCCAAAATTTGAAAAAACCAACAATATTTCGGTTAATGTTTTTGGTATTGATGAAAAAAATAACGTGTACCCTATCAAAGTTGTGGATGAGGAACTCGATGACCACCGGGACCTTTTGCTTTTGACAGAAGGCTCCAAGAGCCATTATTGTTATATAAGAAATTTTGAAAGATTAGTTCACTGCCAGATGACTAAAAATCATTATAAAATTTGCATGTGCAAAAGATGTTTCACTCATTATTACGATGAAGAAAAGCTCGTGGAACATAAACGGGACTGCAACACCAATGCTCCCTCAAAAATCCTGCTCCCCACAGATGAAGACAAGTGGTTAAAATTCAAAAATTTCGGGCACACCATGCGTGCCCCTTTCGTGGTGTACGCCGATTTCGAATGCATCCTACCAAAATTTGTCAGTTGCAGTAGCCCTCTTGATCATTCCTATTCGATATCCACCCAAAAACATGAGGTCATGTCTTTTTGTTTTGTTTTGGTATCCTCCACGGGAGAGATTTTCGATCCCGTTCTCTATCGTGGTGCGGATGCCGCCGAGGTATTCGTTAAGAATTTAAGAGAGGTCTCAGAGCTCATATGCAGAGTGTACAAAAACGTGACCCCTATGGTTGCGATGACCCCGGAGGAACAGGAGGCATTCAAAACGGTGACTGTTTGTCACATTTGTGGGGAGGAATTAGGTGATGATCGCGTGAGAGATCACTGTCATCTCACGGGTATGTATCGAGGACCTGCTCATTCAAATTGCAATTTAAATTTCAAAATGCCAAATTTTCTCCCCGTTTTCATCCACAACCTATCCGGTTACGACTCCCACCTGATCATTCCTCATTTAGGTTACGACGAAAAGGCAATGCAATGCATCCCCAATTCGGAGGAAAAATATATTTCCTTTTCAAAGAAGGTGAGTGAAAACTTTTCCATCAGGTACCTCGATACATTTCGTTTCATGGCTTCTTCCCTCTCAAAATTAGTTGAAAATCTCCCCCAAGATAAGTTCGCGCAAACTGCAAAGATTTTTGGAGAAAAACTGGACTTGGTCACTCGTAAAGGTGTTTTTCCGTATGAATACGTAGACTGCTGGGACAAATTGAACGATGTGTGCTTACCACCCAAAGAGGAATTTTATAGTCAGTTGACTCAGGAACACATCAAAGACGAGGACTATGACTATGCAAAGAAAATTTGGGACGATTTTAATTGCTCGACTTTAGGTGAATATAGCGACCTTTACCTGAAGACTGACGTTTTGTTGTTAGCTGATGTTTTTGAAAATTTTAGGGAAGTATGTTTGAAAACGTACAAATTAGACCCAACATGGTACTTCACCGCACCAGGTCTTGCTTTCGACGCCATGTTGAAATACACTAAAATTAACCTTGAACTGATGAATGACTATGACATGATTTTGATGGTAGAGAAGGGTATTCGTGGTGGAATCAGTCAGTGCATGAAAAGGTATTCTGAGGCCAATAACAAGTATCTAGATAATTTTAATCCAGAGATTGAATCTCGATATATTGTTTATTTAGATGCTAACAATCTCTACGGCTGGGCAATGAGTAATTACCTGCCCCATAGTGGGTTTCGTTGGCTTGATCGGGAGGAAATTCAAAATTTTAACGTAACTTCTATTTCAGATGACCATTCGAAAGGTTACATTTTAGAAGTCGATTTAGAATATCCGAGTGATCTCCACCACGAACACAACGATCTACCGTTATGTCCTGAAAATAAAATTCCTCCAGGTGGTAAGCATACCAAACTGTTGACGACTCTAGACGATAAAACAAAGTATGTTATTCACTACGTTAACCTAAAACAGGCTCTTTCTCTTGGACTAAGACTCAAGACAATTCACCGAGTCATTGAATTTAACCAATCTCCGTGGTTGAAATCATATATCGATTTAAACACTGAACGTAGGAAAATTGTAGAAAATGATTTTGAAAAGGATTTTTACAAATTAATGAATAATTGCGTTTTTGGTAAAACTATGGAGAACGTTCGGAAGAGGATAAATTTGGAATTGGTTTCCAATGAAAAACGATTGGATAAGCTAATATCCAAATCAACATTCCTCGACCGAACGATCATTAATGAAAATTTAGTCATCGTTCACTTGAGAAAATCTAAAATTAAAATGGATAAACCTATTTATATAGGATTATCCGTTTTAGAATTAAGTAAAACATTGATGTATGACTTTCACTATCGGAGGATGAAGCCCAAATTCCGTGACAGGTTAAACCTATGTTACATGGACACTGACAGCTTCATTTATGAAGTAAGGACTGATGACTTTTACAAAGATATGTTGACTGACTTGGACTTTTACGACACATCCAACTTTCCAAAGGACCATCTTTGCTTCTCTGATAAAAATAAAAAGATGATTGGAAAATTTAAAGACGAGTGTAACGGAAAGATAATGACTCATTTTGTAGGACTGCGGAGCAAATTGTATGCATTTAAAGTTAGAGATTCGAAGAAAAAGAAAAAAGCAAAAGGAATAACCAAAGCAGTTATCAATAAAGGTTTAAAGTTTGAGGACTATGTAAATTGTTTAAGGGATAATTCTGTTGTATTTCGCAAAATGAATGTGATTAAAAGTAAAAAGCATGAACTTTATTCGATGGAAATGAATAAAGTTGCCTTGAGTGCTTCTGATGACAAACGTTATCTTTGTGACGACGGGGTCAACACCTTGTCTTGGGGAAACAGTAAAATTTCAAATTTAAAGAGAAACTGGGAAGAAGCCTTTGAAGGTGATATTTGAATAGGTTATCCACCTCTCATTAACGAAATCATCTCTTTCCTCCAACCGTTTTTCTACACCGAAAATCCATTTCGACTCCAAAGTTATCACTCTGACCTTTTTGGAGAGTTTTGCTGTCTTTACACTCTCTGCAAATCAATCGCGAAAATCTTAACCTATTTCATTTCCCCAGTTCACCCATCCCCACCTCAACGACTGTCAAGTTCATCGAATTTTGAAAGCGAGACAAAGAATTTACAAAACTGCTGCTCGAAGATAAATCAACTCCACCGCATAATGCAATCTCGGACAAGCAACCAATCGCCGAGGATTTAAGACTTCTAAGGCTCCCCCTTTCACTTTCACACCTTTCCCCTTCACTCCTACCACCCACCCCTCCATCAGTTATAGTAGGTTATATTGAAATATATAAACTCCACGCAGTCTTTCGCTATAAAGAGTTCGAGCAGTTCAGGAGTTCTACCGAAACGGAGGAGAAGTGTTCCAAGACCGAAGTTATCCAATCTGCAATCATCACCACCATCGTCATCGCCACCACCGCCATCCAGTCTGCAAGCAGATCCCGCATCACCCCCCAAAGTCATCGCGGAAGAATAATATTTGTGAAATCAATCAACTCTTATTGGAAACTGTGTACTATCTGAATAATAAGAAAGTGAAAAGTGTTAGTGTTGGGTTTAATCATTGTGAAACTTTTGAATTGTGTGTGCAATTTACTCAAATCGGTGAAGGAGAAGTCATTCTGAGTAATGATCAATGGCCTAATTTATTCGAACAAAAAAGATATAATTTCTATACAATACTTTCACGCTTATATTATTCTCAAACCGTACAGATTTTGACGTGATAATAACGTTAAGACTCATTCAATTATTGGATGATGGTTTCAGAAAAGAACTTATCGAAGCAAAGAAAGACGATTTGGCAAAATGTGGACTGGTAATGTCGTTATTAAAAGAGGCTATAACCAATGAAGCGACATGGAGGTTGTTTAATAATAAATATAGAATGAGTATGGAGCAATGTTTGTAAAAAAAACTAACTTTGCATATATTTTTGTTAAATAAATCGATTTTTTTACTGTTCCCGTGTGTTATTTACTTGATAAAACCTGCCCCCGACCGTAGGTTTTAAAACAACCAGAGGCCAATATCCTATCCAGGTATTAAACATGACTTTCTCTATCGAGACGCTGGAGCAACCGCAGGTCTTTTAATTTCCCTTTTTTAATTTGAGGCCCCAATCCTTCTCCCCTCCCCACCCCACTCAGAACCGGTTTTTCTTTGCCTAAAAGTTGGTGACCTACTTAGCTCGTCGAAAACCTGCTTAGAAGGGTAAACGACCGACCGAAGACACGCGCTGAGGAGAACCCAAAACACACGCAGATGTAAATATTGAAAGGCTCTATCCCCTCCCCCACCCCACTCAGAACTCGAATAGAAATCAACTCCTACGCATGATGCAATCTAGGACAAGCAACCAATCGCCGAGGATTTAAGTCTTCTAAGGCTCCCCCTTCCACTTTCACACCTTTCCCCTTCACTCCTACCACCCACCCCTCCATCAGTTATAGTAGGTTATATTGAAATATATAAACTCCACGCAGTCTTTCGCTATAAAGAGTTCGAGCAGTTCAGGAGTTCTACCGAAACGGAGGAGAAGTGTTCCAAGACCGAAGTTATCCAATCATCACCACCATCATCATCGCCACCACCACCATCCATTCTGCAAGCAGATCCCGCATCATCCCCAAAGTCATCGCGGAAGAATAATATTTGTGAAATCAATCAACTCTTATTGGAAACTGTGTACTATCTGAATAATAAGAAAGTGAAAAGTGTTAGTGTTGGGTTTAATCATTGTGAAACTTGTGAATTGTGTGTGCAATTACCTCAAATCGGTAAAGGGACAGTCATTCTGAGTAATGATAAATGGCTTAATTTATTCGAACAAAAAAGATATAATTTCTATACAATACTTTCACGCTTATATTATCCTCAAACCGTACAGATTTTTTACGTGATAATAACGTTAAGACTCATTCAATTATTGGATGATGGTTTCAGAAAAGAACTTATCGAAGCAAAGAAAGACGATTTGGTGAAAAGTGGACTGGTGAAGTCGTTATTAAAAGAGGCTATAACCAATGAAGCGACATGGAGGTTGTTTAATAATAAATATAGAATGAGTATGGATCAATGTTTGTAAAAAACTAACTTTGCATATATTTTTGTTAAATAAATCGATTTTTTACTTATCTCGTGTGTTATTTACTTGATAAAACCTGCCCCGACCGTGAGTTTTTTTTAAAACAACCAGAGGCCAATATCCTATCCTACCCAGGTATTAAACATGACTTTCTCTATCGAGACGCTCGAGCAAAACCGACGTTTGACTGCGAGACCGTAGATCTTATTTTTTTTACTACCAGAGGTTAGTGACCTAGACACATCCACCACTCGGGTGCAATAGCTGGACTGAAAACCTGTTTTTTCATCTACCCCGAAGTGTTTTCATTCATAAACTCCTTAGTAACCTAAATAGATGAGACTCGGCAGAGGACGGTCGCGTGCATAAAGTGAGTTTTTCGAAGAAAGACGCATCCGGATATTCCACGCATCAGATCGCTCTCCAAAGGTAATTTAATTTATATTTAATAATTATTAATATATTATCAATCTAAGCAATCATTGATTTGAAAATAATTAATTTTCAATTATGGACTTAAAACAACTCGCAATCATACATAAAGTTGGGTCGGCTATTCAGACCTATCATGAACGTGGTTGGAAGACGATGAAATTAGAGGATCTGAAATTGATACCTTTTGATTATATTGAATTGTATCATCCACGTGACATCCATCAGATAACCACCACATTTTCCGAATTATAAGAATTAGAAGATCGGCGTCAGAGGGAAGGATATTAGCCATGCCTGGAACACTACAATAAAGGAGAAATTCATATCGATGGACCACCTCCTTTGAAAAAAATGATTGTTATTTGTGTTGTGTGTATTTATAAAGTAATAATGATTGTATTTTATAGGATATAAAAACTTGATCAATATTTCGCTTCATTTTAACGTACTCAAATCCACCGCCATCCAAAAATACCAATCCAGAAAGTTTAATTCGATTCGAATCCGCCGCCATCCAAGTACTAACCTAACATTGCACATTACGATCGTCTTTTGTTATGACGTCATTAGGTTTTTCTTTTGTTTATCTTTATAATATCACATTAAAAAATGGCGGACTGTGCTCAAACGAACATTTATACTCTACTACAGGACCATTTCATAAGGCTATGTTTCCTTTGGAAACCAGCCTAAAAATATTTCCGAGCCCACCGTCAAAATATTGCAACAGACCTGTTCTTATAGAAACTGATCATAATCAAAAATTGGTCGAAATACCGCATATCACTCTTTCTTCGAAACATGAATCCCCAAGAAAAAAAGAACTCAAAAATGTTATGCATCTAAGGGGCATATTTTAACAATATGTTCAGATAGTTATCTGAAGTAATTTAACAGATTTTAATTTATGCTTTACTTAAAGTTTCAAAGTATACGATTTTAAAAATGTTTGTATTATTATTGATTAATTATGACAATATAAAAAAGATTTCTTCCAAAGCCATGTCACTCGTCCGTCTCCTATACAGGTTTACCGAAATCAATGACCCCTTTGCACTTAAATCTGTTTATACTGGTTACGTTCTTCTTACACTTCAATATTGCGCCCCCGTGTGGTCCTCAGCACCAACATCAACTCTCGATCTTCTCGACCGTTCTCTTAACTTTTTCTTATCAATAGTTTGATACCGTGTCCCCGCCTTTCGCAGTATATCCCGAGATCAAGTACTTTAGTCCCTCGGCATTTCCTCCCTTACCTCCAGAAGAAGAATCACTGGCTTTAAATTCCTTCACTCCATCATAAACGGCCGCCACAACTCCTATTTCTCTCTCTGCGTGCGATCCTGCTCCACCCGAAATGCGTCCCTTCTTCACTACCCGAATTTCTGCCTCACTATATCCATAAGATCTACGTTTTACCGTCTTCCTTCCATCTATAACTCCTTAACCAACCTTAACCCCTCCCTCGACCAATTCTCATTCTATTCCTCATACCAATCTACAATAACCCCTCCTTAGACTTTCCTATTGCTTTCGCATGTTAAAATATTATAATTGTTACGTTGCTATGTATTTGTTCTTCTTTTTCGTTATTATTTTGTTAGCCTTGTTATTTCCTCCAATGTAATAGTCCATGTTTGGCAGTTTTTGGATAATCTAAAATCTATAAAAACCTACATATGTCCATTTGTCCCTTTTTCCGTTCGTGACTCACCTTCTCACGCTATAAAAATGGGAATAAATCGATAAAATATCGAGATATATTTTAGAAGAAATATTAGAGTTGCATATTTTAAGGTGATGACGAAATAAAATACTGAAAAAAGTCCTGGGTTTGACTCTAAGGAAAACATTTCCATTTCCCATAAGATAACACGTAAAAATAGACTTTTCGACATGCAGGCTTTTAATATTTTTGAGAACTAAATTAGAAAGAATTAACCTACGATCTTCGGATCTTAATCATTAAAAATATAATTATGAAGTTTATTATTCTGTTCATCTTTTTTCGCCTACATTTCGAAATTCCTCATGTTAAAAGTTTAATTAATATATTTTGGAGAAATCTTTCCATTTTAACGGAATGTTGCCTTGCCTACCCATTACATGGTTATACCTCGAAATTCTATCGCTAAATGAAAACATGATTTGAATGCTTTTAATTCGAGAGAGAGAGACGGAAGGAGAGGGAAATTACTTTCACAGCAACAATTGTAAACAACATTCTTTGCGTAATTTACGAGAAGGAATACATTTAAATGTAGGATATTAATCACTCGCATATTAAAATTATTTAGAAACATCGTAGAAGTTCAAGGATTGAAACTACGAAAGACTAAAAGAACGAAAGTGTGTTTTCCTGCAGTCGATTTTTAATACGCATCGAATCGATCAACAGATCAGTTTATAACGCGAGAATTCTTTGATTCGAATTGTTGTCGGTTTCGTGTAATTGGGTATTGATTTGGATAATAGTTTTGCATGGCATCTATTCACGAAATTTCATGAAAATACATTCCAGTTGAATTTCAACAGGCATCTCCCTAGTTGTTAAATAAATAACCACTAATTATAATAAATCATTAATACGCGTACTATATGTACCATGAACATTAGTTAATATAGTTTACAGGACCACATACAGAGAGCGAAATAATAATAATTATACATTTTAAAATATCTTCGCAAGCGTACAGATTTAAATATGAAAAAGGAAATAGGTAATATATTTTACAAAACATTTAACCAGTAATAAGTAACATTTCTTCGATATGTTCTTTTTCATTACTATATGAACGTTTTTGATGTTGAGAAATTTTAAGGGTGGGAAATTGCCGTCTCTAATTACCATGAATTTGCCCTCAATATTAATGCGCACACACGCTACCCTCAGAATCTCTCATCTCCTTTCATAAGATCCTCGATCTCTCCTTCACAAGTTACAAGCAATAGCAATACGGCCTGCGTTCGAGAATAAATGACTCTCGCATCCCGAAACAGTACCACCTCACCCTATCCCCCATCATCATCCTCTTTCTCTCTCTCTCGCCTCCTCATTCTATTATTCCTCTCTCTATCCTCTTCTCCCCCTCCTTCTGCCTTTAGCCTCCCCCTAGATTTCCTCGCTCTCTCTCTAACCGCACCTCTTTCTCTCCCCAGATGCCTCTGTATCGCGAGATGGCGAATTTGGACGGAGTTTGGAGTTAAACGAGATTTTTCATGTGATGCCCTATTTCCCCTCCTTAAGCGATTTATGAGTGGCTTTGCCCTGCGGGGGGTAGAAGAAAGAGGGGAAGGGGGTGGACACGGTCGGGCGGAGGGGGAGGGCCATCAAAGAAGAAGGCCGCCATTTTCATTGCCTCCCTCTTATCATTTCCTTCTGGCGAACGTGTCCCGACGCCACCTTTGTTTAGAGGGAAACTTCTTGCTACTCCTTATCCATTTGCTCCCCCCTTCCACAATCACCCTTACCCTGTCTCCCCTCCTTCTCCCTATGCACCATCCCGTATCTTCCCTCTTCCACCTCTCTACTAATCCCTCGCCCTCTTCTCTCCTATCCTCTCTCCTATCCTCTCTCCCTCTCCTCTCTCCCTCCCCTCTCTCCCTCTTCTCTCTCCCTCTCCTCTCTCCCTCTCCTCTCTCCCTCTCCTCTCTTCCTTTCCTCTCTCCCTCTCCTCTCTCCCTCTCCTCTCTCCCTCTCCTCACTCCCTCTCCTCTCTCCCTCTCCTCTCTCCCTCTCCTCTCTCCCTCTCCTCTCTCCCTCTCCTCTCTCCCACTCCTCTCTCCCTCTTCTCTCTCCATCTCCTCTCTCCGTCTCATCTCTCCCTCTCCTCTCTCCTTCTCCTCTCTCCTTCTCCTCTCTCTCTCTCCTCTCTCCCTCTCCTTTCTCCCTCTCCTCTCTCCTTCTCCTCTCTCCCTCTCCTCTCTCCCTCTCCTCTCTTCCTCTCCTCTCTCCCTCTCCTCTCTCCCTCTCTTCTCTCCCTCTCTTCTCTCCATCTCCTCTCTCACTCTCCTATCTCCCTCTCCTCTCTCCTCTCTCCCTCTCCTTTCTCCCACTCCTCTCTCCCTCTCATCTCTCCCTTCCATCTCCTCCTCCTCCTCCCATCTCCCCATTTTCCCCTCCCCATTTCTTGTTTTCGAAGAGGAGAGGTGAGAGAGTGTTTTTACAAGATGGAAATATGTAACACTTTTTCTACCTGCATCTCTATAAATTTAACAGTGGAGTTGCTAGTCACGTAAAGAGTATATTAACCAGTGATGGAATAACGTTTCAAATCCTTACGTTATTCTCTAACGTTACAAAGGATCAGTTTCCATTACGTAAGGTAATAATAACGCTACGCAATTTAATTGTTACGTTATATAACGTTATTTTGTAATACCGTTATATAATATTATTTGAAATTATTTTGCTTACTTTGGCCAATAGCCCAATCCTTATTTTTAAATATAAAAGTGTTAAATAAAAATAATTGTCTATAATAATATTAATTCAGTTATATAATAAAATGCAGTCAATTTAATACTGAGCAATTAAATATCTTTGGGAAAAATGGGAAAAAATGGGTGTAAATCTCAAACATTTGTTCTGAAGTGTGACAAAAACCTTCCAAAAGTGCAGCAATGATGATTTCATCGTTATTTGAAGTCACATTCTAAACTGAATTTTCACATAAATTTTAGTTATAAATTGATCAAAGTCATCACCGTCGGTGGTTGAATGCCCTTTATTGTTAAGCGGAACGATTTCAGTCTCTTTACTAAACTTACAATTTATAGTCATTAGAATTGTCAGAATCTTTTTGAGTTAAGTTTTTCTTAAATGTGGCTTGGAATCATGGATCAAGATAAATAGCGGATTACGTTGCTAACACCTCGCAGACTTAACAGGTCACAGATAATTTTCCCGATTCTGAATGTGGGTGTTTTTCTTAGATGGGTTCGGGATAGCCAAGCAAGTATCAACCAGACCCAACGGACATAACAATATTTTTATCGTTTCAAAATTATTCCCAACTTTACAGCTAATGCCTGTCTGCTTAGGATCTTATGATCATTTCATTCCTCCAATTTCTATCTGGAAATCTGACCATTTGAGAGGGAGGGGTTTTTTTTGACCTATCTCTTGGAGGACGTCCGTTGGGGCTGGTTGATACTAGCTTGGCTAGCCCGGACACAACTAAGAAAAACACCCTCATTCAAAAACGGGAAGAATTATCTGCTACGGTAGTTGAGTGGTAGAATATCCGCCCGGCAATTATTACCTTAACATTTCATGTTTTTTTACTTTATGTAACGAAAAATAATCCTTTGTAACGTAATTACATCCCTAGGTAACGTCATGAGAGCTTACCCTAAACACGTGACGAAATGAACTAAAGTTAGCTGTCCTTGGTGCAGTGCTGCCTGGCCAAAACATTTTGTTTTGATGAAGTTATAATGGCTTCATTGCAATTAACATTTTGATTATGTTATAATAACGTTACGTTAGACGTTATTGGTTAATATAAAAATATGTATATCGTTAGGTTATAGTCAAGAAAGCAATTTTAACGTTATTATAACGCTATCGGGTATCGTTACGTTACGTTTACCATCCCTGATATTATCAAACATTTGTTTCGCAGGAGGTGAGCTTGGTCGAGAGAGGCGACACCTGGCGAGGAGAGCTGCTTTTTATAGGAAACGGAGGTCAATGAAACAATACCGCGATTCTCTAAAGCAGTGGTGTCAAGACTATGGCCCGCGGGCCACAGCCGGCACGAGAATTCTTTTTGTCCGATACGCCATGATTTAAACTAAGAATATACACAATGTTACAAAAATGAAAATAGGAAATTATAGAGAACAAATACCTTAAGAACATACCGGGTAATATTGACCTCCAAATTAATTATTTATTTTCCTTTAATGATTCTTCCACTCTAGGTATTTTCGATTTCATGTGGTCCGCGGTGAGTCCGGAATCTAGGTAGGAGGCACTAGAGCCGAATTGTTTGAGCAGCATTACTCTAAAGGAATGACTCTTTCATATACATTATTATTAAAATACGCTCCTCACTATATCCGTCAATCCCATTTACTCACGAATTCATCAACTTGTAATAGCAAATCAGAGACTATATTTGTTTTATTAATCACCCACCATGCTTCTTTTGCTCTGGCTAGTTTTCCTTTCACGACGATTTTTGCAGCGGCCTATATGTTAAGTCCCGATAAATGAGGCGTATGAAATGTCATTACGAAATGTCATTATACATCTGGAAAAATTATGTTAATAGCTAGTTTGAGAAAAATTATAACCGCAATTGATAAATTATAGCTTCACTTGTTTGATATATATTTTGTCTAATATTTTCATATTAAAGACAAATCTGAATGCCTTATTAAGACCCAATTTTGTTTTCTTATTGTATATCTCAACTAACTAGCCTTGCTCTTTCAATAATTACCAATACAAATGTATTAAAAATTAACAAGAATTCGAGAAGTTAGGCGAGCATAAAGGATTTAATAACGTATGACACGTTTTTTATAGAAGGAAATTTTCTCAAACATCATTTCAGTTATTGGAATATTAATCATTTCCGTTTTGACTTAAGTTCGTTAGTATACTTTTTTCTCATTTCTTCCTGGTAGCAATTTAAATTGTAAATTTGTTAATTTAGAAATGAGGTCGCCACTCTATCGTAATGGCGGCAAGAGGGGTGAGGCAAAGGCCGGGATTGGTGGGATCGAAGGGGAGAGGGGGAAATGACGAGGCGCCACGGTAAGTAGGCGTGGGATTCATAGCGTCGGGTTGAAAATGAGGGGGAGGCAGTGGAGTGGAATCGGGAGGGGAGGGAGGTGGGTAGGGGAATAGGGGAAGGGAACAGGGGACGGGAATGGGGAGGGTAGTAGTGGAGGGCCTGTGTTTTGGAGGGTCGCCATTATCGTTAAAAGATGTAGAACGTTAAGCTCGTCGCAAAAAGTACGAGGAAAGAATTAGGCAGAGGGCGGAAAGTGAGAGAGGAGCTAAAAGGCGAGAGGGAAGAGAGAGAGAATGGAGGGAGGCGGAGGGAGATAGGGGGAAGGAGATAGGGGGAGGGAGACATGGGGAGGGAGACAGGGGGAGGAAGAGAGGGGAGGGAGAGAGGGGGAAGGAGAGAGTGGGAGGGAGGGAGAAGGAGGGAGAGAGTGGGAGGGAGAGAGAAGGAGGGAGAGAGGGGGAGGGAGAGAGTGGGAGGGAGAGAGAAGGAGGTAGAGAGTGGGGAGGGAGAGAGGGGGAGGGAGGGAGGGGGAGGGAGAGAGTGGGAGGGAGAGAGAAGGAGGGAGAGAGGGGGAGGGAGAGAGTGGGAGGGAGAGAGGGGGAGGGAGATAGGGGGAGGCAGAGAGGGGGAGAGAGAGAGGGGGAGGGAGAGGGGGAAGGGAGAGGGGGAAGGGAGAGGGGGAGAGAGAAAGGAGGGGGAGAGGGAGAGTGGCGGAGGAAATGAATGGGGCTGGTGAGAATAGGTGGGGAGGAATACGGGAGGAGTGTACATATAAGGAAAGGGGGAATTTATTTGCGTTGATAGGGGAAGTGAGAGCGTACGGAGAAAGTAGGAAAGGGTTTAGAGGGAAAAGGTGAGATTCTCTTATGGGGAGCGGAGTAGATTATGTCAATCAAGGTAATAGGGCAGATACTAGCGTGGAATGCTGAGGAAAGTGTTGTGTTGGCGGAGGATGTGGAAGAAATGGGTGGTATTGGTGGGAAGATGGAGAGGATGGTGAGATTTCGTTTCAAGTTAAACGATGAAATCAAATTTTATTTGATATGCATAAAAATCTATGAATTCTCAAACAATAAAGGAAAGAGTAAAATATTATAATGTGAATTTCATGAAAATCAGTATACCAAATTCTTGCGTATGGGAAAGAAAAAGCGTTCTTTGTCTTGTATATGAAGAACGACTCATTTGTATTACACGTACGAATTTGAAGTGACATAAATTCGGCGCATATTACTACTAGCAACCGTGAAGGAAGAACAAAACACGCGCCAATGTTGCAAAGGGCTAATTTTAAAATATCTTGATTGCTTAAAATTGCTTTGATGATGGTTCATTTTTTTACCCTTTATAATTTTATTACATATATTTTTCTGCAATATTGACTACGCCAGTTGTTAGCAACCCACGGCCCGTGGGCCGCATGCGGCTTCCGGGAGCTTTTATGCGGCCCGCGAGGCTATGACTAAAAAGTAATCCGTAAAATTTAACACATAAATTCATATCATATTCATTCAAATTTTGACATAAAATTACTTCTGCTAGAAATATTAACCCTAAAACTTAATTTAGACTTGATTTTAACTGGTATGATACGACAGTATATCTAGTTAACGACCGATTCAATGTTTAAACCGGTCCCACCGAAGCATTGAGAACTTTCAATGCGGCTCGCCATATTGAAAATGTTGCTCACCACTGCCCAAGAGCCTCTACTGCTATGTGAGATGTATTTCTTCTGCGCCAACCCGCGTATAATCGGGTAACATAGTCCGCGAAGGGCAAAGCTCTGTCACATAATCCGCGAATGGGAAATTCACATTCGGCAAGGTCCTACTGTGTATAAATATTTTCAACTTATAAAATTATATTTTTTTATTTCATTTCAGCATGTATTTAGGGTTCAGTTTACTGCTGTTTGGATTTAACGCATATCTATGATGCACCTACTGTTTTGATGAACAAGGAAAACCAAATTAGATTGCCGTATGGGAGAACATTTTTAATTTTTTTATACATAATCATAATAAGACAAATACATTCAATGAAATTGTGTAAATCCAAAATGAAAATAAGCTACCATCAGCAACTATATGGTAATATTTGCTACGTGTGTTGTGAATATTTTTAAAACTTCAATTATATTTTTCAATTTTTATTGAATCTTTAAAATGTGCGCAATATACTTCGTTGCAACCGTTCAGACACTTCACCGTCTATCATAAGATCATCGGTTCATTTCCAGGGGCGATTATTTTCTTCATTTGATTAATACAGGGATTAGTGTAGTATATTAATCATTGGAATTTTAAAATTACTTAGAAGCACGGTTCAGTCTCGATTTAGACGGTTTTATGATTTGATGGAAGAAATGTTTTTTTAAAGATAGAATTTGAATTCGTGTCGAGTCAACCTAAGTAATGTACAGAATCAGAAATAAATTGATTTTCTCGGGTTTTCAACAATGAGAAATGTCGTCGCATTTGAGAACTCAATGTCTTTCTATGGTAATAGGTGAACGTTATGAATTCTTACCTTGTATGAGTAGTTGGGTTCGTCGTTTATTTATTTCTCAGGCATATTTATACTTTGAGTTATTTTTCGTACGTCCGTTTTAGCGCGTTTCCCCTAAAAGACAAAAGGTACTAATGTGATCACGCTGTCCGTCCGTCTGTCCGTAAACAAGCAAATATTTTGCTTGAGAGATATTTGGAAAAGTGTTTGGAATTAGATAGCTCTTATCAATCTATGAATTTTATACCGATTGGATATTCCAATAAGCTCAGATTTTCCGCTATGTGGCATATCTCCCTCTCTCTCTCCCTCATCACATCCCCTCCCTCTTTCTTTACATCTATATTAGAGATGGCCCAATTTACTTAACCTAGGAGCCGCATACGATCATATTCAGAAGTTTGAGAGCCGCATGCACATGCTGTGCTCAAACATTTATGATGGTAAACCAAAACACGTATCTGAAGCAATTCAGATATAATGCATGCCCTTTAGGAATCCCGAACATTCTCAAGTAACTCTACGTCGTTGAGTTCTGTAGTTAAGTGCGTTGATAAGCCTCTGATTTAAAAGGTCCGCATACGGCTTGCAAGTCTAGGTTTGGCCTCCCCCGATATACATAGGAATTCATATAAGCGAAAGAATTCATACTAAATGCAAACCAGAAATATCCAACAATAAATGTTTGCATGACGTCGAATGACATTTCCTTAAAAAGTGACCTCGGACTTGACTTGACAACGAAGCGGAAGGGGAGGAGAGAGAGTGAGAAGGAGAGAGATTGCAGGAGAGAGTGGGGTAGAGAGAGTGGAGGAGAGAGAGAGGGAGAGTGAGTGGAGGAGAGAGAGAGGAAGAGAGACTGGAGGAGACAGAAAGAGAGAGATTGGAGGAGATAATGAAGGAGAGAGATAGAGAGGAAGAGAGATTGGAGGAGAGATTGGAGGAGAGAGATAGAGAGGAAGAGAGATTGGAGGAGAGATTGGAGGAGAGAGAGAGGAAGAGAGATCGGAAGAGAGAGTGGGGGAGGGGGTGGAAGAGAGGAATGACTAAGCGAGGCGAGAGGGTAGAGGTACTAGATGAAGCTGAAGAGATTTGGCGGTTGAACGAACATCCGGAAACGTAGTCCTGGGCGCGTTTCAATGAATATAAACTAGGTGCGCGATTATAATAGATTCATACCTACCCTTATTCCTACTATGTAAAAATGGCGAATTGATCATTCAAGATGTAATCCTATCTCTTTCCTCGGCAAAGACCTATTCAATCACATTTTGAACTGCTTTTCATCATGGATTTCAACTCTCAGTTCTGAAAAAAGTCATCTAAATACCGGTTCAATGCGCAACCATGGCCATGAATCGAGATAAAAATGTTACATATAAATAAATAATAGCATCTCGGGACTAAATTACTATCGGAAGTGATATTTAAAAATTTCAACGATAACGCAATACATTCATGCAGTTAGGTACTATATTGAAACTTTTCTTATATATTGACAATGACTAATAATACAAAATAATTAGCGAATAACGTTTTACCTGATGTTATTGGTGACTTTTATCGACGCAGGTTTCGAAGACTGCCTCGAAAAAACACGGATTTTCGTAGAACTTCAATAAGTAGCAAGCATTCAGTTATGACACTTGGCTGAGAGTTGTCTTACAATGTAATCAATGGCGGGAAATAACTATTGGCGTATTATGTGTCACTCAGAGCAGCGCAAAGTATCAAATTAGAGAAAATGCGCGCGCTTACGAAGTCCTCCCATACACCCGAAGTTCTACGTTACGCATATATTTGTCTGAATATAATAAATTGGATATGATGCATCTCTTCGAAATGCGAACGTCAACAACAACTCTAAAGAGAATAAAGTCACAAGAGGCCATGCGGAAGAGGAAGGAAAATTTTGGAAATAAACGAAGAGAGAAGGAAATAGAGAGGCAGGAAGATAGCGAGGAAAGGAAAAACATGGGGAGATTGGGAGAGAAAAGCAGGGAGGGAGGGAGGTATAGCGAGGGAGGTAGATGGAGAGAGAAAGAGAGAGGGAGAGAGATAGAGGGAGGGAAGAAGTATGGAAAAAGTGAAAGGAGAGAGAGAGGGAGATCGAGAGAGGGAGGGAGATAGAGGGGAATAGAGAGAGGTGGGGAATGTAGAAAGGGATTGATTTAATGTATTTTATGGACTTTCTATCTTCCACCTATTTCCTCGTCGTGATACATACTTATAGTACAATAATTTATAGAACAATAGCGATATAAATACAAGTAATAAAAAAAGTAAAATTGTTGAGATACATAAGATCCCATTTTCTGCTGTAAAATAAGGACTGCTGAATTATGAAATCCATATAGAAAACCCACTGCAGGAAATCACCAGCACAGAAGAAGACTGTGAAAAACCTGAGAAACTTACCGACATTCACTAATGAAATCAATAAATGAAGTTTAAAACATAAGAAAAAATAAATATATAAAATGTTGTAATTATCGTTTGGAAAATTAAACACGATACATGTCGATTATTGATAAAAACATAAATAAGTAAAATGAACAGAACTTAACATTATTATCAGTAAAAAATTATAAGAGAAAATATAACACAATAAGTATTGGATTGCCAAATTGATATTAAGTAAAACAGAAGCATTAGGAGAGTTGAACAGATCCTTTGAAAAGTTAAGAGGGATCGAAAGCAGTATCGTTTGAATGAGAAGAGCGAGTGCGAATTATTTTCTTGAGAAGTTCTTTCGCAGTCTGCAAGCAGTTTCAATAAAGGGCTTGTTGATGATTACTGTTCTGCGAATAAGTATTTAATGGCTCCCTCTAGTATTGCGGATATGTACAGTGTCTATGCATCTGTATTCAGTGACAAGATAATGCGGATTGTTGGAAGTTAATAACTGGTAAATCAAGGAATGTAAGTGGATTCGTCTTCGAGACTCATAATTTAACCAGTTTAGTTCGAGAGACAGAAATATGGTCTGATTTCTTCAGATTACAAAAATATCAAATGCACGCTTTATGCGTTTTCGGAATCTCTAACTAATGCTCTTGAGGAAAATTTTGGTACTGAATATTTAAGGAAATTACCGGATTATTTTTTTTAGAGAAACCGGAGTACAGCTAGTTATCTTTATAAGTAAATGTTGAGATGAGTTTACTGTTCTACACATTTAAAATACGTGAGGACCAAGAAAATGTTTCATTTATATGCCATCCAAGATTATGCACCACTTTTCAATAAGGTACAACTGAATTTAATGTGATGATCGGGATTCATTGAGCTTGATTTATAGCATCTAATATCAAAGGGTTACAAATTAAAATGACCTATGATTTTTCCACATTGATACAAAAATATTATCACTCCAGATCTCCAGCATACCTAACTTTTCATTGATATTATTTATGTTTTAAGCGAGATCGTTTGCGGCAGAATTTAAGCATATTTGCCATTCATCTGCATAGATGTGATGATTGCAGTATTTAAGGGACGAGGAGCATCTTCGGTTTATAAGCCAATCATAGGAAGAATCATTAGAAATCACCTGTGGGGAATGATCACTTAAATAAGATGAAATCCAATTTATGGCCAAGCGCGAGATATTCATTGCAAGAACCTTAGATAGAAGAATACATTTGTCTATAGAGTCGAAAGCTATACTGAAAACAAGTAGCACTAGGATTGTAATTTTCCTTTTGTCAATTGCGCGTCGAATGTCGTCAGTGATTTTTGCAAAGGTGCTGTGAGATAGACGAAAGCCACATTGAAAGACATCTAAAAATTTATTTTCGAAAAAGTGTGATTTTTTCATCTGCTAATTTTTCTAAGGCTTTTGATAAGAAAGGCAAAAAGCTGACTGGGCGAAAGTAGTCGATTTCAGTCATTTTGATTTCTTTGGTAATAGTCTTTAGAAAGCACGTTTCCAGTGCATTGAACATTTTTCTTAAGAGAGGGGGCAATTACATATATAAGTTATTATTGATAGAATAATTTGCATCGACGTTTTGATGAAGATATTGAAAATGCTATCGGAGCCCTGATCTTTTAATGTAATATTTTCAAAATACATAAAATGAGAGACCGGATGAACTTGAAAGAATTAAAATATTTTCTTAATTTTTCCGCCGAGACAGTAATCGAATTAACAACTTCCATTTTGATTCTATCATCAATTACATTCGGGAGGGAGAGAGATAGAGAGATGGAGATTGGGATATGGAGGGAGATATATATCCTCGCTCAAGGCTCTTGCGTCAATCCGAAGTCTTTCATATCTTCTTCTCGTAGAGAAACCTTTTCGATGGACTACACCATCTCCTTCCCCTCCTCCAGCACGCTTTCCTTTCTCCTTCTCTTCCTTATTCTCTGCGGCGCAGTTTTGACAGAGGCCGTAGCTCCGGAAGGAAGGGGAAATTAAGCCGAGGGATAAAGAAGGGCGAGGGGCAGAAAAACAATGGCATCCTAGACACGGGTGAAGTTGGGTTGGGTTGGAGTGAGGGGGCGGACCCTTCCTCCGGAGGCCTCATAAGACTTCGGAAGGAAAGGTATAAAAAGTCATGAATAGTGGGCAACGGAAACGCAGGAATGCTCCTCTTTACCTTTTTCTTTCATTCTGTGCCCGGAAAAAAGGTTTATTCTTTAAGGGGTTTGGCTGGAACTGGGGAGGGAGAGAAGGGCGGGGAACGCATTAAAAAAGACGAGGTCCGGAAAATGAAGGGGAAAGAGAGGGAGGCAGAGGTGGAGAGGGAGGAGGAGTGAGAAAGGGAGAAAGAGGGAGGAGTGAGTAAGAGGCAGAGGTGGAGGGAAAGGGAGACAGAGGTGGAGAGAGAGAGAGAGAGTGAGAGAGAGATGGGGGAGGAAAAAGGAGTAAGCGGTGGAGGAAGAGGACATTGGCGCCTTTTAATTACGCGTCATTTACCTCGGCGACAAAATGAATCTCGTCATTTTTATTTGTGTTATATTTTCTTGTCCCCTAACTGGAATATATGGAGGTTAATTTGCGGAATTAAACGAGGAGTCGCTCCCGAGTAGACGAATGATAGCTTGAGAGGAAGAATTCGAAAAAAAGAACTATTCGGTTGATTAGCGCCATGCAAACTTCTGTTACACGTATTTTTTTTCCTTTGAGCTCTGTTGTAATTAAGAACGAGTTGTTGAAATAATAAGGAAAAGCTCCGCCTAAGTTTCTTATTGCAAATTCTTTATACTTACTGCAAATTAGCACTTGTGATTTGGCGAATAGTACATTTATTCGTATAATGAAGCTTTAAACATCGGCATGATATGAAGATAGTTGTAGAACTGGATACCAAAAACATGACAAAAATAACATAAAACCACGAAGGTGTCGTGGGTAAAACAAAAATCCCGTCTAAGGTAAGTGCGCCAAATAAGGCCATGTACACAAATAAGGCCACCCATTGGTATAACATAGTAATTCACGTCGTTATCGCTAGATGTATTTTATTATTGGAGCTTAGCATCATCTGACGACAAAAGAAGAAAAATATGTACGGCAGCAATGTTATTGCTCAGATGAGCATGCTCTATCTGAAGAAGATGACTCCAACGATTCTCATATGTAATTTTGAGGTTAGCAATTTCGTTTAATTATCGATAACTTCAATATATACGCAGTAATATCAATGCTCCATTTATATACGATAGGTTTATGTAGTTTATTATCAAGGCGTCATGTTGATGGTGTTTTAATCTTACTGCACATTCTTTGTATATTTGAATAAACGTCGTGTGTAGCCCAATTAGGCCAGGTATGGTTTTCTGACGTTTGTAAAGAGGACAAAATAGCAGACATGCTCCTTTGCACTACATGTAAGACTTATGTTCATGATAAATGCATTGACATCACAAAAAAGACAAACCTAATTTTTTTAGATGTCCTTCATGTTTGTCAGATTCTTAGTAAATAAATTCTTTTTTCAAATATAATTTTCGTAGCGATTTATTGCAACAAATTCTAACTATAGTATGGTTATGTAAAAGAAAGTCAGTTTTGCTCATCAGTAAACCGTATTTTAGTTATATTGTACATTTAAAACAGTTTAGATAATAAATGCGTATACTTTTCATCAATAAACAAACATTGACCTTATTTGGACCATGTGTGCCTAATGAGGACACTATGTAAGTTTTTTCAATCGAATTTTTAGGATAAATACAAATAAAGATTTGCTGCGTTCGATGCAAGGAATTAATGCAGGATAAATTTAAGTTAATATATAAATTTCTACAGGAATTTCTACTGTATATATTAAAAATAATATGGCTTTAAACGATAGGGTGGCCTTATTTGGCGCACTATTTGAAATTGGTCGCTGTTAATTTGTAGGTATATTTAAATTTAAGATGTTGAAAAACAAAATAGAATGAAATTTTTTATTTTTGCTAAGAGAATTCGGGTACGTTACTACGTAGTATAAATTTACTTTGGAATTTGAAAACGCAAATTTCATCGTTTTCAACACATTTGCAGCCCTTCCTATTACGAGCATTTACGCCATATGGAATAACTCACAAGTGTCCGTCCGTCAAGCTTATTTCAGACAGCTCCAATTGGAATTAATTGCTTAAATTTTGTACTCTTAAAGTTATTTTGATTTATACAGTTAACTTATTTTATTTGTTGTATTTAATTTCTAAAACCAACCTATCCATTTGAGTGAAATATTCAATATCGTAAAATTTGAAAAGTAAAGTATTTTCTCGCTGGATATCTATTCAGGCTCCATTAACAAATTCATTTTCTTATTGGTTACTAAATTACAGGGTTTGTTGTAAATTAAGTTTGCAAAAAGCTATTCTTCATGTAAATGCTGCTCGTGTTTTCAAGGGCTGTTACACTAGTGTAGTCTATTTGGTATCGGATTAAATGGTCCATCTTGTCTTTTCTCAATGACATTCAGACAGTGAACATTGACTTCTTCTTTGTGCTACACACTTGCGTCTTTATAGATGATCGTCAGAGCCATATCTACGTATCTGAAGAGGCGCTGGTGTATTCCATTTTCTATTCAGCCCTGGAGGTGCAGATTTGGAGTTTTTTTGCTCATTTCAATGTGTGGAATTGACTATCTCACACTATATTTATAAAAATGTCCTTCATTATTATATGGGATAAATTTAGAGATTTTAGTAGTGTAAAAGCATTCACGACCGAGCAGTCAATGAAATTAAAAAATATAGACCATTGATTTTCCTATCAATATCAATTTAAAATGTACGTTTCCATTAATCAAAACGACCAACAAAATTCATGTTTTGAATTGTAAGCAATAATCGAAAATAGACCTGAAACTTAATTTATTGATCCATCACGTTCTTTCGACTTACATCTATACGATTTGACGGATCGTGAAAATTGCGAAAAATATGAACAGTTTGATTACATTTTCACTTGATCAATGCGAATTATTTGATGATTTTTATTTTTCAAATTGGTTGGAAACTCTGTCACATGTAGGACGGTTCTCTATAAGCATTACCACAAATAATTTTCGTTTTTCATTGTAATTACTCATATCAGTTTTGTAAAAATATAACAGACGAAAGATCTTCTGAACTAGCTTAACATAATTAATCGCTTACTCAATAACTTACTCTTTTACTCGAAGTATGTTATCAAAATTAATACACATGCTTTATTGTTATTGACAGATCTACTAATGCCTATTAGGAGCGTTTTTTAAGTATTTTGCACCATAGCGACAGTAAAATTACATTTACAGTGAATCCGTGCGGTGTTTAAAAAACCATTGAACAAAGAACACCAAAATATTGTTCAAAATTATTGTCTCTGTCCTTGGAAGAGTTAGGGGATATGTCAATGTGGTAACGTCTACCGCGTTCCACATAGTAGTCTCCCAAAAGAAGAGATAGGGGAATATATACGCGTCTGTAGGTATTCTATCTAGATCTGCAATCAGTCTTGGAAATTTATTCGGAAGCGGATATATAAGATTTCCAGCGTCGAGTATTAAAACGTATAATTTTATATCTTGCCGTGTCATCAATAAGGATTTAGGTAAGTTGGAGATATTTTTTATGTTAATAAGTGTGTGGGATGACGCTTCGTCCTTTTTGGCTATCATGCTTTTCCACGCATGTTCTGGCACGTACTGGTATAGCTCACTAGGACCCGCGGTTATGAATATGCCGCGAACGTTCTCAATGCATTCGGGGATACCAAACTTTTCTAATAGTTTCCGGTCGTGTTCTATTCTTATACCCTTCATTGCTTGCAATTGCATGTCTTTCAAAGTCACCGATACGCCTAGATCGTATCGATTATCGCCCTTTACAAATGTAGCCGCTCTAAGCTGGACTACTTGAGGCCCTCCTCGGCAGGACATTAGACTGCGTAAGGATAGGACGAATTAGCGAACACTATGCGATTTCCATAACACTCTAATGGCATACTCGCAGAACTTTGGAGGATAATACTTGAACCATCTTTGCATATGGTATAACGCTTTTGACGTGCTACTTACTCAATTCCTCAAAATCGTTTATGTTTTACTATCTTCACCATCACGGCTAAAATGATTGTTAATGTAAGCATGTGGTTGTGGAGGTGGGTCTTTGTGCACTCATGATTTGTGGAGGACGCAGGGATTAACTTCAGAAAATAATTCAGCCAGATTGTCTTCTCAGCCCCAAAGAGCAAATCGGTGGAGGCGAGGGTTGGTGTGTGTGCGTGTGCGCGCGGCGATGGATTTCTAATTGGTTGGCAACGCCAAGTGACAGGTACGCGTGATTCGATTTCACATTCACCTCGCGCATGGAAGAGGATCTTGGGAGGAAACGGTTTCCTCCTTCCAAGGAGAGATGAAGGGGTCAAGGGTCTCTTCTTAGCAGCGTCTTCTTACTTCCGGTCCGAGTATTAAGTCTCTCCCAGAGGCTTTGCACGTCCGACGCAGAATGACGCATAGCGGACCAGATATTGGCCTCGCATTAATTCGGCCCCTGGTCACGTGGAGGGGGAATGTGGAAGGGGGTGGGATGCAAAAGCTCTTACCTCACTTATAAGAAGTGCGATATATTCAACCTGCCCACCTCTCAGATGGATAGAGAGTGTTTCTAAAGACGCCCTTCGGTGGTCGGAAGAGGTTGTGCCTCGGGGATCATCCTTCGCCACTCTGTGTAGACTGGGAAGGAGTTACTTGTGATCATCGAAAGATACACGAACCTCTCTGCTTTTAATTCAGTCTTTAAATCACCAACATTTTCCTACGTTAGTGTGGTTCGGTGACTGCTTGATATAATCTGGAGAACTCGGGCAATTGCTCAAATGCCCCGTATGGAAGAAATATTAACGAAATTATCTACATATACGTAATATCATGTAATTCAATAGGCTGGCCATTACAATCGAGGGCGATTTCAATCTTCCTTCGATTGATTGGAACCATAACTGCTTTTCTCGAGGTGGTAGAGAGCGTGAATCATTCGAAGCTTCAATTGGAACTTTAGGTAAATATTCATTGTGCCAATTAGTGAGTTGTTCCACGAGATGGAAAGACATCCCGTATATATCCCGTATTTCTTGGTATAACACTTTTTGTTTATATTTGTCATGTTTATCTTTGTGGTGTTTGTGTTATATGGTGTATTTAAATAATATATCTTGAAAATAGTTCTGTACGTAATTGAAAATTCTGTGAATGGGTCGTTGTCTTATAATCAAGTAACTATTGTTTCCTTCTACAACTATCATTTTTTTGTGGGTCGTCTTATATTCGAAAAAATACGGTATGTATTACATTTATCAGCCCAGAGCGTATGAATAAGGCATATATAGCAAAAGGAATTATCGATCATATGGTAGTGTACGTGGAGTTTTAGTTAAAAATTGAGAAACGTGTAATGGAAAAGTATCTTTTATTTGTTCCCAAAAGCCGATTTCCTAAGTTGTAGGTCTTTTCTAAATAATGAGATTACATATTTTTGCGATGCAAAAGTTATTTAACAAGTCCTCAACAGCCACGGTTGAACAGAGAACAACGATAATGCCGCAACATATGGCCTACTCAAGAGCTTCAGTAACATTGCGCAATGATATTAAAAAGGTTTTACGTGATAATTTAAAACATAACCCTGAAGCATTTGCTCTTACATCAAGGGTGCCCAATGTAGAGGCCAAACAATTGCTTAATTGAGAACGGAAGTAAGAAATGGAGTTCGCGATAGTGCGTAGAAGGCGAACCTGTTCAATAAATATTTTACATATATTTTATTCAAAATAATGATGAACGTAAGAAACCTATTCTTATGTTTCAGGGCGATTCGACGGAAGATTTGATTACGTTAAAAGGTAACCTTAACTAAATCATTATGCATGATACTTAAGCATATAATATGTTGCCCTGGTATGCGCTACTTTGTCGTTTTTTCTTAGCGGAAGTCAGCACGAGTCCCGGAAATGGAGATCATGTGAAATACAGATGTAACTTTTCGTGAACGATTTGTTGCGATGCGGTGAGAGAAATACTCAAGTCGATGCTGTTTCAACTGACTTCAGGAAGTTGTTTGATAAAGTGTAATAGAAAAGTTAGGAAGATACGGTATGAATACGAAAGTTGTGAATTGCGTGAGAGACGTCCTCTCGAACGGAGAACAGAAAATAATAATCGATGGAAAGTACTCGTACCCCCTTAAATAAACGGTAGACTCTTCTAAGAAAAGTGTATTATGCTCTGTCCAGTCTGTGTGTATGTATGTGTGTATATGTGTCCACTACTAACACCTTTCCATCAATGGACCGATTTTCATGAAAGTCGGTATGAGACTCGTGCTGCCAGGGTCCACCTTCGGGCTATTTTATTTGGAGAAGATTGAAGTACCGGGTTCCATTCCAGCAACGGTTTTTCCTTATTCGTTTTACATAGAAAGTCTCAAATGCACCGTACAGAGATGTTATCTTTAATGCGTTAAAATATTTTAAAATTGTGATATTTGACCGAGGTTCTAAGGGGAACAGAACGTAGATTATAATTCTTATCACAGAAGTTTGATGATTGATCGTATTTTCTTGAATTTCTACTAAAACATAGCGGTTTTGCGTTTTAAATCGCATTTTATCGGATAGTTGCCTTTGAGACTATTATTACCAAGCTCGGTGTGCGCACGGACGAGTGGAGAAATGGTTAATTACCAACTTTTATTATATTCACCAGAGAAATTGCCCGTCAAATATGACGGGTATGCGTGAATTAAGTATTAAGTAAAAATAAAATATTAATGAAACTAAATTTGATATGCACTAAAAAGTAATCAATGGATATAAAACTCACAAAATTGAGTGTTCCAGAGAGAAAAAATTGTTTTGGGCTAACAGAAATTTTATGACAAAGAAATACATTACGCTATCGAATTCTTATATTCCCAAAACTATTTTTAATTTATGTATCATTTAATTTTGTCCCTACTCTCTCTCTCTCTCTCTCCTTCATTTTTTCTTTCACTCTATCCACTCTCGTATTAAATCATCATAAATTTATTCCAAATATATTTAATTTCGCTGTGATCTAGTTTATCTTTGATGCACAATCAAATCAGTGTTTTGAAAGTTATCTTTGTTATATTGTTTAAGAATTATTATCAATGAGACCAAATTCTTGTCCAAATATTTGTTGAAAATAAGAGTAATAGATAGTAGCTCAATAACTTTGGCCAAAACTAACAAAGGTGAAATACTCCTTTAGCGAAAACAAAATAAGAGTAATATCGAAATGACAAGATATAATGTCTGAAGAATCTCTAGAATTAACCTGAAAATTTTGAGCAAATTATAACATTTCAATCGAATAGAATTTAATTTAATAATTGAATTGTTTTACTCTTACGCGTAAAACAGGATAAAATGTTAATCAACAGTAAAATTTCCATCAAAGGATAAATGTGTAGTAACTTACTGTGAAATAATTACATGAACAGCAATAAGTTTTAACTATATTTTAAGAGCGCAATTTTCTTTTAACTAGGGTAGTTTTGAATTTTTTTAGAAAATTGGCTTTATTTAAATAAAATTAAATAAATGTCATAAAATGTTATTTTTTCAATCCCATTAGAAATTAGGTTCGAAATATTTTCTGTATTATCATTTAAAGAAATCCATTGAAAGTAACGTTATATTTAGTTTTATGAAATCTCACCGTTTGGAAATGGCGCATGATTCGATCGCATAAAATGTTTTATAATGAATTATAATTTATTTTTGTAATTTTGGTGCTGCAGCTCCTTTTAATTATATGCAAAGTCTACGTCTTCCTCTTTCTTTTTCTCAATTTCTTGTCATTTCCATTCCCTTTTCCTTCCACCATCTAACTACTTAATAGATTCAGTAGGTGTTATACCAATGTATTAAAGCCTGATCTGTATTAAAGCACTAAAGTGGTGCATTTATTAAAGCATTAATATGAAACCAAGAATGTAATTCAACTCTTTGGAACATACTATAATGTGAATTGATATTTTAAAATTAAATTCCGCATAAAATGTTCCATTAAATCAAAATATATTAGTTTTATTCAAAGGAAGTGCAATATATCCCTCTCCTCTCAAAATAACGCCACAAACGAACAGTTATTTCTTAAATTACCATGTCAACCCTAAGTAAACTAATTCTGATTAGCTCATTATATAAATTTCTGCCAAAATTCAATTTTCTATCTAGAACCTTGATCGAGTTAATCGCGTTTTAATAACTTTACACTCAGACCAACCGACATAAAAATTAGCCTTATATCATTATTTTTGTGTTTTATTAGTTTCCTAAACCGTCCTCAAGTCTTCCAACCTTCCGCCTAACTCTCGTAACCTATCACGCAATCCTTCACTCTATACATTTTTTACACGCTCGGTATGTTTATTAAAACATCCAGCAGATTCTCATACCATTTCTATTTCAATAATATTAAATTTAGCTTATTATTACTATTTTTTATCTCTTTGAATAATATTTCAGCTCTTGTGGTATTCCATCTCATAAATAACACAACGAATGTTGTTTGCCGAATAGAATTTTTATCTCCTTCCATCTTTCTCTCACTCTCGTATTAAAAGCGATCAATACGCGCTTAAACTTATAAAAGTTGAGATAACAATAGGATTCCGAGGTTTAGCAATGCAATTGGTTGGCAAGGCTACATCCCGATACAATGGCAAGATTTCCCCAAAATATGTGAATTAAACGTTTAACATGAGTAATTTTTAACTGTAGGCGGAGAAACATGAACAGAATAAGAAACTATATAATTTGTTCTCCAAAATAGCTTAGATATTAAGATTGTAGGTTAGGTTTTTCCAATTTTAATCTCAAAAAGAAAAAAGACAACGTCAAAAAGTCGATTTTTACGTGTAATCTTATGGGAAATGCAAATTATCTACTGGGGTCGAATCCTGGAAGCTTTTCGTAAATTTTCCATCGTCATAACATTTTCATATCCGAGTAGACTATCTCTGCCAAATTTCAAGTTTATATCTGCGTATTTGATTGATTTATCTGCGTTTTAAGAGCTCGCGTTGGAAGATAGACAAGCAACCATCAGAGCAATGAGATTAAACAAACTATTGTAATTATGGTGTAATAGAATTATCTTTATTTTAATGTGAATTTGTATTTATACGAGCATTCCTACGCTTAAAGAGATATTTCTACTAATAATTGTAAGTTTATATTTATCGTAATTATTTTTGATAGTAAGTATTTATTTATCTTAAAAACATATTATCTTTATTAATTTAAGATAATTCTGAAAACTGTTATCCCTATTAAAAGGTCATTAAAAACTTCGTTGGTGATCAACAGATTCACTCCTACTAGTATCTATAGCTGAATTACTCTGAACTAGCAATATAATTTCATTGATTTCAAGCAATATGAATGAATAAGTCAGTATTTTCATTAATGAAACAAAAGATACTATACTACATATATTCCCAACATTTTTACGTTAGCCACTGAGTTCTCTACTTCTGACTGCCATCTTTAAACTGTAAAAAGATTAAAGGTTAAATATAAACATCACTCAGCTGGTAGACAATTTTGCAACTTTTCACGCCCATGCAAGCAGAAAGGTTATCTTAATTATATTATAAGAGTTTATTCTTATTTAAGTATTAACTATATAAAAGGTGGTTATAAAAATTCATTTTTATATCTTCATTTCTTTACTTTTCCACTTGACTACCCATCAGCAATGGACAGTTGATCCATACAAATTAGCGTATAAATAGGAACATTTATTAAATTCGTTTATTTAAAAAATACATGCAAAATATTTCAGAAAGAGATTTTTACATTGCTTTTAGTATTTTAAACCTGATAATGCTCTGTTAATTTGTTTTCGAATTTATTTCTATCATTGATAAACCATGAATTACAAATGGTATTTATGGCATGAGAATTCCTTGGAATGACTAACACATACTGAAACATTTCCTATCAATGTAAATAATCAAATCGGGATGCCATCTTTGGGAAACCAGCCTGCATTAGTCCTCCTGGTTTGGACTTCTTGTTAATGATGGCAGCAACCACATGGGTGACCAACAGTTGCTGCAAGAGAATTTAAAATCAATCTATCGAAATTAATTAAAGTATTGGAAAATTAAAAAAAAAGAAAAAGCGTTTCGAGTATATTATCGATTGATTGTATATCCCAGCAACTGAGTATTATTAATATAAAAAAAGCCTAGATGGTGATGTTTGTGTAGAACGCTGACGCCATCAATGGCACATTTTAACGCGTTTTTAACAAACTTCCCGATTAGGTGGAAGATTGAAATTTCACAGGATTCTTTTGTTCAGATATAAGAATTCAATGACGAAAAACATAAGAAAAAAGACCTGGGTTCGACACCAAGCGAGCGATTTCTATTTCCCCTAAGATAGCACGTAAAAAGCGACTTTTTAAAGCGCAGGCTTTTATTCTTTTGTAAATTAAAATTAGAAAAAATTGACGTACGATCTTCAAATTTAATCATGTTTCTTTTTCTAATCATGTTTTTTCGCCTACTCTTCAAAATCTCTCATATTAAACATTTAAATCACATCTTTTGGAAAATATTTGCTTTAGAACTGGATGTTGCCTAGCCGACCACGTCATTGATTAATTTCGAGAATAAATTAAGGTCTCAACCAGCGTAAGTGTACTATATACGAGTGCATAGTTTGCCTTAAATTAGCGTAGGAATTTTTGCGAAATTACGTGAAGATGTAGGTTGTATTCTTTTGCTTATCTAAAAAAACACACACACACACACACACACACACACACACACACACACACACACACATATATATATATATATATATATATATATATATATATATATATATATATATATATATATATGGATGTCAACAAGGTATTGAGATGAGGAAACCCAGTGAACACTCACCAATCAGACAACTTCAGGTTGGCGAGGCCCCGGGGATGTCGAAGCGACACACGTAAAAGAACACTAAAACACAGAAACATCACAAACGTAGAAGCTTTCGGAACTACTCCTTCTTCAGCTACAGAGATCAGTTCTATATATATATATATATATATATATATATATATATATATATATATATATATATATATATATATATGTATGCGATCCGTCTGAAAAATTCAATTTGAAAGAGTGCATAGCAGTGCAGCCATACTCCTAAATCTCAAGTACGAACATAAGGAATGGGACACACCATTATTGAGCTCTTTGAAGTAGCTATCACTGGAGGACTGCAGAATGAATTCAAGGTTATGGTTTATGGAGAAGCATAGATCTGAAAATATAACGGAGGAGATTTTAGGAATAATTGAAGCACCAACGCACATAGGTAGACACGATCGTGACAATAAAATACGTGAGATCGGTTGTAGGATAGAGAGTTATCGAGGATCGTTATTTTCTAGTACAATACAAGATATTAACAAGGGAGTCAAACCTACGAAAGATAACTATTGGTTTGCATCCGTTGCCACCCATCAATTTGGCGATGTACAGGTTTACATTAAATTAAGAAGTGTAGTATCATAAATTCGTTTATTCAATATGCTTTAGAATCTGCCAAGTCTCTTTCTGTCTCAATTTTCCTACCTTTGAATCGGCCTTGCCAGTACTTGCGACGATAAGCAAGTCAAAGAAATGTTTTCGTATGAGACGAATGAGAGAGTGAAAGAAAATTGGATGAGAGTAATGTGTGGATGCACTCGTGAGGGAGGAAGGGAGAGAGGAAGGAGAGATTGTGGACTGAAGGGAGGGGCAACAGATGGGCTAAGAAGAAGAGAAAGTTCCCTCCCCCCGACAGTTGAAGTGAATACGAAAACGCAGACAGCCTTTCTCGTCCCTCAGCCGTTTGATAACTTCCGACATTACTTAGTCGGGATTGTATTAATCGTACTGAATGAAATGTCACCGTGCACTTCATCCAAGAACCAAACCATTGGTTGTAATTTAAGGAGTTTTCTCAAAAAAAACCCATTCAGCAATCGAATGAGAAATTCCTCCATTTATGACTTTTTTTGGGATTATTATAAAGTGAAAAGTTTGATAAGTAGTATGAAATGATTAAAAATTATCATTACCGAGATTCGGAATTCGCATTTCGGAAACACTTCGTCCTATATTATTGTTGAATAATTTTGAATTTCATATTGGTATTAACGGTACGAGCTCTCGAATTTACTGGAAAATAATATCTCAATTATACTAGAAAATAGTATATCATGGATAATCATTGATAAACCACATAGATTTATTCGGTGATATATTAATTTCGGAGATTTTTATCGATTATTTTTGTGAACTGATTATTTTAGCAATTAACTAATATTATATCACTTAATTAATGGAGTTAATTCGACCTTTTAGCCAACTTATCCGTATTTTTGTTTGAAATAATATTTTATATCTAATTAAGATGGCGTGAAATGTTCACTGATTGATTAAACATTAATAAAAACATATTGGTAAAAACAAACAGAAATATTTGATTACTCGTAAAGTTGAACGTCATCTTATAACAAGTAATGTTTGTACTGATTTTTCTAATTTATCCATAGAGTGCTTACGAATTTACTGCTTTTTATGAGGGAAATATGCCATTTCCATTGATCTGGACTCTAAAAAATTGCCTCTACAATTATAAGATTATCTTTGGTTTTATTCTTAGTCTCGACATTATTTTTCATGCGTTCTTATGTTAAACTAAATTCAGCTCTTTCTTGATTGCTCAGTATTATGAATTTACCTAATTCTTCCTGTTACACATACCTGATGAAGGATAATTTTAAAAAGCCAATGAAATACTGCTAAACAGGCGCGGTAAATAATAAGTAGAAAGAATAATCTGTGGAATCCATAAGATTTTGAGAGAAGTGTTAAACACTGAGAGATTCATATTGAATGCGATATATTCGGAGAGTGACAACGCGGAGGGAATTCGGAATTGGGAGTGATGGATGACTGATAAGAGGGGAATCGGAATATAAGGTTTTCGGAAGGAGTTTATGGGAGAGAGACGAAGGGAGACGAGAGGAAGTTAAGTAAATGTGGTATACAATTTTTGAACGGCTATAACGGTGCATATATTCTTTCGCAACCCTTTGCTTTTCCTCATACATTTTAAAATGATTAAACTTCTTTTCGATAGCTATTAATGTTAACGTAGGAACATATTATTGATGCCGTGGTCTTTTTCTCATGACAAGTACCCGCTCTCTGATTACCTCTCTCGGTCTCTTCGGTACGGAACATTCTATAAATTCTTAAGTTATCAGCAGCTTTGAGATGCCATAGAAACAAGTGATTAGCAAATCCCGGATTAGAGGACTCCTTGAGAATACCTCCTCCTCTTTCGCCTCCTCTGTTTCCTCCCTCTTCTCTCACCCTCCTCCCCATCTCTTTCCCTCCTCCCATTCTCTCTCCCTCCTCCACCTCTTTCTCCCTCCTCCCTTTCTCCCTCCCTCCTCTACTTCTCTCTATTTCTCTTCCTCTCTCTCCATCTACCCCTTCTTTCTCCCTTCAACCCTTATCTTTTTCTCCATCCATTCTCCCTCTCTCTCAATCTCTCCTCTCTCCATCTACCCTTCTCTCTCCCTCCTGCTCCTCTCTCTACCTCTCTCCTTATCACCATTTCTCTTTCGCTTTCTCCCCCTCCCATGCTCTCTCCCACCTCTTTCTCCTTTTCCGCCATTCCCTCCCTCCTCCTTTTCTCTCTCCCTCATCGACTATTCCTACTCCCCTTCTGAATACCCTCATTCCCCTTCCACTCCCATTCCCCTACAACGTTAATCGGAATCGGGAGAAGCTTTGCTTGATCCAAACCTCATTTACTTCCGTCTTGCTTCGAAGGCGGGGCTTTCCTCATGCCCTACGACCTAATGGATCGCCCGAGGTCCCAAAATACTAACGATGAGACCGATTACCCAATAATTCCGTTTCGGAGTCGAATCCCTCTATTCATCGAAAACCAAAGCGAATGATTGGGTCTTTCTTTCGAGTCGTTTTGTTTAAAGAAAATTCCTAGTACTAACAGCTCAGTCGATTTTCTGAGGATGCAAAAATCACTTTTCTTTCGTATCCGTTTGCTCCTCTCCAATAAACCGTAATATTTGAAATTCTCGTAGTCATTTTTACAATTCTTGAGATGAGTTGCTGGAATCTTTTTTTATATTTGAATTCTAAAGTTTTTGAGAATTTTTAACCAGTCCAACGAAAGAACATACTGTTTTACATGCCCTCCTATACACAAAATTGGACCATAATGCCGTTTCAATAAATCTTTAGATGCGATAAGTAACGTAAGATACGTCATTCAGATTCAATTAGTTATGCTCATAAATAAAAACTATCCAGTAATTTTCAACAAAATTTTCTGCCCTGGATTGTCAAATCGGCACATGAACTAGTTTTAATACCAAAATTTGAATTATTTTTGTGTGAATATCTATCGGCGTCAAGTGATTTGATTTGTTGCCGGTTTTGTATAATTTTTAATGAATGACTGTGAATAGAAATACACGTCGCAACTTTCCACATGAACGCAAAATTTCGACACTGTTTAGAATTTTAAACAATTCATTGGTAAGACGACAACAAAATAAAATAATATTCCGTTATTAGACATTATAATAGTCTGGATCTGTTTGCTTATGTTTGTTTGGGAAACTCCTCTGTCTTGGAAGGATTTCGCCGGACCTTTAGTGAAATAACTCGAGAACCGCTGGTTCGAGTTCGACGATATTTTCGCGATATGCTGCGATCAACCTCTTAAACCTTATACGTAATTCATTATCTATCATAAGATCAATACTTCGATTCATGAGATATTTGTTCTCACCGTTTGATAAAAGCGGGTATGAGTGTAGAACATTACAATTGCTTAAAACCATTACAGGAATTAGGGACTTGGAGCAAATAACGAAATTTCATTTTCCTGCTGTCGATTTGTAAATAGGTGCCGAATCGATCCAATAAGTAGTATTTAACTAAAGAATTTGACGAATATTTCGGTTAAAAATAGTATGTCCTTATTATTATTTGTATTGTTATCAGTTTCGTGAAATTGATTGAATGATTGAAGGGGATTATAAATTGCTTTGAATCTATCCATATATTTAAGAAATTTTCACACAATTTCGAAGTTTATTCAATGCCATGATTACGTTAAATAATACAACGGTAACAAAACTAAAAATATACTATTATTCATAGACTAGAATTCTAACTCTTCAGAAGGGAACGAATCTAATTCAATAAAGAGCGTAGAAATCCGTTCACCCTCGACTAATATGAAGTATTTATGATGAGTGTAACACTATTTTTAACAAATTTTCCGAGTCGGTAGAAGATTGAAATTTGGTAGGAATGTTTTTTTCTTATAGTTAAAGCCATTTACAAAATTAAAACATAAAAAAAGAACCGGGTTCGACTCCAGTAGATAATTTCTCTTTCCCATAAGATAACACGTAAAAATAAATTTTTCGAGTTAAAGGCTTTTACTCTTCTGCAAATTAAAATTATAAACCAATTGACCACTTATCCTTCAACCTAGACCGTTTTAACTAAAAACAAATAGAATTTCTTACACTTATCGTCAAATTTCGTCTACGATTCGAAATTGCTCAAATTATACATTTAAATCATATTTATTGGAAAATTTTAAGCTTTTTAATGATATGTTGCCTTGCCGACCGTGTCATTGTTACACCTCAAGATTGCATTGCAGTCTCAACTTTTATATTATATGCGTAAGGGGAGTGTGCTTTGAATGTCTTAATAAGTGAGAGAGGAGTGAGAAGAAGAAAGAAGGAGAGAGAAATGGGGAAGGAGAGGAAGGGAGACAGAGAAGGAGGGAGATAGAGAGATATACAGATAATGTTCCTCATTAGGGCGAGATTGAGACCAGGAAGTCTATTTTTAAAAGGAGAGAGAGGGGAAGAAAGAGGGAGAGGTAGTGAGAAAGACAGAGATAAAGGGAGAGAGAGAGAGAGGGAGACAAAAGGAGGAAGAGGGTGAAATACATAGATAATGGTCTTTATTAGAGCGAGATTGAGACTAGGATGTCCATTTTACCAGAGAAAGGGAGAGGGTGGAGGATGGGGGGATGGGAGAGAGGAAGAGAGAGAAGAAGAATGAAAAGTGCCTTAAATCCATCCATACTAATCATATTGATGGTCTGCTATGATCTTTCCAACCTCCTGGCGGTTGGCTCTGTCGCATTACCAGCTAGGCTTCTAATGCGGGACTAGACTACTTCACAATTCTCATTATTCTCTTCTTTAGTCTCTTGTACAAAGAGGCATCAACCCCAACCTACAAGCGGGGACGCTTGTTGCTAGGGAGGGTTTCCAGCAAATCAAGGCTGTCGATGGGTCGCTTATAGCGGTCCCACCACCTAACCTTGATATCGCCCAGCTGATGCACCTCTTTGTGCCTCGATGCTGCTGCCTTGCAGTAGAATGCCTTGGACATCCTCGGCAAGAGGACGTCCAGGGTTTCCACATTTCCGTGTAAGTGCAACCGGCTGACGCTCTCGTATCGGCAACGACCGAGTATCAGCCGGAGTGCACTGTTCCGCACCAATTGCAGCCTGTAAAGGGTGGTCTTGGGCACTCCAGACCAAACCGGTGCTACGTAAGTGATGATGGGCCTCACGCAGCTCAGGTAGAGGCGTCTCTTGGTGTAAGCCGACAAGACACCCGGGCGCAGGATCGGACGAAGCCTCGCCAGCGCCCCGAATGCCTTGTGGCGGACGCGCTCAACCTGAGGCTTCCAGAGAAGCCTCCGGTATAGCACCACTCCCAGGTATAGGACTTCTGGGCTCCAGGGGATAACCCCCCACCCCTCCCATCACTGACAAATCGACTCGAGTCGGCGCTCCTCTTCCAGGGTGAAAGATGACGGCCTTGGTCTTCCCAGGGTTTACTACAATGCGCCATCGACGATACCAGGACACCAGTTCGTCGACGGCACACTGCATCTTCTCCACGGCCGCGTACTTTTTGAAAGACCGAGACAGGAGCGCCGCATCATCCGCGTACAGGGCAAGCGTAGTGTTCCACCCAAGATCCCGAGGTGGATCTTGGGTGAAGATATTAAAGAATATTGGCCCCAGGACGGATCCCTGAGTGACACCGGCGCAGATTCGCCTTAGTCCCAATCCAACCTGAAGCCACAACACCCTGAACGTCCTGCCCTGTAGGTACGACTCAATGAGCAGTACTACCCACGCAGGAAACTAAAGTCGATGCAACTTCAACAGGCGTGCTGGGTGCCACACGTGGTCGAAGAAAGCCCCTGCGACCGCGTGGTTCTTGTTGAAGGCGTCAGTGATAAAGTGGGTCACCCTGCCCAGTTGATGGGAAGTGGAGTGCCCTTCCCGAAAGCCAAACTGCTCGTCCGGGAGAATGTTCTTGGCTGGATGTCTCCAGGACCAACCTCCGTCCCCGGCGTCTTCGGGAGACATATGATCTTTGCCCTCTTCCAGGCAGACGGAAACTATGGAATCCCGACACAACCGTTGTAAATAGCTGCCAGCAATTCTACTGCTGCGACAGGAAGCTGTTGCAGGACGATGTTGGGGATGGCATCATCCCCGGGAGCCCTCCTCAATCCAAGGCGACGGATCACTGCAACGATCTCGCACACCTCGAAGTGAGGGAGCTCGGCAGCATCGAGCAAGGGGCCGCGGTCAAGCGTCCCGAGTTCCCGTGCGATGTCCTCTTCGACCTCGTCCGACACTACTGTGGTCGTGTTTGGGCAGAATACCCCCTCCAGATATACGGCCATCAACCCGGCTTTCTCCTCCGGAGTCCTCGGAACGGAGTCCCCCTGGATGATCAGGGGGTCCCTCCGCTGAGCAACGCAAAGCTTCCTACAGGTTTTCCAGATGGACTGGTCCTCCAGGGAAAGCGTGGAGAGATGTAGTTCCCACGCGAGATCAGTTCTCTCTCTGTAGCTGAAGAAGGAGTAGTTCCGAAAGCTTCTACGTTTGTGATGTTTCTGTGTTTTAGTGTTCTTTTACGTGTGTCACTTCGACATCCCCGGTGCCTCGCCAACCTGAAGTCGTCTGATTGGTGAGTGTTCACTGGGTTTCCTCATCCCAACACCTTGTTGACATATATATATATATATATATATATATATATATACATATATATGTATAAAATTTTAAGTCAAGCCATTAATGTATTTATTTATTATTATAATTATGTATTTAATATCTTTCTATGTAGTTTTTTTCTTTAAATTTCAGCAAATTTGCAGAAACTGGGATATATTTTTGTGCAATTCTTCCCCCGCCGCAGTAGTGAAATTAAGGTGACGGAGCATTACACTTTTATCTCTCAGAAGTTAAGTGGAAGGAAGCGGCAAAGGGATAAGAAAGGAGGGGGAAAATGAATAGGCTAGGGTGATTGGAGAGGAGAGAGGGGAGTGTTGGAGGGGGATATAGGAGGAGAGAGGGGAGTTTAAGAAAAGCGAGAGGAGGAGGAGGAGAACGAAGAAAAAACGGAAGTGGATTATAGCGCGAGAGAAACGATCGCAAGGGAATAAAACTCTGGAGATGGCTCTGGCTTAGGTTTCGGAGTGGAATGAGGGTAGGGAGTGGCGGGGAGGGAGGGGAGAGGGGAGTTGGGAGGAGTTGGAGGCAAGGGGAACATGGAGTGAGGAGAGTTGATGGCAAGGATGGAAGGGAACACGTTCTGACGGAGTGGGTTTCGGGGAGAGCGGTCGGGAAAAAGGACTCGGATTGAAGATGTTTCACTGATCTCCAATTTACGTCTGTCTCCCTCTCTCCATACATCTCTCCCTCTCTCTATCCATCCTTCTATCCCTTCCTCTCTCTCTCTCCAAACATCACTCCCTCCCTCCCCCTTTCTTCCTCCCTCTCTGCTCCCTCTCTCCCTCCATCTTTCTCTCCCTCCCTCTCTCTCTCCCTCCCCCACTCTCTCTCTCTTTCTCCCTCTCTCTCTCTCCATCCCTCTCTCTCTCTCCAACCATGACTCCTTCCCTCCACATTTCTTCCTCCCTCTTTCCCTCCCTCTCTCCATCACTCTATCCATTCCTCCTTCGTTCACCCCTCCTTTTCTCCATTCCTCTCTCACTCCAACCCTCACTCTCTCCAACCCTCACTCTCTCCAACCCTCACTCTCTGCAACCCTCACTCTCTCCAACCCTCATTCTCTCCAACCGTCACTCCCTGCCTTCCCCTTTCTTCCTCCCTCCCTCCCTCTCTCCAACACTCTCTCCATTCCTATTTTTTTCACCCATCCTCTCTCCCCCTCCAGCTATCTTCCTCTCACCTATCCTCCTTAAATGTTTCCTTATCTTTACATTCCTCCCGACCACCATCCATTTATACTCTGCATTTCCTCTTTCTGTGCGTTAAACTGCCTCTCTCTCTCTTCCTATCTCATTTGCCCCTCTCTCTCACTAGCATACCGTATATAACAGAACGCATTCATAGGTATTAAGCCATTTCGGATGTGAGTTAATCGGAATTGATTTTTAGCAATAGCAGAGTGGACGCCTTGAGAATGACCCAGGTGGCGCGGTGGGTGATTGTGCCCAAGGGATCGAGAGGACGGTTTTGCAGAAAAGGCTGTCATACCTCCCTGTTCCTAATCTTGCCCTCATCCTCTTCCTCCATACCTCCGCAACCCATCGCTTCTCCTCTCATTTGCAATCTCTCGCCTCTGAATAGCCTAACTGAATCCATCGTTAACCTCAGATAGAGCCCTCAATCAGACAATAAGATCCGATTTCTATTTTTATGACATTTGTGGTATAGCAAATATCCTACCTAATGTTTCATTTAAAACTCATACGTTATGATAACCATAGCTAAACCTGAGTAAGCATTTTAATGTTCTATATTTTAGAAATTTACTAAAGCGATCTATTTAATTTTTTTGCAGAACGCATGAAACTTTTCGCAAGAAAAATAGTTAAATATTACAATAAATTATTATTTTGCTTTCAAATACATAATAATACCTGAAATGTCGTTATAATAATGAAATCAATTATCTACTAGGCAAAAGTTTAAATATTCATTATTTCATATTTTGCCAATTGCAATCAATGAAATTATTTGGTATTTCCGTTTTTATCAATGGAAAAGCCTCTCAAATTTTCCGTGGCACTCATTTCATCACGTTTCGCAGCATAAATGGAATGTACGACAAAAAATTATTCAAACACAACACGAAAATCCCACGGCATTCTAAAGAGTATTTAAAATACTCATATGAAATAGTGGGCTTTTAACAATTGTTTACATTTAGATAAACATGTTCTACTTAAAACAATCTGTGTTTCTATGCCACACAACTCCCAGCTCTCAGCCTATTCATAACTGCAGTGGCAAAACGCGATGCAACCTTTCAATCTTTCAATAAATTAATAAAAATTGAGTCATGGAAATTATACCACTTCCACCCAAGAGCCTTCTGCCAGATTGTCTCAAGTTCAAGTAAGTCTTCTACACGAAAATTATGATTTTTTCCCACCGTCTAAGGCTTACTTTACTGAAAATAAAGGGGATTTCGCAAACCACAGAGTACTACCACTCCGCTATTAAAATTAGCAAATTACGAATATTACCCTCTCATTGGACATCAGGGAGATCATGCTAATGACACTGGTTGACATTAGAAAGGTATTTAACTCTATTTATAAATAATTTTGAATCCGAAAAAAAATTCTGCTATGACCGGGAATCGAACCCGAGTTTTTCACTTGCCGGTCGGCTATTCTACCACTGAAGTACCGTAGCAGATGGTTTTTCGTGTTTCTGAACGCGGGTGTTTTTCTTAGCTGGGTCCAGGCTAGCCAAGTTAGCGTCAACCAGCCGCAACGAACGTCCTCCAAGAGATCGTCGAAGAAAACCCCTCCCTCTCAAATGGTGAAATTGCCAAGCTATAAGTAAATGGAATAATATGATCTAATGCTTATCTGCATAGTATCTTTAGATCATATCATTCCATCAATTTATAACTTTGTCAATCTCATCATTTGAGAGGGAAGGGGTTTCTTCTACGTATCTCTTGGAGGACGTCCATTGGGGCTGGTTAATAATATAGTGGAACCGGACCGAGTTGGCTCCTGAAGAGCTGGTTGCCTACCGCGGATTAGTTGCTCTTTGTGTTCCCTAATTTTATAATAAAATATAACAAATACGTTTGATCGGAAAATTAAATTGATCACACGTATATGTATGGCAAAAATAACGCGTGTATACATAGTCTAAACCGAATCCGAGTCCAATAATACTCGGTGCTCTGGCAACACTCTCGTAATGAGTGATAAAAAGTGCAAAAGCACCAGTATTTACGCAAAATTCGAAGAAATACGATCGGTAAGAGAAATTCTACGATAAAAACCAAAACATCCATTCCTTTCCTCAGAGATTAGTACAAAATTCGCTCCGATATTACTATTCTAAGATATTTTATTATACAAGATAAAATTACCCTGCACGATGGATTTCAGATTTCCCATATAAATCAAATAGGAAGGATTGTTACTGATATCGAACCCGAGACTTCATTATTCGAGGAAAAAACTATCCTCTGGAGATTGGCCCCAGTAGCAAGAGATTTCTACCAAGTTTCATGAAAATCGGTTCAAACGCTAATAAAGGGACAGACGGACAGACAGGCGACGGATAGCATATAATTATTTTCTATTATGAGCTGATTCCTGTGGAGAAAGAAGTCTACCGAGGCTCAATTTATGGCACATTATTATTTTGACTCTACATCAACGACCTCTGTAATGTAATCTCTTACTCAAACGCCATATGAACGCTTAAAATTTACAAAGATATCTACACTTGTCAACTTAAGACGTGTAGTTAATAAAATGAACTAGAACCATGCCTCTATCAAGAATTGTAGTATTAATATCTTTTTATAATAAAACCTCTCAATAACTCAATCATTCTTGATCGGGGAAGTAATAGAGTTGGCCACAGCCAGTTCGCCTTAATAGAAGTTCGTCGCGGAATTTTTGATTTAATTCAGAACAAAACAAAAACGAGGAAATAAGGAGAACTATGTTATTCAGAAACAAGTAAGGAATGAACTAATGATTCAGAGAAAAATGGCCGTTATTTCAAAATTTAACATGTTAACACATAATGCTAAAATTCATGCAGACTAGTATGATTAGTCTGAAAAGATATCATAAAAATAATTTAATAAAATTGAGAAGAAGAATTTAAAAAATAAACCTTTATAAAAAAGGAAATCTGAATTGCATTTTTACTCCCACACCAGCGGTAACTTAAACCTTCACAAGAAAACGTGTACAATGGAATAGAACACTGAATCGATTGGCGAAAAATCTGAGTCTCTAACTACTTCCGTATAGCTGAAGCTAGCTTGTCAGGCAGATGGACATTCTGAAGGCGTAAGCGGGTTTTTCTGAATTACCTCAAAATATGCAAGGAAACACATGGAAACCCTACCCCATGGAGTGGCTCCACTACTCATCCTGCGCTTCCTCGTGTCCAACATGAAAAAACTGTCAATAGTTGCATTAAAAACTAATTGACAAAAAAAGCAACAATATTTTCGTCACAAGCAGATATATCACAAATGTTCATATCAGGTTGCCGTGCGCCATCAAAGAAAAAGTGTCCTTACTCAACAACTGTCGAACAATACGAAACGTTTTTGCCTACATCTATATGTTACCATGCAATTCACCTAATTGGTGGGTGGCAGGTGGTGCAGTGCACCAAAACCTACCTTAAGATTGTCTATCGCAGGTTGAAAATTTCTATTATGATCTCGTATTGTCCTCGGAAAGAACGAGCCCAGATAACGCTCCGTCATACAATTGATCTTAGGTATATTATCGTCACGATCGTTTCTGCCTATTTATGTCGGTGCTTCAATTATTCCTACAACCTCGTCTTTTAGCCGCAACCTTGAGTTCAATCTTTGATTCTCTAGTGGTACCCATTTCAAATCTCTCAATAATGAGGTGACGCTTTCCTTATGTTCGTACTTTTGTTTTACGAATAAGGCTGCTCTGAATTCTTTCTAATTGAATTATGTCCCTTCTCGTACGGATCCCATATGCATGTGGCGTATTCCACTTGTGGTTTAACCTGTGATAAGTAACATTTTTCACGTACTTTTTCTATTGTGTTCCGTACTATTCTACCTATGAGAGCCAGTTTCTTGTTGGCCGCGCCAACAACTCGACGAATGTGCGTGTCCCAGCGCGTGATAAGTACAGCATGCTGGTTGGCACCGTCGCATTACCAGCTTGCCTGTTAATGTGAAACGAACTTATAAAACGAGCTCTTTCTCGGCCTTGGCCTCATACTCCTCCCTACAAGCTGGGACACTTGCTCCGAGGGAGTGGTGCTTCCGGCGAATCAAGACTAGCGATGGGTCGCTTGTAGCGGTCCCACCACCTAGCCCTTATATTGCCCAACATTTTCACCTCGTCGTGCGGCGACAGTGCTGCCTTGAGCTAGAATTCCTTGGACATCTTCGGCAAGTGGATGTCCAGGGGTTCCACATTCCCGTCTAAATGCGTCCGGTTGACATGGTCGTATCTGCTACGACCAAGTATCAACTGGAGAGCATTGTTTTGCACTACTTGCAGCCTGTATAGGGTGGTTTTCGGCACCCTTCACCAGACCAGAGCTGCATAGGTGATGATGGGCCTCACGCAGCTCAGGTAGAGGCGTCTCTTGGTGTCGGCCGACAATACACCCGGGTACAGAATCGGACGAATTCTGGCTAACGCCCCGAGTGCCTTGCGGACGACACTTTCCACCTGAGGCTTCCAGAGAAGCTTCCGATCCAGAACTACCCCCAGGTACTTGACCTCTGGGCTCCAAGGGATTTCCTCCCCCATCACCGACAGGTGGGCTCCAGGTGGCGCTCCTCTTCCGGGATGGAAGATGATGGCCGCGGTCTTGCTGGGATTTATCACAATGCGCCATCGACGATACCAGGTGACCAGATCGTCGACGACGCACTGCAAAGACTCTACTGCCTTGTGCTTTTGCAACGACCGCGACAGAAGCGCCGCGTCGTCTGCGTACAGGGCAAGACTGGTGTTCCAACGAAAATCCCTGGGAGGATCTTGGGTGGAGATGTTAAAGAGCATCTGCCCCAGGACGGATCCCTGCGAGACGCCTGCGCAAATGCGTCGCAGTCTTGATCCGACCTGGAGCCAAAACACTCGGAACGTCCTGCCCTGCAGTTACGACTCTATGAGTTGCACAGCCCAAGACGGAAACTGGAGTCGAACTATCTCCTACAGGAGTGCAGAGTGCCACACGCGGTCGAAGGCCTTCGAGATGTCGAAGAACACCCCTGCGACCGCGTGATTCCTGTTGAAGGCATCGGTGATGAAGTGGGTCACCCTTCCCAGTTGGTGGTTAGTGGATGGAAACGAAACTGCTCTTCCGGGAGAACGTCTTTCTCCTGGAGAACTTCCTGTAGTGGCTTCTGGATGAGACGCTCAAGGATCTTTCTGAAACTCGCAAGGAGCGAGATCGGCCGAATGTCTCTGGGACCGACCTCCGTCCCTGGCTTCTTCGGAAGACAGATGATCCTTGCCACGGTCTCCCTCCGTTACCTCCATTGCCTCAGGGTTTATAGCCCTGCAAATGGCCGTTTGAGCCATCTTCATCGACGGCATCTTCGGCACCCTGAGCGGACGCGGAAGAGGGCAGGACATCTTCCGCGGCAACAGGGGCACTCTCGGTGCCACCCCGAGAGGAGGGATGTTTCAATCCTTGGGACGACAAAGGCGGGAGGGGTTTAGAGTTGGAAGTGACCCCGCTAGAGCCTGAAGAGGCAACAATATCCATTCCATTAGCGGAAGTGGTAGGGAGAGCCTTGCTAAACACCGGGGCAGCCACCGGTGCCGTCCTGGCGCACATCGCCTTATACTGCTCAGGGGTTATTTTCCCGAAGGAGGAGTCGCTAGATAGCGACGACGACCGAGCACGAGACACGATATGGAGATCCCCTCCTACGAGGGCGACCGACTCAAGCGGCCATTTTGGGTTACGCTCCATCAGGGAATAACAGTTCCCTGGACCGTGGATCTAGGCCCTTTTCCGTGCCAAGAACAACCAGAGACTGGCCCCCACTCGAGTACGGGACAGGTGAGAAGAAGAAACAGGTTAGCCTTCCCCTGTCTCGTAACAACCAGTCAATGCAGACTCGAACGTACCCCGGAACTCTCGCGCAGCAAGAGCGCCACAGTAACGTGCGGTGGACGCTTTAATCAAAAAGCACGTCAAGTGCAACAATCGGCTTAAGGACTCAGTAAACTGAAGACCAGTAAGCAGGGCTCTTGGCGAGCATTCATGGTCCTCCTGGTTTTTTATTTCTTTATGTAGAACGGTATCATCGGCAAAAACTGTAATTTTACTACAAACTACCGAGCAGACATCATTCACACAAATCAAGAAAAATGGAGGGCCCAATCCACTTCCCTGAGGAACACCCGACGCGACTTTAACGGGGGGAGAGTATATCCCGTCGATTATAACTAACTGTTCTCTGTTCGAGAGGAAGTCTCCCACCCAATTGACAACTTTTGGGTTGATACCATATTGTCCTATCTTTGCAATTAATTTCTTATGAGATGATTTATCAAACGCCTTCCAGAAGTCAATGAATATGTCGTCCTAAGAAAATGTATGTAATTACATATTTTATGGTACTTGTAATATTAACATCTAAATTATTGTATTAAAAATGGTTAAATAGCTTTTCTTTTAAAAAACGCTCTACATACAAATGTGAGTTAATATTATTGTACCTGTTGAAGTACGTGCGTGTGTCTGTTGGCGTAAATTCATTATAATAACTAGAAAGACCCGTCAATATGACGGGTGTGCGTGGATTAAATATTAAATTTAAGGAACTTCCCATTCATCCTCCTATTCTCTTTTCCATTCTCCTCCCTCACATTTTAAGTTTATATTCGATTTTTTCGATTTTTCGACATCTCATAAAGAGGTTGCTATGGTAGCTGGCATTGTTGGTCTAGGATTTTTGTTTTATTGGACTTTGGCTTTCAAGTGCATTTACACAGATTACAAATGAAACAAAACCCTCAAGGACCAAAACCGTTTGAAAATTTATGTCAAAAATTTCATGTACATTTAATGCAAATAAACACGTAGCGTAAAAACTTTAAGTCAGAAACAACTCCAATGCATTGTCATGATGGACAACTCAACATTTCAAATTCGTACATTGAAAATATATTTCCGTTTGGAAACTTTATTGGGCAGTTTAAGGCAAATTACTGTGTTGGCAATGATTATGATTAATTTCTTTTGATAATTAAGCAAGATATTTTAAGCATGGCCGGTGCAATTATAGTGATTAAAAAATGTATGAATTAAAAAAGCTACTTAATCAGTTCTTTTGTCGTCAAGTTAAGCAAAACAAAAAGCTATTTAAAATATTAGCGGTCGTATGTTCGTTCGCATTTCTTCCACGCCTTAGAAATGGCACTGCAGAAAACGTACCTATCGTTCAAATTATGACATCATTACTTCCCTTTGGATTAAAATGAATTCAAAATATATAAGAACAGTTCTCACAATTGATTTCACTTACACTATCAAAGTTCATGTCATTGTTTTTGGATATAGACCTAATTTTGCTAGATCAGCAACAATGCTGTCACCCGTAACGACAAAGTTTTGACGCCAAAATTTAGTCAAAGTTTCTTGCTAATAACAAATTTGTGGAACGATTTGACGTGTTTTCGTAAATCGATGACTGGAAAATGAATATCCGTTCTTTTAGGCATCTTTTGGTGCTATTTCGGCATTCATGTAGCAATTATAAGTGATTTTCAAATGCAATTGAAAAATATATTCCGCACATGTGTCATTCCAGGTATTGAAAAGGAGGAGAAAGCGAAAAACGAACGGAAGGAAAGCCATGATAAAATGTGAGCGTTGGGTTATAAATCTACTCCGCGCGAGTACCGGAGAGTTGAAAACCATTAGTAAAGATGTTACGCTTTGCTTATGACCATACATTTGTTTTACGAAGCTGGCTACTCTGTATTGGACTCATTCTAATTCAAGCATTTTTGCCTTATCATACGAGTCCCATATACTGAGGCGTATTCGACCTGTGGTCTAACTTGTCATAAATAACGAGTTTCTCTGCCTTTTCTGTACTATTCCGTATTCTTCTTCCTATGCAGGCCAATTTCTTGTTCCCTGCGCCTTTAACGCATTAATGCCTAAAGCAGTTTTTATTGAAAACTCATTTTTTGTTGTTTATTTACCCTTCTGAGCACTCCTCTAACATGGAAAGCACACTTATATTTTTTGCATTTGTAAATCAGAAGGTATTTACATGCATCTTAAGTTGCTCTTGGGCACTTGTGGTATTAAATATGGGCAATTGAAGAAAATTAAAAGAAGATAATATCTATCTTAGCAATATTTTAATTTTCTGCCAATATCTACTTAAATCATCAATTAGGTGTACAGTAGTTTAATCATACAAAAGGATATTAATATAATTAAATTAAACAAAAAATTAAATTTTTCATCACAGACATTCATTGAGTTGGTAGTTCATTTCTCATGGAACCCAAAAAAACACTCCAGATGAAGGGAAACCTTACAATTCTGACAAAGGTACACAGTTCTTGTTTTACATTGAACCTACTTGGAAGCAGCGGAGGAATAAATTCTGACATTTTGAATTCCACTTTAGATACATCATGGGACCACCGTCTTTTGTTATCGCTAAACTTGCGCTCATTGGTGTTTTATTTGCTCTCTCTAGTTGCGGATGGTCGTTCTGGCAGTGACACCTCGATGACCTCTTTCCTAGAATATATCTCTCCTTCAGCGTCAAAAATACGTCGCGGAAGATGCATAGGATCCCCAACGACCTCCGCATCACATGCATCAGAACCTTCCTCTGTAATGGCATCGAGACCTTCTTCTGGGCCGTTTATTATTTTGGTGCGAGGACCAAGTTCATCGTCTTTTTCCTCCAATGGATTGGTTATGTTTTCATGTTAGTTTCGACAAGCACGTAAAAATGTTTGTTCATAAATAAAACAGTTTCAGGCGTGGCTTTGTGGAATTTTCCATAATTGCACGAAAAAGGAAACACTTTGTCAATTCCAATTGAAAAGTGTTTACCGACCAACCTAGGTTTCAATACATAGTATCATTTCAATTGAAAATGATGTGTTTACCGACCGACCTAGGTTCATTTCAATTGAAAACGATACTATGCATTAAAACCTAAATCGGTCGGTATACACTTTTCAAGTGGAATTGACCAAGTGTTACTTTTCATCCAATTATGTTCATAAAAATTAACAACTTTGACATAAACTTACATTATTACGCAAAAATGTGCAACAAGTTATAAATGACTTCACGTAGAAAAGATCTTGCTTCTATATACACAACACCTAAAAAGGTGAAAATGTTTCATAAAACGACTCCGATGGAAAATTGTAGCATTAGTATATAAGTAATAATGGATAAATACCTTTTTACAAGTCGTCGATGATCCGCAGAAAGAAAAAAAATCCGATGCGTAACTCCAAGGTCGTATAAACAAAAATCTAGGATAAAAATCCAAAATTAGTGCTGCATGTGCCCACGAGCAACTTTAGTTGCATCAAAAGTTTGTCATTCATTAAAGAAAGAATGAGAATGAATTGAAGTAATATTTTTTGAAAAGTGACATACATGTTTACTTAACAATTTAGAATGTTCAAATCATATATTAGTTTTATATAGAAGCAGATGCATACTCCCGAGAAGCACGAGGTCTGAACCTCAACTGAAGAGGTCCGACCCTTAGTCGGAGAAATGCTCGGGGTACCGTTATTTCCTTTCCTAGACGCATTCAATCGCAAATTTCATTAGTAGGAACTAAGATCCTTGCATAAATTAGATAAATTTCTTGAGGATTAGGAATTTTTAGGAGACCATGCAACTTAAGTTGCTCGTGGGCTTTAACGGGTTAACCGGGCTAATGTCGTGTCGCACGAAAGGTTGCCACAACATATCCTCCTCTTAAATATTTAAGTTACTAAGCTGCTTGGATATTCAGTACATCGATTTTATACTATTTAGAAATCTCTCTCTCTGTCGTTGCCTTTCCATATGTTACGATGGAGCATAATTAATTTAAATTTGCCATTCCTTGCACCAGGCGAAAAGAGCTTTGAAACCTTCCTTCAGGGATTGATGGTCATCTCGGTTCTTTATATCTCGATTTATGACAGTATCCTCTGCGAAAAGTTTGATTTTACTACAAAATGTGTGCGTGTATTTTTGGCCAATCAACCCCTTGGATTACTATGGATTAATAACGATCTACCGAGCAGATATCATTTACGTATATCTTATAAATATTTTAGACTGTATGCGGGTATGTATGTTGTTTGTACGTTTTTACACCGCTGAAGCTATCGAATTCAAAAGTTTCATGGGTCATCCTATGGACCAAAAGTTTACAGACCGTGGGATCTCTTATAACCCATGGGGTCAACAAAATACTATTTCAATAAGAAAGCATGGGAAATGGTGTGGAGAATCTCCAAAATGCCATGCAGCCCTTCACTGATGTGGATATTAATATTCCGAAATATTAACCTACGATAACGGGAAATGGGATATTTTACGCAAAAAATATTGAATATATTAATTTTGTTCGTGTTTTGTTGCATTGCATGCTAAATCGCTCGAAATTTTCTTTAAGCGCAAAATTTATCGGTTTAGATGAACATTTTAAGGCGGAAGCACAGCTAAATTTGTTAATTGTTGTCCTCTTCAAAGGGAAGATAGCCACGTAAAGATTAATGCTAGGAAATTCCACGCCGCGGCGCGCCTTAGAGGAAGGATAGCCAATATCAAGATTAAGGGTACAAATGGATTCATGGCTAAATATAGTCTATGAATATTTTAAAGAGAGTTAAATGATGTTTAAGGGCTATTAGAATATTGTAATCTTATGCCATTATCATTGAAAAATTTATTGCAACATAAATCGATACATCTACTTACATTTGTTCGGTAACCAAGATGTGAATATTAAGTAATACGGCGGAGGCAATATGCAGTATAGTAGACGAGTTAAAGTGGCGCCTTCAGCACCAGAGTTATGTATTCCGTAGTCATATACAAATCAGAAAATACCACCACCTACTGTATTCAGTTTTTCGAAGTTGGTAGAAGTGTTTTGGTTCTTCCTCAAAGGGACATTTTGGACAACTTCACCGGGTTGGGTAAGTTGGTTGAAGTATTTTGATTCTTCCTCAAAGGGATATTTAGCGCGATTTCACCGGGTTAGGAAAGTTGGTTGAACTGTTTTGATGCTTCCTCAAGGGGACATTTTGCCCGACTTCACGGGCGCTATTTTGAATGGGGGGTATATTACACTTCCTCCGACAACTTTTACGCCATTCATTGGGTTGGGTGTGGTTGGATATAGTTTTCATTATATTTTACAATTAATTTTATATTTATAAAATATACACGAGAACATTTAAGCGATTCTTTGGGTTGATGTGTTAGGGTGGATATAGATTTTATTATATTTTATAATTTATGTGTTTTTATTATATTACCGTTAATCAAATTTTTCGCAACTTCCTTATATTAATTATTTTGCTATCACTAAGGAGTAAATTATTATTCCAGTAGAGGCATTGCAAGTTGTTCAGTTACTCGTCTACAATACTGCATTTTTCTCGACGTCAGAGAGTCACTAATGGCGGGGGGTTAATAATGTGAGAGGGGAGGAATGGGGGAGGGGAATGAATGGGGGAGGGAGCGGGACGAGGGGAGAAGGGGAAGCAAGAGAAGAGCCGCGGAGAGCGGAAGTTTGCTGAATGAAGAGAGTACAAGGTGAAAGAGAACATAGATACAGAAAATCGTCATTACTCCGTAGAAATTGTATCTAGACGGTGCACTTATACTTGACAAATTTCGCATATGCAAAATACACATGTAATATATTCATTTATTAATGGAAATATATACATGGAGGAAGAAATTTAGGGGCCTAAATAGTGAACGTGCCATATTACAAAAATTTCTCTTCAAGGAATTATACTTGAGTGACGTTCAGATAATATGTGACAAGTTCCACTTAGTCATAGAATTAGCATACAATTTTTCACTTTTATAAGTCAATCGATATGATGCCCATATTACTTCATCTAGGTGAGTGTTTCCCAACCTGGGCTATTTTGAATTTTCAGAGAGCAATAAATTCCAAATGGGCGCATAGAAACATTATTGGATCTTAAAAATTTTCAATTTAACACATACTAGCATTTCTTCAAACTCGAGTAAGCGTAGATGAGTTTGTAGCAACGTTCGCCCACAAATTTTTATCGTCGACACGTTGAGCAAGTCTCGTTAACTCTTGTGGCGACACCTTCGGTACTTTTTATCAATTTTTTTGCAGTATGGTTTCGTTCCATTTAGTGCCACTGCCGTTTTCGCCAAATTGGAAGTTATTCATCAGAAAGTAAGAAATGTGCATTTAGTGATTGTAACTTGCTTGTTTTTAGTACATTCTGTACCACTGCCGTTTCTGCCAGATTAGCCATCGTACAACGGAAATTAAGTCAAATAAATCACTTGATTGTAAGCGTCTTAACCCAGGAGTGGTCGCGCGGGATGCTGTAAAAACCCCAGCCCTATGTGTTATGAAATTTGTGGCATGCGCATCGACTGATATCAAATCAGAGGGCCGGTTACACAAAGGTTATAATCGATGATAATGACTTAACACGGTAATGCAATATAGTGGACTGTATAATTTAACGTAGTCTAAAAGTTCTACACACACAAACACAAGCATCGTAGTCCGTAACTCGTCTGTTTTCTCCGTCCTCTCTCTCGAGCGTCTCAGCACACACACCGTCGTCTCTCGAGCGTCTCAGCACACACACCGTCGTCTTTCCCGAGCGTCTCAGCACACACACCGTCGTCTCTCCCGAGCGTCTCAGCACACACACCGTCGTCTTTCCCGAGCGTCTCAGCACACACACCTTCGACTCTCTCGAGCGTCTCAGCACACACACCGTCGTCTCTCCCTAGCGTCTCAGCACAGACACCGTCGTCTCTCTAGCGTCTCAGCACACACACCGTCATCTCTTGAGCGTCTCAGCACACACACCGTCGTCTCTCTCGAGCGTCTCGTCACAGACACTGTCGTCTCTCCCGAGCGTCTCAGCACACACACCTTCGTCTCTCTCGAGCGTCTCAGTACACACACCGTCGTCTCTCCCGAGCGTCTCAGCACACACACCGTCGTCTCTCTCGAGCATCTCAGCACGCACACCGTCGTCTCCCCCCAAGCGTTTACCGATCTATCATTGAAAATTGCATTATTTTTTGCAAAAAAGGCAATTGAAAGTCATATCATTACATTGCGGTAAAAATGCTTATTATTGGCGTTATTTAAACGAAATTCTACGATACATACTAACGGCGCTAGGTAACGAGCGAAGTAGAGAGGGTGGGGGAGGGATGAAACTGAAGGGAGAGTGATAGGTACCAACATAAGCGCTCGACTTAGCTTAAGCGTCTTAGAAGGGAAATTTCACATCTACATTGCCTATCCGAATTACAACACGTAGTACAGTTACTCTGTCCTTCCCGGAAAATATTAAACATAAAACAACGAACTATGAAAATACTATTGTTTCCATTGTTGCTAGTAATTGTTTCATGACTTTTTCGGCATTTCACATTCTCTTCTTTGGAAGAAATAGGAACAGGGTCTGCTAGACGCATTTGTTGCGACAGCTATGAACTCTTCAACCTCCTGGTGGTTGGCTCAGTCTCATTGTCAGCAATGCTACAAATGCGAGACTAGGCTTTTTACACTCAGCTCGTTTAACTCTTTTTAGCCCCTTGTTACAAAGAGGCACCAACCCCTCCCTGCAACCGGGGACGCTTGTAGCTATGGAGGGTTTCCAGCGAATCTAGGTTCGCGATGGGTCGCTTGTATCGATCCCACCACCTAACCTTGATATCGCCCAGCTGCTGCACCTTTTTGTGTCTCGATGCTGATGCCTTGCAGTAGAATTCCTTGGACATCCTCGGCAGGAGGACGTCCAGGGACTCCACATTTCCCTTTAAGTGCAACCGGCTGACGCTCTCGTATCAACAACGACCGATTATCAGCCGGAGTGCACTTTTCCGCAACAATTGCAGGCTGTAGAGGGTGGTCTTGGGCTCTCCAGACCAAACCGGTGCTACGTAAGTGATGATGGGCCTCACGCAGCTCAGGTAGAGACGTTTCTTGGTGTCAGCCGACAAGACACTCGGGCGCAGAATCGGACGAAGCTTCGTCAGCGCCCCGAATGCCTTGTAGCGGACGCGCTCAACCTGAGGCTTCCAGAAAAGCCTCCGGTCTAGCACCACTCCCAGGTATATGACTTCTGGGCTCCAGGAGATAACCCCCCATCACTGACAGATCAACTCCAGGCGGCGCTCCTCTTCCAGGGTGGAAGACGAAAGCCTTGGTCTTTCCAGGGTATACTACAATGCGCCATGGACGATACCAGGACACCAGTTCATCGACGGCGCACTGCACCGTCTCCACGGCCGCGTACTTTTTGAAAGACCGAGACAGGAGCGCCGCATCATCCGCGTACAGGGCAAGCGTAGTGTTCCACCCAAGATCCCGAGGTGGATCTTGGGTGAAGATATAAAAGAGTATCGGCCCCAGGACGGTACTCTGTGGGACACCGGCGCAGATTCGCCGCAGTCCCAATCTGACCTGGAGCCAGAACACCCTGAACGTCCTGCCCTGTAGGTACGGCTCAATGAGCCGTACTAACCACGCAGGAAACTAAAGTCGATGCAACTTCAAAAGGCGTGCTGGGTGCCACACGTGGTCGAAGGCCTTCGAGATGTCGAAGAAAGCCCCTGCAACCGCGTGGTTCCTGTTGAAGGCGTCAGTGATAAAGTGGGTCACCCTGCCCAGTTGATGGGAAGTGGAGTGCCCTTCCCGAAAGCCAAACTGCTCGTCCGGGAGAATGTTCTTGGCTGGATGTCTCCAGGACCAACCTCCGTCCCCGGCGTCTTCGGGAGACATATGATCTTTGCCCTCTTCCAGGCAGACGGAAACTATGGAATCTCGACACAACCGTTGTAAATAGCTGCCAGGAATTCTACTGCTGCGACAGGAAGCTGTCGCAGGACGATGTTGGGGATGGCATCATCCCCGGGAGCCCTCCTCAATCCAAGGCGACGGATCACTGCAACGATCTCGCACACCTCGAAGTGAGGGAGCTCGGCAGCATCGAGCAAGGGGCCGCGGTCAAGCGTCCCGAGTTCCCGTGCGATGTCCTCTTCGACCTCGTCCGACACTACTGTGGTCGTGTTTGGGCAGAATACCCCCTCCAGATATACGGCCATCAACCCGGCTTTCTCCTCCGGAGTCCTCGGAACGGAGTCCCCCTGGATGATCAGGGGGTCCCTCCGCTGGGCAACGCAAAGCTTCCTACAGGTTTTCCAGATGGACTGGTCCTCCAGGGAAAGCGTGGAGAGATGTAGTTCCCACGCGTCCGAGCGCACGTCTTTCATCATGTCTCGGACCGTCCTGTTGAGGGTGTCCATCAGGATCCTGAGGTTCAACGTACGGTGGCGCTGCCACCTCCGCCGCACCCTGTTGCGCAGCGTGATTGTCTGCTTGACGACTCGAGGCAAAGCAATGCGTATACCCCTGGCTACGACCACCTTCGGGATCGCAGCGTCCATGGCCTGCTGGACGGTGGTGGTGAGGAGGTCGACCATACGGTTTGCCTCCCCGCACGTCCTAGGCGGTGTTTGGTCGACCGGCAGCCTTTCCGAAATGAACTCGCGGAAGTGCTGCCAGTCGGCACGAGCTAGGTCCAGACGCTGCGAAGGTGGTACTCGCACTGGCAAGTTCCCCAGAAGTAGCAGGGTCGGATTATGGTCAGTGGACATATCGCAAACGGAATGCATGCTTAGGGACGCCTTGATGTTGTTGATGACAGCAACATCGAGGACGTCCCTCGAAGGAAGATAAGTGGGCTCGGTCGGCGCGAGCACCGTGAGCCCCTCTTCATCGGCAAGATCTTTCAGCCGCAGGCTCCTCGGATTGGGGACTCTGGAATGCCAACTTTTGTTCGTTTTTTTAAGAAGATATAATAGACCATCAAAAGATGGAGGACCATATCGCTTTGAAATGAGGAAATTCGAATGATTCTATAAAGTTCACGATTTTACAGCATGATCCCCGTTTTCTGGATTTTATCAGTGACCTCGCTAACGTTTAAAAAAACTAACATCTAAAAACAAATTAAAATTATATTAATTGAGTTTAAATCACGTGTGCATTTCAGTCACTGATATTTGCTACAAAAAAACTCAAACTCCGTAGTTAAATTTACTAAATGGAAGATTTTAGACGCACATAATTAAATCATAATTTAGAAGCCGTTGGACAGCTCTGTAAGTAGGGTAAAATATCATAAAATGAGTATGAATAATACTGCTAAGCAGTACTTAGTTCGATACGGGACATTTGGCCAAAATTTAATAACTCATAAAATCTCATGCATAGCAAACATTAGTTAAAGAATTGCAATTCTCAATAAAAATTTTGTTTTAAAATTAAATTTGAGCGATTACTAATCGAATATGATAATCGATTATTAGAATATTCAGCAAAATAGATACAGTCCGACTATAGTAGGACAATTATTTCTAATTTTAACTTGCATAAGAATAATAGCCTGCACGCCGAAAAATGTGTTATTATATGTTATCTTATGGGAAATATAGAAGAGCTTGAGTCGAACCCAGGACTTAATTCAATATATTTTCCCTTCATTACCATTTAAGGCGTAAGTAAAGCGGCGTCCATACCAAATTTGACTTAACCTTAATTTTAGGTAATATTAAAGGAGTAAATTATATAGCGTTTATGTTGGTACATCTCACTCACCCTTCAGATTCATTCCTTCCCCACTATCTCTATTTCGCTCGTTTCCTAGCTCCGTTGATGTGTATCGTAGACTTTTGTTTAAATAACGCCAACAACCAGCATTTTTACCGCAATGCAATCATGTAACTATCAATCGCCTTATTTGCAAAAAGTGTTGCAATTTCGCAATCATAGATCGGTAATTTCACCACCCGCTGTAAGGGTATATTACACGGAGCAAGAGTCCGGGACTCGGGACCGAGCGAGTGACGCTAATCCTCTCTAATATGTCTCATGCATATGGCATCCGTACGAGAAAGGACACATAATTCACTTAGAAAGAGTGCAGCGCAGCCAGATTCGTAAAACAAAAGTACGAACATAAGGAAAGCGTCACCCCATAATTGAGGGATTCGAACTGGGCACCACTGGAGGATCGTGGATTGAACTCAAGGTTGCGGCTTCTATAGAAATATAGATCGGAACGTCTAAGATACGAGGTTGTAGGAATAATTGAAGCACCAACGTATATAGGTAGGAACGACCCTGACGATAAGATACGACAGATCGGTTGTAGGACGGAGCGTTATCAAGGCTCGTTCTTTCCAAGGATAATGCGAGATCACAATAAAAAATTTCAACCTGCGATAGACAATCTTGAGGTAGGTTTTGGTGCATTGCACCCCCTGCCACCCACCAATTAGGTGAATTTCAGGGTAACATGTAGATGTAGATGTAATAAGGGTCAAACGCGAAGAGCAGATAGTCTTCCCAGATATGGCCCCACATCTGCTACATGAAACAAAAGGAGCGTAAGACATGACAAAGAGTCAATTGTTAGCAATTTTCGCCGATAAATGGCAGCTAAAAAAATAATTTTAAAAATATCTCTTGAAAAATGCATTATATGTGATAATGTTTCAAACAAGGATTGTAGAAAATTAAATTGCGTAAGACAGATATTCAAATACGTTTTTACATTAATCAATTATCAAAGCAACTATTTCAAAAAAACGGATAAGTGATAACAGTAAACACCCGCTTTCGTTCATCAGATTTTTACCAAAAACTACACAATTATTTTGCCTTTAACAAGAATGTCAATTATAAAAATTTTGGTTGACCTGATTAATAGTTTATGAGTTAGAGCACCCAAAAATAACTGCCACATGCACGCACACACGCGCACACTCACGCACAAACACACACTTTTCATAAGGCTTCGGCCTTAAAATTCGCGGCTTTGATGTATCCTCCGCGAATATCGAGTGTATACTGTATAAGCACTTTAAATAAACACGCTAAAGGAAACAAATGTTAGTTATATACAATGGCAACGTATTTTTTGTATGTATTAGAACAAGAACATTAGTAATTATACATAAAATGCTAAAAATCACAAAAAATACAAGGTTATCGACTGGTTGAAAATTATAATGATGTATTTTTCGTATTTATTACAGATGAAAAGCGTAATCACAAATAAGAAGTCCAAATTTGACGTCCCGAATGCCGAAAAACATAATTCTTGATTTGCTTGAGCAGCAGACACTGCAAAATCTTCTTTCGACACATCACTTTTGAGGTGGCGAAATTCCTTTCTAATTTTCGATTTATTGGATGCCGATCACCATTATCAAGGTTCTTTAACTCGATCATTACAAAATTTAAAATATTTTTTTGATACAGTTGCAGTCTGTTTTTATCTCAAATATCAGTAACTCCACTTCGTGGGCAACCGTACAAAATTAAATTTAAACTTTTAGAAAGAGAAAAATTATGAACTTAAACGGGAATAATTTGTTTATCTATATAAAATTTCAGAGGCACTATTTGAATCATTGTTTATATTTAGAAGACAAATTTTATAAATTGCTCATAAATAGAACATATTTCCCTATTAGATTTTTGTTGTTCATTTTTATCAAGAAAAGTTTTATCGTGGGTCAAAATACGTAGGCACTGGCAAGTAATGGATCATCTCCACTTAATTATTCCAGTAGCCGTTATTGTCTTGCTCAAGATTAAGATATTAAATCTCTTAAACTTTTAGTTTATATTTCATCCAGAAATCATATAAATCAGTCAGTGTTAGATGTTCAGAATGCAGTAATTCGAACGTCATGTTAATAGGTTCCAATATCTTCACAATATTTTCAAATTTGATCCAATTACTGTCCTATAACTCTCCGAAGGCGGACATTATCATCATAATGCGAACACCGGAGATGGGTTACAAAGGACCCCACATTTTTTGCAATCACATGTTTGATCGATAAATTTTAACTAAAACAAATTTATAATTTTTGATAAATATTTTATAATTAAAACAAAGGGGTACCAATAATGGCAAAAATAATTTATCCAGATTTCAAAAAGAAGTATAATGTAATTCAAAAGAAGCAAAAAATTTAAAATGTAATTATTTTCAAATCCCGAGCGGAATGTCTATTGCATACAAAATTTTTACATACATCACATTTGGAAGTACAGACAAATATTTATTTTCTCCTGCATACATGAAACACCTCTCTCTTTTCTTCCGTCCAATTTTATGAGTTTGCACTGAAGAATTCTGTCGCTGTTGAACCGTTTCCCTACCTGTGGATGTGATAGCATGTATAACGTGTTTCTGGTAGTATTTACCCTACACTTTTTCAATCTGAATGGCTTTTCTTTCAATATTAAGTCGCACTAAGTTTTCCCAAATCCTCTAAAAATAATTTTCTTATGGCCTTCGCATTATTACCGGGAATGAAATATTTATTTAGTGTTCATCAAATAACAAAAGCATTATATGACGAAATATCTACAAAATCGAAGAACAGCGCCAGAAGCCAACGCTGTAGCACTCTCGTGCACGGATATTCTCGAAATAATATATGTATATATACCTATTTAAGTTTTATTATAAATATGTGTATCACAACGCATTTTATAGAACGCAAACAACGGAGATGAGTCTATCGGGACTTAAGAATAAATTTAACACGTTAATTACCAAGTACACTTTTATACTTCTCATTAAAAATATCTTCATTTTAAACATGTTAATTCGCCAAGGAATAGCTGAAAGGATAAATTGTAGATACAAGTTCTACTAATGAAAGCATTAAAATTACTTGAATGGGATCCTTTGTGACCCAAGTCCGGCGTCTGAGCGTTAATAGCAATTTTTTTTATTATTATTTACGAAGAATTTTCCGTTACAAATTCCGGTCTTATATATACAAAATTGAAATCTAGGAAACATACTCAAATATGAGCCTGTCGATTACTTTCTATTTTCATATCCGTTTGGTTAATACAGCGGAAGCAAAATAACTGAGAAATAAATTACAAGTAGTGTCAAAAACAAGAGAATTTGAAAATTTAAATCTGGTGTCAGCCACCTACGGCCCATGGACGAGGGCGTTAAGTGTGACCTATGAAGCAATGAAGAAAATCTATAAATATATATTTTAAGTTAAAATTGCGTTAGTGAATCCTTATGTTGAGAAATGTTAATATTTAAATTTTTATTTAGATCTATTTTTCAAATATGTGTAACCTCATAACTATTAGGTAACGTCCAATGCCAACCCTTCCACCCGCCAAAACATTGACAACTTTCCATGCGAACTACGTGTCTCCGAGACCCGTTTTAAGTGCTTGTGGTAAAATCTGGCTATTATTTACTAAATATTTAAATATGCCAATGAAACTCTTCACTTCATTATCTTCTCCAGAACGATATAATTTAGAGGGGATATTACTTCCGACAAGAAGTTTCTTAAAACGTTTTCCTGGGGCCCTTAGCATTTTGTTGTTTAAGTCACTTCTTTACAATCGATCTGAAAGAGACGGAGGAAATAGAGCGAGAATGAGAGGTTAGTATATCGAGTATCGATGACAAATGCTCCATAAAAAGTTTTGTTCAGAAGTATCGGCATGGCTTTATGTTTTAACGCGATCGCTTTTCGGTGCCATAAAGACATTTTCTTGCACCAACTTGCCCCATCCAGATTCAAAGGGAGTCATAGCAGCTCGCAGCAGTTTTTCCCTTCAGACTTGCTAAGAGCATCATGATTCGCGCCCGTCACCCATTGGTTCCGATGCTTGATTGTTTTAGTTTGAAAAGGTATTGCGCAAAATTGAGGGAAAATGGCACCGTTTGCACCACAGAAAGATATAACGTGATTTTAGAATCTTCCAACAAAAAAATGAGAGACTCAAAGTATAAAATATGTCTCTCCACTCGTGCGAGGATTTATGGATTGCGGGATTCCCTGGGCAACAGTGGTTTGCAAGAGCCCTAGACGACGGGGGTTTTCGAGGCCCCTAGGCGACGGAGGTTTGCGAGGGCCCTAGGCGAGAGGTTTTCGAGGGTTTTAGGGGAGTGGTTAGCGAGGGCCCTAGACGCATGGATTGCGAGGGCCCTAGGCGAGTGGTTTGCGAAGGCCCTAAATGAGTATATTGCGTGCGCCCTAGGCGAGTAGTTTACGAGGGTCCTAGGCGAGTGGTTTGCGAGGGCCCTAGGCGAGTGGATTGCAGAGCTCACGACTTGCGAATTCTGAAAACGTGGATATATTTTATGAAAGAAAAGAGTTTATCCGATTCTTAATAATTTATTTGCACTGGAAAGACAGGAGACTGATTAGGAATCTATATGTGAATCAAGCTGCAAAGGTCAGGTATGAGAATGTATACAACTGCGGAATAAATATCGGTAGTGGAGTAAGACAATGCTGCTGCCTATCGCCAACCCTATTCAATATATATGGAGAAAGTCTAATGCAAGAAGCTTTAGAAGGCACAGGAGATTTCAAAATTGGAGGAAGGATTATAAGAACAGTAAAATACGCAGATGATCAAGTAGTTCTAGCAAGAAAGGAAGAGGAGCTACAAAAAATGATAAATAGACTAGTGATAACAGGTAGAAAATACGGTGTGGAAATAAATACAGAAAAATCCAAGGTCATTCGAATATCGGGAAAAGAAGAGAATCTGAACATAAATAATGGAGGAAAGCCTTTAGAACAAGTTTCAGAATATAAATACCTTGGAAACATTATAACACGAGATGCAAAATATACGGATGAGATCAGAACTAGAATAGGAAAAGCAAAAGCGGCTTTCAGGAGAAAGAAACAACTACATACAGGGAATATAAGGGAAGATATCCACAAGAAGTTGATAAAATGCTACGTATGGAGTATAGCATTGTATGGGGCAGAAACATGGGCGCTAAGGAAAAATGACATAAAATACTTGGAAAGCTTTGAAATGTGGACTTGGAGGAGAATGCTGAAGATAAAATGGACAGATAGGATGAATACGAAGAATAGGAGAGAAGCGAATGATTATACAGACTATCAGAAAGAGGAAGGCTAACTGGGTTGGACATTACCTGAGGAGAGAGAGTATTATTAAAGACGTGTTAGAAGGAAAACTAGATGGGAAAAGGGAAAGAGGTAGGAAAAGGTTTCACCTGATAGACGATTTGAAAGGGAAAAGAGTTATCAAGATATGAAGAGGACAGCGGAAAATAGGAGTATATGGAGAACCGGGTTTAACCAAGAATAATCACGGACCTGTCTACGGACAGACTACCTATGATGATGATATATTTAAAATAGAGGTCGATGACGACCGTAGCTCAAGTTCTTCTAGTGGTAGCCTCAGAAACAATTATTTTTCCAATGAATCCTGTGACTGGTCTTAGCCTAATATCGCTTACATTTATCGTTTTCATCGTGACCGTTTCTTTGCGTTAGGAATTTCACACAATTTATACAGTTCTTTCCACTCTCGCACATAGGTGCTGGCTCGGATAAAACCAGGGCATCGAACCGACATTTTTTCGTTCCGGTTCACTCAAAACAAAAAACTTCGGTTCGGTTACGGTTTAGCTCCAGCAGCCACCATTGAACCGGTTTTTTTCGTTTCGACTTTGAATTTCTTTTAGATTATTTCTAAAGATTTCCTAAATAGTTTTTATTATTTAATATTTCTTTTTATTTTAACCAAATGCGTCTTAATTATTGCAAGTCAAGAAGACAGTAATAGGTATCCGCACGTAAAATGGGATGCTCCTGACACCCACAGATTTTTTTGTTATAAGAAAATAATCACTCTTATTCAATTAATCCTTTATTTTGTTCCATTTATAAGTGAATTTTCAGAAGTTCCACATGATTTTTCACTATTTATATATTTTTAAAAGAAAAAGTCTTAAGGTACACTTTCGTGAATATTTTCGGATGTCAACCTATGTGTCATTTGACAGTTTTAAGAATATACTTATAATGTCGCCAGTTCAATTAAAGAAATCAGGAATCGCACAATAGAACACAATTAATTATTATACACGAGAGGAAAAACCGTTTTCCACATCATGAGCTTGAAAACTGTATTTTTTCTTTTTCAGTTTGAATATTCGTGTAATACATTTTAATTCTTATGATAGTTCTGTCATATATAAGTCGGAAACAGTATAAAGGATGCTTCAAAACAGAGACTTAAGATTGAAATAATAAAAATCTACATAACTTCTAGGATCAGAGCCAGTGAATAAACTGTTAGATACAATCTCCAATTACGAAAAGTAACATATTATATTATGACAATCAGTGAAGAAACGAAACTATTGAGAAAAATCTCAAATTATGTGAAATAATAAAAGTTCTGTAGATAGTAACAATAATTTCAGAATACATACCTTTACAACATATCGCTGAAAAAGATCTGTATGGGAAACTTCCACTACGGTTAATATTAAGAAAGGGTGCAGGCAACCCAAAACAAAAGAAAACCAAACCAGCCATTCTCTATTCCGATTATTTTTCAGTCTTTAATCGGAAATATGAGCGTTATTGCTCAGCTGTAACTGAGAATATTTACTTTTTTGTTGGATGGCTTGGATTGATATTTTTAAACATGGATTTATAAAATGATCATTTAATTTCAGTGTGACAAGGCGAAGATCTGCTTGATAAACATCAAACGTTGACTACTTTTGTTTGTGAAAACGGAGGTTCGTACCTTTGCTTGGAGTGTATCTATACTCCCGAGGAAGATATTAAAATCCATAGTAATATATGCCATCTTATGGATCATGTACTCCAGGATAATGTGACTCCTAAAAATGAGCTTGAACCAATATTTCCAATCAATTTATGAAGTTATGATGATGGAAGCTATTAGTAAGAGGTTTTATTACTTGGGGATAATCGTTTTTAATGATTCTAACTTCGGGGAGATAAATATATCATTATATATCGATGTTTCCTTAAGAGGAGGAAGATATAACATACTAGTAGAAGGTGCTTGCATACTGGGAGCATATTATCTCACCTTGAAAAACATTCATTTTTCAAACAGATATTTCATCATTAAAAATATTTTTTTAATTTTAAATATTTCACCTCCGCAGCGATTTGGGTGTATTTAGGAGCTTTGAGAGCTATTTTATCTCTAATACCCACCCTCCCTTGACAATACGGTATGCACAGAAAATGTTTTCATTGCGTAATACTTCTTAAGTTTCTCATTTTAAGATCATAACAATGGTATAGTTTTTCTAGAAAGAAGTATTGACTTAGTGCGAAAGCTTCTGCAGACTGATTTGAAACTTGGTCCTGCCATATTCTCGGAGTTAACCATTCTCAACCTCCTCCATTCATGTGTTCGGCATAGTTGTTCCACCTTTGCATTGGAGATTTTTTCGAGGTTTTCACATTTAAGTACGGCGTTTTCAGCTAGAGAGGGTACCTCCGGAAGGGTAGGATTCATCGTCAAGGTCTTGGATTTGTCCTTTGGATTTGCTTAGAGAAAATTTTCCCGTAGGAAGGTTGAGGATCAGAGTCTATCACAGCTAGCCTGAGACAGTGAAAGGTGCTACGTCTTAGAACCCCTTAGAACATTATTATTGCGGTTGTTATATATTCAGTACCAAGTGGTTTGCCTAATTACATGTGTTATAACAAATTTAATAACAACGGAACCAAGACAGGAGTAATTGCGTTTCCTGAAAAGAAAGAATAGAATGAGTGGGTAGAGTCGATGAGTCGCAACATAAGAGGGTCTCGAAGGAGGACTGGAAGAGGAATGAGTGGACGAGGAGGAAAGGCTGAGAGTTGATGGAGAGGGCGGACGCGGGTATAGCGGAGAAGAAGGGGAGGGGTAGGGGGAGGAGGGAGTCCGTGTAGTGGAAAGGGAGCCATTCGAAAGGGCAAGTGAGGGAGCGGCGAGGAAGGCTCTAATGTAGTCCGATGATTAATAGGCAGGGTCGGAGCGAAGGGGTTTAAGCGGGAGAGAGAGGATCTGGGAAGGGTTTTTTGGGATGAAGCTGCGAAACGCGCCCTCGGTATGAGGGGGGACGGAAAAGAGGCTACAGGAATACCGAATTTGAAGATAACGCCTTAGATAAGGACTGTTTTATATTCAATAACGTATCCGAGGCTGGTTAATCGCCTTCTTAACCAACCGTTATCCGAACCTCGAATCTGACTTTATGCAGTTTTTCGGATGAAAGGTCTCCACGAGACGATGTTGGTTGAAGCGAGGAAAGGGAGGCGAGCGGGTGTGGGAAGAGGGAGGGAGCGAGTAGGCTGAGGGGCGGCAGGTAGAGGGGGGCCCTGGCGACGAATTCTGTTTCTCTGATGCGAGGGGGAAGGAGATGTGAAGGTCCCACAGAAAATGCTTGCTTGATGTGTGGATTCCAGGGGTGGGAGAAGAGAGGAGGGGGAGAGTACGGGAGAAGAGAGAAAAGGAGGGGAGAAAGGAGGAAGTGAGAAAGGAAAGAAGGGGGAAGAGGGAACACAGAAAAAGGGGCGAAAGGGTTTTAGTCGGAACGGGGCGTAAGGGGGAGGGGGCGACGAAGGCGCTAATACTTCAGCGCAGAGATAGCATCTTGGCCGTTTGGTGGGTTACTTTCCGAAAGCGGTAATTAAAAATAAATGTGCTGAAAACGGGAATAATGGATGTTTTTCCAGAGAAAACATTTTTGTAAAAAACACAGGATGTATGAGAACGTAAATAATTTGATTGCTCCAACTCTGGTGAAAAGGCAGAGATAAAGGTGCGGAATGGGCGAAAGGAAATTTGTTTTCTGAGCGCGCCTTAAAAATAATTGAATTTTATCGATCCAACTCCTTTTTAATGTTTTACATTAATTTATATACTATGTTTTTTTATATGGTTAGTCATTAGAACCGTAATGCGCCTTATATTTCAAGAAAATGGATTTCATTAATTACAAATATTCTCCTTTGGAGTCGATCGTTATATTTGAAGGAATTGTCGTAGTTGGAAGATGATCTCTGCTTTGGAGATTGCTTAACGTGAGACATGTATCAGTATTGTCTGTCGTTGGTAGTGGAGAGTGTGTGACAATGGAAGTATGTCAGAGAACGTAGGGGAAATGAGAGATTTGGAGGTGGCGATGAGGATGGAGGATAGAGAGAGAGAGAAACAGAGAGGGAGAGGACGGAAGGGAAGGGAGCGCTATCTAAGATGGTATAGCAGAAGAGGAGACCTGAGTGGGAGAGATGTGGCTGGTGGCAAGGTCTGGGCGTTGGAGGAGCCGTTATTTCCCTCGGGTCTCCCAAGGACGGGTGCGGCAAGGAGCACCTATCGCTTAAAAAAGATGGTGCCGCGGGACGCGGTTGAGGGAATGAGGGATCAGATAGTATGGAGAATGACAGATAGTGTGGGACGATTCATGAGGTGACGCTTAATTGAACTGAGATCCTCGTAGAATTTGGAGATTGTTTTTGCAATAAATAAACGTTTTCTTACGAACCATTTCAATTTCATTTAATTTGAGATGTATATCTAATATTTATATAAGTTCATAGAAAGCTGTTATTGGGAATTATTTGTATAAAATAAAATTAATAAAACCTCCGTGTAAATTAAACTGCAATAACAACGAGTTTGTTTAAATGAAAAACTCTTCTGCATAGACAGGAATGAACAAATGTAAGTTAGCCTCCAGTAAAACAATATTACTTTTAATTTGTATTCAGTAACTTTACATCAAAGATAATTAACCCTTTAATGACTATATTAATAATGCTATTTAATTAAGTCAAACCTCACATATTTGTTTAATATCAATAATGGAAATTTATCGATGAAACCGAGCTTGTTGGAGAGGCGTTTAGCACAGTATTTGGCTCGTGAGTGGAATCCTCGCTGAGGCCATGGGCGTATGTGCTCGCCTTTGTTAACTTTGCCATATTTACTATTATAATATTTGCACCTTGTATACCTAGGAAGAGGAGGATATAAAACTTAAGGTACTTCTAGAAGGGCTGCAGATCTGAAATTTGGCATAAATTACATTTTTTACATTAGTTAAAATTGAGGTAGGAGCTCGAAACAAAAAATTCTAGAGCTCAAAGAAAGAGATTTATTTTTCCATGAAAACAAAATTAAAATCCGTGCATAGTTTAAGTAAACTTTTTTAAATTAATAAAAAGGGAACTTTATACGGGTTTTAACAATTAAAATACTGGCTACAAATCCAATGCTTTAAAATGAGAATCAATAATCTATTCTATAGTCACGTAGATTAAATGTTATTGTATGGAAATCAATAAAACTACGTTATGATAACACTAGTTTCAGACGAGGTAAACATGTTACGAGGTCATAATCCCAACTCACAGAATATTCCATGTATTTAAAAAGAATTACTTCTAATTATTGGTATTAAACATTTATTGAGGATGCATTTTACATTTCAAAAAGCTTATAAACTAATGAAAAATTAGTTAATTAATATGAAAATTATATGCCAGCGTAGCGAGACTCGATATGCGTGGTATGTAATAGGTCAGAAGCAGAGACATTAATTTACATATACAATGGGAATTGGGAGAACCAGCTTGTATTTTAAATTATTATTATTTATGCTAACCACGGATTGATTCCAGGGAAACAATAAATGCGACAAAGAATCCAAGCAAGTGTTTTAGAACTGCGGAAAACCGGCCATTGCTATAAAGGTAATTAGTAGTAGTAATTGATTTTTAAGTGCATCGACTGCTATAGTCATTTTGCGCTGTCATCAACTGGACAAACACACAGAAGAGAGGAGAGAAACTCGGTGCCGAAATTAGCCTACCGTTTGCGAAATGCGTATTAAGATAGTATAATATTTTTATATTACTTTGTGATCAACATGGAGGAAATTGCATTTACTTACAATAAAAACAATAAAAAAGCAATTGGTTTGCTAATTTTCCTCATTAACTGAATATAATATTAGTTCAAGTGTGACGCTCATGCTGATCGCTGTGCATTCTTCGTCCCATAGCGTTTATCGCGTTTCTATTGTTTTGTTATGGAAGTGTGTGGACGAAAGGCCGAAAGGGCAGTCGTGGAGTAGACTCCTATGAGATAGGTCGAAGAGCGACTAGCTAGAAATCGTAACTCCTTTCTTTGGTTTATCATTAGGTTCATTTAGGTTCCCTTATTTTCCCTACAAATACCCTTATCCTATCCAGATTAAGCACAAGAGTGTGACTATGCCGAGGATGCTGAAAGAATTACTAAAACCCCTTAACCCATTCTTAACCCTTTTTCTTTAAACCGGGTGCAAGTGGGTTGTGATTTTCCTCACCTAGCACTGGCACCCGGTATTTTTTTCTTTATATTGTTTTTTATTATTGATCCCACGACCACCGATTAGCTAGCCGAGGCGAGTACGTTACACAAGAGAAAGCAATTTAAAAAATGTACTTGCCTTAGGTATCTCCAATAGCCACAACAAGGTTAAAAACCATATGCGAATTTCGGCTACAAAGCAGCCGTCATCAGTTGTAATTCACCGAAAATAGCTTCTAAAAGAACACGTTTGCTAGCATTTCCGTTGTTTTTATATGGAGGATATCCATTAAGGGGCGCGTGGGGAAGGGAAGCGAGCTTGCGAACCTAAAAGGAAATGTGTTTGAAACAAGAAAACAGCGGTTTATTGCTGGGGGAGTGGGAAGTTTGCGGTAAAGAGATGATATGTGGAAATTTTTCTTGAGCATTCGACGTCTCGTGTTTAGCAAGAGAATATAACGGAGAGCGTGGGATAGGTCCAAGGTCGCTGTTAGTCGAAGTCTTTTAATTTTTGAAAATTTGTAAATTCTCCAATGCGTTTAGCGTTTGATTTGCGGATGTTATTAATTCCAAATCTCTGATATAGTATATAGTGTCCTTTTTCTTGAATGTGCTTCGCAACTCTGGATTTTTCGAATCTTTCGTGCTTGAAGTGTGCCAAATGCTCTTTAAAACGTGTTTGGAGCTGTCTTTTTGTTTGCCCTATATAACATTTGTGATAATGTGTGCAATTTATTTTGTAAATTCCAGACTTCTCGTGTTTTGGAATTTTATATTTCGTGTTTCCCAAAATGTTTTTGATGCTGTTGATGCTGGTGTTAACGACAGAATGATTAGAGTTCTTAAATATTTTGTCGAGTCTCTTAATAAGTGGAGGAAAATACGAAAGTTTAGTTTCACTTTCTTTATTTCAGGTGAGTTGTCATTTGTTTAATGTCCACAGCGTTTCTATGTTTTTTGACAATTTCGTCTATGATTTATGTTTTGTATCCTTAGGATTGCTCAAAGCAAAAACTTAAAAGAGAAATTGATGGTTATATGCAGAATAATACGAAATTATTGAAATGTTATTTTTAAGCAAAGAATATTCCGTCAGCGTGTAGTTATGGTTTATCTAAAGAAAAAAATCTAAACTGCTATTTTAAAGGTATTTGAACGGCTTTGGTTAAGAACTTGAATGTGGTGACGCATCTATTATACAATTAAAGTACCTGAAATAGCCGGCGTTGCCAGAATAAATCCAATACATTTTATACATGACAAATGACATACCTATTACATCATCTGTGAAGAACGGATAGAAAAATTTATTCGGAGAAAGTACAACATTCGCCAAAGAAAAGTCATAGTGAATACATATCTACCTCTAAATCTACATGTTAACCTGCAATTCACCTAATTGGTGGGTGGCAGAGGGTGCAATACACCAAAACCTATCTAAATATTGTCTATCGTAGGCTGAAATTTTCTATTGTGATCTCGTATTGTCCTCGAAAAGAACAAGCCCAGATAACGTTCCGTCCTACAATCGATCTCTCGTATATTATCGCCACGGTCGTTTATACCTATATACGTTGGTGCTTTAATTATTCCTACAACCCCGTCTTTCAGACATTCCGACCTATATTTCTCCAGAAGCTGTAACCTTGAGTTCAATCTACGACCCTATAGTGGTACCCAGCTCAAATCCCTCAAAAATGAAGTGACGCTTTCCTTATGTTAGTACTTTTGTTTTACGAATCTGGCTGCACTGCACTCTTTCTAATTGAATTATAAGTCCCTTCTCGTACGGATCCCATATGCATGAGGCGTATTACACTTGTGGTCTAATCAGTGATAAGTAACGTGTTTCACGTATTTTTTCTGTAGTGTTCCGTATTATTCTACCTATGAAAGCCAGTTTCTTGTTGGCCGCGTCAATAACTCGACGAATGTGCGTGTCCCACGAAGGATCTCGACAAATAGCTACTCCTAAATATTTTACATATTGAATATTTATTCCATCTATTCTATACTCGAAACATACTTCTATGTTATTAATTTTCCAGAACGTAACCGCGGGACATTTAGAGTAATTTATTTCAATTTGCCATTCTTTGCACCACGCTGAAATGGCTCTTAAGTCTTCATGTAGCGATTGATAGTCCTCCTAGTTTTTTATTTCTTTATATAGAACGGTATCATGGGCAATAAGTCTAATTTTACTAAGAACTACCGAACAGATAATATTTACATAGATTAAGAAAATTAGAGGGCCCAATACCCTTCCCTGAGGAACACCCGACGTCACATTAACGGAGGACGAGTATTTCCCATCTGTTCTCTATTCTAGAGGAAGTCTCTCACCCAACTGACAACTTTCGGATTGATACCATATTGTCCTAACTTCGCAATTAATTCCTTATGAGATACTTTATCAAACATCTTCCTAATATCAATGAATATGGCATCGACCTGTGTATTTTTCTCTCCGAATCGCAGCAAACCATCCACGATTAGACCGAGCTGCGTTTCGCATGATCTACCCCTCCGGAATCCGTGTTGGCATCCGCTAAGCAATGCGTGACTATCTAAATAGCGCATTACAGAACTAAAGATTATGTGCTCAAGTATCTTGCACGATAATGAAGTTAAGGAAATTGGCCTATAATTTTCGGGGTTCCCTTTGTCGCCGCGCTTATGGATGGGCGTAACATGTGCCGCCATCCAATCTTTAGGAACGACACCTTCCGTAATGGATTTCTCGAATATAATTTTCAAATACGGCGCGATTTCATAAGCTAACTCTTTCAATACTCGCGCGGGTATTTCCTCCGGCCCAGGAGATTTATTTGGTTTAATTGAATGAAGTTGGAGCCAGATACCATTTTTGGAAAATATCAAATCTTCCATCGAGTCGCCCTGATACATAGGAATAGGGGTTTCACATTCATCGTCATTAGGAGTAAAAGCCTTCTGAAAGTGATGATATAATAGGTTTGCTTTCTCCGCACTATCGTGATCTACATCTGCCGTTTCCGATCTAAGTGACGCGATACATGGGGCCTTAACCTTGGACTTCTCTGACGTAAGACAAAATTGCTTTTGGGTTCTCTTTCAAGTTATCCAGTGAAACCTTTTTTAATTGTTAAACGCATTACGCATTGACACTCTGGTTATGCAGGGCACCTCCTTGTATTGTTACCTTATCGTTGCAATCTGTTTGACCGTAGCTGTTGAGATGTGTTATTTACGCGAGAGTGGAGTTTTCATTGCTGTTGGAGGGCGCTCCTGACTTCCTGGTTATACCATATAGGTTCTGCATTTTCACGCTTCAGTTTGCTTGGAATAAATTTATCTGTGCACTCTCATAAAATATAGATATATAGAATGAAAAATAAATTTAAATTTTATCAAAAGTTTGACCGGGCTTTCCCAGCTGTAGTATTAATTCATATACCTTATCCATTCAGTCTTCTTTGAATTACCCGAACATATGGAGCATCTAAATCAACTTAAATAAGATCTCCTTTATCAGTTCTTGGGAAGACAGGCATCAGTGGAGAGGACTTTTTCAAGGTTATTTATATATATCATTAATATCGACGAAAATTTCACTAAAGCTGTGGTATTATCTTTCTTTCTTCTATTTCCGTTAACCTAGATCAATGGTTCTCAATCATTTTTGGTCCAGCGCTCCCTTCAATGAGCAATGAGGACTGAACACATTTTACAATGAGTATTAATTCTCCATATATTTTTTAATGAGCAATTGTAATGCAATAAAACCCAATTATAAAATCACAAGTACTTTATTTTATCGAAAAAGTCATCGAAATTGTTTTATATTCATAGAAAATTGTTAAACTCATGACGAGTGAACCAAAGAAATTAAATCTTGCTAAGATAAACATTTAGCACGTGTGCGATAAACTGTCCATGACTACCATGAGATTTATGGCTGTGTACTAACATATTATTAGGTTCAATGTTTGGCAAACGGAGTCTTAAATAATCCCTGTCACTAATTTGCAGCCTACTCCTATAAACAGTAATATTTAAAAAAAAAAACATTTAACTCGCCGATGATGAGGATATTGAGAAGATAATGATGGGGCAGGTATACAGGAGGATGGATTAGAGATATGTAAGGTCCTTCTGAAGATCTTTTCGGGAAAGGAACTTACAGGAGACTGCAGAGGAAAGAGGTGTAGTTGCAATGTTCATAGAAAAACTCGTTATGGACGTTTTCTTCTGTTTTCCTTGCAAATCTCTGTAGTTATCTTTGTAAGGGTCTGTAAGAGACTACAATGCTATTTTAAATTTTAGATTACACTCCATCGAAGGATCTGTTAAAAAAACCTGGTCAGCCAGAGCCTTAGACATGTCAAAAATCTCTGACAGCTGAGGCTTTTGAATCACATCACTCTCTTCTTCCTCGCTGTTTTCACTTGAGCATATGAGTTCCGCAAGATCCACTTCGATCAACTCTTCTTTATGGGAGTCGAGGAGTTCCTCCACCTCGCTTTCTTAAGATCGTCGAAATTATATACTCCCACATCATGTATCAAACACACAATCCTCCGCAGCTCTTCTTCTACCAAAGAAACGTTTTTCAGGTCTTTCGCTGCGTCAGGCAACAGCTTCCTCCAGCATGTATTCCAAGTCAATGGATTGGTATCATCTAGAGATTTCTTTATAACTGTTATACAGTCAGCGATATTTTACTTTTTCCAACAATCGCTGACTGGCATAGAGTAAACGGTCTTCATCGGATCGATGATTCTCCCAAACGTGCGGCGGGTTTAATGCGACTGGAATTTTGCGATGAGACCTTGATCCATCGGTTGGAGAAGAGAGGTGGTATTATGTGGTAGAAAGACTACCTCCATGTTTGGGTAGGCAAACTGCAGACTTTCATAATGACCTGGCGCATTGTCTGAGATCAGAAGGACCTTGAATGCTAGGATTTTGTCAGCAAGGTAATTTTTCACTTCATATACGAAGCAAGTACGAAGCCATTAAAAAAACAGCTCATCAATCATCCAGCCCTCCTGTTAGCACGCCAGAACACCCTGATATGATCCTTGTTTTTTCCTTTGAGGGCCCTGGGGTTCATAGATATGTATATCTCCATCGTCTTTATCATGAATTCGCCTGCTGCATTTCCACGGACTAGAAGAATTAGCCGGTCCTTACTCATAAATCTCGACGAAGTTCTCCTTGGACAAGAAGGTGCTAGAGAGCACTCTCTTCCAAAAAAGTTCTGTTTCATCAGCATTGAAGAACTGATGCATGCTATTTCCCGTCTTCTCTACGTATTGTATAAGTTAGGGCGGGTAATTTTCTTCTGCATCATGGTCAGCCGACGCCGCTTCTCCCACTAGGTTCACATTGTGGGGGTTAAAGCGTCTTTTAACATTATCAAACCAACCTTTACTGGCTTGAAAGCTGTGAAGCTGTGAGCATCTGCGTTTGCACAGTTACCTTCACTCTGAGTTAGTTCTTCAATCCGTAAACAAAGCGCTTTCTCTGTTTTCTCGAGAGCTGCATCACGGGCATTAAAAGATGTTTTAGCCATTTCAAACGCACTTGCTGCAACACTTGACCGATTATATTTCTCATTTTTGAATATGTAGCGCACCGTAAATTCGTATACACTATAACGGCGTACAACAGATGCCACACCACAGAAGGTGAAACGGCCAGACGTCATCCTTAATTTCTGTGGCCAGTTCACAACCATTTTAATCGGTTAATGGATTATAAAATTTCGAAACTCATCGTTGATCGTTTACTCAAAGAAGTGATCAATTTGATTTTAAAGAAAATAAAAATATACCAAAGTTCACTACACATTTGCGTGAATATATAAACAAAATCGTGAAGTACACATGTGCGACCTAACTATATAGAAACAAGTATATGTGCCTGAAATGTAACATAGGTTTGCAGAATAACTACCTGCGAAAAATCGAAGCCGCGAATTTCAAATAAGTGTAAAAAAGCATAACCCGAGAATAATCAAAACCGCGAATATCGAGTGTTTCGCCCGTGCGTCTGTCTGTACACTTACTTCAATTTAAATCATGACGAATTAGTAAAAGATAGAGAGCTGAAACGTGGAGTGTATATTTCTGTATTGTTGCCGTTTGTATTTCTTTACATTTGTGTTTTGAAAAATATACAGGGTCGGATAAGGACTCATTCAAATTTTGTTTTTTGTATATCACCGAAGCTGAAAAAGAAGGAGAATTTTGAATGTATATTTCCACATTAACGGCACATATATACAAAACTCTAGTGGCCGCATATTCGGCGGTATGACCACAAAAATAAACTGAGGAAAGCTAAATATACGCATATAACAGGAGATCAAATTCCAAATTTTCTTCAATTCGTCAATTAGGTTATTTGGAGAAATCTTCATAGCGAAATAAACAAAATATACCAGAATTTAAGAAAAAAATTAAAATCACAATTTTATCCATGCTCCTAGATAACCCTTTACTTGTTTTATTTTGTTTTGTTTATACATTATATTTGATTAGTGAGTTATTTTAATTATACTAAATAAAAATTGCATTTTTTTCTCGTGCAAAGTAACAAAAGTTTATTCTTTTTAACTTTGCAAGTGAATCATTTCCATATGCACTGCATGCAAAAGTTTAAAATTTTTATTTTTATTAGAACAAAGATGAAGAAATAAATTCAATATTTTTCTTAAATCTAAAGTAACAAAAAATCAACTCTGAACTGATCTATGAAGCCAACCATTATTAAAAATTGCTAATCAAACCACGAAGGAAAACAGTAAATTTTGGAATAGTTTGCTACTCTGGTTATAAATAACTGAAATTTTATCGTGTGAATGGAATTAAATTCTTCGATATTACTCCCTGAAAGTGTAGTGGCAAGATGAATTGATTCCCTCCTCTATAACGTGCTTTGGCCATTTTGCCTCTCTCACTTCTTCGTATCCCTACCTTTTGCCCACTTCGTGCCAAACCCACTCCCCGCCTTAGACTTGTATATTCTGGCGAAGGAAAGCTGTTGCCGTTACGTCGTCGTGAGGTGGGGTGGGAAGAGGAGCGGAAGGAGATAGAGAAAGAGGAGGAGAGAGAGAGGACAGAGATTGGGAGGGAGAGAAGGGGGAGGAAGATCGAAAAGCGAGGGACGAGGGGTTAGATTCCCCCTCCATAACGCGGAACATTTGCTGAGTTAGCCCGTCGATCAAGTTGACAAAATGGACCAAAGGCCGTTCTTCGGAGTCGAGGGATAAAGAGGGAAGAGGAAGAGAGGGGGAAGGGAGAGAGGGGAGAAGGAGGAGAGAGGGAAGGAGGAAAGGGGAGAAGAGGGAAAGAAGGGGAGAAAGGGAGTCTCTCCCTCTCGGAAGTGGCGATCTCTACAGTCGGATGCAAAATGAAAAAAAAACACTCACGGGGGCGTCTGGAGTAGTCCGAACGCGACATGAACGGCAGAGGGAAAAGGGTTCACTGCATAATATGCTTAGAAAGGGAAAAATCTGTTTCCGTCGCTCCATCCTCTTCGGATAAAATTGATTCAGTTTTAGGAATGAATCGGCGACGAGGTATCTGCTCAACACTCTTGCGCGACATTATAAGAATAAATTAAAGAAAAATGCGAAATTCGTAATAAACCATTCCAAAATCTCTCAACGATAATTGACTTTCATGATTCACTCACTTATCGAAATTCTTTTCGATAAACAAATCATTTCAGAAGAGTAGGCATAGTTAGGTCCATGTGTAGGTAAACATATATCTAAAAATTTGTAATATTTCGAAATTAATAATACGGTTAGATTTTAATTTCCAATACGAAGATGTACGTATGGGAGAAATTATAAACCTACAAAAAAGTTTCAAATGTTATTTTTATTATCAATTTTCATACGGAAGTGGTCATTTTTGAAGCTACTCAGGTCCATTCGAGTTTATCCATCAAAATTTCACAGCATAACATCCAATGGCAACTTCAGTAGCAGGGCCACCTATGCTAGGTAAATTTATGAAATCAAATAACAAATTGCGACAGGAATCCGGAGAGATTCCGCAGTGGTATGTTTGTATATATATATATATATAGAGAGAGAGAGAGAGAGAGAGAGAGAGAGAGCCTCGTACGCACTCTTCGATGGCTCCTGCTAGATTTGTTCGGGAAATAAAAGAGCACCTCTTCCTTTTATTCCACTCCATCGGGCTCCCCCTTCTCGACCGCAACTCCCCTTCTCACCCCCCACCCCAAGAGAACCGGCGGCTGCTTTGCCGATGGCCGTTAGGCGTCCGAGGCCTATAACGCAGTCCATTCGCTGAGTCGGCTCGTCACATTGACGGAGTGACCGCAGGTAATGGTCGAGTCTCCGCTGCGCCCCCCTTGGGGTTTCGGTAGAGCTCCGTGGATTTTGAAGGAAAACGGGTGAGAGAAGGGGCGGGTGGCCTAGGACGGGTGTGGGGCAGAGGAGCGAAGGAAGGGGCATTTGTGAGGCGATGTGAGAGGAAGATAAGGACGGAGCTCCACTCGCCCCCGCCACCACGCCTCCATCTGTGTCCGTCTTTCTCTTTTTATGCGATCGGCGTTCAGCTCAAGGCTGAGGCCCCATTACTTCCTCCCTCCGCACAAAATCACAGGAGAACGATTGGAGAAATCCTTAGGTTGGGTCGAATGAGGGTGTGGAGATTTTTTGAAGGGAAAACAACCAATTCAGTAAGCGCAAGACCGACGAAATTTTTTAGATAGCATCTTTAAGCAATAATTATGCCTAAATTCTGTGATGCACCACAGATATAAAAGCACTCTCTCGCCACGTAAGTCAAAAATGGTTCATTTTACTCGCCAAGATTATTTAAATTTGTCGATCGAAATTGCAAGTACAGTAAGAAGTCCCAAATCCTGCAATCTCGGGATTTGTAGTTTTGCCGGTTGTTGGATCATATGTAGATACATAAGTATAGCCTAACCTTGCATTATCAAAAAGTCCGTATGGAGTAAGAAAAGAAAGTTATTTTTGAAAATGTAGAATAAATATCTTATTGATGCACGAAAACTTTTTCTTCTTCTCCGCCTACGAAGTGAAAGATGCAAGCAAAAGCTCTCATGATAGCTTACTTCTCGAAGTCTAAGGTGCAGGCGTTTTCATTTTTGATAGAGGAAAATTTTATCCCGCAACTTTCGGTAGGTTTTGTAAAAATGTCACGTAATATTATATGCATATGTATATATATATATATATATATATATATATATATATATATATATATATATGTAATAAATAGCTGGTTCTTACGGAGGATATATTATATATAATGATATAAAACCTAAGGTACTTATAGATATTATAAAGAGCTGAAATTTGGGTGGAACCTTGGTGATGGTCCAAAACTATCAGAAAAAATTGAAAATTCCTAAATTTCTCTTGCAACGGGGTCTTTTACACCCCAAAACTTTCATCTTCAAGTCCCATTAGAAAACCATTTAAATCCGTACAAGCCTTTTTATAATTGGATTTTTAAATTACTTTTAATTAAGGTACAAACTTCAAATTTAATTTAAAATACAGGAAAAAAAACGAAAATTACATTTCTTGAAAGTAGAACACGAATTTGTGCCGAATTAGTCCAATTATTCGATTTTTACTGCATAAAAACGGGATTTTATACTATTTATAACAATGGTCCAGTACTTCTGTCATGACTACAAGACAATGTTTTTCTTCGGGAATTTATTTTACGTGTTAATAAAACTGAACTAGAGGTTAGTGCCACGAACTGAAAAGTAGCTTTGTGTCATGATGCCACTCTCAGACCGTGACATTTAAAAGCGAAGGGAAAACATATTTTGGTGCGCAGACAATACTAAGAGGAATATTGCGCTGAAATTTTCAGGGTTTGTGAATGTCATAAGTAGGCCTTCGGATAATATGAGATCACTACTGTAGGATTCTTCGGTTCGACTCCAAGCACTCCAACATTTGAGTTTTTCCTGTGTAAATAGCATTACGGAATATTTTGCCATTAACTTACGGTAATTCTAAACAAGTAGGAGGAATGAAATTTTGTGTTGCGGTTATAGGGCACCAATGCTTGCAGTATGCAAGCACCGATTACTAGTATATATATATATATATATATATATATATATATATATATATATATATATATATATATACTTTTCTGAAATAGGTATTCCTTGAATTTTATAATCTGACAATATTCTGTTCAGTAATAAAGCCTCATTACCACCAATGAAATCATTTGCACATATTCATCATTCATCCATTTTCTGCTGCTAGCGTCTTTCGTTTAACAAAGCGTCATTTTTTCATTAGAAACTAATTTTGCAAATTAATTAATATAGTTCCCAGCAGCTTCACGGTCGGTGGAATCTCGTGCGGGCTCTTAAGCGTTTCGTGAGCCAGCAAGTAGAACAATCACAAGGTGTTGCAATTTACATTTCGTTGTTAAAAATTATGCTTGTGTCATGAGTAGAGTTGATAGTCTCAAAACAAGTCTGGTGTCATATTTAAGTAAATTTGTTTGCCGCAACTTGCACAGAAACTTTTAATGAAAAATTTGGTAAACTGTCCGACCTTGGGATCATTTCGGATTTTATACATTTTATGATTAGAGACCAAATTCTTTTTACGATCACGTATGAATGTTCTTTTGTTTATTATCTAGAAATGTCGAAAATGCTGTTTCAGTTAAGAATTATGCTTTAACTGAAGTACATCCACGTCACATAAATGGAATAATTTCTTGTAAATAAAATACCTACATCGTTTTAAATACGTTATTTTACGCATACGCGTGAACTTTTCAGAATTTTTCCCTAATAAATTAATTATTTTTTATGAAATTTGATTTATTTTGGAATAATGCTGAAAATTAATATAACCTAAATAAGCAAACGGTCATATTCCGGTCGTGACTTAATGAATAAATTAGAAAGACGGTCCTTTTGAACAAAATTTCCTCAAGAAGAGTTCGCTCTGTCAGTATCGCATTATTCTGAGGCTATTACTTTACAATTTATCTCTGCTTCTATTTTATCAATAGCATATGTATTTCTGTCAATTTGATTATCTTGAAATAGTTTCGAATAATGAATACAATCCTCGCCAAATCTTCATAGAACTCTATGAGCGCTTATTCTTAATTTTGGATGATAAATATTAAAATGAAATTGAATTTTTTAGAAATGGATTCTAAAATTGTATTATACTTTACTTCAAATAATAACTACTAGATTTCTCGCATTGCCAATTCCAAAACACTATTTTATTCCCATGCAATCCATAGGACTATTTTCCTGCCACTCCGCATTTTTGCAGCATAGGTCATTTTCATGTTAATCTTCCTCTTCACTTTTCTCCTCCCTACTCCTCCTCTTCCTCTCCGTTCGTTCATCCGCAAATGAGCGCTCTCTCTCTCACACCCATCTTTCTTCATCTTCCTTTCTCTCTCTTCTGCCCTAGCCCGCCACCGTCCTCCTCTGTACCCGATTGCCCCCGGCTGACCGCCTGCCAGCCTTACTGATCATTTTGCCTGAATACACGGGGCAGCCGCCCTGCCCTCGACCGACTCCGCCCTCACTCCTCACTCTACGAGCACACTGTCCCTTGAGGGAAGACAGAGGAGCCATATCGCTCCGACAAATGCCATAAGAATACGAAAGCCGGACATGCCATAACCAACTCCCCTCGCTTCAGTCTCCCCCTCTCCCTCCCACTCGTTATTTCCCCCCACCACTCGCCCCCCATCCCTCGCCTCCCCATCCCTCGCCTCCACCATCTCTCGCCTCCCCATCCCTCGACCCCCCTCCCTCGCCTCGCCCTACTTCGCCTTCACCCCCTCACTCGCCTCTCCACCCACCCTCGCCTTCACCCCTTGCCCAATCCTTCCTCCGAAAATGTGCCCTTTGTCTCGGAAGATTAGTCTGTCCCTTCTCTCTCTCTCTCTCTCTCTCTCTCTCCTTCCCTACGGCGTATCTCATCCACAGCTTTTTTCGGATTAGTTCCAAATACTTCAAGGCTCCCTGCAATTTCTGAAAGGAGGGGAAATAATGAGAAAGTCAACAGATTTATGCAAAGGAATATTGCTTCTCAGTATTGACGACATATTCACGGTACTCCCGCCTCTTCGGCCATATCACTATAATCTACATCTACATTATACCCTGCAAGTCACCTTTTTGGTGGATGGCAGGGGGTGCGGTGCACCAAGGGTCCATAGTTTTCCTACGTTTTCTTTTTCTATTATGGTCTCTTATCGCCCAAGGGAAAAACGATCCTCTATATCGCTCCGTTCTACAGTCGATCTCGCGAATCTTGTCCTCACTGTCCTGCCTTCCGAAATACGTCGGGCTTCTGATAAGTCCTACTACCTCATTCGCTAGTCCCTCCGACATAATTTTTTCCAGTAGTTTAATTCTAACCTGCAGCCTACGTTCCTCTAACGATGTCCATTTCAGATTTTCTATCAATGATGTTACGCTTTGTTTACTATCGTAATTCCTCTTTACAAATCTAGCTGCCCTGTGCTGAACCTTTTCTATCTCGTTAGTGAGTCCCTTTTCGTAAGGATCCCACACAGCTGAAGCATATTCGACCTGCGGTCGAACCAAGGATAAATAACATAATTCTTTCACTTTTTCGGAGCAATTTCGAACTATTCTCCCTATAAAGGCCAGCTTTTTGTTAGCGGCACCTATCAATCGGCGAATGTGGGTATCCCACGAGAGATCACGATGGATCGTGACTCCGAGGTATTTAATCGAGTCTGAAACTGGAATCTCTACTCCGTCCAACGAATAATTATTATTCAACGAGATACTCTTGGTTCTCCAGAAGTTGATGACGCAGCTTTTCTTTTGGTTGATCTCTAACTGCCATTCCTTACACCATGTAGAAATAGCTTCTAGGTCATTTTGGAGACACTGGTGGTCTTCCGGATTGCTTATTTCTCTATAGATGACGGTGTCGTCCGCGAAAAGCCTAATTTTATTTCTGACTACTGAGCTGATATCGTTTATATAAATTAGAAATAATAACGAACCAATTACACTACCCTGTGGAACGCCAGAGACAACCTCCACTAAGTTCGAATATTTCCCATCTATAACAACCATCTGCTTCCTATGATTTAAAAATTCACGGATCCAACTACTATAATACTTTTGGTAACTTATTACCGTTGCAAAATCATGCTTAATTTATGAACCTAAGAATTAAATCAAGTTATATTTGACTATCAGGCAAAGATCAATGATAGTTTTTTGTTGTAATTCAATGATAATTATTTCCTCTAAACTCCTCAATTTTATAATTGCTGTTTGTGATATCATAGCTTGCTATTGATTTTCATGTTTTTGCGATAGTAAAACACACGGAAACTTAAAACAAAGAATTATTGTTCCTTTCTTTTTGATTTATTAAATCGCGAAGAAATATAGGTAACAGATGAAGGAAGCCTCATTGAGCATTTTGAACATATCGCTAATCCAGCTATGCCATAAATTTACATCATAAATATAATGTATATCAAAATAGATTTAATAAATAGATGTATCCAGATAGCGATATATATTCAAACGATAGTCCATCCTAATTTTCCTTCTGCAATTAAATTTTATGAGGAATGCCTCCACCAAAGCACTCCTCCTTAAGATTATTCTTTTAAAAACGAAAACAACAGAGTTAATCCAAATAATTAGATAAGTATGAGAAAAGATGTTGACTAATGAAAGAGTGGACAGCTTAACTCAATGAGATGATCGGAGCGTGATTTATCGAGATTGAGGAAGGAATCTACAATTAGATAAAAGAAAAATAGGGCGATATAAATGGCGGATAAAGGAGAAAAGGAGGAGAAAGAGAAGAGAAGAGGGAAAGCGTCGCAGTTGGGAGTCTAATGCTCGGCGATTCATTCTTCCCTCTCTAGCAGTCTGATGGATGTCCGAGGAAAGGGAAGGGGGAGAAGGAGGGAGAGAGAAGAGGAGAGGGAGAGTGAGAGGGGCATTAAGAGGAGAGAAATATGGCACACGGGGAATAAATACATAAATAGCTGGGCGTGCGAGTGAAAGGGCGCCATGAAGGAGGGTCAGTTGTGAAATTGATCTTATCAATTGAGTCGTCGGATCGCAGGCTGTTGAGACGGAGGGGCAGGGAGGGAGGGGAGGGGAGAGAGAGGAAGGGGGAGGGGAGTGGAGGGAGAGTGGGATGGAATAGAGAGAGAGAGAGTGGGTAACGACACGTGATGCAAGAGGGTTTCGGAGTGGGAGAAGCATTTCTTTGGGAGAAACAAGTTTCGTGAGCGGGTTGATATATTAAGACTGCAAAAGGTAGTATCTTACTATAGATTCATTTTAGTAAAGATCAGTACTAGATTTTAATTAAACGTAATTAAAAGAAAAAATGGCAAGAAACAATTAATTTGTAATATTTACACTGTTTTAGTTCCTATCAGGTATTTAAAAACATAACTAATCTTAAGAGAAACCGTTTGTTTGACACGATTTCACAGCGTTTGTAGCCAAATTTCTGATGTCTCACAAATTCATTTCTATGAAAGATAATTCAGCTGAATATTATAAAATTACACATTAACCTTGATTTAACTCTTTAACTCAATTGCCATTATAGACGAAATTTATATATAATAAATTATTATTTATAATTGCGCCAGTTCACTGTCCCATAACAGTAAAGGGCACATTAGGGCAAAGGGCACATAAAGGCAAAGAAAATGATACAATGATTCGCGTAATTTAATAGGGAGTGCCATTTTACTGGTGACAATGATAAACTATTCTACAAATCTCGTAAAATATCACTTATAACAAAAAATCTTTAAACTATATTTCTCGAACTAATTAAGTAGCATATGTTTTGTTTTGTAAATTTTTAACGAAGGCGCAACCGATTTCAAGAAAATCAAAAGAGAAAGTCGTCATTCACTTTGATCTGTAAATATCTAATTAGTTTAATTTTCTTTCGTGCGCACGCAACATTTGGTAAATTAAGGGAAAGAGATTATATACAAAATCAACGTAAATACCACTATTCTCTTTACGTATACATAGCGTTTTTAAGTGAAAAGATATGGATAATTTTCGTCGAAGAAATGAACGTGAACATAAAAATTATATTCGAATAAAATATGTTTTAAATAATTGTCGATTTTTTATTAAGTAGTACAACCGGTAAGTCAGTAACAATTCTATATTTCTTTGGAATGCCAGATCGTAGATATTATACTAAGCCATTTATATTTATGTTTTTTCGACACGATTGCATAAATCGTGAAGAACTTTTCCACCTGGCACGCAATATATATTCATCTATCCTCTCTTGTTAAATAAATACACAATTTATAAAAATCAACTGTAAGCATTACCCTTTATTGTTTCGCAATATAGTTTCTTTCTTCAGAGGGTCACTTTAGCATGATGAAATGCACATATACTAAATATTATTCGATTTCGTTTAACCGTTTAGGCTTTAAAACTGCGCACAGAAAGACGGACAGCATGACTTAAATAACGTTTTCGACTCGGGGACACCTAAAACGTGTATTTCATTCATTAACTCGAAGTCGGATGAATTCGCGATTACAATATTCCATAAGTAATTTATAATAATACTAGCCAATATTCCGTCCAAACAAAACATAATAGTAAAACTGATAGTCTTAGGCGTAACTTTATGGAACGATTCCATAATTATTGATCGGGGAAACGGAAGAATAAAGTATTGATCTACATATCAACAGTTTTAATTTCGGCCGGTTTCGTTACAAGGTAACATCCTCAGGTGAGCAGAAAACAGCGAACATCCAAATGTATATATAATTGAAGCACCAACATATATAGGAACGACCGTGACGATAAGATACGTGAGATCGATTGCAGGCTCGTTCTTTCCGAGGAAAATACGAGATCACAATAGAAAATTTCAACTTACGATAGAAAATCATTAGGTAGGGTTTGGTTCATTGCATCCCCTGCCTCCCACCAATTAGGTGAATTGCAGGGTAACATGTAGATGTAGATGTATAGGAAGGTTGGATGGGGAGAATGGGGAAAGGAATTACGGGGTTGATTGCTCATTGGTTAACGAAGGGAGGGGGAAGGAATATGGGTTTGTGGGAAAGGACGGTGGTGGTGGTGGGATAGATAATAGGGATATCCAGCAGGGAGGAAGGGTTTAGAAACTAGTTAGCCACAGTACAATTGTTATCAGACAAACATTGTAAAATTTCTGATTGTTCCAATACATCCACATTCGGGACTTTAGTCATAAAATGTAACACAGCAGGTACAAAATCACTAACGATTAAATTGAATCAGATGATTAGCAAAGTGGGACTGAGTCCGATTATTATTTTTATACTAGCGTAATTGCCCGTCAAATATGCCGGGATTATCATAATAGAATTCCAAATATATGATTTCTATATGAAAAATCAGTAAGATATTCTACGATCTAGTTTAAATTTCATGCACAGTAAAATCAGTGTTTTTTAAGTAATTTTTGTATAATGCATAAAGAAGTAGCTGAAATTTACTTGAAATAATTGAGCAAATTATGAGTTATTTAAAACGTATAGAATTTAACTTAATATATTATTTTACTCTTATTAACTCTTAAAACACAGGATAAAATGTGAAAGAACAGTCAATTTACCATCAAAGGAAAGTAGTGTAGTAACTTACTATTAACTAAATACTTACATGAACTGCAATGAGATTTAACTATATTTTAAAATCGCACTTTTCTTTTAACATTTATATTTTTGAAAATTTTCCAGAAAAATCTATTTAGTTAAAGAAATTTAAATAAAAGTCATAAAACGTTATTTTTTCAATCCTATTTGAAATTCGGTTCGAAATATTTGCTGTATTATCAGTTAAAGAAATCCATTGAAAATTACGTGACCTATATTTAGTTATATGAATTCTCAATATTTGGCAATGGCGCATGTTTCAATAGTATAACATTTTCTATAATCAATTATAATTTATTATTGTTATTTTTGTACTGCAGCTCCTTTTAATCCTTTACAAATGCTACGTCCTCTTTTTCAGTTTCTGATTATTCCAATTTTTATTTCCTTCCTTCCTTCTAATTACTTAATTGATTTAATAAATAAGTTATGCCCATGTATAAAAGTCTGATCTGTGTTTAAGCACTAAGTTGGTGCATTTATTATGACGCCAAGAATAGAATGCAACAATTGGAACAACAGTGGCCAAATATATAAAAAATGCCTGAAAAAGTGAAAAATCGTATATAAACGTAATTTTTGGAGATTTACAAATGAGATTCATATATTTCTCTTCGCATAACTAAGTTAAATACCTAATCCTTGAAATATTTTAAAATGCAAACGAAAAAGGTCTGCATGTCAAGGAATGGTTTTTGCGTGATTCATATATGCGATGAAAATTTGTAACTACGGTTAATTATAAGATGCACTACAAAAAACTATGAAAATTACTATAAAAATAGTTAATTACCAACAATTTCAATAGGAAGTCAACTGAAAAGAAATTAATGAAAAACACGATTTTAATTATAAACAAGTAAAGGCATAAAAATTAATTTTTATAATTAACTTTTATATGGCTAATAATTTAATATGAATTAATTTTATAATATAATTATGATAACCTTTCAGCGTGCATGGGCGTAAAAATTTGCAAATGTGTTGAGCGATGTGGAGGTCTCTCTGTTTAATCTATTTACAGTTCAGAGAATGGCAGGCAGTAGTAGAGAACTCAGTGGTAAACGAAAGAATGTTTGGTATATAAGTAGGAAGAAGTTTGATAGTATATTTTGTTTCATTAATGGAAATACTAACTTATCCATTCATATAGCTTAAAATCAACGAAAATACACTGCAAGTTCAGAGTAATTCAGCTTTAGATACTAATAGGAGTGAAATTGTTGAGTATTTAATATTTTACTAACGAAATAACTAAAAACAAAAATAATAAATTGTTCTTTTCCTAACATCACATCAACCATCCATATAAAACACTGTATAAATATAGTTATCTGAATAATTGCTAAGCTGCAACACAACACTTTAAAATGTTTCATTTAAATTTGTTCAAATTAACATCCTTTACATCAGTATTACCTATCTTAAATAGTGAATAAAGACAAAAAGTATTTAAGATAAATAAAAACTTACTACGAATAACAAATACGGCAAATAAAAACTTACAATTATTAGCAGAAATATCCCTTTAAAAACGTAGAGATGCTCGTATCAATACCAATCAAAATAAAGAGACTTCTATTAAATGATTACAGTATTAACAATGACAATAGTTTGTTAAATCTCGTTGCTATGATGAATGGTTCGAACCCCGCAAGCGGCATTGGATTTTTTCAGATTAGTGGGGGTCCAAAATACATATTATATATATAATAATAATAATTCTGGCGCCTTCTCTCTCTCTCTCTCTCTCTCTCTCTCTCTCTCTCTCGGGCGCGTAATCTCTCTCGTACTAAAGCATTCAAAGCACACTTTCCTTACGCATATAGTATAAGGACGACAATACAATCTCGAAGTTTAACAATGACCCGGTTTGTAAAACAACATATCTTTAAAAAAGTATAAAATTTTACAATAAATATGATTTAAAAGTTTAACTTGAGCGATTTCGAACCGAAGGCAAACTTAGATGATAACAATAAAAATCTATGTGCGTCTTTATTTAAAATGGTCCTCGTCTAAAGATTGTAGGTCAATAAACTCTAATTTAATTTTGCAAAAGAAAAAAATCCTGCAAGTGAAAAAAAGGTATTTTTCTCATTTGGAGATTTCTACAGAGCGTTCCGGCGGACGGACGGACCAACGGGCGGACGCACAGAATAACTATATTATGTATGTAATGTAGATCAATACGTCGTTCTTCCGTTTCACTGATTTATAATTAAAACAGAATAGGTTTGATCACAGTTTGGTAATATTTTAAATTCTAGTGTCTCCTTTCATACAACTGCTGTTGAGGTAATATGATTTTTACATATTCGTCTTCGACGTTCTCCAGGTATCTCCTCAATATTATAAAAAAATTTAACGTCACGTTACTCTTTAACTGATAACTAATATTTAACTTGAAATCTCACACTTATTGTTAGAAATGAATTATTCATATATTTTTAATATCAAAATTGTAGTCAAAATTCTGACAATGAATGTCTAAGATAAACCGTAAGGCTTTATCGTAAAAAACATAGTACATTATTTAAGATATTTCTGAATTCACCTACTTTGTATTTTTAAAAATTTTAATTTATATGTATACATTACAAATTCAAAAACAGGATAAGAAAAATAAAACAAAATTTAATAAAAAACAGAGATTTAAAATTTCTTTATACACAACACAAAATAGTTACCGGATTTCTTAGCTCATTATTTTTATAGATAAGAACTTTCGATATACTAGGTGCATGAGAAAGTAAAATACAAGAAAAATGAAATGACTGACTCTAAAGGAACTGAAAAAAATGTACTCATAAGTAATAATTTAAAGAACCTCTAAGGGAATATAATCATCAGCTGATCGAGAAAAATATATAAAATAATAGAACTTATAAAAAACCAACCTTCCTCTATCTGAAAAAAATAGTAACATTATTACTGGGTTATGATACAATTACACATAGCAGGGGATGCTTTGAAACGATTGTGTTATTATTTTTGGGTAATCAATCTTTTGGATTATTATAGCCATAGCTCCTTCCACACCTAACACACTCACATGGTAGGAAGGAGACCCGGTGCCAGAAATAGCCTATTCTTAACGAAGTGCACCAAGGGGACCAAAGGCTTAACGTCCCTTCCGAAGAACGGAACGCTGAATTTGCGCGGTCTCCACAAACTATGCAAACGGGGCCAGATGACCTTGGAAAAAATCCTACTTTCGCAGGATTCGTATCCGCTGCAGCAGGCGAATATCAGCCAGCATCCTAACGACTACACCACCGACATCCGCTACATAAAAACGAGTATAACATATATGTATAAAACTTTTTTATCCTTAGGTATAGGCCCATATTGGTTTCGGAATGAAGTCATATAAATAATCAAACGTTTTATATTGTTGAAAGTATACAATAAATAATAGTTATGTAATTTTTATTAACAGAAATTATAGTGTTATAATTAATTTGAAACTATGAACAGATTTAGTCCTCGTGCTCTTTGTCAACCTAGGAATATTTTACAATCAAATTGTACGTAAAATATTTAAATTAGCTCTAAAAAAATTAAATAAATAATATTTTTTAAAAATTAATAAAATCATCAATTGGTTCCACGAGCTTGCATTTTAGCCGCAATATTTACATTTGCATTATCGAGTACCAATGTCGCAAAAACGCGTATCATCCTTTTACACAAAAAGGTATAAAAATAAGATTTAAATAACTGTCAAGCGGCCAATTCTCGGAAGCCTACAAAATATTTATATTTGCGCAATGCGGAGGTTAATTTTTTCAAAAAGCAAAATGGATTTCCGCAAATTAAATGATTATGTAATAAATCGCGATTCCCTATAGGATACGAGGTTTCTCGTGCCACAGGTAATGGAATTTATTTCACCGCGTAATTCATTCCGACTACTTCCGGCATTCTACAAAATAGTCACAGAAGTGCATATTATACGCATATGGATTCCGCGACAATAAGAGAAAAAGCCGGATTTTACAGTGATAATAATACGACGAAACACATTCAGAGAGATAATCAGTCGGAATAATGAGTGTGAGTTGCCACACTCTATTCATCATCGATTAGGAAAATACATTCTACTTCATCCAAACTTCGTTGGTATTAATGGCACTGAAGAAACATACACACATTTTACCAAGAATATCTAAAAAATAGGAGCTTTATTTGCTGATACACAATATAAAATAAACGGCGCAATATACGTTGCAAAAACTTTCTCATATACGTATATACGTTTGGTCTCACTACACTTTTAGCCCCGAAATCAACTGTGTGCGCTTGGAAATTCAATAATGATAATCACCTTTTGATCAGGATCTGTCTTAAACACTCTTCTAGCAGTTTTACCTACTGCCGTAGTTAATCGTATATTTTAATGCCACTGGAATATATATAGTATTCTTGAGACATATTGCTTAGTTAGTATTATTTTTCACATCAGGTTGTACGAATGGACGGGCTTTGATCAAAATCCTTATAGCCATTTTTGAGTAAATCGAATTTTGATTAAAAATATCCAAAAATAAAGTGCCCTTAATTGTAGCGCAATATCATTCATCACTTTCGAGTGTCTATCATGAATGATATTATCAAAAAATATTAGATACTAGCGTAATTGCCCATCAAATATGACGGGTATACGTGAATTGAGTGTTAAGTTAAATATGAAATAAAATTTAATGAAAAAACTTTTATATACACAAAAAGTAAGCAAGAATTTTAAAACTCACATAATTAAGTGTTCCAGAGAGTAAAAATAGTTTTGGAAGGATATAAATTTTTTGACAAAGAAATACATTACACTATCAGAAAGAGGAAGGCTAACTGGGTTGGACATTACCTGAGGAGAGAGAGTATGATTGAAGACGTGTTAGAAGGAAAACCAGATGGGAAAAGGGAAAGAGGTAGGAAAAGGTTTCAGCTGATAGACGATTTGAAAGGGAAAGAGAGTTATCAAGATATAAAGAGGACAGCGGAAAATAGGAGTATATGGAGAACCGGGTTTAACCAAGAATAATCACGGACCTGTCTACGGACAGACTACCTATGATATATATATATATATATATCTATAGTCGTCTGATTGGTGAGTGCTCACTGGGTTTCCTCATCCCAACACCTTGTTGACATCCATTTATCCATTTTACCTTTCCTTTTCCGTAAGCTGTTATATATATATATATATATCTATATATATATATATATATATATATATATATATATATATATATATATATATATATATATATATATATATATGGATGTCAACAAGGTGTTGGGATGAGGATGTTTCTGTGTTTTATTGTTATTTTACGTGTGTCGCTTCGACATCCCCGGCGCCTCGCCAACCTGAAGTCGTCTGATTGGTGAGTGCTCACTGGGTTTCCTCATCCCAACACCTTGTTGACATCCATATATTCATTTTACCTTTCCTTTTCCGTAAGTTGTATATTTCATTATTACATATATTTTTCATACAAAAGTTAGCACCTCTGAACCAAGGACAACAAATAACAACGTAACGACGAATAACACTTTTTATAATCACCTTTATAACACAGTTATAGAATAACGGAAGCACCTTAAATTTCGCACAAAAATATGCAACAAGAAAAACCGTCGTGGAGACGTGGTGGCAATGACTGGAAAAGTACGGAGGGGGGGTTAGAGGGGGGAGAGGCTCGAACACCTACCCAATTGGGGGAGGCTTCCTCGCCACCGTATTTAGCGATCTTAGCGTGTTTAAATGGCTAAATCGCCCTTATGTGACATGTAAGGTAAAAATTAAAAATTTTATTCGGGCAGAGGACAACATTTGCTACAATAAAGCTTATAATACCACGCACCTACGATTGACAGTTTTCAAGAAAAAAATTGTCAATACGTAATGATCCCTTAAAATACGTATAGCAATCGAAAATTCTATTCCCTTGTCTTTATATGATATTCAAGTTATAGATTTAGAAATTAATCCAGACGGAAGATAGAATTTGTTACAAATGGATTGCAAAAGCCTGTGCCTACGAAAAATAGTTTCCAAGTTAAGAATTATTAAAATTTAATGAACAAATGGAATTAAAACAACTACGAAAAAAGATACAGAGAGAGAACTCTCTCTGTAGCTGAAGAAGGAGTAGTTCCGAAAGCTTTACGTTTGTGATGTTTCTGTGTTTTTGTGTTATTTTACGTGTGTCGCTTCGACATCCCCGGGGCCTCGCCAACCTGAAGTCGTCTGATTGGTGAGTGCTCACTGGGTTTCCTCATCCCAACACCTTGTTGACATCCATATATCTATTTTACCTTTCCTTTTCAGTAAGTTGTTATATATATATATATATATATATATATATATATATATATATATATATATATATATATATATTCATTCATTCGTGTTCTGTCTTGCGACAGGTCCTACCAATTAATTAATTAATTGGTTTTGACTAGGGAATATACATACACGGTGTGGTGGTTTCCCGTTGCCTTCCACACCGGACTCACACACATAAGGGAGGAGGGAAACCCGGTGCCGGCATTTGCCTGCTCTTACGAAGAACACCAGGGGGGCCAACGGCTTAACGTCCCTTCCGAAGGACGGAACAGCTGAATTTGCGCGGTCTCCTCAAACCACGCAAACAGGGGGCCGGGTGACCTTGAGAAAAAATCCTACTCGCGCAGGATTCGCACCCGATGACTTTTTCAAGCATCGGGCGAGTAGCAGCCAGCATCCTAACCACTACACACACACACACACACATATATATATATATATATATATATATATATATATATATATACGGGAGTCTGTGTTGCACGCTCTTCAAAAAATCACCACACATCAAGGTCTTAACTCGTAAATTAACAAACGCGATCTCCAGGGCAACAGCACTTCAGTCAAGTGGCGCCTTTATGTATTTAATTAAAATTCCATGAATAACAACAGTGTATTTATAATTTTTCCTAAAATTAGGGCAAATATCCGTAATTTCCAAATTCTCTGGCAATCGGTTCGTATTCAAGTTTCGTATTTGAAATTTCGTGACTCAGATTGCCCTGCATTAGCAATAAGATTAATCATCATTGAGACAATACATATCTAATATGATCCTGTAAATCTTTCAATATTTCTATCAGTAGGTTTCGCAAGTTATTCACACCCCCATTCTTGTGTGGGCGTTTTCTTGCAGTGGGGTTTTTACTAGGAATAGTAACTTAATTTTCCCTTGTTTTTTCCAACAAACAACAAATCTCCATATCTCTTTATTTCCTTAAATGCTAACATGGCATCGTATATATGTAGTTATTTATTTTATGTAACATTTATTCTATTATTTTTCTTTGTTACTGTCTTCCTGTATGTAATTGACAATGAGTTAGATGGAAGAAGTGACTACTTAGTCTCAATCACGCCCAAATATACATATGCATTAAATTAATGAAAAAATTAGGATATTTTCTGCTAGGAAGATGGCATCATCATCCCTTATAGCCCTGGAGAAAAATAAACCTATTCGCTCCTTCCTTCGATAACCCAAATTTAATGGTCATGTTTTTGCTTTCAGTTGTACGTGAGAATTACAATTATATATGATGGCCTCAATCACAGTGCGTGATGCAATATGTGTTTTGGATAGAGTAAAATCTAACATATTATTGGAAGAAAATATTGGTGATGATGTTTTCATAATATGCCTAAAATTGTAAATTAGAGTTTCATGCTTATATACTTAAGAGAATAAATTTTATGTTAATTCATTTTTTTTTAAATGAATAAAAAAAAATTCCGTAACTCGAATTTTCTATAACTCGAATAATATTTGCTATCCTTTGAGATTGAAGTTATAGAAGTCCCACTGTAGTATACAAATATTTAAAAATATATTACCATATTTGAATTTTCTATTACTCGAATAATTATTACTTTTCATTGAGATTCGAATTATGGAAGTTCAACTGTAATTCGTGATAACGGCATTAATTTCCTTTAAAGCTACTACTACAATCGTTACGTATAATAACAGATCCCTTTAAAAGCATTGAGGTCGTTGCCATAGTATTTATATGTTATCATTCTTGAAAATAAGAAAAAATTCACACTTTTTCCGATTAAAAGCAAGTATTTATACTAATTCGGCAAGACTTTGAATTCTACTTTCAAAAATTAAAAACTGCGTTATTTCAACTAGAAAAATGTTCTTTTCCCGATTCGTATCCCAATTTATGTAATTTAACAAATTAATTTTTAGAAAGTCTTGTACTGAATCCCATGCTTTTCTTATGGGTTATTAAAATGGAACATTGGTGTTAAAAAGACTCCTTAAGTATAAAATTTTTTGTGACTTTCGAATTTTCTCGTCGGTGATGCCACTCGACATGCCAATTTGTAGCAAATTCTATATTGAAAAAATAGAAATCATGAAAAAGTTATCAATGCGTCTGCTAAAAATTCGCAATTGTTTAAACCAATTTTTAAAGTTTGTATATTTCCGAATTTGCAACGAAGCTGAAATTATTTTATAGGTAATTTGTAAAAAAACGAAATAGGGATTTTAGAAATTTTTATATTTTAATTTCATTGGTTGATAAAAATTCTTAAAATTTAATCAAATAGATTAATGTTTAGTTACTAAGGAGCGAGCTAGAGAGCTGAAATGTTAAGTAATTTAGTGCTTCAGGCAAATACACAAATAAACATTGGAATATCATCATTAAGCTCTTATTGCAGCCGTTAATACCTTTCTAATAATTTGACCATTACACCTCTAGGTGTGCTATAACTTCAAAATATGGCAGAAATGCCTGGCATTGGTACCCGACAATATAAAGGTATAATATTCTTAAAATTGCAAATTTTAGACATTGTTTTGCTCTAATATTGTTCCATAAGTAAAGAAACACAAACGGTGCAGATGTTATAACTTTTAAATTAAAAAAATATTTCTAAAATGATATATCTTTTTTTTAATTTAATATTTTTGAAGATGAGATGAAATTTTTGCAGAACCTTGTACTAGTATGCTATATACTTCTCTATAAGGAGCGTCCATATATTATGATACTAGTAGTTTCTGAAGTCGAACCCATGTCACCTAGGTAAGAGTTTCTATGTATTCTGGAGGTTTCTCCATGATCTCTACAAAAACTGAAACTTTCAGGTCAGCTGTTGTTGTTTGTGCTGGACATTAGTATCCTCCTATCATTATATATAGACGTTTATTACAAGGCAACATAACATATAACATACTAGTATAAGGTGCTTGCATACTGCAATCATTTCATCTCACCTTGAAAAAATATTAATTTTTCTTAGAGATATTTCATCAATGGAAATATTTTTTAATACAAAAGGTTTTACCTCTACACCGATTGTTGTTCATTCCTTGTGGAACAATTTTGAAGTAAAACAAACCCTAAAATTTACAATTTTAAGAATAATATAAATTTTCCATTGTGGGATAAGAATGCCACACATTTCTGCCAAATTTTAAAGTTGTAGCCAATTTAGTAGTAAAATAACATTTATCTATTTGTTTAAAATTTCAAAGTTGTTAACGGCCGCATTAACAATTTCATGGAGATATTGAAATATATATTCGTTCCTCTACACTACACTCAAAATAACTTTTAAATTTCAGATCCCTAGCTCGCCTCGTAGTACCAAAACCCTTATCTATTTGTTGAAAATTTTAGAATTTTTAACTGCCAAGCAAATTAAAATATCAAAATTTCTATGATCCGAATTTCATTTTTATTTTAATTCCACCTATGAAAAAATTGCAGCTCCATAGCACCTTCGAAAATACATAAAACTTGAAAATTTGCTTAAGAAATTGCGAATTTTTAGCGGCCACATTGTTGAAGTTTTTCAAGTTTTTATAATTTGGTAATTAGTTGTGCACATAATTCTACCCAAAAAAAATCGAGTCTACTTCTTTTCGGGAAGTGCCAAAACAAAACTATCCTCCTATTTACATGTTATTTGTCATACAAGTAGTTTGTGCTTGCATTCTGAATGCATTTCATCTCTACTTTTTATTCGGGTAGAGGATAATATTTGCTACTGTAATGTTGGAAACACTTTGTACGTACAATTAATATTTTTCGAGATAAACATAGTTAATATATAATAATCGTTAAAAATACGTATAGCAAACCGAAATTCTATTCCTTGCCCTTATATGATTTCTTAGCTATGGATTAAAAATTATTCATACGGAGGATAAAATCTACTACAAAACAATTATAATATCTCGTAGTAATGACAAACAGTTTCCGAGAGAAACATTTTAAAACTTGAATGAACAAATGGTGTAAAAACAACCCCTAAGTTTTGATTTTTCAGGTTTGTTCTAACCAAATCTTATAATCCTGCAAAATTGCAGCTCCCTATTCTTCTTGGATTGGTCTACACACTGGAATAACTTTCTCCAATGCTAACTTATGGGAGATTTTCCGGGGCATATGGAGTCGAACCAATGAAAACACATGATAAAATTCAAGAATGCGGACATTAAAAAATGGCAACTGTTTAAACAAATATTCAAGGTTTGTGTATTTTCGTATGTGCTACGAAGCTGCAATTTTTTAAAGGAAGAATTTGTAAAAAACTAAATGGGGATTATAAAAATTTATAGAAATTAATTTGTTTGGCTGTTAATAATTCGTATAATTTAAACATATAGGTAAATGTTTTGGTACGAAGCTGAAATTTTAAATTTATTAGAGGTTAGGGAAATTGTACAAATAAACATTCTAATATTTCCTTGAAATTTTTATTGCGGCCGTTATAAATTTTTATATTTTAAACCATTAGAAAAATATAACTTCACTTCCATATGTGCTATACCTTTAACATTTGGCAGAAGTATGTGAGATTAGTGTCCTAAAATGGAAAAAGTAATGGTTTTGAAAGTGAAATGATATGCTTGCTGAATGCTAGCACCTAAATAGTTTTATCATATATATATATATATATATATATATATATATATATATATATATATATATATATATACACACACACACACGTGTATGTATATTCCCTGTCGTAAGACATAACACGAATGAATATAAATATATATACATATAATATATATACACACGTGTATGTATATTCCCTGTCGTAAGACATAACACGAATGAATATAAATATAAATAAATAAATATATATATATATATATATATATATATATATATATATATATATATATATGATAAAACTATTTAGGTGCTAGCATTCAGCAAGCATATCATTTCACTTTCAAATCCATTACTTTTTCCATTCCATTTCTATCGTAACTCGTTGAAAAATAGTTGATTAAAACATATCCTGAAATTTGCAATTTTAACAATATTATACTTTATCTAACGTAAAGGACTAATTCCACATTTTTTTGTAAAATTTTGAAGTTGTATCACATATAGAAGTGAAATAATATTCATTAAGCTATATAAAATTTAAAAATATATTACTGATGCAATAACACATTGTAGGAGTTTTTCAAATGTATGTTAGTTTCAATGTATTATGCTCTACATAACTTTAAAATTTCAGCTTCCTAGCTTGCCCCAAAGTACCTAAATATTTATCTATTTGTTTAAACTTTTGAAAGACAAAGAAATTAAAATATCAAAATTTCCATAATCCTTATTTTGCTTTACTGGTCTACTAGTAAAAAAATTTCAGTTTCGTAGCACATTCAGAAATACATAAACCTTAAGTATATGTATAACAATTGCGATGTTTAGCGGTCGCATTATTACTTTATTCAAAAATTTCTTTTTCTATGAATAATTTCATACAAAGTGTTTGAAAATACTCGAATCTACTACTTATAGTTTGCAAAATAAAAATTAGTAAATTTAATGTTCAAATAGGGTTAAAACAACCCCTAAAATTTACAATTTTGAAATTGTCGATTTTTATAGTGGGTTATGAGCAAAATTCAATAATCTTATAAAATCTGTGCTTTCTAAACCTACTAGATTGGTCTACGTATTGGAATAACCTTTTCCCACGCTAACTTATGGGAGATTTTTCGGGGCATATGGAGTCGAACCAATGACACTGTAAGCAAATGTAACAGTAATTCGTAATAGATATTGCGGCCATCTAGCGCGGCTGAAAATGTCATTTTTCTAGCTTATGGACAAGTGACCAAAATTAATTTACAAAAATAGCTCGATGCTTTTCTTATGGGAAAACGCAAATCTCGGATTTTCTGGAGTCGAACCCATAACACTTAGGTGAGAAGTCTTATTTTAACTGGAGATTTCTCCATTACATCAACTAAAACTGAAATTTCAGCTCTCTGGCTCTTATAGTTTGGACTGGACGTTAGTATCCTCTTACATATATCCAATATGTTATATCGTTCTCCTCGGTAAGGAACGTGTATATATAATGATATGATATGTAAATAGGATGATACTAATGTTTAGGCCCATTCAAAATATATGGGGATTCGATTTTTTTACATAGGTAAGATAGTGTGCAAAACCGACTGGAAAAAAACAAAATCTAGAAAAAGTTCAATAATGCGGCCGCTAAAAATTCCCAAATGTTAAAACAAAATTTCAAGTATTATGTATTTCCGTATGCGCTACGGAACTGACATTTTTTGATAGGTAGAATTGGAAAAAAACGAAAGAGTAATTATACAAATCTTGATATTTTAATTTGTTTGGCAGTTAAAATTGGTAAATTTTAAATAATAGGTAAATGTTTAGATATTACGGGGCGAGTTAGGGAGCTTAAATTCTAAAGTTACTTAGAGCATATTCTATATATACGAATAAACATATCAATGTCTCAATGGAAATTCTTATGGCGGCCGTTAAAAAATATTTAATTTTAAAGAATTACATATATGTTATTTCACTTCTAAATTTGCTACAAATTTAAAACTGTGGAAAAAGTATAAAATTGCTAAACTTTCAAATACTAGTGATTGTTTTACTCCATTATTCATCCAAAAGGAAAATACTAAATTGTGCGCAGAGATGAAGTCTTTCGAATTAAAGATGAAATAATGAAATATCTCTCTGAAAAATTAATGTTTTTTCAAGGTTAGATGAAATGCTTGCAGAATGCAAGCGCCTTATACTAGTGTATGTATATATATATATATATATATATATATATATATATATATATATATATATATATATATATATATATACATATGTATGTATGTGATATGGTGGAGATTTCCGGGATTCTGCCGTGTTGATCCATTTCCTGGACAATATTTCGCCGACGTTCCAGTCGGCTTCTTCAGGTCCGAAGTGTCGGTGCAGATTTTTGGTCGTCTTTATATAGGCAGGTTCCGTCTAATCCGGTGCGTTCTGGTTCCGGATTAGACGGAACCTGCCTATATAAAGACGACCAAAAATCTGCACCGACACTTCGGACCTGAAGAAGCCGACTGGAACGTCGGCGAAATATTGTCCAGGAAATGGATCAACACGGCAGAATCCCGGAAATCACCACCATATCAACAGCACGCCGTGGAAGCCTTCGTACTAATTTATGTATGTGTGTGTGTGTGTGTTTTAATTTATATCTATTATTTATTAACTATTCCTACAGAGGAGGAAGATATATATATATATATATATATATATATATATATATATATATATATATATATATATATATGAGGATACTATTGTTTAGAAACTTCCATAAGAGCTGTATATTCGAAATTTTTTACGTGTGTAGGATTATGTGCAAACCCTCTAGAAAAGGCGAAAATCTCGAAAAAGTTCAACAATACAACCGAAGAAAATTCTCAATTTTTTAAACATATTTTTAATGTTTATATATTTCCGAATGTGCTAAAACTCTGAAATATTTTTAATGGTAGAATTTGTAAAAAAAACGAAATAGAGATTATAAAAATTTTCATATTTTAATTTGTTTGGTTGTTAAAATTTCTTAAATTATACAAATATATAAATGTATAAGTTTTAATAAAGAATATTAATTTTTATTAGCCATGGCTTTAATATTTGGGCATTAAATTGATAGTTATTCATAGGAAAATAAACTTATGGCATTTCCTGCGGGATCGATTGGCGCCTTTTGCAAGCGGCGCCTATGGCATAAGCCATTGTCGCCATACCCTAGTTACGCCACTGTGTATATATATATATATATATATATATATATATATATATATATATATATATATATATAATGATATCATAAGTAAGACGCGTCTATGTATAATGATATCATAAGAAAGAATCATCTATACATGATGATATATAGGAGGTTACTAATGTTTAGGCACTTCCAGAGGATCTAGAGATTCAAAAAGTTTTACCTAGGTAGGATTTTATCCAAAACCGACTAGAAATAAAAGAAATTTTTGAAAATGTTTATCAATGCGACCGCTAAAAATTCACAATTGTTTAAACAAATTTTCAATGTTTACGTATTTTGGAATGTGCTACGGAAATGAAATTCTTTTATAGGTAGAAATTGTATAAAAACGAAATAAAGATTATAGAAATATTGATATTTTAATTTGTTTAGCCATTATAAATTCATAAATTAAGAAAAAATAGATAAATGTTTAGGTAATACAGTGCAATCTAGAAAGCTGAAAATTTAATGTTATTTGGAGATTAGGACATATGAACATACAAATATTTGAAAATCTCTATAAGGTCGTTAAAAATTTTCAAACTTTAAAAAATTAAATATATGTTATTTCACTTCTATATGTGCTACAACTTCAAAATTTTACAGAAATGTGTTGCTTTAGTACCCCACAATGAATAAATATGACATTCTTAAAATTGCGAATTTTCGTTTTTTTTTTCTAAATCCAATATTGTTCATCAAGTAATGTACGAAGTGAAATATTTTAAATTAAAAATATATTTCTAATAATGAAAAATATCTGAAATATTAATGTCCTTTCAAGAAGAGACGAAAGGCTTGTAGAATGCAAGCACCAACTACTTGGATATATTATATTTATGTTAATTATCCTCGATAAGGTATGTCTACACTATATGTATAATGATAGAAATATACTGATGTTTAGGAACTTCCAGAAAAGCTGGAGATTCGAAAATTTTTGTCTGTAGTATTATGCGCAAAACCGACATGAAAAATGAAAATTGTGAACAAGTTAAACATAGCTGCCGCTAAAAATTCGCAAATTTTAAAACAAAATTTTAAGGTTTATGCATTTCCGGTTGTGCTACGAAGCTGAAACTTTTTTAAAGGATGAATTTGTAAAATAAAGCAAATAGGAGATATTAAAGAAATTTTTATATTTTTATTTGATTACTGTTAATAATTTAAAATTTAAACAAAAAGATAAATGTTTTGGTACTACGGAGCGAGCTAGGGTGCTGAAATTTAAAGTTATTTAGAGCTTATTGAAAATGCACAAAGAAACATTTCAACATCTCCATGAAGTTTTTATTGCGGCCGTTGAACGTTTTTAAAATTTAAACAATTAGAAAATTAGCATTTCATTTCTAGATGTGCTTTAACTTTATAAATTGGCAAAAATTTGTGGCATTAGTACCCCACAGTGGAAAAAGTATAATATTCTTATAATTGCAAATTTTTGGGATATTTTTACTGCAATATTTTCCATTAGGAAAGAACAAAAAACGGTGCAGAGGCAAAATATTTTGAATCAAAAATATCTCTAATAATGAAATATCTTTCTGAAAAATTAATGTTTTCAAGGTGAGATGAAATACTCGCAGAATCCAAGCACCAGCTACTTGTATATTATAAGGATTAAGGCGACAATCAAATCTCGAGGTTTAACAATGACACGGTCTGCAAGGCAACATAGAGTTAAAAAGCTTAAATTTTTCATATAAATATGATTTAAACATAGAACTTAAGCGATATTTTATCGTAGGCAAAATTCGATGATGAGAATAAAAAACGCTGTTTATTTTTATTTAGAAATATTTACGTCCGAAGAACTTAGTTCAATTTTTTCTAATTTTAATTTGCAAAAGAGTGAAAGCATGTGCGTTTAAAAATCGATTATTACGTGTTATCTTATGGAAAATGAAATAATTTGCTCTAGTCGAACCCGGGTCTTTTTTGCGATTTTCTTTCGTAAATGGCATTTCCTATAAGAGGCAAATATTCCTACAAAATTTCAAACTTCTACCTTCTCGGAACGTTTGTTAAAATAGCATTACAGTTAGTCAGTGGCGCGGTCTGGTGCCGAGTGGTGGAAGTTGTTGCAGGCGGAATAAGAGAAAGATATATATAATGGAGCATTCGATTTAGTTTAACCATCTAGGCTGTAGTGAGGCTTTCAGTGGATCGTGGAGGAGTCGTGACGTAATAAGGGCTTAGTTTAAGTAGATAAGCGTACATTGTAATGTCACTGGACGCCATATAGTGATTTTTGAGACATGTGGCTTACGTAGTATTATTTGTGACACGAGGTTGTACAATTGGATTGATTTTAATCAAATTCCTTTTAGCCATTATTGAGTAAATAATTTTTATGAAAAAGGGTCTGCAAAAGAAGATATATTGCATAAACACGACATATCATTCGATTTTATGTACGCGTTAGTTCCCTAGAACTGCGAACAGACCAAAATACAGATTGACAGAGAGACGGCAAGGCGAGAACCACTTTTTGACACAGGGACACTTAAAAGGTGTATAAAAATGTCGAAGTTCAATTTTTTCACGATTACAATACTTTCTCTATATACTACGTATATGAGAAAGTATGATAAAAACAGTATTATTTACTGATTTTTTTAGAATTCTAAACTTAAAACACTTTATACATTTAGTAATATAATTATACCACGTAAAGTAATTTATTCAATAATTAATCGAAACATTTTATCTTTTTATTTATAACCATTTGCTCAAAACCTAAATTTCAAAATTTTGAAGGCTCCCCCTACAGTCCACCGAAAAAAAATTTGGTACTGATCGCATATCTGGAGATTGTAAAGGAAAACAAAGTGACGCTAGCGCTACCGACGAGAAAGCGACGAGAAGTGGAACTACCAGGAGGAAAGGAACTACTACGCGGCGCGACACACTCGTACTCGGCGAGCGGCATAATACTGCTGGGCCCTGCAACATACTCCAACTCGGCCCCCCGGGTTGGGTAAGTTAGGCGATGTTTTTGGTTTTATCCCACGTTAATGGTCCCCTCCCTCGGGTTGGGTAGTTCTCATCTTCCGTGGTATCACTCGTCGTACTATTTGCATTAAGTTAATTCGGGAACCGAAGTGGATAAACATTGGGTGGCCGCTGTTGCACTTCCGTTTTCTTGGAATAATTCCACATTCGTGCAAAAACCTACGGCTTGCTTTTTCTCAAACTGGGAATTGGTGGTATTTTAACGGTGGCATTTTACTTAATGCTGATACTACGACGAGTGATACCCAGCCTAACTCGATGAGGGAGCACCGTGAACGTGGGATGGAACCAAAAACACTTGAACTAACTCACCCAACACGGAGGGGCGAGTTGGAGTATGTTGCAGGTCGAGCGGTCGTGTCCCGCCCGCCGAGTACGAGTATGTGGAGTATGTCGCGTCGCGTAAACAGTTTCATTTCTCGTCGCTTTCTCGTCGGCGGCGCTACGTCGCTTTGTTTATGTTTCGCATCCACAGTTATGCAAACAGAATCATAGTTTCTTCTTCAGTATTATAGATGGCATTAAAGGTAGCACGAATAGTGGAAATTTTAACTTTCTAAACTGTGACCATTTGCTTATAATCTTTGATAGATTTGAAAGCAACCCCCTGTTACCCACAGAAATTATTAACAAGCTACTATGTCAGTATAACAAACGGCATCTTAGACGCATACACCAAGCTAATTTCAGTGTTCTATATTTTACCGTTTACCTGAAATTTTAATTTAGCCTGATTACACAGGCGGAGAGACAAAGCGAAAATATAAGCGTGCTAACAGTGAATATATCCAATCAGATAACGGAGATCGTTTTTCTTGTATCGAGCAATCTTCAAGATGCGGTGGCTATAAATTAAGCATTACTAATTTCTGGAAATTCATTCAGGAAAATGTGAGATTATACCGGAATTCGATAAAAGTATCATTTTTGGCCAGTGAGGCACATTTGAACTAATTCGATCTTTTCTTATCGATTATAAGGCCAAGAGGACAACTTTGCTTATCATGAAACGTATCAAATTAAATACCGTTCATCTTATCTAATCGAATCTACATAATCTAATTTAATATAATCTAAGATCTAATCAAAAGGCAGACAGCGTCAGGTGACGTCAGCAGATGAGAGGTGGAATTCTTGAGAGGACGAAAATAGAGGTAAATGGAAAAAAATGTTATTGGGCAGCCACCGCATGGTAGCGTGACGGAAAGAGAGAAGACGGTGAGAGTGGGAGGGAAGAGAAGGGGATGTAAGGGAGAGGGGGGAGGGGAGTGGAGGGGAGTCGTGATCGAGGCAGGATAAGGGGGCGCTTTCCTCGTTTCGCTCCAGCCGCAGATGCTTCCTCCTCAACTGTCTTGGAAGAGAGAGAAGTTGCGATCCCTCGGCGCACCTGAATCGGCCATTTACCTCACGTTGCGCCTCTCCCCCTCCTCCTCTTTCGCCCCCTCCCACAGCCATCCTCGCTCGCTTTCTAATGCCCTCCCCGCGCCAATAAACTCCCTTCTCTTCCATGCACCACTGCCCCACTCACCCCCTATACCCACCCTATTCCCCCCTCACCCCTATTCCCACCCTATTCTCCCCTCACCCCCTATACCACCATATTCCCCCTCACCACCTATACCCACCCTATTCCACCCTCACCCCTGCGAACGTCTGGATCTTACGATACCAATTTGAAAGCGGCGTGTCACTGGGGAGGATTTTATCCGCCGCTCACTCGCCCATTTACCCGCTCACGCCCTTCCCCCCTCCTCCTCCACTCCACCCCAACTTGACTCTCTTCCATTACCTCTCTCCGCTCATTTTTTCATTATCTCTGTCTCATTCCATTTCCTTTCATATTTCAGAAAGGAAAGAGCGAATAGAAAGTGATAAATAGGGAAAAGCACCAACCTGGTGCATAAGAGGAGCGAGAATTTTATTAGCAACAAAAAGAAATGTTGAATGAATTAGAAGTCTTCCTCTAATGACCTATAGAAGCCTTCTTTATTGTTCCTTCTCTCTCTCTTTCTTAACATTAAGTCATTGCATTTTTCCTCTCTGCGTTCTAAACAATATTTTACACATGCATGTGCGCTCTAAAGAGTGGCGAAATAGAAGTAACGGAAGAGATATGGAGAAAGCGGGAGAGAGATGGAGAAAGATGGATAAAGATGGAAAAAGCGGGAGAGAGATGGAGAGAGAGGGAAAAAGATGGTGACAATGGGAGAAAGCTGGTGGGTGATGGAGGGGGATGGGAGAGAGACTCTGTGAGTAGCTGAAAATCTGTCATTTCAAGTGTAAGAGAGGGACAGATGGAACTTGGATTTAAATAACACGCGATAGCAGTTGGAATTTCAAGAATGTCAATCTTTGCACAAGCGTTGAAAGCGTAATATTTTCGTGAATACGATCCGCTGATCTCAAATCCAATATAGTTGGTTGATTTTTGCGCATACGGTATAAAGGTTAGTACGTCATCAAAGATGGCATCAGTATAGCATACCATAAATGAATGAACAAATTATGCTAATAACTGTATCAGATCAAACTTAGAAATCTAATGTGACATCTATAAACATAACATTCAGAGCGTTATCATAAAACAGTTGAGTACATCAAAGGTTAAGAGATACTTTAAAAATTCAATCTAAAAGACTTGAAAAATACACAGCAGCATTAAGTAAAGTCTTGTAAGCATATCGAAACACTCTTAACTGCTAATATCACTGAAATTATGCATAGCAGGCTTATTTCCATGTTATGTGATAAAATAGCAGCGATATATCGCGGGTTATTGCTTCGTAAAAAACTGAGATGTCTATCGCGAGGAAATGTATTTTGAACAAATTGCAGAACTGATTGACTAAATTCAACTTATCTTACTGGACGACACATTAATTAATCATTTTTTGAATGAAGAATGACTTGCAATTTGAGCTTTTAAATGGACATCATTTAAAAACTAAATGCATTTTTTTACAACTCTATGATGGAACACCGCCATATAAAAAGAAACGTCTACAGCTAAAAACGAAGTTTGAACAGTTTCTTAAATGAAAATGATTTGTAATTTGATATTTATAAAAAATCATATTATCAAGCTGCTTATTGCTGCGTTGCTTGCAACATAAATAAAATATACTTCCTCCCGGCATGGTAAACTAATGCAATGGAAATCAGGAATATGTGTGGGTTTACTTTTTAGAAATGTACTCCAAAGTATTACAAAATATTTTTTATCCAAATTTTCTGTTCAAATTACGTTTTGCAACAAATGCTGCGATTAGATATTCGTACTTTATTATTTTAATGTTTTACGATACTAATGTAATTTAATAGAAATCAAGAATGTGTGTAGGTTCCATTTTTAGAAATGTTTCACATTATGTACTGCAGACTCTCCTGGTGGAGAACACTTCAACTGGCTAACGTTCATGCATTTCAGGGAATACCAATTTCATTTACTGCATAGATATGGCAGTAAGGCAAAGCTGAACGACAATAATATTTTCCATAAAAATTTTGTCCTCCTCCCCCCTCCTCTCCCCTCATCTCCCCTCCTCCTCCCTCCTCCCCCCTCATCTCCCGTCATCTCCCCTCCCCCCCTCCCACCTCCCCTCTCCTTCTCCCTCCTAACCACTCCTACCCCTTACTCTCCCTCCCAACCCCTCCTGCCCCCTCTACTCTCCTCTCCTTCCCCCTCTCCCCCTCCCCTTTCATCCCCCTTCTCCCCCCCCCTACGCCCTTCTTCTCCCTCTTACTTTCCCCATCCCCCATGCCCCGACCTCATTCCTCGTACCTCTCTCCCTCACATTAGATAAGGATCGGCACTCTCTTAAAAAACCTCCGGAGAATGTGTGCGGGGGCGTTCTATCGGCGAGGGAACACAATTAGTTAATAAGTCAAGAAGAACTTAAGAGGAGTATCCCTTCGGTGATATGCTTCTGAGTGTAAGATTGAGGGGGAAAGAGGAATCAGGACGGAAGGAGGGGAAGTGAAAAGGTTGCCTCGAGGTTAGAGAAAGAGGAAAACGATAACGATTAGACCACCCCTGTCGAGTAGAGGGAATTTCTCTCTTCCTTCTCTCCCTCCATCTCCTCCACTCGCCCCCTCTTCTCTCTTCCTACTTCTCTCTTCCTCCTCCTCTCTTTCTTCTCTCTTCCTTCTTCTCTCTTCCTCCTTCTCTCTTCCTCCTCTCTTCCTCCTTCTCTCTTCCTCCTCTCTTCCTCCGATCTTCCTCCTCCTCTTTTCCTCCTTCTCTCATCCTTCTCTCTTCCTTCTTCTCCTTTCCTTCTTCTCTCTTCCTCCTCTCTGTCTCCTTCTCTCTTCCTCCTTCTCTCTTCCTCCTTCTCTCTTCCTCCTCTCTTCCTCCGATCTTCCTCCTCCTCTTTTCCTCCTTCTCTCATCCTTCTCTCTTCCTTCTTCTCCTTTCCTTCTTCTCTCTTCCTCCTCTCTGTCTCCTTCTCTCTTCCTCCTTCTCTCTTACTCCTTCTCTCTTCCCCTCCTATTTCTTCACCGCACTCCCCTCCATACCTCTTTAACTTTGCCCTCCTGGAGCAATGATGGATAGAGAGGGAAAATCTTAAAAAATATGGAAATTAGAAAACTCCGAAACGGAACTCAAGAGGCGTGAAAAGAAGATTGCGGAATCAAGAAGTGTGTGTCTGTTGGTGGGATGTTGAGCGGAAGGGAAGTAGAGGGGAGAGCAGAGAGGAAGGGGAGTGGGAGGGAAGTGGGTATTCCCCTCTTAAGGATTAAGGAGATTGCGACAGAGAGGCAATAGGAAAGGGACTATGGAAAATAGGAGAGGAAATATTAATAGGGATCCACGAAGGGAGCGACAGGGTATAAAATAAGACGCCCGTTCTTCATTTGCTCCTTTTATCGGAATAGGAAATTCTTCGAGGAAATTAAATGCTGCGGTTGGGAAGAAAGGGATTAAGAGAAGGAAAAATAAGGGATAAAGAATAAAGGAGAGTAAAATGAGAGAGGAAAGGAATGGGATAAGATAGAGGTAGGGAAGGAATAAGTGGAATAAGAATGGAGAATGAAAGGAGGGGAATGAGGTGGAGAATTAGAAAGGGGATTGTAAGGAGAGGGAGGGAGAGAGGGGAAGAAAGAATAGGTAAGGCAGTAGGAGAATGTGGGAGGGTTAATAAAAGCTCAATTCCTAAAAAAATTGAAATTTTTTCTTAGCAATACTTTAAGATACTATTGAAGATTTTTTCCTGTAAGCGTGTTAGCTGAAGATAATTTCTCCTTTGAAATTTCTCAGATGAATTAAAAAGCGAATTTTCGAGCGAAAATCCCAGTATGTAAGAAGATGGGGAGAAGGCGGATGTGGAGATGTTATTGAGAAAGTCTGCATGGATTCTGATTTGTCAAATTGCAAGGTTAGGTCGAGTGGAGAGAGGCCGGGGAACTTTGAGATCCTCATTCGATGGAATGGTACGCCTTGCTGTTGATGATGGGGAGGAGGCGGAAGCCAGAGTGGCGGGAAAGGGTGGATGGGGAAAAAGGGTGAACGGGGAAGGTACCGTGGATATTACTTACGGAGGCGGCGAAGGAAACGGTTTTAAATGTTGGGTTACTGGATAAGTTTCTCCTTGATGGCTCGCGTAATGGTGAGGTGGATGAAATTTCTGAAACAACCAAATCCGCCTACCCACTAGCCTCACCGTATACCGTCCCATCGCGATCCTTTTTACCTCCAACCTCCCTCTGAGCCCCTTCCCTTCTCCGCTACCTTCCTCCTCCTACGTCCTCCGTTGCCTCCCTCCTCCTACCTCCTTTCTCCTTCCTCCTACCTCCATTGCCTCTCCTCGCCATTTATCCTCACTCAGCAATGCGCAACCCTTTCCTCTCTCATCCGAAACGGCCCACTCCCGTTTAAATAGTCAGCCATGCTCTCAACAACGCCTTATCCAATCTCAGACCTTCTCTCTCTCCTCTCTTCCTCTTTCTCCTTCGCATCCTTCTCTTGCACAGTGTTCCCCTTCCCTCCAAATGCTCCAAAACTCCCCTCACCCTCCCAAATCCATTTCATCAAATCGGATGCCTTTCTGAGATTCCTTCTTCATCCCCTCCCGAGACGTTCCCACTCCCCTATTCGTTTCTTCCCCCGCTTCTCCCTTTCAATGTATTTCTATTTCTCTGTCCATTGTGGAGAAAATTTCACATAGTATGTTGTCGTTTCTTTCCATCTATTTAGGTTATTTTCCGATCGAGCCTCGAATGCCTTTTATCATCCATTTCGTCTCCCTAATTCTCTATTGTGCAGTACTTATCAATGAGATTTCTCCTCTAAAACTTAGAGCAAAACTAGAGAATGGAACTATTTCTTACTAAATTCTTTATTGCACGATTACGATCTTGCGATACGTTTTATAGGAATTCAACACATTGTTATTTATTACACAACTTGTTTATTTTTATCTTCAATATAATAACAATAATTTTACTTTATCTCAGAAACAGCTGCACGTACACGAACTTCAGTATTTTCCTCTTGTTAGTTAAATCGCAATTTCCAATGCTATCCTCGATTTTTCTTACAATTATTAGATGACACGCAGTTCCTCATTACTTTCTCTCTCGGTGTGTATTATATTTCCTTTTCTTCTGTCACCTCCTTACCTCATTTCTTTTCCCGTCTCTTTTTCTCCTCCCATTACAATTCCTTCTCTTTTCTCATCTCTCTTCTATCCCATTCTCCTCGCATTGCTCTATCTCTCACTCCTATAATGAAATCCTTAGTGTCCCAACACTGAATCCCCTAACTTTCCCATTCCCATTGATCCACTCCCTATCTCAAATTCCCTTTCCCCAATCATTTCTCCCATTCCCTTTTTCCCACTTCCTTTCTCCCATTCCCTTTTTCCCACTCCCTTTCTCCCATTCCCTTTCTCTCACTCCCTTTCTCCCACTCCCTTTCTCTCGCTCCTTGACTCCCACCCCCTTTTGCCCACTCCCATTCTCCCATTCCTTTTCCCCACTCCCTTCCCACCCATCCCATCTCGACCCAAAACCCATGCTCTTCTCAAATTACATTGCTCGTGGGTATCATTCGCGTGAAATAAAAGCAACGCAGAAGCAAATGGAACTCAAAAGTTTCTCTCTCTCTCTCCTTTCCTTGCTCAGCTCTCCTAAAGCACACTCCACCCCCCCCCCCCCCAACTCCCCGCCAAACCCCTAAAAGAGACCCCAAAACCAAGGAAACTCATCCCTTTCTCCCTCCCAGGTCCAAACTCGTCCCCTTTCTCTCAGATCACCCTTCCATGGCCGAACCATTTGAACGGTGAAGAGATTTAATAAGGTTTTAATTAGACACCGCGGGGCAACATGTGTTTCCTCGAGACATATGCGCTCAATTTAGTGAGGCGGATGAATCCCAAAGTTCTGGCATTTGCACGGTAGAGAGAGAGAGAGAGAGAGAATGAGAGGGAGAGATTTTCCATCGTTGGCGGAATGCTGCGCGCATGAATTTCGTTGTTACATGTCATCTGTAGTACTTGCGTGGCATTTCGATGTTAGATAGAATTTAATGAGCGTCCATAAAATTATGGAAATGGTATATTTAAATTTCAATTGCTAACAATACATTTTTATACGATATTGATGGCCTGTTGACCATTATTTTTATAGTCAATAAGGATGATCTTATCTGCACTATTACTGAAATATTCGTTTGTTAATTCTGAGAATATCACACTCTTAATTTATAAGAGAGATAAAGGGATATTTCTCTATGATAGCGAGTGAAATATTTTTTCAGAGATTATTTCAACGAGTTCGAATCGCAATAACTCGAGTAAAATCCGAGACGTTCTCGATTACTTTTGGCGTATTTGTTCAGCAAGAGGCGTAGAATCGCACACTTTTGATTAAACTGCGGGACATATGTAGGGCGATGAATATGATTTCTCACTTAAACTAAAATTCTACCTACATATATTCCTTCCATTCTGCCAAGTCAATTCCTGAAAGCAACAGCCTAGTGATCCACGTGAGCACCTCCCTCTCCTATACCACCCTCCCGCCTTTTCCCTTCCTCTCGCACCATCCCTCCTCACCCACTCTCTACCACCCTCCCACTCTTATCCCATTCCCGTTTATTTTCCCTCTCTTTCCCTTCCCTCCAATCGCACCCTCCCCATTTTCCTCTTCTATCGCACCCTCTTTTATTTTTCCCTGTATCCCACCCTTTACCTCCTATTCCTCACAACTCACATCTCTACTTCTTCCATTCCTTTCTTCCCTCTCCTCTCTATTGCACCCTCCTTTATTTGTCCTCTCTATCAATCTGTCTCCCTCCTATCGCATCCTGTCTTTTATCGAAGAAGCAGTAGTTTTCAAGAAAATTAAACAAAAAAATCGTATTTACCTTTGAACATAGACAAACTCATCCGCGGCTTTTTAATAATAACTCTCTCCTCGTGGCAACTGAAGTAAACCCTAATTCGCTTTCGGTCGACCATGAAATGGGCTTGAATACTCTTATTTTCTTGAAGTATACACACAGCACATGTAAGTGAAAAGTATTGGATAATTTATGACCGAAGAATGAACGTGGATTTGAGTGTTACATTTCAAACTACTAAGTTCAAGTAAGGTCTATTTTACTTTGTTTTCAGGTATTTTGTTATTTATAATTGAATATAAAAGGAAACTGTAAATAAGACATTAAATATTTCCTGATATCGCTTCGGTTATATCGTTTTGATGTGCTTAGATATTATACTAGGCCATTCACTTTTAACTTATTGATAATATTGCCTAACTCGCATAGACTGTCTCTGTCTTCCATGAATGCTCTCATAATGCGCAAATTTTCCTCTCTTGTTTAGATAAATACTGATACCAAGGAGTGATTCTCCACAGCGTTCCCTCCGCAATTACAAATATTTATTTCAAATAAGAACGTTTATGCTAACCAATGTGTTTCCAATTAATATTTTCAAGTGTGGAGGAGAGAGGAAGTGCATTCTTCCACCAAATTTTACCAGGAAATGGGATCCAAATGAAAATACAGTGACTTGAAGAAATTATGAATTATTGGTTAACTGAATGGGAAGAGGTAGCTCCAAATTTCAAACCAAGTAACAGCATTTCTAACAGTTTCCACTCATCAGTTTTGCAGAAGAATTAGTCAGAAACTACAAATAGGTAGTAGCTTCTTCTATGCTTGAAAAATAATGGTAAAAATTTTTAAAATCCTATTTTTATCTCATTCCATAATTGAAATTATTGGAAACAAATGTATCGATTATTTTTCATTGTTTACTGGAAAATGAAGAGCCATTTATTCAAGAAATAACTATTTAGTTCATTTAGAGCTGAAATGAAAATTGAAAAGCTATCTTTCTTCAATAGCCATAGTAAGTTTGGTTGATTTTTCTCAAAATTTTCAAGTCCGTTGGATAAAAATTGTTTTTTCGGAGCTATTGGTGCTTGTAATCCTGTCACACATCAAATTATGAAAAATATGTCTTATATGTGCTTTGTGCATTAAATCAGTGTTTCTCAACCGTTATTAGACCGTGGAGCACACCACGATATCCCCTAATTTAGGAGGAGCACCAGACCAAATCCTTCTATTATATAAAACCAAAACCCTCTCCTCTCCCTATAGGTTGACATAAAATTAAATGGGAGAAAATGCGATGCAGCATATTTTTCATTCGCATTTTAAAATCACTTAAAATCCTTCTATGAATGCGGCACTTAAACCAAACGACGCCTGAAAGAATGGAAATTTATTTTGCGGCCATTGATTTTCGAATACGCGTCGAATCCTTCCGCAAATTCATTATTTAAAAAAATTTTGGCCAAATTTTAGACGAAAAATTGTTGTAGTCAAGGGTATCTGAATTGTTGCTGTAATTAAGTAAGGCACTGTATGTATGCATATACTTTTTTACATTTTACAGTACATGAATATTACAATGTCATGAAAACGATCCACAAAATGAAATTAACTTAACTTTTTACATGTTAATAATTCTCGGTGAATAATGTGTAACTTTAATTTTTGGCACTACTTCTTTAAATTTTGCAACCAATCCTGCATGTACACCTGTCATATTTGCTGCACCGTCAGTACAAATCGAAACACAATTTGAAATATCGATATCTTTGCTGGAGAAATATTCAGATATTAGATGCAAGTATATAGAATCTATAGCAAATGTTACACCTAGGGGGAGGAAGGGAATCGGTGAGTAAGAGAGAGGTGGAATGGTGAAGGAGAGGTTGGTTGGCGGGCAATAAAATGTTCTTTTATGTATACAATGTGGAAGTAGAAGGTCCGTGAATTGGAGAGAGGAATAAAGGGAGTGAATATGTTTCTAAGTAAACAAAGTAAGATGGTGAAGGGAGGGTATTGGAGAGTAGGAAAGGGGAGGCAGAAAGTTGGAAGAGGTTGGGGGATGGGTAAGAAAACGTAGTACACATTCGGAAAGAAAAGGCAGAACAAGTAGATTTTATAATAAAAGCAGTGTTGCGAATATCGTAACGTGATAGACAAAAGTCTTTACACATCGTTCTAATAAACAGTTTAATATTATATTTCCAATAATTGGACTTTTCACTTTAATTTTTTAAAAGACTTGCGGAGCACCTGCCTCATGTTTGCGGAGCACCGGTTGAGAAACACTGCATTAAATTACTTCAAGTATTTATGTGGTCATAAATGAAACTTCTTCGAGGCAGGGAAAGCTTTCCCCTTAAGAAGCGATTGACCTCGCGGCAGTCAGCGCCTCGGGTAGCCGCATCCTAAAACTCAGCTCGATTGTGATCTCCTCTGGAAGAGGCGGGCAAAGGATTCAATGGAGGGAAATGACTATTGCCATATTTCTTAATCTGAGCAGGCCAATGGATTAAATGAGAAAAAGCGCCTTGGATATTATTTATGAGAACAAAGGAGAATCACATTCCGCCGTAAATCGTTATGATGCATAAATTCACCGAATTCTATGACTGATTGCATGCACATTCCTCCCTCCACAAATGTACCGTTTATTAAGACCGTTTTCTGACCAGTTAAGCTTATGGAATGGAAGCATTTTTCTCGCGCTAAGCCGTAGGTGAAGCAGCATCCCTGCAGCACAGGGACACATTACACACTTGCTAATGACAAATGAAAGTTTTATCCTCGGCCATCTCTCTCGTTATTTTCTCTCCTCACCCTCCCCTTCACTCCTCCCCCTCATCCCCACCCAATCCTCCCTATTCTTCCTATACTCCCTCACCTACCCTATCCTCTGCCACAGGCCCCTTTCTCGGCGAGCCCCAGACAAATCGAACCTTCCATACGGCGCACCGGTTCGGTGATTAATCGATCACGCCTTCCCTTTTTCTCCCTCCCTTTCTTTGCATTCCTTATCCTCTCTCCACTCCGTCTCTTCCACTCCTTTCTTTCCCTTCTCCTCCATTCGCGACCCTTCGCTCTTCCCTTCAATCCATCACCCAACGCAATTTACTAACTTTTTATTCATTACTTTACTCTCAAACCCGTTCTAAATTTCACCCCTGATTTATTTTAGAGAGTCCATCTGGATGTATTGCTTTTCCTTGCCTCTCTCTCATTTTTTTATTCGCTCAGGGCCATCCCTTCCTGAAAACTCATCCTTTCTTCTTAACCCTCTCTCCCTCCATCTCCCTTTCTTCCATCAGGAACGCTTGAGGTCACACCCTCCCTAAAAGCGAGCGAGCGAAGATTATCTGTCCGACAGGACCTATAACTCACTGATTCGTGAAGAGATTCAGATCACCTCAACGGAAAGCGAACAGCACAAGAACTACTCTGTTAACATAGCGAATCTTAATCTACGGGGAGTTACCCTGATCCTGAACATTATAGCAAAACTATTAGAGTTCTGAAAAGAAAAGTAAGAAAATCGCATAAAATGAAACATAAAGGATATTTACATTCTAGTATATATGCTAAATTAACGAAAGATTTGAACAAAAAAAAGAAGGGCGAAAGAAAAATATCTTATAAATAGTTTAGATAAAAGTAACGGTAGTGAATTCTACAAATATCTTAGAAGGTGTAGAGAAAACAGAGAAATTAGCTGCAATAAAAATGCAGACGGTGACAAAATCGTAGGAGACGAAGCGAAAGCAAGTGATTTCAATAGGTGGTATGCTAGCGTGTTTAGGAAAACAGAAAATGTTGATACTTTAGTGCAGAGTGTTACAAAGGATAGAGCGTCAAAAACGGAGTTAAATAAATACACTGGATTGACGCAAGAGCCAAAACACATTAACATTCGGGATGCGGAAGTTAAAGAAAAGTGGCGAGGTTAAAAGATCGGAAATCTAGGCGACCAGATGATATTCCGGGAGAGGCATTCAAGTTGGGTTCTAAGGAAATAGTGCCGTATCTGCGATTATTATTTACTGTCACTTTAAATAACGATAGTTTACCGGCGGACTGGAAGAAGGCGATAGTAATACCTATTTATAAGTGAGGGAACAAAACCAATGTTGAAAGTTGCAGGCCTGTTAGTCTAACATCAGTAGTTTGCAAACTGATGGAAAAATAATAGCTGACTACTTGCGCAACATTTGGGAAGTAAATAGTTGGCTATGCAAAAATCAGCATGGGTTTAGAAAAGGCTACTCTTGTGGTACTCAGTTACTAGGACTCGTTCAGGATATTGCAGACACAATTGATAAAGGGGAAGAGGTGGATGGGATTGTAATAGATTTTTTAAATGAATTTGATACAGTATCTCATGACATTCTTCTGACAAAATTATGTAAGTTAAGCATAGATAAGAGAGTGATCTCATGGATTAAAAATTTCCTTATTGGTAGGTCTCAGAGGGTTAGAATAGGTACAAGTTGGTCAGAGTTTGTGAATACCACATCAGGGGTGCTCCAAGGAAGCGTTTTAGATCCGTTACTATTTCTTACTTATGTTAACGACCTTCCGAATAACATTAATTCAAGGATTCGTTTATCTGCGGATGATTGTATTATATATAGGCAAATAAAAAGTGAGGAAGACCGAGAAATTTTACAAGAGGGTATCGAAAAGTTAGAAGCTTGGATTAGGATAAACAAAATGAGTGTAAATATTAACAAAAGCAATCACGTTACGTTCTCAAACAAAAGGCTAGTAAGTGAGCGCAGAAACAAGCTACACGGCGAAATGGTACCAAAATATGATTGCTGCAAGTATTTATGCGTCCACGTAGCAAAAGATCTAGGATGGGATAGGCATATTGACAGTATTATAGGAAGAGCATGTAAAAACCTACATTATGTTATGCGTAATCTTAAAGGAAGTAGTATGGCTGCGAAGGAAAAGGCGTAGAAAACTATAGTCAGACCAATATTAGAATACGCGACGAATGTATGGGATCCGAATGGGATAGGTCAAAAAAGGAAAATAGAGAAAGTTCAGAGGAAAGTTGCGAGATATGTGCTAGGTAGGTGTAAAAAGGAAGACAGCGTCACAGAAATGTTAAAAATTCTGGATTGGGAAACATTAAAAAATTGGAGACGAACTATCAGATTAAGGGGACTGTACCAGGCACACAGCAATAATGAAGCATGGGAAGACTTAAGAAGTAGAATGCAGGTGCCTAATTTTTTAGGGAAAATAGCCATGAATTTAAAATTAAACTTAGGCCGCAGAAAACAAACACAGCAAAGTATTCGTTTTTAAACGGGAGTCAGCGAGTAGAACAAGTTACCTGGAGTGCTCTTCAAGCCCTTACCTACCCATTTTTAACGTAGAGTTAGTTCATATATGCATGGTAAAAATAAGACAAACTGTGAGGAGGAATATTAGTAACATCCATATCTATGTAACTGTGCGTATGTGCAGGAGAAGTAGGGGATTGCTTGGAAGGGTGAAGTACGGTAAGGACTTCGTGGGCCCCGTGACCGCTACGGTAGCCGTGAAGACCTTCCATGAGCCCATGAAAATCCGCACTCTAGACACTGATTGTAATTAGTTTGAAATAGTATATTGTGTAATATTTTAAATATATTTTAATATTTCTATTATAATTTATTAGGACTTTATTTGTAAAATTGGAATTTTAGAATTATATACTGTTTTCCTTACCACCTGGCTGGCAGGCCAAATTGCAATGTTTTTAAATAAATAAATAGCAAAATCAAAATTCGAAACTATAAGTCTAGGATAAAGACCGGGTAATTTTCTACTAATATTATAAAACCCAACTTTTGACGGTGGTGTAGCCGATGACACGCGAAAATATTGCAGATGATGAAAGTATGCTCATCCCACGATGGATTTGTAAATCTCGGATAGAATTCAGCGAATAGTATCAGGTTTGATAAAAACGACTTTCGGAGTGCCGCTGGGAAATGCAATTATCCACTGTTATTCTTAATATACATGAAGGATATAATGGACAACAGTAGCAGTACGGTCAGACTTTTTGCGGATGAGTGTGTGCTGAAATCAATTAAGGAAATGACAATACTATTGCAAGTTATTTTTCACGCCACATCGAAGTGGTGTAAAAACAGGCAAATTGACCTAAATAAATGTTTTGTCATGAATTTCACGGTTTCAATGAATTTCATCCATTTCCCTTAGGAAAGTTTTTTGTTAAACTTAAAATATGTCAGGAACTATGAATGATTATCAGTTACACTCAGTGGCAACATGTTCAGTAGGAAGCACGTAGTATTGACAAACACGATTGAAGAGCTTTTCTACAGAATCCTTTGAAGATACCGTTAGAGTATCAAGAGTTTTGCATATATTTTGTCAATCCTTCATTCCGTTGAATACTGCTACGCAATATTGGGTAGGGCTAATCTAGGTACCTAGGGTTTGAAGAATGGTGTACAAGCGGAAAATAATTGGAAAGGTTATTAGCTCCGAATTCATTGAGAGCGTTCGTGGCATAATTGCACCTTCTGGTGCTAATGGTCTAGATCATAGCGTGCCAGAAATGCGTCGAAATTACCGGCACAAGTGAAAGATGCTACAGATCATTTTCCTATTCGCGAAAAGGCAGCCAAATAGGGCATTAACTAGTCTATGTTTGGTGTGAGGACAGCCACTGCAATACGCCATTGGTGGCTTGCTGGGTAATAAAGTACTTGTTAAAGTAAAATAAATGAAAGTCAATTTTAGGACTATCAGCTGACATTTCTTTCTATCACTTCCTCATTTCACTTACTGTTTTCCTTCTGAAACGTCTTTAAACCTGCTGTCCCCCGCAAGGTAATGGCCGATTCAATTCATCTTACCCTTTCTAATAGTTTTTACAATAATTCGCCTTTCTCTTATACTTTTTATTTCTCCTAGTTTTAATTATATCTGTCTATTACATCTTCATCATTCTTCTTCCTGTCCAGATTTGAAGTTTTCCATGTATTCTATATAATATTACTGGCCTTGTTTCCGCTCTATACATTGTGATAAAACAAACAAAGCATTTTATCAATTACTCGTCCTCCTTTATTTTTTCCATTCAGTATAAATTTATTAATTTTGAGCATAGGTTTTCCTTTCGCTATTCTAACGCGTTTATAACATGAATATTTGGTTTAAAAATTTAATACGGTCATATACTTTTCATCACAGAAGTACAGGTACCTATACCTCGTGATACGCTCGGGTTACGTTCCAGAAAACCTAAGCGCATTGCGAATCAGCATAGCGCGAAACACGTTTTTACATAAGAACATTGCTAAAAACGATATGCGTTCCTAAACGGCTTAAGAACACTGATAATTACGAGATATTTGCTCTTAAAAATGATCAAGTACCGTAAAATCTTACTAAACGACGGCAAAAATACCATTATAAATCACGTAAAAGGCAGGAAGGGAAATGAAAGCGTGCAATAAATGTATATATATTTTTATTTAATACTGTATTAGATACCAATTTATATATGTTGAAGACATTAATTTATACGACATTGATAGTCATGAAGGTATACAGTGAAAAAATGTGCATAGATTTACAAATTCTCCATGCGTTTGAATGACGCATGCATCAGGGAAATTCCCGATACATTTGTCTCTTCGGTGTACGGCCTAGCTAAGACACAGCTAATAAAACCGCTCCTGCGGCAGCAGCCAAAAGGGTAGCTTTTCTTTCTAGATCCATCTTACTACGTACGCTACCACACACAGACTAGTCAGCCAGGCGCCTGTTTTCAGACTTGAAACGGGAACTTGTAAAAAGACAGGCTTTTTTTTCGTTCCTGGAAAGTCAGTCAGCCGCTTGTTTTCAAGCAGGAAAAGGGTAACGTATTAGCGGAGACTTAAGTTTGCACTGTGCTTCCGTAGACACGAAACAAATTCAGAGATTACATTACTTCTCCTTTGCAGCATTGTGAACACATGAAAGTAATACAAAATCAATTTTTAAAAATGTAGTGCGAATACAATGAAACAAAGTTGCTTTAAGATTGCTATCGTCTAGATATTTCGAAATAAAAGGTTTCCTTTTCCTTCTTCCTTCCCTGGGTTTCGTAAATGCGTATGTCCGAATCAAGCGAGCGTATCGAGAGGTATAGTCAAAAAGCCTGAGGATCGTAAAACCGAAACAAGCGTATCGCAAAACAGCATATCCCGAAGTAAACCTGTAATTTGAATATTATTATTTGATATCAGGTGTTGCTTGACAATACCTACGATTTTTTAAATAAATTTTTGTAAAATAATGATATTTAAAATTTAAAAATAAATTCAAAGCAAAAAAAAATAGAAAAATATTTCTATTACATCAAAATACTCTCTATAGTAGAAAATAAATCTTTAAAAATATTTGAAATTTTTTACAAAATTGAACTCTTTTGACTTTTAACTGAATAAATCTGAAATTATACGGAATCAATGGTGGATTTATAAAAATCTAATCTTTAGATTCGGAGATGAAACATACGGACGAATAGGACGACCGACAAACACGACGTGACCATAGGCGTTCATTTTCGACTTTTTGTAAAGAACACTTAATAATAATAAGCAGATGGCATGTTTTCAACAAAAGCAGAAGATAAGGTGGAATGTAGGTAACTATAATTTTTATACGTTAACACATATCTCAGTCTAATTCCTCATTTTTTAATTGGAGTATTTAAAGTAAGGAGGTGAGGACGTTCAGCGTTGTAAGATTAGTAAAGGTGCTCATTGAAGCATAGCAGTAAATATCCCTCCGTAATCTCAAGACTGATATAACTTCAGTAACAAGATGGAATGTAGGTAAATATAGTTTTTATGCGTGAATGTATAAAGCTTAACGTAAATGTCAACTGAGACGAAAAAATTTCTCAAATTGACAAATAATCGAACCCGGATCTCCCACTTTCCCGGTAGGTGCTTTAACCAACTAACCAGTCTAAATCTTTATTCACGAATAGGATTAATTACGGGAAGGGTTAATTGAGAACTAAGGAACGACGAAGGCCCAAATTCGTCGCTCCAATTTATGCAGCTGTCGATACATATGCCGAAATTTTAATGAAAATTGAATACCAATTTTATTAATTTAGTCACACGTTGAGTGCTGGACGACTCTTTACATGGTTACAATTAAATTTCCATTGAGAGCAGAAAAAATAGGTAAACTTTGTTTCAATAAATTTGATATCATACATACTATGTAGTGAAGTTAATAAGGAAATCTTCTAATAATAATCTATAGTAATTCCGGATAATCATTTTCGCAAGGAGATAAAAATTATTATTAAACATTACCATACAAATTTTCTGTAATGATCTTTTATCAATGTATCCGTAAAACTATCTACAAAGGTTTTAATAACGAATATTGAATGCTAGAGAGCTTTCATTGGACGCTTTAAATCAGTCTATAAATTGATGAGGTAAGGCGAGCCAGATGGAATCACTGCGTAGGCCGGATAGTCTTAGGACTGCTATACTAGACCTATTGGAAAATACTCTGCATTCTCAGAACAGTAAGTACAATTTAGTTAACGGGTACCTTTCTCCCTACAATTTCCCGCTACTTGCGTTCCTCCGTCCAGTGAATTCAAAACTTTCACACTTTCTCTCCCAATTAATATCTGACCCCCCATCTTTGCCCTACCCTATATCCCCCCAATGTAGTGACTTCTAAACATTTACGTTTCACGATACAACTTCAAGTTCGCTAAAAATTCGCAGCACTCTGAACCAAGAGAATCACTTGAATGTATAGAACATTTTTATTACCCATTAGCCAACAAGACTGAAAGAAAATAATAGCGTGTCTCTCAAAGATGATAAAAATTATAGTTAAAATCTATATTTTCATATTTTATTAATAATTTATATCGATTATAAATCAATTATAAAAACAACCAATTGTCCAGTCACGAAGCAATTTGGTTTCGGTTTCAAGTAACTGAAATTGTGCAACAATTCTTACAATAAAGTATATGATATCATTATAGCTGAGATATCATTTCTGTGGTATTAGCATGAGAATAATAAAATGGAGAATTTTTTCCTTCCTCAATAATTCCAAATGCACTGAGGCAAAGCAAGCACTCCGTCGCGGTGCAGCTGTCCTAATGTAATATTTGGTTCGCCTAAAGATGGTATTATATGTCGAACCCTGAGTCGCATAATGATTAATATAGAATTAATTTATAATTCCGACTGAAATTTTAAGTTAAATTAAGGTGACCGGATGTCCTCCTTTTGGAATGACACTTCATTTTCAAACAATATGTTCCATAAAATTATCGTCCTCGTTTTGGAAGATCTTTCTGTTTTCCTCCTTCCTTTTACCCATGTTAACCAATGTAGCTTTAATAGGTTGGCTGTCTCTGCGCGTACGAGTTACATTGTACTACCTACTTGCCGCAGCATAAACCGAGGAAATCCGCCTGACTCGGCATCTATCACCCTAGGCGCGGTTCTCACAACGCTAATTTTTCCAGCACGCTGCTTGTTGAAAGACATTTTTCAGCTCTCTGCTCTGGTTTTCCAAGTGATATATAACACCTTGTCTTCTAGAATGAATGTTTAATTTTATTATTTTATTTATGAGCAAAAACTGCAATTGTTAATTTTCAATCATTCCACAAATTTCATACGCTCGAGAAGCTTTCCATTTCAACTACTATATATGTTTAGAACAAATGTTGACTCAAAAATGATAATATTTAACCAATTATGATAATTTTATAAAGAACTAGCTGTTAGTACCCGGCGTTCGAGTTTTTAAGTCAAGACAAAAAATACTGAGTAAGATTTGAGAATAAAACCAAATAATGAAACCAAGTTAATAATTATTCTAATGCTTAATGGTATGCAAAATTTCTTGACTTCCCTTTTGCCCAAACAAATAAAAATTTTCCGCATCCTTTATCGATAAATTTTGCGACTGTATTTTTAATAAAATAATCGTAATAAACAATTGATGAAATCACTTTAAAAATATAGCTATTTCGCTCGAATTGATTTCCGGTGGAAATAACCGCAGCATATAAGGTGGTCATAAACTTCGAAAACATTAATACCTAGGGCAAGAATTGAAAACTCTAGGAATGCAACCGATGGAAACATTTTTGAAGATACATATTCTCAAATTTAGCTTAACCATACGTTGTCCCATCAAAGGCTGATTTTGTGGGTCTAATTTGTCACGTGAATATTTTAAAGTCAAAGCTACGAAATAAAATTTGAAATCGAATCTGGCGATAAGATGTGTTAGTACAACATGGAAAGTGTTAAAATAATCTAATAAGTATAATTGCCTTAATTGATGCATACAAATGTTCGGTTGAAGAGAAAAAAAGTGCAAAAATAGGTATTTAAGGGAAGAAGTGAAAGATTACATTTTGGTTGAAATTCAAGAATTGTTATAAAAGTTATCTTATTGTACCTTCTGAGACATATTTCATTTTTGTTCTTCAAGTTGTAAATCCCTTTGGTCATTAGTTTCCTTTGCTCTTGCACTCGCCTGTCTCAGTCTTTCTTCTCATTGCCTTAAATTTCTTTGGTCAGTTTTTGTTGCTCTGATGTTCGCCTGCCTCACTCATTGCTCTTCAAATCGTTCATTTCTTTGATCGACATTTTCTGCTGCTCTGGTGAGAACCATTCGCTTGGAAATGACCTTATTTGAATCTGAGAATAATCTTTCGCTTCTTTTAGGCACGGTTTATTATTTTAACCATTGACTTGGTGAAAATAATAAAAATTAAATGAGGTTGTTATAGAATTAAAGGGTTAATTATTCAGACACGAATATTATTACATTAAATTTTATTGTTGAGTATCACAACGACCGAAAAAGTATAATCCGAAACTTTTACTTTGTAAGTACATAATCTCATCTTCCTTGTAATCATCCCAAAAGCACTAAATATCTTCCTTAGTAGATGTTGAAATCGTTTATACGATAACGAAAATAATTATTTAAACCTTTAACAAAATATTTCGATGCAAAAACTAGCGCATTAAGCTAATTTCAGTAGTTGGATTGTTTAATCTGCAGCTGTACGGGATGTATGATTTTATTTTGCACAAACCAACAAACTCTTCAAAATATATATTTAAAATAAGCTATATTTTGCAACATTTAGGTTAATTTTGTCGATATAAATAGTTCTTTACTTTTCATTTATCATTGTTGGGGTTGAATTTCTCTCAAATGCGTAGAACAATTGTAATTACTGAATGGTAATGTTTAAAAATTCTTTAATTCACTTTGAACTGCAGTAATTGAAATTAATGTTATGTGATTTATAATAATGGATATCTGGATAAATATGTCTTGTATTACCGAGGAAAATTTGTTTCTAAAATTATATGGAGGCATTGGATTTGTGTAAGCATAAACAGTTTTTTAAATGAACAATGTCGAAACCAATAAGCCTGTTGTACTGCAATGACTCCTATATAATTATTATTTTATAGCAATTTATACGAAATAAGTCATGTAAATAGGTTTTTTACATCATCAAATTTGTCCATCCTTTTCATTAAAGAATTGGATTTATTCTTCCTTTCGGTCAAAATATCTGATAACCTCAGTTGAATAAATCTCAAAAAAAGATTTTATGGAAGGCATACTATAAATATTTTACTTTAAATAAATTAATCTCAATTTTATGATTTATGAACTTTTAATACTATTTATAAATCAATAAATTGGAATATTAATTTAGCTTGGTAAATAAAAGTTATTTTATAACGATGCTGCTTAAAATTAAATATTGGATAACAACAGAAACGATGACAGATATAAAAAAATTACTAAATCCTGATAATAAGGCAATTAGCAATAATATTTATTTATATTTTTCCTGAGACGATGCATTTCTTCGGTGTTTCATGAAAACGGTGATAAAGATCATTTTTACAAAAACAATTTGTCCACTGAGTTGTTGTCTGTATAGCATAATACAATACTGACACTTTCTATTAATGCTAAAATGTAACCCGCCAGGATATTATCACTCACAAATCTCTCCTCATGCGGCAACCGTCTGTAAAAACAATATAGTAAACCGGACCTCTTATTAAATATATCCCACCGCTGAGTAAAGCATTTTTTTCTCCAACTGGAATTCCACCTTCTTCCCTTGAATCATAACGGCTGGATTGTATTCATGTTATATATGACAATTCCCGTTGGAAAATATGTTCGCCGCCCCAATTGGTTTTTTATCCTACTTGCCTCGTTGTACCGTAACTCTCCAGCCCCCACTCATGTATCTCCCTCTCTACCACCCTCTCCCCCTCCCTCTATCCTCCCCTCTCTCCTCCTATTTATCCCCCCCGTCTCTCCAGAGCACCCAGCTCTCCGGATCATTCCGGGAAATCCAATCCCCATTCCCCGCCTCACCTCCGCCTTCTCGCTCCCACTTCATCGGCTCATACATCACTCCTGCCAATGTAGACGCCGCTTTGGACGCCACCTCTCACCCTTCCCCTCCCTCTCGCCCCTCTCTCCATCCTCAAAATCCCCTTCCCCTCCGCAACACACACAACGCATTCCATTTCATTTCCCATGTTTTTTGTCCTCCGTCGCTTATCTGCTGTGTTCCCCATTTATTCCCATTGATATCTCCCTCTTTCTCATGACAGCTATTTTGCTACGAGATCTTCTTTTTCGAGGCTTTCAGGCGAAGAATCAGTCCACGCCCTTCCTTGCCGACGCTCGTTTTTTAAGTAGCGCTGAAAACTCTAGTTTCGAAGACTTTTTAACCTAGAACACATAATAATATTGTACTGTGGTTCTCAACCTTTTGGTGCTCGCGGCCCAATTTGGATATTCACTTTTTTCGCGGCACACTGGAATTAGATTGGAATAAAAAACTAAGATTTATCATAAAAATACATATATCTTTACTATAATTCAGAACGTTTGTATGGGTGTTGGTTTGTATGTTTGTCCGACTATACAAATCCGCACAGATGATCCTAGGGCCACTAAACTTGGCATGCTATCTAATAGGACCAAAAGAAAGAGCGTAGGGGAAGTATGAAACCGGTGGGGTCTTTGTAACCTCATGGGGTCCAAACAATAGCATTTCCATAATATTGACACGGGAGTCATACGGGAATAGGTGTAGTCGTTCTGTAATTTGAAAAATAAAATATGAAGTGATTAACCTAGAATCGTAAAATTTATGCTGATTTACTTCTAATAGTATAAGTAACGTTATTTAGATCATATGAATAAGTTTCTTGATCGAAAACTATCAAAAATTACATTTGAGTACGAAAATTGCATGGATTTTTAGGCATTTTCACGGAATTTCACCATAGTTACTTCTGATTTTTGGGGTTATTTTGTTTTCATCTAATACATATATTAAAGAGAATTCTGTCCTCTTTCTGTGTTTTGCATGGTTTACAATGTTTGCGCGGTTTTCACCTTCGACCATAAATAAGATAGACGGCGCTTCGCCGTATCCCTGCTGTACTGGGGAGTGAAGCCAACATGACACCCGGCTGGATCAGCTGATTGTGGGTGACCGGTCACAAATGGAGCGCTCGACTTCATGCATTAAAGTCTTTCAGATGGTTGAACAAATGCATGAAGTTATTGGAAAGTTTCGTTTACTTGAACTGCGTAAATATGCTTCTTTTTACATACTAAGGGCCCAAAGAAAAAACTAAACTAAAAATGCTTATTGCAGTTGGCGAGTTTTAAAAACACGATTAACTAAACAGTAATATTATTATGTTAAATATACGGTGATGAACTCGCATATATATAAATTTTCATACGAATACAATTCCCATTACGAACTACAGATAAACTTGATCGAGTTGTCATTTTTAAATATTTTATTATTGATCAAAAGTGCTAAAACTCCTCGGCGTCAAATTGTAAGAGAACGGTTTCTATTCTAACAGAAAAGAATCTGACTGAGCTAATAGTTGCTATGCTTTTCTATAATGCCTCTGTGGTTTATGAAATATGATAATAGTCATCACAAACATTGTATTAATGTGGGATTCTTTCCTATTGATATAAAACTTGGAATTTTATTAGTCATGTAAATAGAAATGGTATACGTATTATGCAATATTAAGACAGGAAAGTATCGTTCAAATACAAACCAAGTAAAAAAGTCTGCAGAATAGCAACATTATTTATTTTTTAACGTTATCTTCACTTGAATTCTTAAGGGGGATCACAAAAAAGAAGTTAAAAGTACATGAATAACGTTTACATAAATTCTTACCAACAATAACAAATTCTTATCAACAATAGCTGTTCGTCGACACCGTTGCTGCAGTAATTTCATTTTTTTACTGTAATTTCAGCTGACTTTTCTAGCAGCATCAAGGCATTTCTTAGATTTACTTGGTGACATTAATAGGTCATCTGTGAAGTCCCCAATGTATGTCAGCCCAGGTTTCTTTGCAGCATGCGATGTAGTACTTAAAACAAATTGAAGTAATATAATCATTACAGATCATGCTACATGGAAGTAGATAGTGATTTAACTTAAATTTATTGCAGCTATGCAGACAATCTGCCTGTATAATATCTAACTAACCGTAACCTCTAACTTACGTACAATGTTAAATCACTATGATAAACCATAATAAAAATCATTTCATAGTTTTTACTAATATAATGTAAACTACTAATACCTTCATTACGATTTTATTAATGGATACTTACTTTGATACATTTTGCTCGGAACTGTTATTTGAAATTTCATGTGAGCGTTGCTCTGACACAGTTCTGTCAATAGGAAGCTTTCTTTTTACCGATGTCTTCTGTAGATGCAATGGAAAATCAAATATAGTTGGAACTATATATGGTTTTAATTTCTTTCAATGCCAAATGCCTCATTGTCAAAAGAATCCTGTGTGAAATGTCGTGAGCATAATCGGGAGTATTTGGAAGGCACGAAATTTTCCCTTCTTAAAGCAAGAATCCATTTCTTCTTCTGCTCTTCATTCGCAGGAAAACTAACGAGATGAAATTACAGTGCTTCATACCTTGCCGCATAAAGCAATTTAAAGCCAAAATATGAGACAAGCTCATTTCAATGCAAAATAAAAAAATCGTGTTACAGCGCGTCGTAGGCCATTATATATATATATATATATATATATATATATATATATATATATATATATATACATATAATGCGTGCATACATATAAATTATTAGAGATCGAAATATCAGAACTACAACTGAGTGTTACGCAAAACATATAATAATGTAAAATATAAATCAAACGTTTGTACACACATATATATATATATATATATATATATATATATATATATATATATATATATATATATATGGATGTCAACAAGGTGTTGGGATGAGGAAACCCAGTGAAAACTCACCAATCAGACGACTTCAGGTTGGCGAGGCCCCGGGGATGTCGAAGCGACACACGTAAAAGCAGTTCTCTCTTTGTAGCTGAAGAAGGAGTAGTTCCGAAAGCTTCTACGTTTGTGATGTTTCTGTGTTTTAGTGTCCTTTTACGTGTGTCGCTTCGACATCCCCGGGGCCTCGCCAACCTGAAGTCGTCTGATTGGTGAGTTTTCACTGGGTTTCCTCATCCCAACACCTTGTTGACATCCATATGTCTATTTTACCTTTCCTTTTCCGTAAGCTGTTATATATATATATATATATATATATATATATATATATATATATATATATATATATATATATATACCCTATAATTATTGCCCACATTATATACAAATATATTTACACACTATATAATAGCTCGAAAAATTTTCAAATATATTCGAAACTTCAATTCGCCACTAAGGCTATAAAAATGCACGTTGTCCCTTACCTATGAAATTATACTGGTGCACCTTTCTTAGATTTCTCCTTACACCCGTAAGCAACACAATATTGCACCATTTTTAACAATAAACAATAAAATCCACGAGATTTCCACGCCTTACTCCTATACCACTCCTGCACAAAACCACGCTTCGTCCCACAGTTACGTGCTTCTTGTGTTGACTTCAGATTTTGGACGTCAAGCGCTGTCTATCTTATTAATGGTCGAAGGTTTTCACGGTTTGCACATTATGAACGTTTGCACAGTTGCAGCACATTATTCAGTTGCATTTTAAAATCACTTATAATTGAGATATGAATATGAGACTTATACCAAAAGACGCCTAACAGAACGGATATTCATTTTCCAGCCATAGATTTTCATATACGCGTCGAATCGTTCCAAAAATTTGTTATTAACACAAATATTTGGCTAAATTTTAGACGAAAAAATTTCGTAGTCAAGGGATACGGCATTGTTGCTGATCTACCAAAATTATATCTGTACTGCCGACACCTACTTAAAAATACTAAAATCTACCATATATAAATTTGGAAAGACATGACTGTAAATTGTAACATCAGTAATGGCAGACAAGACAACGAACAATTGGATATTCTCTCAATGGAACAGATGTACAAATACATAATATTAATGGACAATTACTTTAATGATAAGTATAAGATAAAGAGAAAAAATCTAATTGTATATGAGCTTAGAAATCAAATAGAATATAATATTCCTGTAAGCTTCAAATCTCATGGTGAAACAAGGTTAAGTTCAATAGTTATTACATTATTTAATAAGATGCCTAGCAACCTGAAAAATTTTACAACAATATCAAGAACAAAAGCTGAAGTTAAAAAAAGGCTTATGCAAAAATGAGTAAATGCAAAAAATATCTATTGTTCTTAGTTCTTATCTCTTATTTTTGTTTTCTTTCAATTACCCCGGTGAAATTTCTAAGTGCTTCACTGTGACTTAACACTATATAGTAATGATGATAAAAATATTATTTCTTCCGGTAGTCAAGCATGTACTGGGCTTTGCAGGAACCTTTACAAATGTAATACTTACACTAAAATGTAATAAGCACTGAAAAAAATCTAAAAGTAATGACATGAACTTTGATATTGTATTTGAAATCAATCGTGCGAACTCTTCTTATATATATTGAATGCATTTTAATCGAAAGGGAAATAATGATGGCTAAATTTGAACGATGTATTTGTTTACTGCAGTGCCATTTCTAAGGCACGGAAGAAATGCGAATGAACGTATTACCGCTAATATTTTAATTAGCTCTTTGTTTTATTTGCCTTGACGACGAAACAACTTAGTAAGTAGATTTTTAATTCACACATTTTTTGTAATCACTATAAATGCACCGGCCATGCGTCAACTATCTTGCTTAGTTATCAAAATAAATTAATCATAATCATTGTCAATATAGTAATTTGCTTTATACTGCCCAATACAATTTGCAAACGGAAAGATATTTAAAATGCACTTGTGAAGTATCTTCCTATTTGAAAGGTTGAGTTGTCCATCATTGGAGTCGTTTCTGGCTTAAAGTTTTTACGCTACGTGTTAATTTGTTTCAAATTTACATGAAAGTTTTCACATAAACTTTCACTCGGTGCAGCGAAGTATAATTTTCGGTGCAAAAACATCCACTGATGTGCTAAGTGCTAATGACAAAATATAGATAGAATATAGAAATATAACAATCCAACAAGTTAAATTTGAATAGATTTAAGGAATACCACAATACAGAAATACACCTCATAGGTGAAGGCGATTCGAAAAGAATCTTAGTTAATGTCAGTTAAATCACATCCAATAGTTACTATCACTCTTCCGGCTCCCGGTAGGTCAATGTCCACTCAACACTGAATAGTTTCTCTCTGAGCCTGGTAGAAATGGGATGGAATGGCATACACCTGCGTCGACTTCTCCTCTCGTGTGCGTCTCGTCGCTCGGGAGGCCACTATCGGAATGGGCTGTCACGTGACGCCGGTGGTGAAGAAGGGAGGGAATGACGTCAAGCGGGTAATTCGAAAAAGTTGAATTATTCTCGATGATTGGTCGCCCTTCCACTGTTCTTGCATAACCATGGGAAAGAGGGAAGGTTAAAGAGGTGAGGGGTAATTAGGGTATATAAAGAAGAGAGGCACCACGGGAGGGCGTGTCGACCGTGGCGTGGCGTTCGTGGGCGTGTCGTTCAGTCCGGCGATATCACGAATATCGGCGATATACGATAGTGGCGATATTCGAACTAGCGATTTCGTACTTGCATGTTCGTACATGCGATTCGTTAAGTGCTATCGTATAAGTGCGGGAGTAAAAAGGGAGGGGGGGAGGAAAAAATCGCCACATCGGTTTTTGTCATTCATGATTTTGTTTCATTGTAAGCTGTGTAAATGCACTTGAAAGCCTGTGTCCAATAGCGCAAAAATCTGATACCAACAGTGCCAGCTACCAACATCTTTATGAAATTTAAAAAAACCGGAAAAAATCTAATATAAACTTAAAATATGAGGGAGGAGAATTTAAGAGAGAAAAAGATGAAGACTGGGAAGTCCCTTAAATTTCATATTTAATCCACACATAACCGTCATTTTATAGGCTTTTGTACTAGTTTTAATAGTAATACTTAAATGTTTTTAGATTTGCAATGCCACGCTAAAAAGCAACGTTTAACTGGCAGCAAATCAGAGTCTAAAAGAAAGGTTGTTTCGAGAAGTTCAGAACTCACAGATAGACGCATATAAAACAGAAATTACGACAAGAAGCAGTCCGAAACTATTTTCTAAATGAGAACAAGTTGAAGCTTAGCATGTTTTAGCTAGACTATTGTTAGAGGTTAAATAAATATTTATATCTCTCTAATGTATACACCCTTCCCCCCTGCGCAACGCCGGGAAATTGTGCTAGTTTTTTTATTATGTCGTATATGTAATCGACCAAATAAATTGATGATGTCGTAAATCAACAAATGATAAAGTTTTGTTAAAAAATCTATTTTAAAATCTTATCTCATATGATACTTGAGTTTTGCGTTTTCTAATGATTGCACTGATATTAAGACGTATCCGTGATAAGCAGACTCTCATTTCATCTTAATCTTAATGTTTGTAAGTGTCGAGACCCCACAGCTCACACAGATAGGATGTAGAAAACTGCATCAAAACTTCAGAAGCTTTTTTCGCAATTTATGAATATTCTTCTCAAACAAAAATCCAGAATATATCCAGAAACAATTCGGCGCATTTAATTTTCAGAGTGCGATCAGTGGAGAGAGCAGCTAATTCTTTTTCTTCGGAGAGAGTAAAAGCAGATCAATCAGTCAGTTTCCACTGGTTTGAATGGGTTCCTTACCCAATCGTATTTCTCCATAGCCAAGGATGGAAGGTAACGCTCGATATTTGTTCTAGAGTTGCTAAATGCTCCACCACGAGAGCAAAAATTTCGTTCATATGGGTTTGTGGAATCAGAGAAACATTTTAAGATTACCTTCTCAACCTCTCCTTTTCCACATCACTACTTTTCTCTGCAATGCAAGTAGCTTATCCGTAGAAGTAAGGATGTTTTCTTTTTGCTTTTGCATGCTGGTGTTAACACTACACAGATACCTAAATATTTCTGCCAAATATGCTAATTTGGCGCACGAAAGTTTACTGCTAAAATATTCACAAAAATTACTGTTTTCCCATGTTTCAATAAATAGAAACATCTCTTCTTTAAGTTCATATACACGAGCCAAAACTCTTCCCCTTGACAGCTATCTTATTTCTGTGAGTAAAATTAATATTTGTACTTCAAATCCACAGCATTACACAGCCGTTTGAAGAGGCAGGCCTTAGAGGTGATTCCACAAAATTAACCATTCCGACAACTTGTTTTAACACGGACTACAAGTCAAGCCCTAATATCTTTCCAATAAGGGCTTTGCTGTGCAAAAAGATGAGTAGTATTTGTAGTTGGATTATGTTGTTTTACAAGTGAGATGAAGCCTTTTACAGATCTCTACATGGATGGAGAACCGTCGGTACAAATTCTTACACATGACTTCCATGAAATTTCCAAACGTTCTAAGTAGGAAATCAAAGTACCTATCGAATATATCTTGACCTCTTGTGTGATCTGGGAGTTATCTTCAGCACAAAAATGACGAATTATTTCATTTTCATGAATAAAGCAAACAAATGTTAATAGTTTTTCTTTGCCGCCAATATTGGTTGAATCGTCAAATTACAAAGCATAGCCTGATATTTTAAGCTAATTAGAGGCATTTTTGTCTATGTTAGGTGACATGTCTTCTAATCTTCTTTGAATTGTATAATTATAAAGCGAATTTTAGCAATTGCTTGTTCCGCTTCATCGCCGAGCATTGTCCTATCACATGGTACGCTGGCAAAATAAGGGACTCAGCTATAGTTGTGGGGCTTCATTTTATTATCTATGATTTTTGTTAGGTGATAAGAAGCAACTTTAAATCTATCAGACATTTTAAAGTTTTTATCGACGTAACTCGCTTGTTTAGAATGCAGTTGCATTAACCTTTTGAAATAACAAATCTTTTCCTTTCAAGGTGTGCATGTTTTGTGGTAAAATGTCGCTTCCATTTCCTGGCTTCGTTCGATATTTTCTCAAAGCACAAAACACACATTGGAACCTGACAATCTATATCTCCACACCAAGAAAAGTCCAAACGCAAATAACTGTACATATACTTGCGAAAAAACTTAGAAATATTACTTGGCTTGATCCCGCTCGTACTGGGTTTTTCGTTAATATATTCTTCATATTTTTCACCGTTACATTTTCTTGTAATAAATCTGTCCATTTTTAGGGGCACAACTTTTATCATTTTCAGCTACGATAATTAGACGAAACCACAAATATCACACAATTTCCTACTAACGGTATCACACAAAACCCTCAGGAAACATACATTCACTCACACCAAATTATTCCATTGGCCAGTCACGAGCCTAGGCTAGTACTGATTTGATAAAGGAATGCACCAGAGTCGCGGACAGTCAGGAAGGTCACCGCAGGCGGAGCATGCTACGTCATCGTAGAGACTTAGAGGGCAACGAGTAGGGTTGCCAGGTGGCTTCTCCAAAAATACCCGACGCAGGCGTAGAATTGGCGAAGCGCTCGAGAAAGCATACATTTATGTCCGGTATTACCTATAATTTTTTCCTGGACAGACTGCCCAAATACCTGATAGTACGCTTCAAAACCGGACACCTGGTAACCTGAGCAACGAGAATCAATCAGTTGTCTATGACACATGCACAAGAGATTCGTTTACTATGACAATGCGGACAAAGTTGTTGCCAGGGTTACATTTACGCGCCTTCCAAAGCAGCGATATTTTGACTGGATACACTAGTCTTAATACTGTGTGTTAGTTTCTATGTTAAAACTGTATATATAATCGGTGTAAGACGCGCAGATTTACAATTTTCTCTTCATAGTCTCGCGGCACACTTGGGAAATGTTCGCGGCAGACCAATGTACCGCGGCACACCGGTTGAGAACCATTGATATAGCATCTGGAACTATAAGTCACATGAATATTTTAAAAATAAATTTAATCAAATAAATAGAGGCAGTTCCCGAGTAATGAACGGGTTGCGTTCCAAAAGTTTGTTTGTAAGTATTTTGTTGGGAACTTGGAACACAATGGTAAAATTGGTGGTTAGGTTCCCAAAAGGATTATACCATTAAGTTGAAATGATGTATCTTTATGATGAATAACAGTAGAAAACAAAAACCATTAATTAGGTAATACATGAAAACAATCAAATTAAATAGAAAATACTATTTATTAATCTTGAATACTGGAACTGCTTATTGAAAGTCGTATTTCATATGAAGAACTAACATTAAATAGATGAAGTCGCGGAAGTAGAAATAAACTTTTCCAGTGATGGAGAATGCTTATGGGAAATCCTGCAATCGTAGAACTTGATGTAACTGGAGCATTTGGGACACTCTTCTTTATATATGATTCTATTGAAGTTTGGGCAGCTACTTTCGTGTTTGCACGATGTATTCCTTTTAACATGTAAGGGAATTTGAGACAGCTATTACTGAGGCAAATATTGCACAATCTAACTCTTGCTCCTCAAGCAGTGCCAAGCCGCCATTAATAATCATAAAGGCATCAGATGTTTTGGTATGAATGTTTTGAGTAGAGATATCTATTATTATATTATTATTATTAACAACTTCAGGTGATTGTATACAATAGATACAAAATACATATGCAAAAAATATCATTAGTTTATCATAACTATCATGATTACACAGCAAGTTATAAGGAAATCCCAAAATAAACCCCGATTTTTTTATTTAAATTAAAAAAAACCGCCCAAAAGATCCTTAGAGGGGCATTTAAATTTCGAAGTTCCTTTGTTCGTAAATAAGGGTTGTTCGTAAGTCGGACGTTCGCAAGTCGGCAACTTCCTGTACTTAATTAGTGATTAATTTGTTTTACTGAGAATTACCCAGGATAGAGGTAATGACTGAATGAAATGAATGAAAAACCAGTCTTACCTACATGCCGTTCACGAAACCCATTTTTAACACCATAGTTATACATACAAATATATGTATAAGTATTCGATGCCACACCCACGGCATCTTAATAAAAGAACAAAACATAACTATGAATTATATGAATGGAATGAAAAACATATAAATATGACACCAAAAGCGACGAATGCCCATCGTTAATCGAGATCAGGCATTTGAAATCATTACGCGCCGATCTAATGGACGAAATCCATATCCTTTTATTAAAACATGAATAAAAGACGACCTACAACCCCTTGGATACTGAAAACATCCCTCTACATTAAGCATTAGCACGTTTGACGCAGAAGGAATTACACTTGGCGAATCGCCATCGTGCTCCACGTGCACTCTTTAAACATGTCAACTGGTAACACATTTCGCAGCAATTCCAATCTTCCCGAATTTCCACAACTTTCATAATTAAAAAAGAAAAATGTCAGCGTAAAATTAATATGCCTAAGGAGATGTTATATTTGCAAAATCTAAAGGTCATGAATAAGCATCTGGGTACTCTGCGAATGCATATCATAAGATGCACGCTATGGTAACATAATGTTAAGAATTGATCTCTTAATTAATATGTTGTATCTATATGCGGATATTCCGCTCCTTTACAATGTTATCTTGAAGAGTATAAAAACGCATTGGTCCATACCTGACAGAGAGTATGAAAGATAAGAGAGAAAATTTTACATACAATGAAAAAGAATATAAACAATAATTTTGTCAAATAATGCGTTACATGATATATGTGAGCACATTTTCCGATGATATACAGCCAAAACCAATTCTATTTCTTATGAATAACTGTCTTCATTTACAATTATTTTTTAAGGAAATTAGAAATCATGTTAAACATAATGACATATACACTAATGCCGATAGATCATAAATTCCAGTTTTCACGTCAATTAAATAGTTTTTTGAAGCCAAACAGAAGCACTTAAGTATCAAAAATGGAAAAATTATAAATTATATTAGGTAACTCTGAGACCCATCAAAATGTTATGATAACCAGATGCACATTTCAGCTACAATGCAGCCGTCTTCAGTGACGATTTGCCGAAACAAGATTCTAAACAAAATTTTCCAATCGCATTTGGCGAATGAGAAATGCCCGTTTTCAAAGAAAATGAACTATTTTATTCAATAGTCCATAATAATCAGTATTCCAAAAATTATAGCTACCTCTATTAATGTTCAAATTAAAATAAATTATTTATGGCAGCGTAACAGAATACCGCCGAAGATAAGAGATTTCTGTTTGTAATGTTGTCTCAAATTCCAAATTGTTCTCTAAGTTTCTATAAAACTTTTGCTGGAATATTCTAAACTTCGTATATATCAATGTATCATGCAATAAATCATTACCACACCCTGCTAAATATCAATTTTATAGCATAAATAGGCTGTTTATAGTATTATTTTATAATTTACTCATTTTCCAAATTCGGCGTCTTCTAATGGTGGAAATTGAATCGATGCTCACAAAGCTGCGACTAATGATAATAATTAAAATGTCTTCATTAACTCCAGGGTCGTCTTTAATAGATAGAGGAAAAACTTCTTTCATTGTTAATTTCGATAAGACGCCGACACACTTCAATAATAGATAAAGTCGACATCCGTGGCATAACATAAAGGACTGCTTTAGAAAATCGTTAGGTATGACAGAAGCATTGAGAAATATTACAAATTTTGTGGATTTTATTTCAAATTTTAGATATTTTTTTAATTGATGACGTCGGACAAAAATGGTGGCGGTCTAGATATATCGGGATGAGTTGAGCGGTTGATGAAAAAAGTTTGGAAGGGTGAGAGAGGAGATGATGAAGGGAGGAAGGAATGGGAGATGGATAGGATGAGAGGGTATAAGGTAAAGGGAAAGAGAGAGAAGGGAAGATGAGAGGAAGAGGAGGGAGTGAAAGAGGGGAGAGGATTAAGAGTAAGGGAAGATGGAAGGAGAAAGGGAAGAAATGACAGAAGGGCGGGAAGTGAAGGAATGGAGAGGAGAAACAGTGGAGGGTGGTGAATGGATGGAACAAGTCTAAAGTGACGGAGTAAATAAAGAAAGAGATATAGCGTGCAAAGGCACGGGAAATAGAAATCAAAGAAAGTATAAGTGTGCAGAGAGAGAGAGAGTTAAATTCGTAGATTTAGAAGAATACAAAAGGAGGTAAGGTGAGATTCGGTGGTTGAGGTGAAACCCAAAAAGAAGATATCATCATTTCTGAAGAAGCATTACGGTGGAGTCAGAGAATGATGGAAATTCGATTTTATATGACACTGTGTAACTAGGAAACATTTTATAATCAAGTAAGCGCTAGTCAAAAATGGCGAGACATGAATTCAATTGTTTTCAAGTCAAATAAAAATATACCCTTTCATAAGTACATGAGGATTGAGAAAGCAATAACAGCTCGAGTTTTAACAACAATAGGGTTGCCAAGGCAACAAACAGCTAAAAGACAATTTTCTCCAAAATATGTGATTTAATAGATAAATCTGAGCGATTTCGAACTGATGGCAATATTCGACGATAAGAATAATAGACATGATTTATTCTTCTTAAAAACAGTCCAAGTACAAAGATAGATTTTTTCTAACTTTGTGACGGGCTAGGGTTTCTCGGAGAGGAAAGGGCACAAATGAAAGTTACACGTAATAACACAAACACCTTTAATCGCCTGGGGCGCACACTACACTACGTAAGCTTCCACAAGAGAGGAGAGAACTGACGCGCACCCTGTTGGCTGCGCGCAAAAACAAAATAAAATGAACAGCAAAGTCCGTTATCGGTCTGGTCTCGTTACAACTTTATTTTGCAAAATATAAAATTGCTTTTTACGTGCTATTTTAGGGGAAAGAAAAATTATAACCTGACGTCTTAACCGAGTCAGCCTTAGGGGATTTTTTTAAACACTGACTTTATTGATTGTAGCATTCTTGTCCAAAAATTCAATCTTCTATCTTGTAGAGATGTTTGTTGTAAACTCGTTTAAAAAGCGTTATGCAGATTGACAGAAGAAACGTTTCATACGTTGAGAGATAATTAAAAATTCATTTCTTCATCGTAACCGTCGCATTGTTTATTGCACCATTGGTAATGTATAAACTTCGAAATAGCGTCAAAATTCATTAAGATGTGGACAGATGCGACGCGAGGTTATAATCCCAGTCAGTCATAACCATTTACATAAAACCGGCAACGATGCATATCAAAATCAACTTGGCAAGTTTCCACAGTAGAAATAAAAAACTTATTGTGATTTAGTAGGAATAACAATTAGTTTTATGTTTTTATAATGCCAATCACCCTAACAACGAAAAATTTTCACTCAAAAACACTTTAAATTTTGGCGTTACAAAAAAGTTGGAGATCCGTTTGAGGTGCATTCTAAATGCAACTGCAGGAAAAAACATTCGTTATTTCAGGCGTTCTTCGTTTCAATTCCCGAATTCCTACGGAGATAGTATTTTTTTTTAAATTATCGTATGTTAATATGCTGCATTCATACCAGTATTCATTCAATGGAAGAAATAAACGCTCCTGGAATCGAATCTAACGATAACGCAATGATATGTTTATAATGTGATAGACGTTTATTGTATTATACTGCGAATTATCGTTGAAATCGAATTTTTCGTTTTCTAGATATTCGCGTAAAACCATAAAACGCAACAACAGATGATACCGTTAGCGAAACGCACACAGTGAGAATTGTCATTCATTTTATTTGACGACATTCTTTCAATGCACAGTACATGTATACATTGCCCCCAGATATACTATTTTAAGCAATATTCTACAACGTACAGAACGGATAATAGAGATAAGAGATATATACAGAGTGAGATAGTAAGTGAAATAAGGGAGGGGTTGGAGTAAGAGAGAATAGAGTGGGGAGAGAGGGAGAGAAAGAAAACCAGGGAGGAAGGGGGCGGGAGTACGGGGAGAAAGGAGGGAGGGATAGTGACAGAAAAGTTAGGGATGAGAGTGGGGAGTGAGAGGAGAGCGAGAGAAGAATAAGGTAGAGAAAGAAGGGAGGAAGAGTATGGATGGAGAAGAGGGAGGGAGAGGAGGGAGGGAGAAAAATAAGGGAGATGAGGGAGGGAGAGAGAAGGAGGAAGAGAGAAGGAGAGAGAGAAGGAGGGAGAGAGGAGGGAGAGAGGAGGGAGGGAGAAGGAGGGAGAGAGAAGGAGGGAGAGAGACGGAAAGAGAGAGGAGGGAGTGAGGGAGAGAGGAGTAAGAGAGGTGGGAGAGAGAGAAGGAAGGAGAGAGAAGGAGGGAGAGAGATTAGGTAGGAGAGAGAAAGAGGAGAGAGAAGGAAGGAGAGAGGAGGGAGTTTGATTGATTGATTTATTTGGTATTTATTTGGGGCGAGATTGAGACTAAGAAATCTCATCTTCCACCTAACTTTTCGTCATGAAACATATAATCATACATAAAACATTGGTAATGTAAATAGAGGTAACAACAAAAATACAAGTATTTGAAAATAAAAGATGTGAATTTTCTGGAGAAAATATGGACTGCTAAATAATGGAATCCATGTAAAAAAACCACTGCAGGAAAACACCTACACAAGAAGGAGGGTGTGAAAAACCTGAGAAACCTACGGACATTCAATGAAGACATCACATAAATTAGATTTAGAACAAGTTATAAATATATTAAAATCCTCAAGAGATAAATAAAAATAAATTGGCACAACACGAATAGATCATTGATAAAATAAACAAAAATGTCTAATTGGATTGATATTAACATTGGTGAGTCTGAACAAAATGGAAAGAAGAAAAAATACAAATAAATTAGTAAAATACAAACATTTACAATAAGTACTGTTTTGTGAAAATCAAGATATTAAAAAAATAAAAAATAAAAATAATCAAATTGAAGTATTAAGCGTGTTTAACTGTTCCTTTTCAAGGATAAGATAGATTGACAGCAGTGACGCTTGAATTAGGAGAGCGAGTGCGAATTTTTTTATTTGGGGAAGGTCATTCCATAGACTAAAAACCGTTACAATGAAGGACTTGTTGAAAATTACTGTTCTGTGATGAGGAATAAAGAGTTGTTGGCTCCCTCTGGTATTACGGTTATGTACAGTGTCTATACTTCTAAAGCAAATGTAAGCGTCTACGAGACTCCAAATTTAGCCAGTTTAGTTTGACGAGTGACTCAGAAATGTGGTCTGATTTCTTCAGATTAAATATGTATCTGATGCACGAGTTATGTGTTCTCTGAATTTTTAACGAAAGCTCTTGAGATAAATCTTGGAACGCTATATCAACATAGTCAAAATGCGGAATAATTAGTGAATTTACCAGATGCTTTTTTAGAGGAACTGGAGTACTGCTACTTAACTTCTTAAGTGAATGAAGAAATGAGTTCACTGTTTTACACACATTTATAACATGTGGGGCCCCATACAGAGGTGTCATCTATAAGCAATCTAAGATTCTTTACCACTTTACAATAAGGTATAGTTGAATTTTCTGTGTTGATTGGGATTCTTTGGGATTGATTAATAGCTGCTAATATCTTAGGGTAAGCAATTAAGTTTGCCTGTGATTTTTATGGATTGATACTAAGAAAGTTTATATTACTCCAGACCTCTAGCGTTTCTAAGTCCTTATTGATACTTTTTAGGGTTTTTGCGAGATTGTTGTGGTAGAACTTGTGTATATTTGCAATTCATCTGCATAATGGTTATGATTGCAGTATTTAAGTGACAAGGAGCAGTCATTTATGTATAAATAAAATAGTAGGTGACCCAAAATTGAGCACTGTGGGAAACCTTTCCGTTTATATCAGATGAAGAATAAAGGAAATAACTTGCTGGGAACGAACGATTAAATAAGAAGTTATTCAATTTATTGCCGAATGCAAGAAGTTCATTGTTTAGAAAGCAGAACATCTTTGTCTATAAAGTCGAAAGCTTTACTGAATGTCATCGGAGATTTTTACAAGAGTAGTGGTGGTGCTGTGAGATTTACGAAAGCCAGATTGAAAGGGATCTCTAACAATTGATTTTCGTTAAGAAAGAGCGTGATTTATTCATGAGCTAATTTTTCTAAGGCTTTTGATAAGATAGGTAAAAAGCTTATTGGGCGATAATCGTTTATTTCAGTTGATTTCGAGAGAAAAGGAGGGAGATAGAAGGAGGGAGAGAGAAGGAGGGAGAGATAAGGAGGGAGAGAGAAGGAGGGAGAGAGAAGGAGGGAGAGAGAAGGAGGGAGAGAGAAGGAGAGACAGAGATAGAGAGAAGGAGAGACAGAGATAGAGAGAAGGAGAGACAGAGATAGAGGGAGAGAGAAGGAGGGAGAGAGAACGAGGGAAAGAGAAGGAGGGATAGAGATGGATGAGAGAAGGAGGGAGAGAGAAGGAGGGAGAGAGGAGGGAGAGAGAAGGAAAGAGAGAGGAGGGAGAGAGAAGGAGGGAGAAAGAAGGAGGGGCAGAGAAGGAGGGAGAGAGAAGGAGGAATGGTAGGGAGAGAGAAGAGATAAGGAGAGGAGGGAAGGAGAGTTAGGCGATGAGAGGAAAGAGGGAATAAATCTATCTTCGATATCTGTAAATTTAGTCTTTAGGATAATTGGCCGAATGGAATTGAAGGGGAAAATGCTACAAATCAAATAAATGAAGGAAACACTTTCGGGTGTTTATTTTTTTGCTCTCTTAAATTAAGGATTCTTATTTAATGCGACAAGAATCTTATGCGATTTCCGTTTTGGCTATAAATCACCGTTTGTCTTAAATATAAATGCGGTGTGTTTGGCGAAGAAGGCGATGGGTGAGGGTTGTGGAGATAAAGAGGAGAGAAAATACGCGATTAGGGACTAATGGAGGCGTTGATGAAATGGCCAAGGACGGATTTTTTTTAAATCTAGCTGTTGAGTGTGCCAGTTAATATTCTATGAGCAATATTTTTATATAAATGCTATACTGCAGTTGTTAATAACGAAATACCTATAAATCAAGTACGCTCATTTGACACATTCCAATTATTTTTCAGTATATATGTGATGCCACAAAACAATTTTGAACATACCAAACATGCAGTATTATATGCAAATCACCATGAAAAGTAATTTATTAGAATATGCAGTTATTTATTCGATAAAACATGTATTTCAATATATTATTTATTTAAAAATAATATTGATGAACAGTCTTTTAAAATAAGAATTGGAGTGTCACCATTACTAATTACTGGAGCCGCATAAAAAATCGAAAAATTTAAAGGATTTTGCAGCCAATTATTAATTTCTCAATCAGTGTATTGAAAGTTAAAGTAAATTATAGGTTTAGGCAAATGACATAGCAATTGCACCAGAGAAATCTAAAATATAGCAAGTAGGGATGTACACGGGTTTCCCGTGGTACAGAAGTGCTTTTCGTGAAATTCCCCATAGTATAATCGCATACTAATGCATTTGCTTTGAAATCAGAAAATAGTTTTTTCCTTATATTGTGTAGGCCTGCATTTTATATCCATTCTAAACATGTCCATGTCGTTTTGCCATTCTTTCTTTGAAATCGGTTCAGCAAATAACTCCGATGTTTTTTGTTACAGAAAAATTATAACCTTGATGTGGTAGCCCTCTATAGTCGACACGGTTGAAAAATGCTGTTTTGGTTATTTATTTATATGAAGAGTATATATACCATATTTGGTTAAAATTCATGAGCTCAGTTCTCTAGAAATACGCGTAAAAGAATTATTATTTTAATTTTTACTGTGGTAGTCCTGCTTGTTAGATCCGATTTATACATCTTGATTTTATTGTGATAGGTTGTATACATCTAATATTCAAAATTTTATTTAAATCCGTTCAGCCATTTCCTATCAAATCTTTAATCACTGAAAGAGTTTAATTTCAAATTGTGGCACCCCTGTTTGGCTGATTCTGTCTAAATATTCTAATATGATTTTGCATGTGTGTACATTATAAATATTAAATTAGATTTAAATTAATTTGGAAAATTTAACGCAAACACTTTTTAAAAACCATTTTTCAATACTTGTATTGTGGCAGCCCTGTTTTAAATATCTATGTTAAACATCTTCATTTTGTTTTTTAATGTTACATACCTCGTTTATACAAAATTTCGTTGAAATCGGTTTAGCAAATTCCTGCTAAATTTATAATTACCAAAACGATTAGTTTTGCAGCTTTGGCACCACTGCTGAGTCGATTCGGTCGAAATATCTCATTTTGGTCATGTATTTATGTGAAAATTCTGTGTCCCAAATTTGGTTGAAATCAGGTAAGCCAGTTCTTCCCTGATATATGCGTACGGACGGACGGACGGACATCACGAAGATAATTGTGCGTTTCAGCAATGACGAAAAGCATTAACAATAAGGTATGTACACGTGTTTCCCGTTGTACAGAAGTGCTTTTCGTCAAATTTGCCGTAGTATTATCTTATACTAATGTATTTCCTTTGAAATCAGAAAGTTATTTTTTCCTTATATTTTGGTAGCCCTGCTTTCTAGATCCGTTCTAAACATTTATTTCGTTTTGTTATTCTATACTCGCCATAAAAACGAAATTTCTTTGAAATCGGTTCAGTCAATAATTCGAAGTTTGTAGCTACCGAAAATCACTAACCTTGATATTGTGGTAGCCCTGTCTAGGCCACACGGTTGAAATATGCTTTTTTAGTTATTTATTTATGAGTATTATATATATTATATTTGGTTAAAATCCATGTGGTTAGTTCTCTATAAATAAACATAAAATTATTATTATTTTGCTTTTTATTGTGGTAGCCCTGTACTGTAATTCCGCTTTAAACATATTGATTTCATTATGGTTTGTTGTACAAACCTTATATGGAAAATTTAGTTAAAATCCGTTTTGCCAATTCCTTCCAAATCTATAATTACTGAAGGATTTTAGTTTATAATTGTCGCACCCCTGTTTGGTTTATCCTGTCAAAATATTATATTATGGTTTGGTTTATACATTTAAATTATAACTATTAAATTTGGTTAAAATTAATTTGGACTGTTCAACACAAATACTTGTAAAAACAATTTTTTTAATTACTGGCATCGTGGCAGCCCTGATTTGTAAATCTATACTAAACATATTGATTTTTATTTTATATGCAGAATGCCTCCTTCTTACAAAATTTCGTTGAAATCAGTTCAGCCAATTCCTTCCAAATTCATAATTACCGAAAAGATAAACTTTGCAATTGTGGCACCTCTGCTTAGTCAATCCGGTCCAAATATGTCATTTTGGTCATTAAGTTATGTGAGTACCAAATTTGGTTGGAATCCGGAAAGAAAATTTTTCCCCGATATATGCGTACGGACGGACAGACGTACGGACGGGAAGACGTACGGACGGACAGACGTACGGACGGGCAGACGTACGGACGGACAGACGTACGGACGAACATCACAAAGGTAATATTTTCAGCAATGACGAAAAGCACTAAAAATGACTTCGTCGTCGGTGGGTGGGATAGCAGAATTCTAAAGCTATTTTAAGAAATTTTCCGAGTAGCTACAAGATTTTCATTTGGTGAGAATGTTCGATTCTTAAAGGAAAACCATTTCAGAAAAGAAAATTTTCAAAATCGACGCAGGTTCGATTTTTGTGATTGATTTCCATTCCCCGTAAGATAACATGGAGAAATCGATATTTCGACAGGCAAGCTTATGTTCTTTTGCTTATTAAAATTCACATATTTGACTTTCAATTTCCGGACTAGAACTGCATTAAAGAAAAATGACAATAGTTTCTTATTCTTATCATCTTTTATTGCCTTCGAATAGAAATCTCTCGAATTTAACGTTTTAATATAATATTTTGACAAAATTTAGCGTTTTTAAGAAGTCGGCTTGCTAACCGATCACATTGTTGAACTCGAAATCCTATTACTCTCACATATGTTTCCGTTCCATCCGGACCTCCATGGACACTTCCGACCCAATTCATAGGTATCAGAGATATCTCAGAATTAGTTTTTGCTTTCTCCATATACGTAGTATAGAGAAAGTATTGTTTTCATGAGGAAATTCGAATTCGAGATTTCAACGAAAATACACGTTTTGAGGTTCTCTGAACACGTTTTCACTATTTTCGCGATGATATCTGTGTGTCTCTCGGTCTGTCTGTATGTGATAGGATTTTTACTGTATTCATATGTAGAATAGGAGAAAAAAATTTTTTTATGAACATGAAAAAAAGCGCAAAAGTTGAAATGATTGCGTTACCATATGACATTAATTTTATTCGCCGAAGACGTCTGGCGTAACCCGGACATCGCCGGGTACTTTCAGCTAGTACACAATATTTGTCGCACCCTAAAATTTTGAAAGGGTTTCCGCAATGACCATTTACCACCCACCGATGTTGATGCTGCTCAGTGCATCACAATTGCATTACGATGAAACATGACAAAAAAGATAGAATTAACATCAGTTCACATGCAGGGAATAATGCTTTTCCTCTCCACCTGCCCTCTGAAATATCTCCCTTCCAATCCATTCTTCAGCCTCTCTCCACCTCTCATTCTTCACCACCTCTCTCTTCCTCCTCCTCACACTATCCCTCTCTCCCTTCCTCACCTCCATCACTCAGACTCTCTCCTACCATTCCTCACCACTTCCCTCACTCTCTTTATCCTCCCTGCCCTCTCCCCTCTATCTCCCTCTCTTCCTCACCTCCATCCCCCTGCGACCACGCCATTCCACCCTCCCAGTAGAGATTTTTCACCAATCCACCCTCACTCTCCCCCACGAATACGATTTTTATTCTCCTCCCCTTGCTTCCCTTTCTCCTCACATGCGACCGTCGTCTTCCGAGGCAAGCCACAGATAAGAACAGAAAAATTAAGAGTCGATCCCCCATTTTCTTCCGCCTTCGCTCTTTAAGTCCGGGCCATTTTTTCATTCCCGACCCTCGCTGTTTGGAATTGACGTCGTCTGGAGGGAAGAGGGGTCGGAAGGAATAAGAGAGGGAGGAGAGGGGGTGAGAAAGAATAAGAGAGGGAAGAGAGAGGGAAGAAGAGAGGGAGAAGAGAGGGAAGAAGAGAGGTAGGAGAGGGGGTGAGTGTAATAGAAGAAAATAATTCGAGGGGCGATAGCTTGCTGAAGATTGGGGTGCTTCTGAATGCACAGAAGTACCTGGATATAGGGAGAAAGTTGGATGTAGAAGGATCTTAAGAGGCAGAGATGTACACGGATATAAGTGGGTGTTAGGGAAGGAGCAACAGGGAAGACAGAGAAAAACCTGGGAGGCCAAATGGACCTCAATGATATCATATATTGCAATATTTATAATATAAATTTGGTTCGGGAGACTGCGGCTTGGGAGGAGGAGATAATGGAGGTGGAGGAATGGATAGATGGAAGGGAAAGGAGCAAATAAGAAGGAGGATGGAATAGATGAGGGGAAGGAGGATATGTATTAGAAGGGGATGAGGGAAAAAAGAGAGGGCAGAGGGGGAGGGGTGGATGGCAGGAGATGGAAAGGATAGAAGGTGAAGGAGTGGATAGATTGGAGGAGGGGTGTGGACAGAGAGGGGGAAGGGGTTATAGAGAGAAAGGATAGAAGAGGTTTGAGGGAAGAAGAGGATAGAGGAAAGAAGAGAATAGAAGTGAGAAGTGGATAGAGGTGAAAAGGGGATAGAGGGAAGAAGGGGATAGAGGAAAGAAGGGGATAGATGGAAGAAGAGGATAGAGGTGAGAAGGGGATAGAGGTGAGAAGGGGATAGAGGAAGGAAGGGGATAAAAGGAAGAAGGAGACAGAGGGAAGAAGAGGTTAGAGGAAAGAAGGGGATAGAGGGAAGAAGGGGATTTAGGTGAAAAGGGGATAGAGGTAAGAAGGGGATAGACGGAGGCAGGGGAGAGAGGAAAGAACGGGATAGAGGGGAGAAGGTGATAGAGGGAAGAAGGGGATAGAGGGAAGAAGGGGCGAGAGGGAAGAAGAGGATAGAAGGAAGAAGGGGATAGAGGTGAGAAGGGATGAGGTGGAAGCAGAGGAGGGGGTAGAAGTGATGTCGCAGGAGGAGGAGAGGAGAGGATTAAGCGGAATGGGGAGCAAGGAGGAGAACTATAGAGGGAAACGGACGCTGAGGAATATAAGAATGGCTCTTAGAGAAGTGTGTGAGAGGAAGGAGGGTGAGGAGAGGAGGAGTTGGCTGGAAGATTTATTCACAGAAGGCACGGGAGAGAAGCTTCTTGAGAAAAATAATAGAGGGCGTTGAAAATAGAGATGAGGATGGGGTGGCCTGGCGAGGAATGACGCCTAACGGGAGGTTACGTTTGTCATGTTCTCTCTTTATTTCGAAAATCGAATTTTCATTCGTTTGTATTTGGCCTCTGTCGAATGAAGAAGAACCTTGGTGGGCAATATGAGGACATTGCGTTCGTATGGATCTTAAATATAGCATATATATATATATATATATATATATATAGCATTAATCCTAAATTCAAGGATTTATTTGTACATCCTTATGCTTAATATCTAGTATTAACTGTCTTATAAAAATGCCAGGTAAGATTATCAAGTGAAAAATTAAAATTATTAAGAATTATTTTTGATTTTTTACATCATTTTCTGAATAGTTGGTTAAATATTCTACTTTGAAGTCAGTGATCAGACATTTCATGATAGAGTAACTGGATCTTCATTTATAATTATCTTAGGCATTTATTTCGAGGCGACGGACATTAATTTTCATGGAAATATTTTGAAATCAGGAGGAAAATTGTCATGATCAGGAATCAAACAAGGTTCTTCCCCTTAAGGGGCAGATATTCCACCTATGAGCCATCGTAGAACACAAAAACGGGAAAATTAGTCTGCTACAACAGTTCAGTGGTATAATATATGCACGTCAATTGGAAAACACAAGTTCGATTCGCGGTCAAGGCGAAATTTTTCCTGATTTAAAATTATTCCCAAATGTCCAGCTTGTGCCTGTCGCATTGTGGTCCTAGGATCAATTAATTCTATCAATATGCAAATGTTCATTTCATAGATCGGATTCAACCTTAGGATGTATTTAATCCTCATTATGGTTCCTGACTAGTAATTTATAATAATATTAATATCTATGATTTTGATGCAACTAAAAAATAATTTTAAATTAGCTCATCTATCTGGGAATAAACACGTTCAGCAATTTTTGTCTCGGTTTTTCTAACAATTTAGTAAGATAAATCATAAATAAAAATCGAGAAAGCAGAGGGAATGTATTAACTAGTGGTGCAATGTAGTAAAAGATTATTTTTCCTATAATACTTTAAATAAAATAAAGTCCGAAACTCTGAGCAACTTTTGTTCATTTTAATGCATATAATTTCATGTACCCAAAATTATTTTAGAAACATTCAGTAAGCTTTGTGAACGGAAAGTGCGTCATTAGCTCAGAAACGATGCCAGGGATAAGTAGCCACAAACCCGCAAGCCTAGAATTACAGTGGGGGTTACCAAAGATAACTAACGCAATGGAAAGACGATAACATACAATACAGAAAAGTGGATAGGGTTGATTTTCAGAAGTTTTTAACGAATAGATTTTCTGGCTGAAGAAGCAAAGGAAATACATTGAATGAAATTTGTGAGAAATTCAAGAATCTAATCCATGAATTAACTCAGAATTTCATACCCAAAAGAGCGCTAAAATCAAATTCAGATCCTGAATATTACAATTAACCGGTAAAATTACGGGAAAAGAGGGAAAGAATTTCGCATAAAAACCTTAGGAAGGGGTGCGCACACAAATATAAGAAACTCATTAAAGAACCTGTGCGAGAAAAAAGAATGGCAAATGAGAGTTTTCTTTAAAATATTTTGGGTATTGGCAACTCAAATACTTTCTTCAAATATATAAGAATACGTAAAAATTACTTCGATAAAGCTATGACGATTAAGAGACTGAACGGAGAAATAATCCTAGAGAACGAAGCTAAAGCAAATGAATTTAGTACATGGTTTTCTGTAGTATTCGGGGAGAAGAAAAATTAACTTACACAGGATTGTAAGAATGTTAGAATTAGCACCAATACTGTAAAAGGAGTAAAACCCATTAGGATTTTGGTTAGAGATATTTTGTGAAAAATAACAAAACTTGGCAATCATTAATCAAGAGGGCAAGGTAAACTTTTAGGGGAAGTATTACATTTTTATATAGATACAATATTTCCATTCCGTAGAGTAGGGTAAGACCGCCTATATTGGACCACTGCCTAAATTGGACCGTAGGTGCAGAAGTTGGCAGTTAATAATTTGCTGCACCCTAGCGGCATCAAGTCGAAGCTTGTATTCTTTTCACTTCGAGGAGAAAGTTTAACAGTGATACGAGAGCGTGGTGCGTTGTTGTTTGTGTGTTTCTGTTTTATACCTGTTTCATCTTATTTTACACCATTACATCTACGTTAGGGAACGAAATAGATTTAATCTGAGGTATGTTCCGTTTAAAATTGTGTATACAGTACTTAATGGTAACAACAATAAGGTATTTACATTTGATATTGTGCGATTCATTCTCTGAGCGTCCTTGACGAAAATAAAAATGGCGTATTGTCCTAAATTCGACCGGCAGTATTTCCCTATATAGAATCATTTACTTGGTGTAGTCCAATTTAAGAAAATGAAATCAAACCAAACTTGAAACAGTAGGGATTTACGCATGGAGAAGCCCAGGAGACAAGAGGCGATACCAGATAGATTACATATTAGTCAATGAAAGATTTAGAAATAGCATTAAATATGTGAAAACAATACCAGGAGCAGATATCGATTCCGACCACAACCCTTTGGTCGCCAATACACAATGTAGACTGAAGAGTGTTAAGAGAAACATAAGAGTTAACAAGAAATGGAATTTAGAGGAACTCTTTAAAAACAAGGAGGCTATCATGACTGAGCTGGAGGAAAGGTTGGGGGGACAGAGCTGAAGAAATTAGAAACAATGTAGATGAGGAGTGGAGAAACATCCATAGCAACATTAAAGATGTAATTTAAAAGAAGGCAGGAAAGATTACAGGTGTAAGAAACAAAAAACCCTGGGTCAGAGCAGCCATGCTGCAAAAAATGAAAGAGAGGAGAAAGTGGAAGAACATAAACACTGAAGAAGGCCAAAGAATGTACAAGGAATTAAATAATGCTTTAAGAAGGGAAACAGATAAAGCCAGAGAACGGTGGATAAATGAGAAATGCGAGGAAATTATGGAGTGTGAAAGGATGTGTGGAACAGCCCTCATATATAGCAAAGCAAGGGAACTATTCAAGAAAAAGGCTGAAAGATAGGACTTCAAGGAATCTTGAACAAAAGCGGTAAAATAGTCTCGGAGCCAGACAATGTAAAGAATGTCTGGAAGGAATACATTGAGGTGCTGTATGACAAAGAAGGAAAGCCAAGAAATATTGAATTAGATGAAAAAGATGATGTGGAAAAAGAACAGCTAGGACCATGTATTCTTGAGTCTGAAGTTAAAAGAGCAATTGATGACATGAAAAGAAAAAAGGCTGTTGGGAGTGATACCAATGGATGTTCTTAAGTTTGTGGGGTCGAAAGCAGTTAAGAAACTCACAAAATTCTTTAACCAAGTATATGATACTGTCATATGGCCTGAAGATTATTAGATGTTGTTATGGTACCACTGAAGGAAAAGAATAATGCAAAAAGTTGTAAGGATTACAGAACTATTAGTTTAATTTCTCATACAGCTAACGTTCTAACCAGAATAATAACCAAAGGAATTGAAGGTAAAATAGAAAAGAGCTGCAAGGTAATCAGTTTGGTTTCAGAAGAGAAAGATGCTATAGGATATATGAGGATGATGATAGAAAGAGTGCTAGAAGACAATACAGACATGTACTTTTTTGTAGATTGAGAGAGAGCTTTTGACAGAGAGAAATGGGATAAAATGTTGAGGAATTTAAATAAAATAGGAATTGATTGGAAAGATAAAAGATTGCTTAAAAACCTTTACTTAAATCAAAAGATTATAGTCAGGGTTGAAGGGAAAGAAACAAAGTACTTCAATAAGAAGGGTATTAAGGCAGGGATATCCTATTTCACCAGCGATATTTAATATTTATGCAGAAACAATTACAGAAAAAGCGTTGATGGAAGAGAAAGGATTTAAGATAGGAGGAGAAAGTATTACCACCATTAAATATGCAGATGATCAGGGATTAATAGCAAAAGACGAGAAAGAACTTCAGACGATGATAGACAGACTAGTTGAGGTTGGCCAACATTATGGAATGAAATCAATGCCGAAAAAACGAAAGTCATTGTGGTTTCAAAGAGACCTAAAGAATTAAATATAATGGTAAATGTCCAAAAATTGGAACAAGTAAGTAGTTTCAAATATCTGGACAGTATTTTAGCGCAGGATGGATGTAGTACACAGGGTATCAGAAGTAGGATTCCAATGGCAAAAGCAGCATTTAACGAGAATGAGGAGCTTCTCACAAGCAAAAAAATAAATTTAGAAACAAGGAAGAAATTAGCAAAATGCTACATATGGAGCATAGCTCTTTATGGTGCAGAGACTTGGATGGTAAGGAGAAAGGAAGAAAAATATTTACAAAGTTTTGAGATGTGGACATGGAGGATGATGAAAGTGAAATAGACAGAGAGGAAGAGGAACGAGGAAGTATTAGAACTGGTGGGAGAAGGATGCTAATAAAAACAATCAGGAAAAGAAAAGCAAATTGGATAGGGCACATATTGAGAAGACAGTGTTTACAAAGGACTATCTTAGAAGTCAAAATTAGCAGAAAAAGAGGAAGAGGAAGAAAAAGAATAGAAATATTAGAGAATATAAAGCAGGAATATAGTACATATAAAGATATAAAGAGGCTTCTAGGGAGAGAGACAAATGGAGGCAGCGATTCAACTAAAACCTGTCTTCGGACAGCAGCATGATGATGATGATGATGAGAGTATGTCGAAACGGGGTAAATATGGAACCTGGTAGGAACAAATGATGGAAAGAGCCTTATCTGCGTATAGAAATTAGTATATGAGACTGAATTGTTCAGAAGGTACCTATAATGTTCCAAAAGCAACTTTAAAGAGGCGAAATGATTGGGCCAATATTAACGTTGTAAAATACAAACAGTCATTTGGAATAACTGTTGACCTCTGATGAAGTTGAAAATGACTTGGTAAGTAATGTGCTGCTGTTGGAGGAATGATTTTTTGGGTTACCAAAACATGATCTTCGGCACCTAGCATTTGAAATAGTAGAAGTGAACAATTAGCCTCATAGATTCAAATGCGAATTGAAAATTGAAAGAACATTTATGCCAATAACTTGGCAAGAGAGAATGAAATAGTAATGCTGTCCCTTCCAGCGCACACCACACATCGATTATAGCCATTTGATGTTGATTTTTTGAAGCCTTTCTCGGTGTACCTCAACCAGGCTTGCGATATGTGAATGCGAGAACACCCAGTTAGGCTTATTACGCAATTTCAAATAAGTGAATTGCTATGAAACTCCTACGGACGAGATGCAACTGTGGTCAATGCAGTAAATGGGTTCGCAAGAACAGGAATTTGGCCCCTTAATCCAAATGTGTTTCAAGATAGCGACTTCGCGGCAGTGGCTGTAGAGGCTGACTCATCAGCTACTGACTTGTAAATTATCCCGCGTAGAATGTGATTCAGCATCCTCTCCCACTCCTCGTCAAGATCACAGGGGTACAACACCAAAGCGAACAACACCTTACATAAAGGTACAGGAAATATCACATCTGCCTACGAGTAGTATAGTGAGGAAAAGGAAGACAGCCGATGCTACAGTTCTGACCGCCTCACCGTATAATTAGCAGCTGAAAAATAAAGTTACAAAACAAACTATGAAGAGCAGGTTTGCTTACCCAGAGAGCGTCGAAGATCAACATAGTTGGTTTTGTAAATTAAGCAAACTGGATAAAATGCGGGACATGATCAAGTGCATGAGTTGCAGGGAGTAGGCCCATCAAGACTGCGAAAGTGGTATCGAAGAAGGAGAAATACTATTGTAAAGATTGTATTTAGATAGATTTATATATTTTCTACAATGCTAATTCTGTTTACCATCATGGTCCAATTTACGAAACCTATGGTCAAATTTAGGGCAATGCATTCCTAAATTGGACCAATGCAGACTTTCAAAACCAATTACATTGTGCCGTTTCTTATACTCCAAATTAAATAATAAGTATATGGTTCGATTTCTAATAAATGTGTTTCTGAAACAGAACCATTTCTTAATTTGCCTTCCTTCAAACTTTGTGTCAAAGTCCTTGAGTTCTTAGGGAGTCCAATATAGGCGGTCTTCCACTACTATTTAACGTTACACTTTATGACTATAAATTACTTTATGAATAAAAATTGGCTAGGGTAATACCAGTTTACAAGAATGTAAATAGGACTAAGTGGAAAAAACACCTATCCGGCAAGTGGAGAGATCCGGGTTCGTTTTCCGGTCAAGCACAGAATTTTTCTCCTTCTAAAATGTCAAAACTTAATGATAGACCTTTTCGTCTAACATCGGTCGTGTGCCATAATCAATCATAACGGATTGCCTCAGCGATTACTGGGACAAGGACAACTGTCTATTCTACAAGCAGAACGGATTTAGTGCCGGTTATTCATGCAAGAATCAACTATCAGCTCTATGCTATGACGTTGTTGAAACATTGGATGAAGGAGAGAAAATTAATGCCCTAATATTGTATTTTGATAAAGCTTTCGATTCCGTCTCACATGTTGAACTGATTAACCCTCAGACTACTAAGGAGTGTAACAAGACTACACCAGGCGCTATATTTTATATTTTACTTAACAAAATTTCCGATTTTTATCCTCCTATGTAATTGTTCTGTAATGTATCAAGAGCATAATTACCTAAAAAAGTAGAAAGTGTATAACAATTTCTGAGTAATATCAAAATAACCGAGTTACCCCTCTTGGTATTATTCGGGGCAGAATTCCTCATCGAAGAAAATAAAGAATTTCGGCTTAAAGAGCCTGCAATAGCATTAATATTACTGTTTGCCTTTTTATAAGCCTATAGTTATATTCTAAATGTCGTGCTTGCTACTACAGATGATTGTCAGGTGTCGAATCTACAGAATTCTTATCGTATGGAAACAACAGTAAAATTGTCAATAGTAATTTAGAATGCCACATTACATTACATTTTATAATACATTTATTATGCAGGCAGAGTCGTAGTCAAACTATTCGAGGGTTTTCTGCTAACCACAGATTCAACAGCTCGAATTCGGCATGGCCATTTTATGCGCCCCCGGACCAACCGACCAACTCATAAATAACCAATAAAAATTTAATTGAAAAGCACATCTGGTTTGCTAATGTATTAACATATTATAATGCTTTTTTATTTTTATTTTGCGCCAAGTTAACTGATAAAATAAAACTATTTTCGCAACAAAAAAAATATTAACAACATAATTGTTTAAATAAAAGTAATTTTCAGTATGGGTAGTTGAAATGACTTTAGATTACTAAGAAATTAAAGTAATCAGCAATTCTAATGAAAAATGTTTAGTTACAATAGAAATTTCGTTGGGTAAATCAGTTACCTCCCTTGGTAGGATTAAGGTGCAAAAGACCTTGATAACCTGAGGGTTAAAAAAGTAGTAAGTATGAATTGATTGATTGATTGATCGAAGGCTGGTGTACTGGATTAATGGTTTTCTTGCAGGTGGAAAACAGAGAGTCAGAATAGGGGAAAAATTCTCTCTAGAGTGTAAAGTTACCGCAAGAGTACCCCAATGAAGCCACCATCACTCCCTCAGCCACCACCACCCCCTCAGCAACCACCATCCCCTCAGCCACCACCATCCCCTCAGCCACCACTATCCCCTCATTGAGAATGCTTGGCAATCTTTTCTCAAACACTTTCTTCGTCCCCGAATGAGTGTGTTGCTTCATCTAATGATAAGTTTAAGTCAGCAGCTATATACAGATTAGTTAATCGGCTTTCAGAATGCACCAAATCCTTAACTTTGTGCCATTCAAAATCTCCATTCAGTTAGATTACTACATCTATATTTGCTATTCTCAACATTTGAAGGGTCTCATTTGCAGATATTCTTAGCTTAACACAAAATTTTATGTTCACTCTGCTCGAAATTCTGATCGCTCATTTTTTCGATGCCGTGGAAAAACCTTCTCGGGAATTTTCTGACGCTCTTAACAGTGGATTGATCGCATTAAAACACGTCTGATACTGCTGTTAGTCAAGAATCTATTCCATTGCAGATGTGACCTATAGGGAGCATTATAGCTAGGCCCCGTAAATGTAATTCATATTGAACAGGATAAGCAATTCCTCTCTCCTGTTATACTTTACACTCTCACGGGTTATGGAACACACAATCTGCACTAAAAGTATATTATTTATTGAGTTAAAATTGCAAGAAGACCATAAACCTGGTGGCAAGGAAATATTAGAATATATCACACACGCATTATATACTAATACTAAAACATACAGTATCAATTAAACAAATAAAGAAAATAAAACGATCCGTTTTTAATAAAAACTAACATGAAGCAATGAAGAACCCGTGCCATTAAGTTAAAAATCACTTAATCAGTATAATGTTTTACCCTCCGGAGCTGAGATTATTCAAGTTTCATGGTAGGTCCTTCCGGCTACCGTAGCGGTCACGAGGCCCAACAGGGCCCTGGCGTACATTACCCTACCAAGCAAAGCATCCTCCGAATCCGTCTTTACTTTCTACTCTTTTTTTAATCTACTCTTAAATATTTTTGAATTTTTTGGTACGGGATGCAAGGCAACGCATTCCATTCCTATATCTCACTATTTAAAGAAGAATATTGATGATCCTTCTACGTTGGTCCTTTATCGCCTAAATTTCCAAGTAAATAAGGTTTCTGCGTTCTCCTATTTAAGTAATTTCAAGCCAGATTCTTAGCATACGTCTTGAAAATTTCACATAATCTTCTCCTTTCTTTTAAAGATTTCCAACCAAGACTTTCAATCTTTTTGGTTACACTCACTCACCTATCGTGTTTCCAAGCACAAAAGGAACTGCTTTCCCCTGAACCATTTCAATTTTATTTATAGTAAACCCTCTTTAGAAAGGACTCAGCTAACACGAACACTCAGTTTACACGAACAAATATTTTCCTCAGCTGTAAATGTTTGGATTAATGTATGTCAGAGTGTTGGTTAACACGGTATTCGCTATACAAATTTCGAAATTTATTCGAGAATCAAAAACTCAAGTAATTGGTTAACACAAACACTTTTGTTTAGTGAAACATATTTTAGAACCATAAGACTTTATTTCCGGGGTGTAGAGGTGTTGTTTGTTTAAAAGGTTCAACACGCGGATGCCATGGGATTCTAAGAATCGTGATTCAGCAACTGTCTTCATTCCAAGCTCTACCTGCATTGATCCTTCAGTCGTTTTTAATCTTTCATGAGTGCCCTAAACAGGGGAAGATGTTACAATCACGGAAACTTTCATTGTGTTCAAGTAGGTATTTGTATTCATTGCGGTAATTTTTTCAGTCAAACATATCACCGAGGAAGAAAGGAAGGGAATTATTCTGCCTGATATCATCTTTCACGATGAACAACGGCGTGTCTTGATGCGATAGCAATTCTAATGAGGATACACGACAGTTATGTGCTCACATTCGTAAGGTACTGAGAGATTACTGCAATTCTTCGCCGTTCGCCAGACCTGAAATGACGTCGTTGTGCAGAAACAGAAGTGTTTTTCCCTCTCTCTAAGAAGTGGAACTCAAAAATTCGGGTCAACTATTGAGTCTCATCAAACGAAATTTATATTTTCTATTCTTCACCCCGCCGCAAAAAATCACAGGCCAGGCAATTCCAACATTGTCCTCTGTTTCTTGCCACAATAATGTTTTATTTAACAGTAGGACTATGACCCGACCCAGGGTCGGCCCAAGCTACGGGCGACCTGGGCGGCTGCCCGTGGCGCCAAAGTTTTGGGGACGCTATCCCGATCATTTATCTATGCATTACTTGCAGGTGAATAAATATTGTATATAAGTTTATATCGAGGAACAGGATAGAATCTTGTTTGCATTCCTTTTAATTTTTCATTATCAATAATTTTTACAGAGCGATGAATAAATTAACATGCACTTTGTGAATATTTCACTAAACATTAACGGAGGGAGGCGCTGGAGTGTTATGTCGCCCGGGGCGCCAAAATGTCTTGGGCCGCTCCTGGCCCGACCAATTGAATTGTTCCTGATGTTGAAATAGGGAAGCGCTCGCTTCACTCCGTCTTCCTTTGTCAGAAAATAGTCATCTGCAAATAACCTTATCTCTGACTGAATTTGATTCTGGATATCATTAGGATAAATGGCAAGTTAGGAATGTGTACAGTGTATCACAAATAGGCGCATTTCGTGCGATGAAGTATTTGAAACTATAGGTACGATATAATTTGATCGAACACACACCATAAAACAGTAAAACACCACAACTCGATTAGATCTCAGTCTGGTAAAAATTTCTTCTGCCCCCTTAGTTGGAGCATCAATAAAAATTAGCGTAATTTTAAGGACTAAATTCTGCAAAAGGCAAAGCAGAAATGATGAAAGGAAAATATTCAATTTTTATTTACCGATTTATGAGTTTCAATCAACAAAACAATCGAAAATTATGTAAAATATACCTTATGTAAATGTTAATTAACATTTTTAAGCGCGTTTCGCTTCCAGCATAAGCGCCTATTAGCTTCAGTTTGTCCGTCCGTCCGTGCGCATGCTCGTTCTCGGCTTCTACGGAACGGATTTTTATGAAGTTTGATATTCAGGATTTACTGTCAAAGACAATAAGAAAATCTCATAAATGAATTACGTAAGCCGATCAGGGGTACCACTTTACTGGTCACAATTAATAAACTTTCCGTTATATCTCGTACGTCTGGTCATATCAAACTAGTTCTCAAATAAACTTGTAGAACTAATACGTAGATTATTTGTTTGTCTATACATATTTATCTTAGGAATTGTCGTTATAAAAAAACCGAACAAGAAAGTTGTAATATGCTTTTAACTTAGTTAAACTCATGCACAGCTACCTAATTGTTGTAAATAACATTATTGGTTACTAAAGTAAATAATATCAGCTATAATTACAAAATACATTTAATTCCATAAGCGTGCATGACAGATTTTATAAACGGAAAAGATGGGTTATTTATTGCGAAGAAAATAACATAAACGTAAATATTACAACTACTGAATTCACATAAGGTATATTTTACATAATTTTCGATTGTTCTGTTGATTGAAACTGATAAATCGGTAAATAAAAATTGAATATTTTCCTTTCATCATTTCTGATATACCTTTTGCAGAATTTATTCCTTAAAATTACGCTATATTTTTATTGATGCGCCAACTAAGGGGGCAGAAGAAATCTAATGTCGCGTCACTCATTCTTGATCTGTATTTGTTGCGCAGCATCCCTGCTGATGAGAAAGCCCTTTCTGTTTCTACACTAATAGGAGGAATAGCTAGCAACTGCTCGTAAACAAACGGAAGCTTTTCTCCTTTATGTACACATACACGGAAATCCTTTAGCTCTCGTGCTATTGGTAATGATAGGTCATTTTAATTACAGCAGGAGGAATATTTCTTGGGAGGAACTAAAGATTGGGTAATGACCGAATCGAGTTCTTTCTTTAACTTTTCTGAATATGATGTACCAGTCTCAAAATATTCATATGCTTCCGTTCGCTCAATGTGTAAGTCATCATTTATAGATCGGCTTCTTGATGCTGATGTAGTTTTCTTCCTTGTCCAGTGCTTCAAATGTTTCACTAATATTACAATAAAATGTACTCAGGTTTTCTGTAACAAGCATTTATATGTTCGCTAGTGATGGCACAGAAAATATATTTCCCAAATCATTATCACGAGCCTGTGATCCGTACTGAAGATACCTCAATATCCCTGATAACTTAGTTCATCTCTTCATTATTTGATTCTGCAAGGCATTTCTCATATTATGTCCTAACTCTGTACTCACATCATTCAGTTTCTTCATCATGAATTCCAACGCTGCCTCACACGTCAAATGATTTTCATCTCTTCGGCAAAGAGCTTCCATAGTAATTTTCACTGGCTGCAGTGTTGCAAAAATAGAAGAAGCAAATTCTTGTTTACTCTCACTGGATGATATTTTGGAATTCAGATCAATCAAGGCCTTCATTATGCAGGTTTTAAGCAATATAAAACGTTCAATCATTTCAACTAGTGTTCCAGCGAGTTTTTATATCCATAACAAGTGATTTTTCCTCACCATATTGTTCAATTACATATTTCTGAAGGAATCTCTCGTTTTTTGCGGGTGATTTTCTGAAGAGAAGAACAGTTTTTCTTATTTTTTTAATCAATAACTTAATGTTTGTTTCTGATAGTTTGTACGCACCTCCATCATCAAACGAATCATCTTCGTCTGTTTAATCATTCGAGGAGATGGCCTCATCACTTGATTCATGTCCTTCCGATTATGTGGACTCCATTTCTTGTTGATAATTTCATTCTTCTTTAGGTTTGCCACACCCCAAAGGATATTTCTCATTTTTTTTTCGTTTTTCTTATTTTCCAAGAATGATGACATATTATCAACTCAGATAGAAAGCAGTATTACTCAGTGAATTCTAACGAATTATGTATTTTATTATGCATCAAATACAATTTAATCGTTAGCGCCACCTGTTAACAAAAGCAAAAATGTCAATCCCAAAATCCCGGGATTTGCGTCTACCTAATCCCGGAATTTCGGGATTTAAATTTTGGATGGGATCCCGGGATTCGGGATCCGGGGATTGCAATCCCTACTGCCAAAGCAACTACTTTGAAGGGAACAACATCATTTATATAGTATTAATAAATGAATATTTAAAATATTAGTCTTAGAACTCTGAAGCCATACCTCGTATATGAAAATTTGCAATAATCGTAATTTCACTATCGTAATTTATTTACATGATTTTTTTGTATTCCTTTCGCCTTTCTGTAGTAAATTCTGTGCTTAGGAAAATTTGTGGGTTTCTTATTCGGAGCTTTTATCTTTTATGTTACTTAAATATGTGAAACTGAGCTTGAGAATGTATCATTTTTCACACAGGAGTTAAGGATTGAAGTAGCTATTCATTGTTCTGTTATTTAGTATGTTTTCAGTCGATATTGAAGCTGCTGAAAATTTAGGACGAGTTAACATATATGCATGTGGAAGATTACTTTGCAATAAAGGATTTGCCATTTTAAATTTCAATTTACTTTTATAAAATAAGGATAGTTAAAAAATTGTTACTTCATATGTTAAATATTCACCTCAAGATTTACAATCATTTTAGATAAAAATTGATAAAATGTATTGAAATTAATCGTCGATTATTAAGAAAAATGTCGAAAACATGCTTGCCTCTATACTTCATAGAAAGAGCCAGAGAAAAGGTGAGTAAACAAAACATTCTATAGGATTCCACCGATTTTTACTAGCAGGGCTAAGTAGACCACTCGTTTTTATATCTGAGAGTTACATGCTTCGCCGACGGAAACAGCCACTTATTTTGCAGTCGTAATGAACAATTCTTAGGATTGGCGCTCCTCAGAAAACCACATGCTTAAAATGCAAAAATGTTTTCACGATAATTTTCAAGATCATTTAAAAGTATTAGTCATATTACTAACAATTTAAAATTTATATATGAAAACAGCAATTGAAACGTACAATATCGTTCTATTCTGAAGGCTATGAGTATTTAAGCAGCTTTCGGAACAGTTCACGCCTGGTTGCGGGAAAATACCATCAACCTCCACAAACTAATCCTTTGAAAAACACAAGAGGGGTGACGATTTGTTTGGTGTGACCATGACTTTAAATCTTCGTCCAGTTGCTTCGAAATCTACATCCGAAGTTCTTTCAGCGCGACGTCTAACTCAAGGCCGCCTTTCGCTTTCATTATTTACGGCAATTTCTTGACTGTTCACAATGATATGCGTATTGACTAATACAAATAAAGTGGGAAATAAAAGATTATTTTGTTTTTCATTTGATTTTAATTGCTTCAGCACCAACGTGCAGCATCGTAACCCGAGGATTACGTTGATATTTCAAGGGCGAGAACTTGCTATACCGTTTGTCTCCCCATTCAACCCGCACGTCACAGTATTTCCAGCGCGCTCTCACAGTACTTCCGACCACACTTAACGTGTCTTTCATGGTTTTCCATACGCGCGTCGGCGGGAATTATACAATCGTTGGGAGAAAATTGCATGTTTCCTTAACAAAAGAACACTTCTCTGGTATTTTTTCGATAAAATGGAATGCATTTTGTATGCCTCAATTATGGTTATTCAAAAGCTCCAGGAGTTATATTCTGTCCATTTAAGAATCAGAAACTCGTTCATTAATTGCATAAGTAAATACTGCCAAAAGGTTCTATACTTCGCTCCTCTTTGATTTTCAGTGTATTTGAGCAATAGAGTTTCAAGATATGCTAATAAAAGCGGAGGCGGCGTATGAGTCGCAAGTCTGATGCAAATCAAAAGGGGCGGGGATGCGGCCAAGATAGCCAAGATATGCGCAGAAACCATATATCTTTGAGAGGGCCGTTATGCATTCGATATATTTGTCCCCTCCTTCGCAGCCGCCGCGTTAGCATAAAACAAATATTCAGGGCCTCCGAACTCTTGCTCCTTCCCTCCACACCCCTTCCGCCTCCTTCCCATTCCTATCCACGGGCGCCATAGGGCACAAATATAGACGGGTCACGGTCCAACAAGGCGACTGTAAGGAGGAGAGAGAGGAGGAAAAGCAGAGGCTTCCAAGGAGGATGCCGATATTTCGTTATTTCTCGCGGCGAGGTATTCTTCGCGGTTGAATAATCCGGACAAAATATTCGCCAAGGGCCGCCACTTCGGTCGCAAAACTCGCATAAATCGGCGGAAGGGGATGTTTGCGGGCATCGTCCCGAACTGCCCACAGTGGGAGGAAGGGGACTGGAATGGCTGGGGAAAGGGAGGTGGGTGGGGAAGAGAGAGGGGAAGCCATTGCTTCTTATGCTGCGGAAGTTTGCGATCTCGGATGGGAATAGATTGCTTTATTTTCACATCTATAAAAGCTTTTGATCTGGTATTGCTTGCATGGGAGAATTTAGTTAGGCAACGAGCCTTAAAAGGATTTTATTTGTTCGTCAACTGACATCACAGTTCCTCATTTACCTAGAAATTATTAATCTTATTTATTTATAGAGGGAATATAATTTGTTTATTTTCCTTCGTTTATCGTCCTGTGTATTGGGAAAGTAATATTTCTCGCTTGTTAGTCAGTGAAAATTCATTATTAGTAGAATGTGAAAAGTGTAAATATTATTAAATGGAAACGATTTGAGATAAAAAATTAGTTTATTCATGACGCTATCTGAATCTATATAAATATTTCCAGGAGATACTGGGAAATACAAAAAAGAAATTAGTGAAGGAAATTAAAAGTGCATATTGTGTAAATCATATCATTTGGAACTTTATCCCTTTTATTGACTTTTACTTGTGCTCTACTATAGAAAAGACGCGTTAGATATCATGTATCGTGTCAATAAACACAAAAACCAAATGATGACCTATATTGCATCATTGTATAAATCATCTGTTTCATTTTCCTTTTTTCTTGATGTTGTGTACGATCAACAAATATTAAAACTGCATTTTACTATGTTGCGCACGCATATGTAAATGTATTGATCCTTAATATTTACCTTCATACAATACATTCAATTACATTTTTTTGCTTTTGCTTAATTGAATTGATACTTTTTCTTTTTTGATTTGTCCTTTACATATGTAAACCATATCCACTGAACAAACAAATTCATTTTTATCTTTTAGATTTCAGCCCAATCGCGTCTTCTACATATTGGACCAAGCCATAAGCTCCACTTCCATACTTTTGTCTTAAACCAACTCATCGCGCCATTCCTTCTTCTCATCCCCCGTCTCTATCCACTTCAATCTTCCCCTCCCTTCCCCCCCTCTCTCTCTCTCTCATCCCCCTTACCTCCTCCCTTCCCCCTTCGCTCGTTTTTTCCCAGTCACCACGTCCTCTTCGCATTTATTCCATCCTCCGTGGTCGAGGCAATGTGATCATCACCATAATGGAGATGTTTCCCCATAAAAACGTGAAATATGACGTGGTATTAGGACTATGCGATGCGCTCCGAACATAAAATAGAGTTTTGGCATTATTTTGCGGTCGAAAGCGCACCCATTACGCCCTCTTTCTCCTCCCACTATTCTCTCTCCCTCTCCTCCTCAATCCCTCTTAACCTCCTCCGCCTCTCTCTCTCTCCTCCTCCTCCTCCACCTCCCTCCCCACTCCCACCACAAACCCCTTTCCTCCCCCACCCTATCCTCCTCCCCTACACTTTTCACCCACTTAAGCATGATCCCGTTTGCCACCGTATAAATTGATCGTTGCACATTTTCTCAAGTATTTTCCATCTCGCAACAATCCAACGTTCGCCGTCCTGTATATTACTGGCATGCGGTAAAGTCGGTTATTTCATCTCTTTCACTCGTTTCTCAATGACATTGTGAATAAAAGCCAGCCTCTCAAAAATCAGCAATTTTTAAATACTGTGGATATTTTTTACAAAAGCATCTTCATTCCAAATAATTTCATCTCCGCCACTGTGGTAGGCCTCAGCCTCATCTGCAATACTTTGAAATCCCGGTATTATTTTTTGTGACAGTTGTCGAATTGAACAGAAAATCAGAATTATCATTTGTAAAATTCAGTAAATATATTTATCAAATAACAAGAACAAAGAACAATACTTTCTCTCATTCAGTTTATGGACAAATGTGTAATCATAAGTTGTAAATCTCTCTACAAGTCAACCTGGTGTGTCTCATAATTTTGTAAGAATGTGATATGTGGACGCAGTTAGGGAAAGAGTTATCGCTGCATAAGAAGTAAAAATTTTAATTTGGCGTTCAGACGAAAATAAGTAAAAAGATTACTATTTACAAGTAGTGGAGTAATTGCTCTGTGATATAAAATTAGATCTGAAGAGGAGGACTTCAAAAGAATTCTAGAAAACAGCAATAATATCTAAAGTTAATCCGGAAAATGAAAATGGCAAAAGATGAAGAAGGCGTGAGATATTAAAACTACATTGAAGACAATATCATGAGACGCACCACCGGTGGACACGAAGGAATCCACAAAGTTAGCGATGAAGATAATCGTTCTCCATCAAATACACTTTCTCAAGCGAGCGAGTATTAGATTGCATTTTAAAGTTTACTTTCAGCATTGGCGAGTTTGCTCTAAAGGACATGAGAAGTGATATAACGGAGTAAATGCACGAGAAGCAAGCGTAATCGAAGATGAGTGATTATTTCAAAGAGCAGCAAATAATTGACTTGAATGGCGAGCTATGAAAAATGACTGACATGTTTTTTTCTGAAATTTTTAGGAACATAAAGTACACATGTTTTAGGAAATGATAATGTATTCATGCAGCTACATGTCCTATACAATCTGTAATTTCATCAATTCGCACTAGTCTTGGTCTTAAATAGTACGGATTAGCCTGATTTCCGTGTATTAATGCCGTTTTATCCCAAATAAAATTGACTAGTTCACAAAAAAATCATAATTTAAGTTATAATTTGTACAAGTTAGTTGGCTTAAAGATTCCTATTGAGCATGCGCAATATAAAGTGAATCCAACAATAAATAACAGATCATAACTCTACGAAACGGAATTTGGTCTTAAAAATAGACGACTGATAAATATGTAGGTGCGTCAAAAAGAGACTTATTTAGTTATTCATGTGGAGGAATATTAAATAAATATATACATAATTAATGAAATAAAAATGCAGCACGCGAATGAATACTATCTCAACATTTATATACATCCGTTTTTCACTAAATGTTCTAATGATGATGCAAAAAGTTTCCGATGGAACACTTCAAGTTGCCTGTGTGTGTCCTCATCTGTCTACTTGGCAATAAAGAAACTGCGCCTCTGCGCCGCCTCACGTTCCACTGGAGAAATATCGGTGGTGATCAGAAACAAGAAACAGTAACCAGATCAGGAGAGGTAAAGAGCAAAGAACCAAACACAACCCCACTCACTCCATCCGCGCCCCTCAATCTCCGCCTCACGCGCAGCAATGGTTCTTCTGGCTCCCCCTACCCTCGTCTACTCCGCTCCACCCATTTCGCTCCTCCTTCCAACCCCCTCCCGTCATTCCCTTCACACCTTCCACCTCCTTCCCTCCGCCCCTTCCGCCTCCCGCCAAACCCCTCTCATTCTCCCCTCCAACCCCTTCTCCTTCTTCCCTCAACCCCTTTCGTCCCTCCTTCCAACCCCCTCCCTTAATTCCCTTCGCACGTTCCGCCTTCTTCCCTGCGCCCCTTCCGCCTCCCTCCAAACCCCTCTCCTTCTCCCATCCAACGCTTTCGACCCTCCCTCCAAACTCTCGCTGACCACCTTCACTTCTTTTTTCCTTTCTTTCATCGCGCTTTCCACCCACGCACTCCTTTATCACGGAGACAGGCTCCGTGGTGTTAACCACAAAACTATCCGTACCCACGTGAGCTAACAGTTTCTGCCACGATGCCCCTTAGCCCCCTGACCATCTCCCCATTGCTTCCCCATCCATCTTTCCCTCCATATTCTTCCCTTTAGTGCTTTTGTAACGTTCTCAGTTTCCCTTCTGCCATATAATTCTGTTTCCCCCATTCGCATTGCATCTAATTTTATATTCTAATAGCTGAAAGTACCCGGCGATGCCCGGGCTACCCCAGACGTCTTCGGCGAATAAAATGATATGTCATACGGTAAGACAATCATTTCAACTTTTGCGCATTTTTTCATGTTCATAAAAACAATATTTTCCACTATTCTACATATGAAGAAAGTAAAAATCCTATCACATATAGACAAACAGACATACAGACCGACAGACACACAGACACTATCGCGAAGATAGTCAAAACGTGTTCAGAGGATTTCAAAACGTATATTTTCGTTAAAATCTCGAATTCGAATTTTTTCATGAAAACAATACTTTCTCTATGCTACGTATATGGAGAAAGTAAATACCAATTCTGAGGTATTTCTTTATTTATTTTGTTTCAAAAACAGAACAGAGGCCCCATTACATTGAAACATATAACTGTAACAAATAATATAACAATAAAATAAATAACTATAATAAATACGAGACAATAATATTAACAGCAATTGAAATTATCATAACAAAACAGCGCCAGCAATGAGGGAAATGTAGGATTACGTAGTAGGTAGTTGATTACGGAAAGAAGTGGGTAAGAAAATGTCAAGATTCGGACGTGAAGCCAATAAGGAAGTATATGAAAACGAAAGGCGGTAAGAGAGAGAGCGTTGGAAGACGGAAAGTCGAAATTTTGGTAAATGGAAAAATTTGGAAGGCGAGTGGAGCGAGATGAATTGGGCCATGAGGGTCCATGTAGGTCTAGATGGAACGGACGCATATGGGAGAGTAATACGATTTCGAGTTCATCAATGAAATCGGTTGGCAAGGAGACTTCTTAAAAACGCAAAATGTTGTGAAAATATTATATTAAAACGTTAAATTCGAGAGATTTCGATCTAAGGCGATAAAAGACGATAAGAATAAGAAACTGTTTTTAGTTTTTTAAATGTAGTTCTAGTCCGGAGGTTGAAGGTCAAATATGTGAATTTTAATAAGCAAAAGAAAATGAGCTTGCAGAGCGAAATATCGTTTTCTCCGTGTTAACTTTTGGGGAATGGAAATCAATCACAGAAATCGAACCTGTTTCGATTTTAGATATTTCTTTAGTAAATGGCTTTTACTTTAAGAATCGAAAACTCCCACCAAATCTAAATCCTCTAGCCATTCGGAAAGTTCGCTAAAAATAGCATTACACTTCCGCTTTCCCGCCCACCCACCGATGACGACGAAGTAATATTTAGGCGTTTTTTACCAGCAAAGTGGTAATAGCGGAACGCCTTATGGACACGTCTGGTCCGTCCGTACGTAATAGCTTTCATCTCCTAAACCGCTAAACGGATTTTAATTAAATTAGGTAAGAGTGATCTATATTTAAATGTATCGCCCAATTGTGATTTTGAACTAAATCCGTCTATTAGAACTTCCAATTTATATAATTATTTTAATTAACTTATACTCGTATCTCGTTAAATGGCATCCGTCAAGCAACAATGAAATATCAAACTTTTATCTCCCTAGCTTTTATACGATCTGTAAGGTACAGGTTAAAAATTATTCGGATAGAGAACAACATTCACTGCATGAAAGTCCGCAAGACCATGTAATTACGTGTTATGGTTTTTCGAAATATCCCGAGCCAAACATCGCATTTTTGCATCGATCGCCAAGACGGTTCTCTCACCAAATAACAATTAATAATCCTATATTTCTCTCCCATTCTCTTTTAATATATGTGAGGTATAGATTAAAATATTTATTTGGATACAGAACAACATTTTTTATAAGATGGTCCAGAGATCACATAATTACGACTAATAGTTTTGGAGATAAAAAGTCGGAAAAATCCCGAAGAAAACATCTCAATTTTTTTAGAATGAGGTCAGGCTCAACCCTGTGAAATTTACTCATCGAGAAAAAGAAAGAACTTTGTCACTTCCACAAATTTATTTGGCACGCCCAGTTAAACTACGATCATAGCATCGTCCTTAATAATGGAACGATTTTTATATTTTATCACCTGATGATGCTACTATCGTAGTGAAGCCGGTCGTGCCAAATAAATTTTTGGAAGTGAAACAATTCTCTTTTTCTCGATAGCATATTTTGTTTACATCTATCGCGAAGACGGTTCTCTCAGCTAACAACAATTAAAAATCCATATATTTCTCTCCCATTCTCTTATATTATCTGTGGGATATAGATAAAAAATGTATCTGGATAGAGATAAACATTTACTATAGGATAGTCCCCGAGACTATAGTTTCGGGGATCAAAATCGAGAATCAGCTAATCATTCGATACTGTTCCATGCGAATTTCCCATTAAGAACGCCTTTGAAAGCTCTGTGTATTCCATTTATGGAGTATACTTTTCCATCTTGCTATATATTAAATTCTCCTACTATATCTGCTCTGAATACTCAAAAATAACCGCGCTCCAATTTTTATTAACATGTGCACTACACATTTTCGCGTATGAAAGTCATTGTATATTGCATATGTAACTGGAAAGAAGCGCCCTTATCCTCGTCTCTCCGATCCAAAGTACCTAGACAGACGATGGAGTACGCTACACTTGAAACTGACCTAGCGCAAGAAATGCCTTTTTTTAATTTCAGATTGAGACGTTAAACAAATACATTTTTCTGCACGTAAAAAGCATTATTTTTCACGGTGAAGCTCGCGTTTAACTTAGATTTGTGGAATCTAACGAGAATCCACAGAGTTGGGTTAAATAAATCATTTGTTATGAGAAAAATGAGGTTCTTATATAATTTTTTGGAAGATAAAATTTATAAAATACATCTGCTTAGTTAAAGAAAGAAATGATTGTGACAACATAATAAAGTACAACTGCATAAAGTACGAAGTTGATCATAGAATTTATTTACTAAGGCGCAATGAAAAATAATCGATATATATTTAGCATTGATTTTCTGTCTCTGCAAAAGCTTATCATTCCATCCTCAGATCCTAATTGCTCTCTCTCCCCTCTCATTCACTCTTTATCTTCTCTCCCCTCTGCGCTTCCCTATCTCCGCCCCACCCTCCTCATCCTTCCTCCCAACTCTTCCCTATCACCTCCCTATTACCGTCCCTCCCTCACTCCCCCTCCTACATTTTCTTCTATCCCTTCCTCTCCCCACTTCCCCTTCTCCTACCTCCCCTCCTCTCCTTCACTACCCCTCCTCCACCCTCCCCCTTCATCCTCTCTCCTTTCCCTTACCCAAGCCGAAAACCCTTCTTTCTCCTAGTCCGCTCGCCCATATTTCTTCCCACTTATCATTCGTCCACCTTCCCCCTCACTTCTGCTAGCACCCTCTCCCCCTCCACTCACCTATCGTCCACTCCTCCACTCCCCATCTCCCCACTCCCCATCTCTCCACTCCCCATCTCCCACTCCTCATCTCGCCACCCCCCATCTCCCCACTCACTATCTCCCCACTCCCCATCTCGCAACTCCCCCTCCTCATCTCCCCCCCTCCCAATCTCCCCACTCCACATCTCCCCATTCTCCATCTCCCCACTCCCCATCTCCCCAGTCCCCATCTCCCCCCTCCCCATCCCCCCCTCTCCCCATCTCCCCATACCCCCACTCCACCTACGCCATCTCTCACGTGCCTCTTCCCGGACTAAGCCGCCGCCCCAGCAGCAGCAGCCACATTTCCCTTTCCTCACTCGCCTCCCATTCATCACCTCCGTCTTTCTCTATCCCTCCCTCTTTGCCCACACGGCTCCCTTTTATTCACTCCTTATATTTTAAAAATATTTATCTCCATTCTCTCACGATTTATTTATTTAGCGCCCCTACCCTCTTTGGCCCTCTCCGTCCTCCGCCTCTCACAATTCCTCCTCCTCCCGAACCCTTATTCCACTCTACCCCCGTGGTCATCTCCATGCCGACGTCCAATGCGTCATCTTATTGTCTCTCTCACCCTGAAATATCTTTATTAGTTTTTCTACTGTTTCGAAACTTTTTCCAGAGAATAAATCGTTTTCGGCTTAAATAGTCTCGATAAATTTCTCGGAATAATTTCATGGCGGCTTTCCTTTTCTAAAGTCCACTCTTTTTCTTCTCGTCCCATGCAACTCAGGCGCTACAACAGCGTCTCCTCCTTATTTGCACAAGAGACAAGAAACACGTTAAAGAAACTCAGGGACTGCCAACCGTCCGGGTCCGATCCATTGCCAACAAGGCGAAGAAATCAGACCCTCCATTCAATCGCATCCCGAATGGAAGCCATCGGATATCTGCGGTCTTCGATACCTCGGCCACTCCAGAATAAGCACCCGTCCTTTTCTCCATGAGAAGCCCTAGATGTGCTTCTCCCGCAATCGTTTCTGCCACTGATTGCTCCACTTCCAAGCTGCAGGGGGATGCTACAAATGTACCGGTAACCATCAAGGCAGGGACTGCACAAATCCACTGGACACACCGCCAACATACTGCAACTCCGGGGGCGAGCACTCGGCTATGTATGCCCCCTGTCCACATTATCAGCCCGCCAAGAAACTAAAAGTGGCTAAATATGAAGTTCTTTGACGTAGACCAAGGCCATCAATCCATCGGTAGCGGCAACAACCCCCACAGCAACCTTTTCAGCGATCTTACGAACCGGCAACATCCGCCTGGCAGAAGAAGTGTTGGGAGTAGCCGGCAGCTGAACCCCGTCAGCCGACACCTTCTGCATCCTTACAGGGAGATTTCCCGTCCCTGCCATCAGCCACTGCATGGAAACAGCAAACGGCCGAGAAATTCGGGTTCCTCTCCAATCTCTTCGCCGCCGTCAGCAGCAGACAACGGAGGTTCCCATAAAACAGGATCAACAAGGACTTCTTGTCCCGTTCCTGGAATCTCTTTCTTCCGTCATCCAGATCCTCCTGCAACAACTCTAAACCATGGACACCGTCCTCAACCAACTGACCAGGGTTACCAGAAATGGCGCCAAATAGTCGTCTCTCACGGTCGCTCGTTCTCGCTAGCTGGAATGCAGCTGTTGCCATCCATGGGAAAACGCCCGAACTCTTGGCATTTCCGCGTCAGCAGGATGTCCAGATTTCTCTTAACCAGGAGACCTTTCTGAAGCCTCACCAAAGGTGGTCAGTGTTTTGCTACCGGATCATCCGTACGGGCCCCCCTCACCGCTGATCCACCAATCCCTTCAGGCCAACGAGTCACCACTCCCATGCAGTCTCTGGAGGCGACGGCTGCTGTATTGACAAACGACGTTGGCGACATTCTTGTGGCATTCTGCTACATTCCACCTAGGAAGGTGTTTAACCAAGGGGATTTGGACTCTGTCTTCTCTTCCGGCCTCCCCACCATTGCCGGAGGGGACACCAATGCGTGGCATATATCTTGGAACTCTCGGATCGATAACTATAGAGGCCTCCACCTGCACAACTGGGCTGACACTAGGAACGTCCGGATGTCTGGCCCCTTTGACCCGACGCGGTACAACCAGGACGGCTCTGGTGATGCTATCGACATATTCCTGCCCAAAGGATTGAACTATTCTGTTAATTTTGCTTCCCTTCTCTGCCTGGAGAGAGGCCACGTTCCAGTTTTGGCTTACGTGGGAGCCAAACCGAAGATTACTCCACCGGTTGACCATCTTTTCTTCCATGGAGCCGGTTGGAACCTCTTCAGGATGCAGCTGGTTGACAGCCTTCCGGACCCCTTCAGAGCTGAATACGGCCAACAAGATTGACGCCTACACCACGCTGCTGACAAAGACAATGTAGTCTGGTACCGAGACCTCCATCCCGCGGCGTAGATGTAGATTTTCTCACCCGGACTATCTCGACCTTCCTGCTTATATTCTCCAGAAGATAGGGAGAAGAATTCTGTTAAGAGACGATTTCAACGTATCGGGGACCCAGCGGCAAGTTCTCAGCTCTGGTATCTTCAGCGTGAATTGAAGGAGTGCTAGTTACCGGACCAAATCCTGGGAGAAGTGGCTTTCTTCCCTGACACCGGGTAATTTCTCGCCTTGGAATACTTCGTTCATTTTTGACTTCATATACGCCCATTGCATTCGGGACTACAACTGCCTGCCTCCACTAGGAGAAGGCTGAGCTTATGGTCGGCTACCTCCAGACGATCTTTCGACTCAACCTTGACCCAGATCTTCCTGTTATTTTAGAGGATTACACCCAGGAGGACTCAGACGGCGCTCCTACAGTTCTCAAAGATAATGTGAGTGTGGCCCTGCGGAAATTACGCCAGAGGATGGCCTCAGAAGCTTATGGACTCAGGAACAAAGTTCTACTGAATCTTCAAAGAGGATTCATCTCCAACTTTTGTGCCATGATTAACTCCGGTTTTCGGTTGGGTCACTTCCAGTCGCCGTAGAAGAAGACTCGTGTAATTTGCATCCCGAAGCCAAGGAAGCCGGCCAACCCGGTCAAATTCCGTCCCATCTCGCTGCTGAATGGCCTTGCCAAGCTTGAAGAAAGAATTATTCAGCCTTTCCTCTTCCTGCAAGTAGCTGAGCAGAACATCCTGCCGGAGGTGCAGTTCGGATTCCGATCCGAGCACGCGACGACCCACCAGTTTTTGAGTGTCTGTGACTTTATCACGGACGGGTTTAATCGCCGACTGTGTCTGCGGAAGCATTTTTTTATTTCGAAGTTATACGCGGACGACGTGGCGATCGTTACTGGATCAACAAAGAAGTCTGCGGAAGTCCGTTACCTTCAACTGGCCACTGATATCTTACTTGAATGGTACTCTCGTTGGCACATAGATTTTTATCCTGCCAAGATCAAAACGGTTATTTTCTCCATGCACCGCACAGAAGACCGGGATCCTTTGATTGTGGACTATACTGAAGTTGCTTGGAGCAATGACATCACATACTTTGGCGTCAATATGGACAAAAATTCCACTTCCACGAAGCAAGCCACTCAGGCTGTCTATAACACACCTAGATCAAAGATCGCGTTGGGCCCGCATCTACGGTGTTTGGCAGTCTCGGAAAAGAGGAGACTTTATTACATTTATTTATTCGTTTGTTTAGACTAATCTCTAAATAACCTAAAAATTCCAGCTACCTATCTCGCCCCGTAGTATCTAAACATTTACCCATTTGTTAAAATTTTAAGAATTTTTAACTGCTAAACAAATTAAAATATCAAAATTTATATAATCCGTTTCGTTTTTTTACAAGTTCTATCTAAAAAAAATTTCCAGCTCGGTATAACATCCGAAATTACATAAACCTAGTAAATTTGTTTAAAAATTTTGATTATTTAGCTGCCGTATTATAAAACTTTGTCAAGATTTTCGTTTTTTCTAGTCGGTTTTGCAGAGGAAGAGTAACACCTTCATATATAGGCGTTCCTTACAGAGGATGGGTAACATCATTATATATAGACGTTCCTTAGAGAGAAGTAACATATAACATATATATAAGAGGGTACTAATGTTTAGGCACTTCCAGAAGAGCGGCAGACTCGAAAATTTTTTGGTAGAACTATACGCAAATCCTACTAGATACGTCAAAAATCTTTTAAAAGTTCAACAAGGCCGCCGCTAATTATTCGAAATTATTTAAACAAATATTCAAGGTTTACGTATTTCCGAATGTTCTACGGAGTAGAAATTATTTTATTAGGCAAAATTTATAAAAAAAAAGTTATTACACAAATTTTGATATATTAATTTGTTTGGCTGTTAAAAATTCTTTAACTTTAAACAACTAGGTAAATGTCTAGATACAACAGGGCAAGATAGAGAGCATAACTTTAAAGAAAATTAGATAATTATCATTATAAAAGAATAAATATTTCAATGTCTGCATGATATTGTTATTGCGGCCGTTAAATATTATTTGAATGTAAACAATTAGATAAAGGATATTTCACTTCTAAATTTAATACAACTTTAAATTTTGTCAGAAATGTGTGTGGCATTATTAACCAAATTTGGAAAAAGTATATTATTCTTAAAATTGCAAATATATAAATATACAGGGTGTCAAGTGACTTTATGTCATAACTTCGGAATCTTTATCCTTAACTGATTTTGAGTAAAAAATGTCATACGAACATGGGTCCGATTCTCAATTGTTACAGAGCTACGGAAAATTGAAATAATCTCGTACTTTGATTTGTACAACTTAATGGCTGAAAAATGCATTGTTCAAATAATTATGCGTATACATTGTTAATTGTTGAAAAATGAACTATTTAAATAATCATTCGTCTACATTGATACTTAATCCATTGTTACAACAATTGTTCAAAATGGCCATCTTCAGCTTGGATGCACAATCTGGCCCGTTTGAGTAGGGAACGTGAAACAGCCTGAAGAACTGCAGCGTTATTAACGCGCCTCGCAGCATCAAAAATTAGCTGAATAAGTTCTTCCTTCGTGCTCACTTTGGCTTTATACAAAATGTCTTTCATTTGCTCCCACACATGGAAGTAGCTTTCAACTGTTCAGTGAGAATTTTCGTGAGCCCAAAAATGGTAGTTTCTCGTGTTGTTTATTCCGTCACGGGTAAACTGTGCCTCGTCCGTGAACAAGATGTAACGGTTCAGGCGGGGGTGTGAATTTAATCAACGGCAGAATTCCAACCGCCTAGCCATATCCCCGGGTTGAAGATGCGATGCTGTATTTGATCCAGTACGTGTTCACCCGTACTGGCGGGTACCATTACCAGCTTAGCTATAAATGGTTATTCTATTGTTATAAACTAGCTCATTTTGTTCGATTGCCTTAATTGGCAAATAAATTTCCCTCACTCCAAGCGGGGTCACTTGTTGGGAGGGAGGGATTCCTGCGAGTCCAGGCTGGCGATGGGGCGCCTATAGCGGTCCCACCACCTAGACCGGATCTCGCCGAGCGCATTCACCTCTCGGTGCTGGGAGGCTGCCGCCTTCGCGTAGAATTCCCTGGACATCCTTGGCAAGAGGATGTCCAGTGATTCCAAGTTCCCGTCTTCGTGCAACCGGCTGACACTTTCGTATCGGGTACGACCGAGTATCAGCCGGAGTGCGATGTTCTGCACGACCTGGATCCTGTATAGGGTGGTCTTGGGCACTCCGGACCAAACCGGAGCTGCGTAGGTCAAGACTGGCCGTACGCAGCTCAGGTATAGGCGTCTCCGAGTGTCGGCCGACAAGGCACCGGAGCGGAGGATGGGACGAAGTCTCATCAGAGCCCCGAGCGCCTTGCGGCGGACGCTTTCTACCTGAGACTTCCAAAGAAGCCTCCGGTCCAACACAACGCCAAGGTAGGTGACCTCTTGGCTCCAGGGGATTACCTCCCCCATCACCGACAGGTCGACTCCAGGCGGCGCTCCCCTTCCAGGGTGGAAGATGACCGCTCCTGTCTTGGAAGGGTTGACCGCAATGCGCCATCGACGATACCAGGTAGCCAGATCGTCGACGGCGCACTGCACATTCTCAACTGCCGCGTACTTCTTGGTCGAACGCGACAGGAGCGCCGCGTCGTCCGCGTACAGGGCGAGGACTGTGTTCCACCCAAACCCCCTAGGGGGGTCGTGGGTGTAGACGTTGAAAAGAATTGGCCCCAGGACGGATCCCTGAGAGACACCGGCGCAGATTCGCCGCAGTCCCGATCCGACCTGGAGCCAGAACACCCGGAATGTCCTGCCCTGTAGGTACGACTGCACAAGTTGCACGAACCAGACTGGCATCTGGAGTCTAACCATCTTCAACAGGAGCGCACAGTGCCACACGCGGTCGAAGGCCTTCGATATATCAAAGAAGGCCCCCGCAACCGCTTGCTTCCTGTTGAAGGCGTCGGTGACGAAGTCGGTCACTCTACCCAGCTGTTGGGTGGTGGAGTGCCCCTCACGGAAGCCGAACTTTTCGTCCGGGAGAATATTCTTCTCCCGGAGGATGACGTCCAGCGGCTTCCGGAGCAGACGCTCAAAGATCTTCCCGAAGCCAGCCAGGAGCGAGATTGGCCGGATGTCTCCTGGACCAACCTCCGTCCCCGGCTTCTTCGGGATGCACACGATCTTTGCCCTATTCCAGGCAGACGGGAAGTATGGAATCCTGACGCAGCCGTTGTAGACGGCGGTCAGGAATTCTATCGCTGCGACGGGGACCTGCCTCAGGACGACGTTGGGGATACCGTCGTCCCCCGGAGCCCTCCTCAACCCGAGACGGCGAACCAGTGCCACAACTTCGCCGCTCGTGTATCGAGGAAACTCCGCCTCAGGCATGGGGTCCCGGTCCAGCGAACCCAGCACCGCTGCGATGCCCTCTTCCACCGCATCCGACTCTGCAGTGGCCGGATTGGGACAGAAAACCCCCTCGAGATACTCTGCCATCAATCCGGCCTTCTCTTCTGGGGAACTCGCGACGCAGTCCCCCTGTACAATAAGGGGATCGCGCCGCTGAGGTCCGCACAGCCTCGAACAGGTCTTCCAGACTGAATGGTCCTCCAGGCTCAGGGTGCGGAGATGGTTCTCCCACACGTCAGAGCGCACGTCCTGCAACATGCGCCTGACGGTCCTGGTCAGACCATCCAGCTGGATCCTGAGACGCAAAGTCCGATGGCGCTGCCACCGCCGTCGGACGCTGTTTCGCCGGGTGATGGTCTCCCGGACGACTCGAGGCAGGGCGATGCGGATGTCCCGGGCGTTAACCACCTTAGGCACCGCAGCGTCCATGGCCTGTTGGACAGTTGAGGTGATGAGGTCGACAATCCGGTCTGCCTCATCCCTCGTCTCAGGCGGAGTCGGCACGACCGGCAGCCTTTCCGCGATAAATTCGCGGAAGTACTGCCAGTCGGCCCTCGCGAGGTCCAGACGCTGCGGTGGCGGGACTCGCACAGGCGAGTTCCCCAGAAGCAGCAGGGTCGGATTGTGGTCAGAGGACAAATCGCAGAGTGAATGCATGCTCAGGGATGCCCTGACGTTGTTGACAACAGCAACGTCAAGGACATCCCCGGAAGGCAGGAATGTTGGATCTGTAGGGGCCAACACTGTCAGCCCCTCTTCGTCTGCCAAGTCCCGCAGTCTTGTGCCCCTCGGATTGGCGACCCTCGAATGCCAGCTGGCATGCTTGGCATTCAGGTCGCCGATGACAATTGAGGGGCAGCCGTCTCCGACGAGATCCATGACCTCGTCCGGGTTCCACGATCTCCCAGGCGGATAGTATGCCGAGGAGATCCTGATCCACCCGGAGTTGGTCAGCACGTCGGCAGACACGGCCTCCATCGATCTGTATGTTCGCTCCCGACACGGGCGATGCCTCACAGATCGACGGATCAATAATGCAGACCCACCCCGCCCCTGGCCCCTGGCTGGCTGGCCGGGCCTGTCGGCACGGTAGATCAACCAGCCAGGTATCTTCCAAGAGTCCGATGGGCGGAGATGGGTCTCATTGACTGCGGCCACGATGGCGTTCTTATCCTGCAGGAACGCACGGAGTTCCTCCGTCTTCTCCTTGACTCCCCGTGTGTTCCATTGGATAATTACAGAGCACCCCCTAGTCGCCATGATTAGGTGACGAGGAGCGCTCCTTTACCAACTCCTCCAGCAGCGAGAGGAGGAGTCGTCCAGAGGTCGAAGAGATGTATCTCCTCAACGACCTACAGATCATTGCCACCGTGGTCCAGAAGTCTGGGTCCTCTGCGGACCCAGCTACCTCTGGCTCGACATTACGAGGCAGACGAGTCTTGGGTGGTGCAGCACCCCTAGGCGGAGGCACCACTTCCGCAGTGTGGACGGCGGGGACCGTCCTCGCGGCAGTCTTTTTGGGCGGTTCGGCCATGGGGGTCGTGGTCGTGGCGGGGCCGTCTGCAACGGCCGCACTCTCCACTTCCATGACCGATTCGGCCATCTGCTTATCTCTCTGCGCCTGTTCTTTGGCGGCCCTCCTCCTTTGCTTCCTCAGGAAGGTCTTGGAGGGAGGAGCCGCCTGCTCCCGTTGCTCGGGGAGAGCGAGGTTGAAGATGCTGAACTTGCTGGATATAGTATGGATAAAGTCCCTCATCGTGTAATGCTTGCTAGACTCTCATTCGCGGAACGTAGAGGCGGGCGGAGATTCTTCGTGTTCTAATTGTAAGACGTGGACTTCGCTGAAGCATTTGAATAATGTTTTCATCCTCATCCACATTAATTGTACTGGACGTTCAGCTCTCAAAGACACGGAAATGAGTCATTTTCTCGTAAATGTTGGTGAACTTGAATAAAAGTACGTCGATCTGGTGTTCTTCTTAGTGGAAATCGTCGTCAATATTCGTAAACGGCAGAAACGGAGTTTCCATCGCAAAACCCGTACACGAAGTACATATCCGCATACTCTTAATTTAAAAATGTAAACGGCATTATTAAAAGCTAATGATACCACACGTGTCACAGCGCACTACACTGAACGCTAGCTTACGTTCTACTGACATGCTGCCTGCGAGCTTGAAAATTACGTCCACGTCTGTTGTGCATGCGTCATGCTTCTCACTGCTGTAACAATGGATTAAGTATCTATATAAACGGATGATTAATAAAATAATACATTTTTAACAAATAATGCATACGAATAATTATTTAAACAATGGATTTTTTCAGCCATTGAGTTTTACAAATCAAAGGACGAGATAATTTTAATTGCCCGTAACTCGGTAACAAATGAGAATCGGACCCATGCTCATATGAGATTTTTTACTCAAAATCACTTAAGAAAAGTGATCCCGATGTTATGACATAAAGTCATTGGACACCCTCCATTTTACTCCATTATTGTTCCATAAGTGGAAAACGAAAATCGGTGTAGAGGAGAAATCTTTTGACATAAAGAAATATTACCAATGATGAAATATCTCCCTGAAAAATGAATGTTTTTTAAGTTGAGATGCAATGCTAGCAGTATGCAAGTCATATACCTTACTTACAGCGGAGGAGATTATAACACACACACATATATATATATATAGCATACTAGTAGAAGGTGCTTGAATACTGCAAGCATTTCATCTCACCTTAAAAAACATTTAATTTTTCAAAGCGATATTTCATCATGAAAATATTGCAATAATTCAAAATATTTCTCCTCCGGACCGATTCTCGTTTTTTCCTTATGGAATAATTATGGAGTAAAATAATCACTAACTTTTCCAATTTTAAGAATATTATACTTTTTCCACCTTGGGTTAATAATGCTACACATTTCTGCCATATTTTAAATTTATAGAACAATTAGATGGGAAAAAACATTTATATAATTGTTTAAATTTAAACGATTTTAAACGGCCGCATAGCAAATTCATAGAGACATTGAAGTATTTATTCCTTTATATAGACTAAGCTCTAAATAACTTAAAATTACAGCTCCCTATCTCGTCCGGTAGTATCTAGACATATAGCTATTTGTTTAAAGTTTAAGAATTTTTAACAGCCAAACAAATTAAAATATAAAAAATTTTATAATCTATATTTGGGTATTTTTATAAATTCTGCATAATAAAAAAAGTTTAGCTCAGTAGCACATTTGAAAATACATAAACCTTGAAAATTTGTTTAAACAATTTCGAATTTTTAGCGGCGGCATTATGGAATTATTTCAAGATTTTAGTTTTTTCTAGTCAGTTTCGCGCCTAGTCCTACCAAAAAAATATACGAATCTATCGCTCTTCTGGAAGTGCCTAAACATTAATATCTTCCTGTATATATTTTGTTGTGTTACTCCTCTGTAAGGAACGTCTATAAATAATGACTTGTAGGAGTTGCTGCATACTGCAAGAATCTCATCTTACCTTGAAAAATCATTATTTTTTTCCGAGAGATATTTCATCAGTGGAGATATTTCTTTCATTCAAAATATATCTCCTCCACACCGATTTTCGTTTTCTCCTTGTGGAACAATAATGGAGTAAAACATTCGATAATATTTGCAATTTTAAGAATATTATATTTTTCCACATCCGGTCAATAATGCAAAAGATTTCTGCCAAATTTTAAATTTGTAGTAATTTAGAAGTGAAATAACCTTTATATAATTTTTTAAAATTAATTAATTTTTAGCTGCCGTAATAATAATTTTATGGGTTAATTGAAAAGTTTATTCGTTTATATAGACTAATCTATAAAGAACTTAAAAATTTCAGTCCCCTGTCTAGCCCGTAATATCAAAACAATTACCCATTTTTTAAATTTGAAGAATTTTTAACTGCCAAACAAATTAAAATATCAACATTTTTATAATCCTAACACCCTTTTTTACAAATTCTACCTATAAAAAAATTCAACTCCTTAGCAATTCTGTAAATACATAAACTTTGAATATTTGTTTAAACAATTTAGAATTTATAGCGTCCGCTTTGTTGAACTTTTTCAAGATTTACCCTCCACCCCTTCCTCTGGGCCAGACTTTCCCTCAACGGGTACTTACATGATGGTGCTTGTCATAAGAACCATTTTCAACACTAAGACATCACGGAGAGTTGGAGATCAGTAAAATTTCTTAAAAATTGAAAACTTTAACGTGGTTTCGCAGACTCAGGATATGGTGCCATGGTTTCCGCATTTCACTCCATCACTGAGTATGACGAACCACAGCTTTTGACGCCTATAGCAAGACGATGGCTTATAAAAGCGTATTTTCAGCCCACCCTATTCCCCACCCCTGGTATACGATGTTGGGCCATTAAATGTAATTTAGGTGGCATAAATCAGGGGCATTTTACAGGGATAAATTAGTGTAATATTGTTGACAAAAAATTAGGAGCATTAGGAGTACTCTTGCTGTAGGGGTAAAGTTGCGCTGCGCTAGGCGGCAAATACATTTGATGTAATATAGCGATCTCTAGATTCTATGCAGACAGCCATAAGCAGTAATGTTGGGAATATTTTAAAAACTTTTCTCTCGCTTCAAAAATATTCCCAGCAAAGACATTTTCGAAAACGTATATAGGGCATAAATGTTATTATGGGCGCAATAAAAATAGCTCGTCCTAGACTATAGTTTAGAGTTAATGCAAAATGCCGTTCGATTTGCTTTTTCTCATCGTTGATGGTTTTTGGAATTCACTTTGCTGTAAAAAACCTGCATCTTAAATTATCGTTTTTAATATCGTGATCCACTCTGTAACAAACGCGCAGAGTAGCGAACGTTCTTCTCAAGTTGATACGATGCTTACATTTTATTAATTCAATATCATATAGCTCGTCGTCAATGACGGGTTTTCCTACAAAAAAAATTAATTATTAAAATATATTTATTCGTTTAACTCATAACTATAAAATTTCCTTATGTACTATGTTTTGCATGAAAACATTGTTATTATAATTTATATTTTCTTGAACGTCTATTTTAAGAATTTTTATTTTCAATTTCAATTTTCAATGGATGTAGATCGTGAGAAGGCAACATAAAGTTGTTCGTGGCTGAACACGGGTTCCGGCAAAAGTAATCCAACGTCATTCAAAATCCGCTGTTTATTTTATTAGTCTCAAAGAATATTGTCTCCCTGACCAACTAAAATATCATGTTTAAAATTTTTATACGTATATTATTTCAAATTTCGATTTTAATTTTTCTCCGATCGATTTCATTGTCTCTATCAATAATTCTTTGTCTTTTTTTCACAGTCGGTCAACCTGCCATCATAGAGCATGACAAAACTCAATGCATTGGCTTTTAACACAATCAATCAACCTGCCACCTTACAGCAGGACATTGAACTCGTACTCGACAGCGTTCCATCCAATCAATAACACGCGCATTATTATGGAGAAAGAGTTAATGGACGTTTGATTCACATCATGGCGTTGACTGTAGACCACTTCAGGTAGCGGTACAAACAATATTCTGATAATTAAAATGCATTAATAATTTAATCCGATATTTGATACATTCGTATCGATATAGATAAGCCGATTCCTTTGCGTTATCGATACATCCTGAGTAGTTTCTTTCAAAACATTTGAAACTTATAAATAATTTGTTGTCTTTTCAGTAAATTGATCATAATATAATAACTTTGTACTACATATAATTATTGTGACTAGGAATTCTTTTTTGGAACATACACTCCTCTTTTGAATCAAACAAGAAGTCCAACTTGGATTATTGCAGGCTAGTTCCCAAAGTTAGCTTCCCGAATTGATTGACAGGAAATATTTATGTATGTGTTTGTCATTCCAAGGAATTCTCATACTAAAAATACCACTTGTAGATCATAGGGCCAATGTTAATTATCTGCGACCACATCCGAAACTGATCGCTGCACAGACCTCACAAAGGTCGTTAACAAGTTTTTTACTAGACTTCAAGTTCGAAAAATTCTAAATTATGAACTGGTATTGTAGTAAAACTATTGAATCTAAATGAGTGAAGTTTCCACGAATGGGAAGGTTCAATAAATTTATATATTCCAAAGTAGCATTTTGCCCTTTCCCAAAAGGTGAAGGAATCTCAGAAATAAAAATATTTAAGGAAACGTGCCTTTACCTATAACTTTATTTTACTTTTTTTATTTGCCATATTTTGTCCTCTATTGCAACGTCAACCTGGCTCTAATATGCAATTACGATCACAATGTTAATATACAAGTGATTGAATGCAGGACGGAGCGATATTGAGGATCATTCTTCCTCGGAAATATAAGAGATCACAACAGGATACTCAACCTTGAAAGCAAGTTTCTTTAGGAAATCTGATGCGTTGCATCCCCTGCCATCCAAATATCTGGAAATTGCTGGCTATTAATTAGATGTAAATCATGAGATGCACCGCAAAATCAACCTCAATGATTTTGTTTTATGGATTGCATAGTTATATCCTGTAATAGTTTTGATTCCATGCGCATATTTCACCTGAACTTTGGACATTCTCAATGTAATCATAAATGATTATTCAGCAACAAAACCCACGAACATGTGAAGGTAAATAATGAGTAGGTTATTTCATGAATACAAGAGATAAATCAAGACAGAGAGAGAGAGAGCAGAAGAGGACGTGTGGCACTTCTTCAAAGGCGATTAGTAGGCCCTCCCCTCCCACTTGCCCCTCCGACACAGTACACGGATTCTAACTTCTGAGAGAGACCTCGGAGAAAAAGAGGAAAAAAGAATCGGAGAAGGACAGCGGGGAAAAATTGGAAGGCTCTTCCAATTTTTCTACCTCTCTCAGTCCACTCTTCTACTCTTGGAATTATTTTTCCTTCCCTCTCTCCAAACACCATCCACCTCCCGGCTTTAAAACATAACTCATTCCCCTTTCGACCTCCTGCAGCGCGAGGCGCATGCCCAAGTGTAAGAGCCTTCTTCGGCAAAAGGTATGCGGAGCGGCGGGAGCGAGTTTCAAAGAAAATATCTTCCACCACTGTATTAGAAGTGACGCTTTTCAGTTGCCAAATATTGCAGCGATTAGATTTTTTATGTTGGTGACTGCGTCCGTCGAAGAAGTATGTCCCGCGTTAAAATTTCCCCTTCTCTCTCATACGATCTCATTCTCTGTGTAATATTTACTTAGTAAATATTTACTCTACCAAATCAAATTGGTTTAAAAGTTTGCAATAAAATAGCTTAGGTTTAAATAAAGTTAGAAACTGCTAAAATGTTTAAAAGAAAGTCAGAACAAACTTCATGATATGATACAAGATATCTAAAGTCTATGATAATATAATCCTCCGATATTTTTCATTTATATATTGTGATAAGTTATTCACCCTCGCGACTAAACAATCTAAAATGATCTCAGTTCATAATAGCTTAACATTTTAAAAGAATGAATAACAGCATCGACATATCTTTCAGCCTTAAAAAATATTTATTAGCATAAATTCGATAACATAATGGGAAAGTATAGTTTTGTAGCATACCATATTTGACTTTCTTTCGAAATCCTCCGTTATTCCACATCAACCACTTTGTACATTTCAATCGAAAAGTGTTTACGAGCGCTAATTGGAGAGTGTTACGTGGCTCATACACTCATCACATTTCTTCGAATCGACATTCGGCCTTCGGGTGCTCGCTTAATCGACTGCTCTCTTCCCATCACTACCAACCACTCCACTCACCCTCTCCCTCAAACGATTTCAACCCCTTAAACCAAGAAAGGAAAAGGTGGAATTCCCTTCCGAACCACTCGCTACACTATTATTCTTTTCCCCAAACCACTAGTTTCATCTTTAACTCCCCCTCTTACTCTTTCTCTATACATCCAACTCCCTCCCCTCACCTCCTCCACTCTTTCACATCTCCCCCTCCAGTCCCTCCCCTCTCCCCCACCAGTCCCTCCCCACTCCTCATCCACTCCCTCTCCTCTCCTCCTCCGCTCCCTCCCCTCTCCTCCGCACTCTCCCCTCTGCCTTTCCACTCCCTCCCCTCTGCCTTTCCACTCCCTCCTCTGCTCCCTCTCCACTCCACCCCCTATCTTCCTCAACTCCCTCCCTTCTCCTCCTCCGCTCCTTCCCCTCTCCTCCTATTCTCCCTCCCCTCTCCTCCACTGCTAACTCCCCTCTCCTCCTTCACTCCCTCCCTTCTCCTCCTCTGCTTCCTACCCTCTCCTTCTCTGCTCTCTCCCCTCTCCTCCTCTGCCCCCTCCCCTCTCCTCCTCTACGCCCATCACTCTCCTCCTCCACTCCCTCCCCTCACCTCCTCCACTCCCTCCCCTCTCCTCCTCTGCTCCCTTCCCCCTCCTCCCCCATTCCCTCCTCTCTCCTCTTCTGCTCTCTCCCCTCTCCTCATGTGCTCCCTCCCCTCTTTTCATCTGCTCCCTCCCGTCTCCTACTCTGCTCCCTCCCTTCTCCTCCTCCGCTCTTTTCCTTCTCCTTCTCTGCTCCCTCCCCTGTCCTCCTCCGCTCCCTCACCTCTCCTCCTCCGCTCCCGCTCTTCTCCTCCTCCTTCCCCTCTCCTTTACTCCCACCCCTCTTCTCCACCTCTTCAATCCTCCGCCCTTTAGCCCCGCGCCAATGCTTAATATTCGCTCCACCCCCACACTTCGCCCGCACCATTCCATTACCGTAGCGCCACACTACCCTTATTGCGTCTCTCTCTTCCTCTATCTCTCTCTCGCCCCTTCCGCTGTTCGGACCACTTCTTTCTTCCCCTTCTAGCTGTCCAAAGCGGCGGAAAAATCCATTCCCTTCCATTCCCTGCCACTCCACGCCCCTTCCTCTCGCGCCCTCTGTTCCTCCATTTGGCCCCCGCCACTCCTCTTTGCCTCCACGCCATCCCCTTCGCCACGACGCCTACGTCACTCTAAGGTAACCCTCGGCCGACGAATAAGGGTTTGCACTCTCACCCTCTCCGATCATCCTACCACCGTCCTCTCTTTCCTCCTCTCTCTCTCCAACTGAAATCCCTACACCTCTCTCCATCTCTCTCTCTCCCTTTCAATCTCCATCCCCTGCCTCACCCTTTTTCACCTAACTAGCATCCCTCCCTCCCCATCCTACGCTCTTTCCTCCCCTCCATCTTTCACCCTCTTTCTCATTCCCACTCTCTCCTTCTCTCTCTCTCCACATTCCCTTCATCGATACGCCCACTTTCCGTTTGCTTTACGCTCTCCTGATCTTTAAGCGGCTCAATCGCTTCCCCTCTTTACCTCTCTATATCTCTTTCTACGGGGCTCAATATTAAAACGACTTTTTCCTGCGTCGCACTCGAGTATTTCATGACGCATGCGTACCAAATGCCGCGCAAACTTTCGTCCTCCAAAGGCATGGTTTTAGTTTTATATATTTTAAGTTTCGTATGGTAGATTAAATGGACCAATTCTGGTGTTTTTGAAATTATCCGTATAAAGCATTTAAAGAATTTAAAAAATTCAAATGCAATAAGAATGTTCCAACATTATAATTTTCCTTTAATTTGCATATTAAGAAAATAAGTCCAATTGGATCGTTTTATCAGGCGTTACTGAGCGCATATTTTTTGAGTTTTATGTTTACTCGCTTTTTTAACGAAAGCAAACTTTTTATTGGAATTTAACACAAATGACGGCAAGAGAATTCGATATTTTTTTCTAAAATTAAGAGTGACGTAATTAGCACAGTAGCGAAAGAATCTCAATTTAAGTCTTTATTAGGAGTTCTTATTTGAAATATAACCAAAGAAGTGCGTCAAAAGTATAAAAACAGTTCACATTATTTCTCCGAAGGAAAATATCTCATATTAGGTTCAGAAATCGTAGAAAATGCCGTTTTAATTCGCAATCAAATCTTATCTCAGAAATACATTTGGAACAATCGAATCCTTCTATTTGACGGTATTTCTCGCTTCTGTTTAACTTTCCAGGAAATCTCCGTTCCCTCTGGAGACACTTTTATTTTTCTTTCGACCTCATCCCAGCGATATAAACTCCGTCCATCTACGTTCACCCCCCTAACCCCATTCCTCTAACCCCGCCCCCCCCTGCCACCACACCCCTCCCCCCGCCCTCCCCATGCCATCTTGCCCCCTCCCCCGCCCCCTGCCGTCTCCTCCCCCAATCGCATCGCATTCGCCGTCTCATCGACCGGCATCATTTTCTTCTTCGCCTTCTCCTCCGAAAGCCCAAAACCGAACCGCGGCGAGGAGTGAGGGCGGACTTCGGCGTCCGGATTCGATATCTGGGGGCGAATGCAGATTTTGGTCCTCTTTCCTCTTGAAGGGGGATAAACTTTCCTGCTACCATATCCCTCTCTCGCAACCAATCCTCACCCGCTACTTAATATCCCCACTTGTCCTCAGCCTGCGATTCTTTCTCGTTCTCTGTAACTCCTTCTTCCCACTCATATTCCTTTCTCAACTTTCAAACCTCATGCAATTTCCATCCGCGTTCACGCATTCTTTCTTTTCTTCGGCCTTACTATTTTCTGTTCCAACATGTAAATCGCATTTTCCTCCTTTCCCAATCACTCTACATTCCATATCCCCATGTTAAGCAGTTGGTCCCCTTGGTTCTCTTTGTTAAGAGTAGGCTAATGCTGGCACCTGGTTTAACTCCTCCCTTGTGAGTGTGTCTGATATGTAAGCAGTTACGGCTATAAAAATCAAAGAGATTGAATAGCAAGAAATACACGCAAACAAAAATCCCCACTCTCCTATTTCCAGTCCCTACTCTCCAGTCTCTACTCCCCCCTCTCTAGTCTCTACTCCATCCTCTACAGTCCATAACCTCCCCTCTACAGTCCCTACTCCCCTTTCCAGTCCTTCCTCTGCCTTCCAACGACTAGCGAAAATTCCGTCCAATGGGCGAGATGCATGCTACAGATATTCCCAGGAAGTTAGTCTCAACCAATAGCTCCATGACAGTATGTTAATTTAACAAAGTTTTCTTGCCTTTATAGTGAAATACTTACGCTCCGACCGCCCAAAACATCTCGTCCGCTGACAGTTTTGTAGGAATGTATTACCTTATAATTTAATGGTATCATACAATGTAACATTGTGAGGTATAGATGCATGTTCCCATATGAGCAAGATCAATTTTTACTCACAGATTCTTGAATCTTTATAAAAATACAATAAAATTTTTAGCTATCGCTAAATAATAGTCGATATACTGTTTTCCCGGAAAGACAAACCGATTTACCTCTCCAGTTGCTATGAACACTACTTTCACTCATTCAATAAAGATAGAAATACGAGGTATTGGAGGTGTTAAATAGGAAAAACTCTTATGCAAGGCAAAGCACTTTGGCGAATTTGAATTTAATAATGACCAGAAGACTATGGGCGCGGTAGAATCAACTTTAACGGCCATGGCCCTGACATAAGGTGCAAGGAAACAAGATAATTAGAGAAGCTAGAAGAGCAAAAGGAAATTACTTAGAAGAAAGTTGCGAGTAAATGAAAAATAATACGAGAATCGGAAAATAGAAAATTCGTAAAAAAGAGTAAAAATGTTTTTCAGGGACAACAGAGCAAATGGGAGTGGAATTATTGATAAATACGGTAGGATTGTTTTGGAAAACGACAAAAACGCTCTGAGATGGAAAGAATAAATGGAAACACTATATGCTGGAGAAGACTAAGATGACAAATTTCTCGAAGACGGAGAACCATAGGAGATAATGAGAGAGATGACCCAATACTGAAATCAGATTGGAAGATTTGAAAGCAAAGAAAGCTTCAGGAGCAGATGAAATAACGGCAGAGCTCATCAAATAGGAGAAAGAACTTTACAAAATCTATTTACGTTTATATGGGATATTTATGAGACCGGAAAACTGCCAGCAGATTTTGAGAAAAGCATTTCTGTGCAAATACCAAGAAAGCCGGCAGCGGTGAGATGCGAAAATCATCGCACAATAAGCCTCATATCCCATGCTTCGAAGATATTGACGAAAATTATCTACAGAATAATAAAACAAAATAGAAGCCACACTCTCAGAAGATCAATTTGGTTTTACAAATGGCACAGGAATAAGAGAAGAAATCTTAGTGCTGATAATTACAGTGGAGAAGCAAATAAGGAAGGATAAAGAGACACATTACTTTCATAGATCTTGAAAAGGCCTTTGGCAATGATAAATGGAGCAAGATGTTTGATGTATTAAAGGAAATTGGTATAAAGTATAAAGACAGACGGTTGATATGGAATATGTAGAAGAACTAGACAGCGATAATAACATGTGAAGAAAGTCAAGAAGAAGCAAGAATCAGAAAATGAGTAAGGCAATGGTGCACGCTATCACCCATCATCTTTAATGCATACATAGAAGCAGCCCTAAACGAACTAGGAGATAGAATAGATAAAAGAGTGCATGTACAGGGACATAAAATAAATATGCTGCGGTATGTGGGCGATATTGCAATTATTGCAGAAAATGTGCGTGAGTTAGAGATTTTAAAGGAAATGGAGGAAATAATAAATGACAGATATAACATGAAAATAAACAAAAGGAAAAAAAAAATATTAGTAATCAGAAGAACTGGAGAAAAAAGACAAGTATAAGGTTAAGCAAACAAATACTTCATTAAGTTACAGAATTTAATTGTTTAGGAAGAAATATTACAGAAGATGGGATATGTAAAAGGGAAATCTGAAGCCGGATACAATAGGTGAAAATGGCTTTCAATAAAAAGAAGAAACTGTTAACATCAAGAAACAAAGTACGGGAAATTAGGAAAAGACTTTTGTAATCATATGTTTGGAATGTAGCCCTGGACGTCTGTGAAACCTGGACATTGGCAACGGAAGGGGTCTAATTTTAACATTTTTCCATATAATATTCACTTTGGATGCATATTAATTTTAATTGTTCAATTATAACTAATCCCCATTCATCAGATTGCAAGTTTCTTCGGATTCGCAAATACGCCATTTTTGGGGCATTCTGACCGAGTGATGTCGATCAAAAACTCATCCTCATCCGTAAGAAAGTACAGTAGAAAGATTAACACATAGGTTTTATATACACCCTACCAAACACCAGGTTTGATGGATTGCAGGTTATATTTCAGAGTCGGACCGTGCTTCTCGAGGCATTCTTACTGAAGAGCCGGCAAAACGCCTTATTATTTATTAACTATTTTTCTCTTTTTTAAGTTGAATATACTATTTAAGTTAATATGAAAACAAATTTCTTTGGCAGATTTGAAGTAAGGTTAGTTTGGACGATAGGCTTTAACCCTTCCTCTACCAAGGTATTTTGCACCATACTCCTCCCAAGTGGGGAAACTGGTTTACCCCACCATTTTTGCTGTCATTTGTGGTTGATTTTTGAAAAAAAATATGATACTATTAACTAATCTTAAAATAAACGAAAATAGCTATTGGGAAATATCCTTATTGGCAAAAATATGTCAGATAATAAAATTGAAAACTTTTTCAAAATATTTTCTATAAGACAAAATTCAACCTTTCAAAATTTTTCGTCACATTCGAAACACGTAGAGAAAGTGTTCTTTCCTGCGTACATAACACTGGTTTTTGGCACTGCAAGCACATCAGTCTGGTCTTTCTGTCTTCACCTCTTTGGCAAAAAGCGCATCTCTCTCCTGTCTTTCCTTTTGATGGTTTCTCAGGCACTTAGCATCATCAGGTCTTTTGCGATTTACGCTGACTCCTAAGTTTCCATTGCAAGTAAGATACTACTATGTAAACCCAAGGGGTTTTTTGCTCTCTCCTGAATGTACGGTAGAGCTAATTGTAAGCACAACTCATGCAAAAATAATTTTCGTCTTTTTGTGTTTGTTGTTTCCAAAGTTAAATTTTTTTTACCCATATAATGTAAGAATTCAGAATTTTACATCCAAAATGTGATACTTTGTATAAAACTTTGAAGTAATGATAAGAAAATGTATATATTTCAGTACAGGTATAGCAGCACAAAATTCAAACTCAAATGAAACTGAGACAAACTATCTCAAGAGTGGTAACTTAGTTACCCTAACAAAGTTTTCATTTTAAATTAGACCAAAAAAAAATGTTATAGACGAAACATTTACCAAGAATAATATTTTTAGGCCTTAAAGAACAAATATATGGACGCATGAAAATATTAAAAATTTATTAACAAGAAAAAAACAGAAAAAATATCGTTGGGGTAACTGAGTTACTCACCTTGGTAGAGGAAGGGTTAAGGCTATTTCATGTGATATTTCAATCTTCATTAATACTGGCCGTAGAATTTTGATCGAAAGATGTATGTAGACAGCACGACAATTGAATTGAGAATTTATTGAATATATTTCCTGATACTTAATACAAATAAAAATTAGTTTTAAATTTCTTTTGCGTCTATCCATTTTAAGGGGTGAACTGAGCGCACGAGAAGGCTTAAGATGGCCTAAGGAAGGTTTTATGGTTGTAGAGTAGTAGTAAAAGATCCAGGTATATGAAGCATATTCTTTAAAGCAAAAGGTTGCTCTTTATGCATACGGATCGAATCATTTACTTTTTCTTCGAAGCAAAAGCTTCTGCTTTTGATACATTTTATGCATACCACCCACTGCCTAGAGGGGTGAGGTTAGAGGAAGCTGATATGTCCCAAATAGGGGAACAATAAAACAGTAAGGACAATACAGTAAGTCCTCCATATTATGAAAGTGGCAGGACCAAAAAATGTGATATGGGGGTATGAATGTTCATTTTAGGAAGGTTATGGATGTTCACATAAGCGCAGGGGCAGATAAGACATGTGCGAGTAAGCCAGACTTAATAATGGGGCTCATCTGATCAAGCGATGCACTGCTAAACTAATAAATATACGAGTAATAATACGTAAAGATTTTATGCTAACAATAATATGTTCATTATCATATTAGTGCAGTCCACGAAAACAATAATAGTCAATATTAATGTCTCGCTACAAATAAAAGTGAAATAGTAGATGAATGACTTTACCTTAAAATGCATTCGACTTATTTATGCATTCCGTCTGATAACAGGGTGGAGTATTTGTGGACGAGAGCACATAAAATATCTCACATTATTATTTCACTATAAAATGTGTCATAAATATTACAATTTCTCGTGAAAGATAGACCAAAAATTAATAGTGCGTATTATATTCATTCTGTTTAGCTTTAAATAATCAATGATTGTGGAGGCATTCTCAATGAGAGAACATGAATGTTTTTAGTGTAAAATAAATCTGAGAACACCCGATTATCAGAAAATAGCAAAAACGATTATTACATGACTTAATGTTCCCTCTGTGTGGATGCAGAAAATGAGAGGGTAAGGGTAAATTAAGTACTTCGAGTCAATATATGCATGTCATGCAGGAATAGACTGGCTGATAAGATGTAACCAGTTAATTATCAACCAGCCCCACTAGAGAGAAAATGTTACATTTCCACAGCAAATGTCAGCCCACTGAGATACCAGGAAAATGGGAGGGCAGAGGTAGGAACGGGGTATCTGCAGCAGCTACAGCGGAGTTATCATGCATCGATCAGCATTTTTCATGAGCACAAGTGGGAGGGAAAAATATGAGACTTTCCCGACCAATGACAAGGAATGATCCTTTCAAACTCGAAAATTGATGCTATCCAAAGGTCCCCCACACTCTTCAGATAACCCTGCCAGTGAGACATTCACACTGAGGAGAGGTTTTGACCGACCCAAATAATTAAGAAAATATTAACCTTACTCAGCAAAATATTCCACCAAACTGTACCGCAGAGCAACTAAATACCATCCTTCGTTCAACAATAAGAGTGATACAGTTTATATAGAATTACAGATCAGCTTACAAAAATACAATTTTATTTTTATTTTTTAAAGAACCATGACCATGTTGAATTCAATATGAATTACTAAAATAATCGTCTATGGTCATTTTCTTTGCAATATTTTTCATTACTTGCATTAGAGCTCACTCAACTTCTTGCAAAGCCTTTCAGTTGTCTGCACCAAATATCTCTCAGTAACATCAAGTGTAGCATTTACTTCACTTTTCAGTGGTTGAATCACCACAAAAGATTTGTAATCTGACTGGGGTACAGCGTCCACACGCATCTCCACGTATTCTACATGAACAGGAAATATTTCACATATTCTTCAAAAGACACTCCTCAATATTAAGATCTCATGCGACTTCATCTTATTCTTGCCATTCTTTGGCTTCATCTTCAACTTCGGATGAATCACAATCGACTGAAAACTCACCTTCTTAAAATATTTTATAACAGCGTTGATTTTAAACTTTCCCAGATCTTGCAAAGAATCTGGATTGTCTGCAAAATGTTCCACTTTATTTGTGTATTGTCAATACATCTCTCCGTTTGTCACAACAAATGCTGAATGACCTGTTGTCTGTAGGCTCCTTTAGAGAGTGAAATTACTCCCTGGGCCATTGGCTACAGTTTACTGGTGCAATTTGGAGAAAAGTAAATCACTTTTATCCTTCTCAACCTTAATGCTTCGGTGCTGTGGGCTGAGCATACATCAAGGTATAAAATGATCTTTCTGTTTTGTAGTCCCATTGGAGAATCAACACTGTTAAGCCATTCTCGAAATAGTAAAGATGTCATTCATGCATTTTTGCTGTGTTGATAATGAAATTGATGGAATAAAGTGAACCGAAGATCCTATGCAGACAGGCATATGCTGTAAAGTTGAGAATAATTTTGAAACGAGAAAAAAGTCTGCTATGACCGGGAATCAAACCCGGGTCTTCCACTTGCCGGGCCGTCCCAACCAAGAAAATATCCGCTTTCAGAAACGAGAAAATTGATCTGCTACGATAGTTCAGTGGTAGAATATCCGCCCGGCGAGTGGAAGACCCGGGTTTGGTTCCCGGTCATAGCTGACATTTTTCTCGTTTCAAAATTATTACCTTGTTGATAACCGTTAGGTAGATTTTACGTTTATAAAGCAGCATGGCATGGCAATCTTCCTTACCGCTAAAGACTTCAACTTTTCTGAGCCATCACTGTTAGCACAGAAGAGTACAGTGAATCACTCTTTGCCTTGCTCACTAGCCTGACATTGTTATCTTTTAATTGCTAGCATTTTATCTGGAAGAAGGTCATAGAAGGAACCTGATTACTATTTAGTAGATACGTATGGAAAATTAGGTTAGGTCAAAGGGTGATTATAAGTCTCAGATTCCAGGAAGCAAACCACCTAGATATTGAGTCCAGCAGGTCTTGTAGTGTGAAACAATCTGACTTTCAATCAATTTTCCTAAGTATTTTACAGTTTTCTGGGTACAGTAATGCATGGGACTGGCAAGGAGGAATAGAAACAGGTAGGTCATCAAGGAAAAGGTTGAGCAGATAGGGCCAATAATATTGCCTTGAGGAACACTGGAGGTAACTGGGATCCAACTAGAAGCGAAACCAGAGAGAACTACACTTTGTGTTTACTCAGCAAGGAGGTTCTGTATTAGGGCTAGAAAATTACCATGAATATTGAAACAATTACGAAGTCTGAAAATAAGCAAACTAAGGATAATTTTGAAGGTAAATATACTTTTTTATTACACACTTCTTTATTTTTTTCATTGTCTCGGATTACATTATTAATTTTTATATTTCAACATGGCAATTGCTTTAGTCATTATTATATTTATATTTTCAGTCTGCGTTTTTTTTAATTCAGATTAAATTTTTGATATAAAAGTAATAGATTAATTTGCACTTTAGCAACAAATTTTATTCATCTTTGGATTAATGTGAAAGTGCAGTAAATAAGCATCTTTTGAACAGAATTCTATGATGAATAATTAGAAATTCGTGGAAACATATTTATTCTTCACTGTTATTACTTTCTCCATATACGTAGTATAGGGGAAAGTATTGTATTCATATATGTCTGGCCAGGTAATCCTGCCACGGTAATTGGGTAGACCGTGCAGCCAGGGACCAAACTCCGAGTTCCAGGCGGCGAAAAAAAACTTGACGACCCTAGGGGGCCAACAGCTTCGGGCGGATGAACATCTTAGAGAGGGTGATGGTCCATCAGGTGGAGGAAATGCCCCTAGAACCCATCTAGTAGCGTCTGTACCCCATGTTAGGGGCGGCTACAAAAGGCGTCTGTACCCCAGGTTAGGGGCGGCCTATCTATACAGCGGAAGGCAACGGGAAACCACCGCTGGAATTATCCGATGTTATAGTGAGGAGAAGGAAGAAATATCATGGATTCTTCACAAATTAAATATTCCGGAGTTCAAATAGTCTCCCGATCGGATCTCCGGGGGAGACAGTTTACGAAGAGTCTAGAGAATAAAGCGAAGTCAGAGGAAGGAGGAAGATTAAGGTTAGGGACCTGGAATGTATGGACGTTATTAAGAGCTGGAAAATTGGAAAATCTCAAGAGAGAAGAAGATAAACAAGATGGACATTCGTGGGATAAGCGAAGTGTGATGGGAGGGAAATGGTGAGTTGAGGAATGACGATACCAAGTTATACTACTCGGGGAATACCAGGGGGAGAAACGATAGCTCGCCAACAGCAATGCTACTGCTGGGTACCTGCGTCCCAAGAATTGACTCCAATGCGCTGTTTGCTGTGCGCTGCAAGTACTACACTCCAATCATACTCTGGTTTCCGATCTTGACCCTGCTCTGTCTGGTTTTTTATTTTGGCCTGAGGATTTTGGTTGTCTGTCTTGTCCATCGAAACAGGGGGAGGCTAACTGAGCACCTCCTACTCACCTGTTTCGTCTCCCTCACCCGCGGAGTCTTCGGCCCTGAAAAGGGTCCTTCTCCGCTACTCTGCATCGGACCTGAAAAAGGATCCTTGCTCTTCCCACTCCTCGGTCTTCCTGCTTTCTGCAGGTCACCAGAAAGGGTTCCTTGCGATGCTCGAATCGCGAAGCGGGGGGAGGCTAACCCAGTTCCTCCTTCTCAACCTCTTCGTCTCCGCCTTGCATCCGGTCGTGGACCCCACTTCCAGGTGTTCTCTCTCGCTCAACCTTTGGCAGTCTGATCCTCCAGAGTCATTTGGGATTATTTTACTCCCTTTTATCACATGCACCTTCCGATGGAACCATTTGGGGCTGCGTACTCCAGCTCTAGAATTGCTCCCACTAGCATGATCTTGAGGGGGAGAAGCATCTCCTGTGATGGCCTCATAGACTTCAACACCCCTGCACCCCTGAGGGGCAGATCAAGCATGTTACCCAGGATTACCTGAGGATAATGCAGGTCGCCTCCCTCCTGAGAACCAAGGATCCCGCAAACCTCCGCAGCATCGCTCGTCCTACTAGGAAAGACAGCCACGAAACTGGCCCAGTAACCTGTGACGCTGACCAGCATCGGACTCCTTCCACGGAGCCTCCCGAGACCGCCAAGCCTGGCAAAGCCAAGAGGAAGAAAGAGGAAAGGCAATGCCAAGGCTGGCAAGGCAGTGGAGCAGACACATGGTCCTCCTTCTGCTCCTTCCTCTACGCTTTCTTCTGCTTCTCCTGTTGCTTCATCTTCGCCTACATCTGCTACTTCATCATCTGCTTCTGCCCATTTCCCTGTTTCTTCGGTTCCGCCGGTCCATCCTCCTCCCTCTAGGGTGGGGTCTGCCCAGGCTACCCCACACTCCGACCAGCCTCCCTCTACACCTCTCGATCCCACCCTCATCCAGGCGAGAGAGCTGATGGAGGCGGAGACTTCTTCCTCTCTCAAGAGGAAACTTTCCTACTCTTAGGAAGAGCTGCCTAAGGAACGACCCATTGTCTCCTCGGAGACTGATACTCTGCCCTAGGCCGCTGCCGGCACTATATCCCCTGTTGCACCTCCCTCTGAGTCTGAACCTATGGAGTCCGAGCCTTCCCCCTCGGCATCCAAGAGAAAGCTTTCTCCTCCGACAGAAGGATCCACTGACAAGGATCTCTCAACAGAAACTGCCTCCCGGGATGAGCCACCCCCTAGTGAGGAGCCTTTTCGGGAGGTGAAGTGGAAGAAGAGGGGAACTGAGAATGCCGTTGCTGGCTCTACCCCTGCTCAGCAACTAGCCCTCCCTCGAATAAGGCCCATTACAGTATATGGCATTACCGACTACATGGCCTTCATTAATCTGCTCCAACAGAAGTGCGGAGAAGATTTCAAGCTGGACATTCGCGACGTCTTGACTCGGAACTTTGTCCACACTTCAGAACAACGCCTGGCTGTTATGGATGAGCTCGACTCTCTCAAGCTCGAGTATCACTCCCAGCCTGAGAAGTAGACCCTCACTGCCAGGCCCCTTATCAAGGGTCTGTCCAAAAACATCCCTCTTGACAAGGTAGCGGAGGGCTTAGCTGCCCTGGGCATGAGAGTTAAGACCATAAAACATACGGCCCAGTGCGAGTAGGAGGGCAAGCCGCCGGAGAAGACGAGAAAGCTCATTGCCAAGGCGGAGAAAAATCATGGAATTCCCCTTCTCCACAAAATAACCCACCTTTTGCACTGTCGGGTGCGAATACAATATTTCAGGGACGGAGTAACGCCACAGACCTGCTACCACTGCCAAAGATTCGGGCACTCAGCTTCAGGATGTAAAATGACCCCGCCCTGCTATAAATGCTCCGGGAACCACGTATCTCGAAACTGCACGCTTCCCCCGGATGGGCAGAGAAAATTCTGCAACTGCGGGGGCGATCATCATTCCACCAACAGGCTCTGCCCTGTGTATGTGCAAGCCCTCGACAAGGTACTGGAAGCTCATAGGAAGAATGACGCCTTACAGCGCAAAGCCACCAAGGGGCGAGTGGCAACTCCATCGGCAGTCGCGGCCAGGCCCACCATGGTGGTCCCAGACAAAAATTTTGCCGCTGCAGTAGCTGGGGTTTACCAGGGCGCCCCCGCAGTTGACACCTCTCTGCAAGACAGAGCCCAGCCGGCAATCCCTTCTCAGCCTCCGTCTCAGAGGGGCAAGGCCACTGGGTGTGGGACAGTGAAGGCAGCACCGCCACCTTCCTCTTCTTCTTCTTCTACTTCTTCTACTCCCCTCCAGCCGCCTCAGGCTGAGAGCGGGAGATCTTTGTCTGCTAGCACGCTTACTCCCTTGCCTCCTCAGGCTGGTCCATCATCTGATGCCGATGCGGGGTTATGGGCTACCATCCTACTACGACATCATCAGGTCATTACCATAGCCTAGGTCGCATTAAAATTATTTCTTCTTTCCATTTTCTGTAACAGAATTATTATTTCTGACCAACTAAATCTTAGCTTGTCGATGGTAACATCATTGAAAGACATTCCCAATTTTGTAACAGAAACCAACAACAGAAAACTTCTTTCCCCTGAAGTTAGAAATCTGAACATCATAATATTGAGTGTATTATCAAATGATTCATAGAAATTTTCGGATTTTTTGGCACAAATTTGAATGCCAGATTACAAAATTTAATCTATAATAACGCTAAATTTGTCAGGATATGAATCAATTTCAATAAATCAAGATTTTTGATTAAATCATGATGAGAATAAAAACAATGATTAATTAATTGATTGATGCTCATTAGTAAATAGCATGCACAAAGACACTAAAAATCGCTGATGATTTTCCATCAAAGCTAAAAAGCCAAAAGATAGTTTCCGTTGTCTCAGGAAATGATCCAAAGTACATATTGGCACGCGATATTTCCCTTTTTTCTTAAAACGCAAGCTACAGTTCTTAGACTCCACATTCAGAACCTAAAAACGGGTCTTGTCACTCCCATTCATTCTCGTTTCCGGTCCATTCCCACAATTCCCTTTTTAGAATTCTCCAATTTATTTCACAATGTGGACAACTCGTCTAGGAAATCACCTTTTTCCCATTCCCGCTGACATCAGACTACTTGAAATGCGAAATCTTTTACTCTTCCCGGATATCTCGAAACGATTCAGAGATGGAACGAATTATATGCGTGCACGCGCTCATTTGCTTTAATTCCGCTAATTATTACATATAGGTTAATAATTCTGCGACATAGGGTACTTATACAGAGGTATTAGGTATAATTTACTGAACACTGCGTGTAGATTCTAATGACCGAGTTATTTTGGACAGCTTAAGTTAATTGGCAGAAAATATTACCACATCCTCATTTACGGTTTTTTTGTTTCAAAATGATTACCTACAACCTTATTGCTTCCTCACACTCTTCATTATGTATGAGAGTATGGCTTTTTCTCCGTATAGAATATAATGGAAATCAATGTTTTGCCCTTCATCATCTCCTTTGCCATATTAATTGTAAAAAGTCTTAGATAGTAGTATTGTGAAAGCAAACTTAAAAAAATGGCAACTTGCAGGAAGGTCGGCGTCTATTTTACTAAACAAACTTGATACCGATAACGAAAGTTAAATGACAGAATATCACGACATGGGAACACACATCTATCATCGCCTTCGCTCTCTCCTCCCCAACGGCATTGCCTTCCTCCTCCTTCCTCTCATACCACCCTCTTACAGTCGCGGGGCAAAACCCACTTTTCATTTCACCACTCATCGATTTTATCCCTTCCAAGATTATTCACCCAACACCCGGACACCTCCTCGGCGTTATTGCCATCTTCCTGCTGACGCCCCTATTTGGGGAACATCTGTTCTTTCACAGGCGTTAACCTTTTCATTTTTCCTCTTTTTTGCAACACCTTAGTTTCCAGATAAGCATATTCTTCTCCCGCTCCTGCTACCGCCCCATCTTCCTTGTTCTGCTATATTTCTCCTCCTTTCTGGTCCTTCACTCTACATAACATACTTCCCTCTACCTTATCACAAATCCCTCTTTCGTCAGAATTATTTAATCATTCGAGAGGTTTTTCCTTTCTTACGATGAAACTACTGAGCATCAGCTATTTATCTTATGAAATTCTTCATTAATTAAAACCATACTGCATTAAAGCAATGCTTAAGAAATTTAACCTGCTAAAACAAGGGAGGGGGGGAGTTAGCCAATAAAATTAAACTCTGAACCACACATGCGTTTGTGTGTTTGCTTGAAAAACTAAGTTTATTTTTCGGGAGATTATATTTTGAAAGTTAGTGTTTTATTTATTAACGAAAAGGTAAACATGGGTACGGTAGTCTTACAGAGTTAATGACTGTTAAAAGGTTACTGTACATACTGAATAAACATTACACTTCTACATTAAATTTCAATAATAAGAGTCGGGACAAGTACGGATACACGTTATAGTGAAGTTGCAGCAAAAACAGCCTTCGTCTTCTGTGTTGTTTTTCCGTATATCTAACGAAAATAAATTGACGGTGTTTTCGTTCGCTATAATGAATTCCCCGTCATAAACCGTAAACGTTCCGTCGAGGTTACAGTGCATTTCATCATGGAAAGCGCGAAAAATTTCGGTTGACTGCATTTAAAATGAAGCACTCTATGAAGAACTATAAAGGCGTAAGAAAGTAAAACGTTAATAATTACATCGCATCCGCTGAGAAGAGATAGATGCCGCCCTCCTTCCCATCATCCCCTCTTCTCTCTTCTCCCTCCCCTCTTTCCCACTTTCACCTTTCCCCTCCCCATCTCCCCCTCTCATCTTCCCCTTCCCCATCTTCCTCCCTCCACTCTCCTCCTCCCCTCATACCTCTTCTCCACCTTCCCTTTTTACACTCCTCTTCTACCTTCCCATTTTATCCTCCTCTCTATTCTCCCTTCCCCTTTACCCCTTCTTTCCTTCTCCATCGATTCGTCCCCCGCACATCGGTGTCATGTGTCGACGCATGACTGAGTGGGGTGGGAACCGTCGTATGACCGGAAGGAGTTGAAAATGATATTTCGCGTGCCCTGCCTTCGGCGACGGGAGGAGCAGAGGCCTGTTCACTTCCTCCCTCCTCCCCCCTCTCCCCGCCCCCTCCCTCTCTTCCCTCCCTCCTCCCCTCTCCTTCCTCTCTCCCCCCTTCCCGCTCCGCCGACCGCCTTTCCCCACTCCATCTTCTCAATCTCCGCCTATCCCTTTCCCGATACCTCACCCCTCTTAATCAGTCACCCGTACCTCGCTTCTTCTTTTACGATCCCATCCTAATTCCGTTATCAAAAGTCGCAGCTCACAAATAATAGGTCGGTGCTAGAAAAAGAACTCTTTAAACTTTTTAAATAGAACATAAAAATTACGAGTATTCTCACCTGCTCGTCTGTCCTTCGGTGCAATCTCTATAAAAAAAATGCTGAATGGAAACAAATCTTTGGAAAAATAAATTAACCCGTGATTTCCGCATAGTTAAAAGATGAAATAATAACAAATATGTTAAGCCGACTACATGAAATCGATTGAAATATTAAGTGAATAAATTGGTAACTCGATTACTATTGCTTCCCAAAAGAAACCTCTTCGTGTCAGTAGAATTTCAGGACAAAATTCCTTTCTAACGAGCCAAAACACGGGTGATATTTGTAAATAAAGATGGTAAATTATAAACATAAATGTTCGCCTATTAAAAATTAATTATCCTTCCTAATATTAGAAACTAAAAAATAAATTTTTAACATCTTTCATTTGCATCTTCGGAATACATCCAACTCAAAAGTAATGCAAACGGTAGGTGAAGCAATAACTTTTAATTTGTAAATTGCGTTTCGGTTGCGTTATTGGGAGCCCTATTGAATTTTTGGTTCTACTCGAATTCGGTTTGGTTGAAGCTATAGTATTACAGAACGATAATTAACTGGAAAACTAGAATAAGCTTATAGTTTCGCTCTTATGTTCCAATTTTGAAAATCAACTGTTTCCACCACAGCTCGTTCTGGAGCTGAAATTTCGTAACATGTTTAATGGAATCGAATACTTAGAAGGATATATTCGCAAATATGGATTGGTTAATGGATGTGATGAGTTGGTTTGGCAGACCGGAACTCATATTTTGTGATAATACATGCGTGCGAGATATTTGATAAAAAAATCTGAACATTAATAATGTGAGACCGAAATTGACTTAACTCAAGTGGTTTTTTTTTCCTTTTAGGAAGTTTGACATTCACGAAAATCAATTACCGAATTTGATCCAACCTTATATAAAAATATAGTAGATGATTCGAAGACGTACAGGTAACATGATCCGAAATTATTAGAATAACTGCTTTTTAATCCATAGCCTTTTGATTTTCCGTAAACGTATGTATACCGAATGAGTAAACAGTACTGAAGTAAAAATAAATTTGGCCTATATCTTGATAGCAAATATTTTTTCAGTACATTGAAAACTTATCATAATCATATAATTAAATTGTTTCCTTCCGGAAAATTCCATTTAACCAAAATTGCTGTCTCTCTTGTGCCACATATGCCTTCTCGGGAAAATGCCATGCAGCGAATTGTAAATGTCAAAAGGGACATTAGTTTCTCGTGATGTGACGATTAGATGCGGATCACAAGAACGCCTCGCAAATCTAAAAGTCAATGGCATACGAAAGCCCCAGCTCCAAACTGTAAAAAATGTAACAGGTAAAACCGAATCATATCATGAAACTTAATGTTATAAAGTTCCATGTAATAATGACTATAAACAACAAGTAATATAGTCTTTAACATTTTAAGAAAACTACCAAAACCTTAAAGTGAACGGTTACGCCTTTACGTTATGACATTATATAACTAAGAGCAATTGAAGGCAAACAATACCTATTCCTTATTTCTCCACATACCATGCGCATTTTTGTAAACCTGGCCGAACATGTAAAATTCCGAACACTTTTTCCCTAACCTTGCCTTTCTATTGGAGCTAGTCCTTATTTCTCCACATACCATGCGCATTTTTGTAAACCTGGCCGAACGTAAAATTCCGAACACTTTTTCCCCTAACCTTGCCTTTCTATTGGAGCTAGTCCTTTCTTTCGCTAAAAAGGAACAGAAAAAAATAATTTATTTTTATCTATTAATTCATAATGTACATATGACAGTAAATTGCAAAAATGGCTGCTCTCTAAGAGGAGGACATCACCGCATTTATATGGTTATATGTAGGCTTGGTAGAATTCGATGTTTATTTTTTTGAAAATCGACGTTTATTTTCCCGAGAGACGCTAAAAATTACTACTTATATATATATATATATGGCTGGCAGTTTTGTCTTTCAATTCGATGATTTAAATTTACTTTTTATTTCGAAGTTCTAAGTCAAATTTACGTTTATTTTATAATACTTTGATTGTTTATTTAAACTTTTATAGGAAAAACGATTGGTAGACTGTCTTCAAACGACCACCGAATTACCGTTCTTCCGAGTCTCGTTTAACAGGACACAAGGAATTCTCAGCAAGACATATCCATGACCTTATCTGTATAGAGAGTTTCGTAGAATATCCCACCATTAGATCGGCAAATACATATAATCGCAAAAAAACTTAAAACGGCTAAGAACGACGTGTTCTGAAAACTACCCTAGGACCTATCGGTTATCTGATTGTTCAGAGTAGAAGAATAAGCTTTTCAAAAAGACGCATATTTGAGTATAAAGAAATACCCCTCTTTCATTCCCAATGTTAATGAAGTCCCAGAAAAGGAACTAAATCGTAGATAGGAAATAATATTGCGAAAAAAGTACACAGAAACGACTTTAATATTATAATTCAGAATAGGTTTTAGACGAATATATTTTTGGAAAGTCGACACTTATGGACGACTATACATCTTCGTCGATTTTGAAAAATTAAAAAAATCGTCGTTTATCAACATTTTTTATTAAAATCGAATCGTACCAAAGCCTAGTTATGCGTCGGTTTTTAGAATGCAGATGGGCCAGCGGCTTCGAGCTGGTCACGAAGCGTAACTCCCCATTCTCGTCTTTTGTTCTTGGACAAGTCTCTATTCAATTTATAGTAACGTACTTACCTCAAAATTTTCCTGAGTTACATCCATGCATATAGCACAACTAATTAATTGCACGCAATAGACACCATTTTGTTTAGAACTGTCGATTTGACTCGGGTTGAACCGTAAAACCAGTATGCTTTCTACCTGGGTAGAACGATCCAAGTTATAAGCAATACAATTTTTACAAACCTATGAAATCAACTCTAGTTAATCAAAATGTATTTTAAACTTTTCAGCGTAACATATACAAGTTATTTTTTACATTTTTTAAAATTATTTTATTTTCTACTTCGGTAGACAGCAGCTAATGGGAGGGAAAATATCCGTTGATAAAATTTACTTCAGCAATACATTTCAAAATATATAATTACTCTAATGAGATTTGTTTCCATCATTTGAGGAAAAAAATCTTCAAATTAAAACTCGTAGCGTTTACGAATAACATATGTTAGGGTATTTGAGGATGAAGGTTGATTTTTCCAATCGAAATATAAAGCAAAGTGTTGAAAATTTATACGAATGATAAAAATTTAAGGCGCTCAAAGCCAACTAGCTAAAATTACGCGGTCTACACTAAAAGAAAACAATTCCATATTAATAATGATAAATATGGTTTCAAGGGCAATAAAGATCCCATTTCCTATGCTTGCATCCTCCACTTAGAATTATTGGTTTTCACATTAGAAAATTTTCGCATTGAGTGCGATTGTAAGATTAATGCCAAACATCAATTAATAACGAAACTTTTCCTGGAAATAATGTTCAGATATAATGGTTGCTAAAATTTTATCTTTTTTTAGTATGTTCGAACCACATATCATATAAATTGATATTTCTCAATTGCACTTTAACTCTGGATTCCCTTCATTACGTTTTCCCCTTGCCCTTTTCCTTAAGTTGCACTCTCACAGAAAGCAAACGGATTTAAATAGACATTCACCTTCTTACCATCTTTCTTTATTTCTTTCTTTGCATCGCCTCCTCTCCCTCCTTAACACTCTCACTCTACCTACACTCACTTTCCCCCTTCTATCCTCCTTCACCTCATTCTCCAACCTCTCTTCTTCTATTCTCTCCCTTCCTTATCCCTCGTCCCTCCTAACCCTCGCTTCCCTCCCTCCTCTTCCTTTCAAATCCTCCTCTCACCCCTCTCCACTTTTCCCCTCCTTCCCCTATTTCTCTCACTCCTTAACATTCTCCCTACTCTCCCCACGCTCTACCGCTCCTTAAACCCCTTCCTTCTCTCTCTCCATCCGTCGTCATACATTTCCTTGGTTAATTATCCCAGACTCGGGTGAGCGTGAATTTTTCATCGCGATAACACAAGTCGAGCCATACCTCCGGTCAGAAGGAAAAACGTTCCTCAAAAGAAAGAGGAGGACCAGGGAGGGAGCTGGTGGGTTGGAGAGGGAAGAAAATAAGACGCTGAATAACCCATGTTATTTGATGGTCATTAATATCGGTCGCCGCCGTATCCATCGTCTTCTTCATTTCCGCCGAATTGTCTTGGCTCCCCTCTCCCCCACCCCCTGCGCCCGCCTCCTTCCTCCTCACCACTCCCTCTTTTGCGCATCCAACTTTCAGTCCCCTTCTCCCTCATTCTCTACTCTCGCCCTCTCCACAATCTTCCCTTCAACTTCTCGCCACCCCTCCTCCTTTCCCGCTTCCCTTTCAACACTCTCCCCCACTCTTGCGCTTTGCCCTTGGCTAATTCTCTCTCCCCCTCTAACCCAAGAACGCATTGCACTTTCTCATCCACCTTCTCGATATAAAATATATTCGATTTCAAATTCTAACTGCCACTCATCATTATCACTTCCACGCGCTGCCATTCATTCCTTCCATTGACCCTAGAAGTTTCTGAAGTCGACGGCCTCTGCACATGACTCCGAATAACCGGAAGAACGACGAATGAAATTTCCCGCCATCAGCCCCTTTTCTCCGCCTTCGCCATTGCACCCCTTACAGCTTTACCTCCTCTTCCTCCCTCTTCGTCTCTCTCATGCACCTCCAACCTCCTCCTACCTCTCTGCCCCCTCCCTATCAAGCCATTCATACAAACCAGCAAAAGGGCCGAACCAGCGTCGAATGCCTAACGAATGGATAGAATTAAAGATGCAATGGATTCGTGCTGAAAAGCTTGTTGTTACTTACCATTCCTAATATAGCGAATATCGTGGAATGTACTACCCAGAAATTCTTTAAGTGATGTTCGATAAATAATCCAAATGAGCTCCCTGACAGGTAAACAGTATTTGCCACCAAGTATTCGGCAGATAAATCACGTGACATACTAAACACAGCCAGTAATTCGAGAAACGGAATTTCTACAGTCCTAGAAGAATTCACTCCTTTTCAAACATCTCCCCAACCTCCCGTCAATTCCTGTTTTAAAAATCATACTTAAAAAGGATAAAAATGCTCATGGCAAGCTTTTGGTCTTTAACAGCTTTCGCCTGAAAAATTTATTTGAATTTTGAAAATGCGATATGCATTACATTCTGAATGGAGGAGATACGAAGTAAGCGAGGGCGGGGAACGGGAAAAACGGAGAAGGTGGGGGTGGTAGGGGAGGCGCATTTGGTAGAGATACGAGCGTAAAGCAAAAAGTTTCCTAATCGTGAATGAAAGGGAGAGAGAGGGAGGAAATGAGAGAATGGCAGAAGGGTGATCTTCCAAATCACTTGCCCAATCCCGGACTCAAATTTCTCTTCTATTTTTTTATCTTATTCTCTCTAGTCGCTCTCCCTCCTCTCCCTCACCTCCCTTTCCCTTCTTTCTCCCCTGTCTCTCCTCTCCTTTCCCCTTTCTCTATTATAAATATACTACTTGGTTGCAATACTTCCTGAACCACTCTACTGCTCCTTCCTCGACCCTTCTGCCCTATATATTCTCATTTTCAAAGGGCGACTAAATTAGGAGGAAGTATCCGCGCGCATAGAAATTTCATTACTGCCTCCGGCGATAGATGCATAGCCGAGATTCCCTTCAGAGATGGAATCTCCGTTCCAGTTTCACTTCCTTTTCCGATCTCCCTTCTATCTCCATCTAACCCTCTCAATCTCTCTCTCCCTCTCCTTCTCCCTCCCTATCCTTCACTTTCGATCTCTTTCTCCCTCCTTCTCCCACCTCCTCCTTCCTTCACCCTCCATCTCCCTATTTCTCCCTTCTCCTCCCTCCTTATCCCTCCGTCTCCCTCCTCCTCCCTCCTCCACTCTCCTCATTCTCCCTTCTTTCCATCCTATACATCCTTCACTCTCCTTCTCTCTCCTTCCCCCTCCTTCTCCCTCCATATCCCTCCTTCTCTCTTCTACTCCCTCCTTCTCCCTCTATCTCCCTCCTTCTCCCTACTCCCTCCATCTCACTCCATCTGCCTCCTTCTCCCTACTTCTCCCTCCTTCTCCCTCCTTCCCCTTCCTTCTCCCAAAATAAAGTTCTTTGTCTATCTGTCTGTCTTCTCCCTTCTTCTCTCTCCTTCTCCCTCCGTCTCCCTCCATCTACCTCCTTCTACCTCCTGCCTCGTTCTCCCTCCATCTCCCTCCATCTCTCTCCAACTCCCTCCTTCTCCTTCCTTCTCCCTCCATCTCCCTCCATCAGTAGAGTATATTTAAGGCTTTCAGCGAAGCAATAGTGACGCCGCTTGTCGGTAGAAGCTGTAAGCTAATGATAAAAAAAGATAAACGCAATGACGTCATAACAAAAGACGATCGTAAAGCGCAATATTAGGTTGGTATCTTGGAGGGCGGTAAATTTGAATCGAGATAAAATTTTGCAGTTGGTATTTTGGATGGCGGCGGATTTGAATCAAGTTAAAATTTTGCAGTTGGTATCTTGGAAGGCGGTAAATTTGAATCTTGTTAAAATTTAGCAGTTGGTATTTTGGATGGCGGCGGATTCGAATCGAATTAAACTTTCTAGGTTGGTATGTTGGATGGCGGTGGATTTGAGTACGTTAAAATGAAGCAAAATATTGAGCAGGTTGATCAAGTTTTTTTATTTCCAATATAAGACAATTATAATTACTTTATAAATACACACAACAAAAATAATAATCTTTTTTCGATATGAATTTCTCCTTTATTGTAGTGTTCCAGGCATGGTTGATATCGTTCCGTCTTATTCCAATCTTCTAATTCTTGTAATTCGGGAAATGTGGCGGCTATCTGATGGATGTCACGTGGATGATACAATTCATTATAATCAATATGTATAAATTTCAGATCCTCACTTTATGCACGCGTCCGTCCTCTAAATATTCACTTTAACCTGATGCGATATAATTCTTATCTTTTATCCGAATCTACTAAGAGGAGAGTCTTCTATTCTATCTAACGTTGTCGTTGAAATGAAAGAATTCCCGTATACAAATTGGATTTAATAATGTACGTATTAAATCATTGCGAGATTTAAATAGAAAGTCTCCACGCATATGTTTCTCTTTCTTTTCCGCTGGGGAACTAAGAAGGATAAGCCTGCACTCGCTCTCTGAAAGAATGCCACCTTGCTCTTTGAAGACGCTATCTGCATCCGGCCGCGCAATCCTCGTAACCCGATCGCGACATCATAACATCTCACCGTAGAGAATCTCACTGTTGTTATATTAAGAAAGTCGAAATTGTACATCTCTTCGTCATTCCTTAGGCTCGTGGATATCAACAGCATTCATATGTTAGTAATAAATAATATTAATAAACTACATCCATTTCGAAATGTGAGTTCTGTCTTCATAAGATATAATTTTGATTTTAAATTATAAGGTGAAATAATTATCGGTTCGATTTTCATTTCCTTTCAGTAATAGATTCGACTAATCATATAATCTTACAAAAGATCGGGTTAGATTTGCGTTAAGATGACGAACATCTTGCGAAGATTTATTTGCCCTCTGGGCTGTGTCGCATCGCGCGTGCCTCCAACCCCACCCACCACCTCACGCAGACCTTCGTATTTTTTGCCACTACGATGTGCTGGGAAGAAGTCTTTGGAGGCGATCTTTAAATAAATATTTTCGTAGTGAGGAATTTAAAGCAATATTGTATAAAAAACGCATTTTTTCAAAATTAGTTTGGGAAAACATTTTTTCGATCAAGTATTACGAGGAAATTTTCTAAAAAAAAGCCGATGCTTAATTTTTTTTTCAAAATATCTATTACTAGATAAACTTTTCACAAACGCTATACATTTTTTAACAAAAAAAATATTTGTCAAATAAATTTTAGTATACCGAAAATTAATAAAATTCAGTAATCTAAAAAAATGATTAATTTGTCAAATCTCGCATATATATATATATATATATATATATATATATATATATATATATATAATCAGAGAAATATTGTTTTTATAAACGTATTTTTATTGAAAATTCGTTTGGGGAAACATATTTTAGATCATGTATTACGAAGAAATTTTCTAAAATAAGCCGATGCTTAATTTTTTTTCAAAATATCTATTACTAGATAAACTTTCCACAAACTCTAAACATTTTTTAACCAAAAAAAATATTTGCCAAATAAATTTGAGCATACCGAAATTTAATAAAATTCAGTAATCTAAAAAATGATTAATTTGTCAAATCTATTTATATAATCAGAGAAATATTGTTTTTATAAACGTACTTTTATTCAAAAGTAGTTTGGAAAAACATTTTTTCGATCATGTATTACGAAGAAATTTTCTAAAAAAAAGCCGATGCTTAATTTTTTTTCAAAATATCTATTACTAGATAAACTTTCCACAAACTCTAAACATTATTTAACCAAAAAAAATATTTGCCAATTAAATTTGAGTATACCGAAAATTAATAAAATTCAGTAATCTAAAAAATGATTAATATGTCAAATATCGCTTATGATTATTTATATATTCAGAGAAATATTGCTTAAAAAATGTATTTTTTGTTAAAATTCGTTTGGGGAAACATAGTTTAAATCATGTATTACGAAAAAATATTCTAAAAAAACCGATGCTTAATTTTTTTTTCAAAATATCTATTACTAGAATAACTTTCCACAAACTCTAAACATTTTTTAACCAAAAAAAATATTTGCCAAATAAATTTGAGCATACCGAAAATTTATAAAATCCAGTAATCTAAAAAATGATTAATTTTTCATATCTCGCTTATGATTATTTATATAATCAGAGAAATATTGCTTAAAAAACGTATTTTTTGTGAAAATTCGTTTGAGGAAACATTTTTTAGATCAGGTATTACGAAGAAATTTTCTAAAAAAAGCCGTTGCTTAATTTTTTTTTCAAAATATCTATTACTAGAATAACTTTTCACAAAACCCGATCATTTTTTAACCAAAAAATAATCATATATGAGATTTGAATTGGAGTTTTTCCTGCAGATCATTTACCTCATCAGCCAAAACCTGGAATTTACATGATATACTTTGATCCATCTAATAAATCTGTAAGTCATTGGGTTGCATTTCACGTGATAGACAAATATTACGCCGAATATTTCGACTCATACGGTTATCCACCTCTCATTTACGAAATCATCTCTTCCCTCCAACCGTTTTCCTACACCGAAAATTCATTTCGACTCCAAAGTTATCACTCTGACCTTAGTGGAGAGTTTTTCTGTCTTTACACTCTGCAAATCAATCGGGAAAACCTTAAACTATTTCATTTCCCAATTTAACCACCCCCATCTCAACGACTAATAAAGGAGAAATTCATATCGATGGACCACCTCCTTTGAAAAAAGATTGTTATTTTTGTTGTGTGTATTTATAAAGTAATAATAATTGTCTTATATTGGAAATAAAAAAACTTGATCAACCTGCTCAATATTTTGCTTCATTTTAACGTACTCAAATCCACCGCCATCCAACATACCAACCTAGAAAGTTTAATTCGATTCGAATCCGCCGCCATCCAAAATACCAACTGCTAAATTTTAACAATATTCAAATTTACCGCCCTCCAAGATACCAACCTAACATTGCTCATTACGATCGTCTTTTGTTATGACGTCATTGCGTTTATCTTTTGTTTATCTTTAGCTTACAGTTTCTACCGACAGGCGGCGTCACTATCGCTGCGCTGAAAGTTTTAAATATACTCTACTTCCATCTCCCTCCTTCACTCTCCTTCTCCCTCCTCCCTCCATTTCCCTCCATCTTCCTCCATCTCCCCACTTTTCCCTCCTTCTTCCGCATATGTAAGTCCAATTCCATTGTAAGGAAATATTCAACGCAATGCATATTTCAATAGTCGTAGATATTTTGTTGTTTGCTAACATTAGAACAAATAATTATTAAATTCATATTATTTTCAACCGTACTTTTGTATTGTGTTTATTTCTGCATAGCAAACGTCTTGGAAATTTTTAAAATCATCAAAGCAAAATAACTACGGCAACTTTAACATTTTCTTCTGATATTCATTTAGTGTTTAGAATGAATCATGAGTTTGTTAAGTTATTTTGCTATTATACATTAGCAGTTATCTAGGATCGATGCGTTGATCTAAGTATTTAGACTGCGATTGTATTCATATTTTTTCATAACATAAAATTCAGGAAAATTTCCGAAGTAAATTAACGGTAATGTATGCAACATATTTTATTTTCATATAAAATGTTTTTGGACCATGCCATGTGCTTTGGCAGTCACATGTCTGAAATCTTCATTTATCCACGTAAGTCCATTTTCCTCCTTTACTTCTCATTTGCCCCTCTCTATTTTCGCCGCTATCGCCCTTTTTTCTGCTTAAAAAATTTATTTAAAATGCCGGAAAATGTAAAGGTGGAGCCAACAAATACTGAAATTCCGGTGAAGTGCGTCCAACATTCACGCCAACTTTCCGAAGTGTCCTGTTTACCCATATATGTAATCAATGATCATTATCTTCAATCCTGGTATGAAACAGGCCACAGAAACACCCAGCATTGAAGAAGATGATGTGATAAATATAGGTATACCCAGATTTACGACGCATATCGAATCGACGTATATCAGAGCGGATTTCCCCGTAAGAGTGAATGATAAGAGGGAGGATGCTTCTACACATCCGATTTCGGTAACTCTATGTTGCCACTAGATAGTCGACAAACTGAGTCCGAATTCGGACCGGAAGAAAGGAAGTTAATGAATCCAATGCAAACAGTACTAGGGGGCCACGCGAGAGAGAATCCCCCGTCCGAGTAAACAGTAGTGCTGCGTCTCAGGGTCACCCGCAGTAAGAACGCAACACAGTTTTGTTTATAATCTGAATATTAGACAGTATCCCGGCCGCACGAGGCGCAGGCGTTGTTTTTTTGTAGGAAAACATGTACGTCTTATCTGCAGAAAATTATTAATCATTGAAGTAGAGAAAGCGCCCATACTCTAGGATAATAATGAAGAGAATTAATAATTGAATTAGAATTATTAATATTGTCGCGATATTGTTAGTTTCTCCAATATTAAATAATTTCTCTGAATTTTCTGAAAATTATAATATGCATATGAAACCTACTGCGACCGAACGTCGTAATTTCACTTTAATGACAGAATTACCGTATTTACGACAAATTCTAGTGGTAGATGCTAATATATTCGAAGGTTATATGACTCGATAATCAGCTCGGACCTAAAAAGAAGGCACTTGTCGGGTTTTCCGAGAGTTTAACATCCGAATTCATCGATTTTTATGTTTATCACTCTTCCAAGTCAACATATTAAGAAATCACACAGAGAATTCGTCTGAGTTCGGAGTGACGCAATATATTTAAGATCGTTGTTTAATAAGATGTTATATTACAGAGAGTGGATAATTGATATTTAGATTGCAGTATATGATTTTATTTAGTATTTTAATCAAATAACAGTTTGAGCAACAAAATTTTTAAAGAACCTTTGACATCTAACGATGTAACCTTAAGTCAAAGTGACGTTAATCGATACATCGGCGACATAACCTAGGATCGACGTAAATCGGGGTATACCTGTACCGCATTAATGGAAACTTTTCCTGGTAAAATTAGGACAGATTTAAATACAATTTGTGTTAAAGATTAAAATTATGCTTAACCCTAAACAACATAGATTTTAAATGGTTTTAATCCATCTGGGCTTGACTTTCAAAGTTTGAGTTCCAATAATACTAATTATAAATCACACTCCAAATATGGGAATGTGTAATGTGACACGGATCTTGGTAAAGTCACATCATAGCAACATATTGGAGAGAGTTACTGTACAAGAGTATTGATACCGCGCATTGATAGATTGAATTTTCTGGTAACCTCGACTTTGCGAATTGAAAGGTAACATGTAGATGGAAATGAAAAATTGTTGCTTCAGATTGTGATTTACAATTCCTTTTTTGAGGAAGACAATTTCCAGCAAGAAAAGTCTCTGCAAACAACAAATGTATCACTGGGTCATACACTGGGCAAAACTGGGCTATTCATCACGTGGCCAATACTTCTACAAGAACAATTGTTAGAAGCGTTAAAAGTACCTGGTTTTATTCATTTGAAATAAATAAAACCCGTTGCATTAACAATGATCAGGCTTATTGTATACAGAGGAATCTTTATAAAAAACGATTTAATTTATCCTGACTTTCTGTTAGTAAAGAAATTTGTGAGTTTCGACGTTAATCGCAAATATTCAGCCATAATAAATGGTAAATTTGTAACATTCCTCGAAATTCCCCGAAGTGGAATAGTGGGTACCTAACTAATAGCACATAATAGGAAAATAGGAAAACGAAATTCCTGAATTCTTAAATATTAATTGAGTGACACGAGTTAATTAATGAGAGTGTGAGATATAGTTCTCTTGCAATACTAAGTTTAACCTGAATGTTTAGCTTTTTTCGACGATGCCTCCATTTTAACATATGTTAGCGCTTATTAAACACATAGAGGGATTTATAAATGAGCACTTGAAAAATAAGTACTCATCTTACGTATTTAGCCGTAAAACGTGATCGCTGATTGACTGATAAACATATCGTTAACTATAAGCATTATAAATCAAGTATAGATTCATTTTTCTATGAGACTAAAATCCACACGTCAAAAATACATCAGATTAGCATATAGGCTAGTAAGGTTGTGAAATTCGGAGTATGGTAGAAGAGCAGCTATTAGCTTAAAGTCACACGGTTATATGAAATGGAGAAAGGAAGAGAGACAAAAATAGAGCAACAGTAGTGAATAGGAGAAGAAGTGAGAGGATTCCAATGGAAGGTTATCGAGGAGGTAAGATTGGAGGCAGGAGGAAGAAATTGAAAGGGGAGAGGAATAGATGACGGGATGGAGGAGGAGGAGTGAGAAGAGGGAGAAAGGAAGAAGAAGAGACACAATGCAAGTTCCAGTCGGAAGTTTGGCAGTCCCCAAGCCGTCCGAATAAATACACACATCTTGCAGCGAGCTTTGTTCGGAAAATTGAAACGTTCCAAACCATTTGTCCTTCCCATCAAGTTCGGCGAATGCTATCTCTCCTGCTCTCATTTTCCCTCCTCCATCGTCCCTCTACCTCCATGTCCCTCTCTCTCCCTCCTTTCTTCCTCCTCTCTCAAACCACCCACCGTCTCCTCCACCCCTTACGCCCCTCCATCCTCCTACACGCACTATCCTGCCTCCTAAAAGATGCACTTATCGCTTCTATCTCTCTTCTCTTTACCTCTGCGCCTATTTCTGCCCCCAATTAGCACATATATCTCCTAATCCGAAGAGCTTGAACTGTCACCTACTGCCACATGTTCCTCATTATAAAAATCCAGCTTATACTGAAAATTTATTTCACTTAGAATGCAAACGCATTTGAAGCTATAAAGTTATGAGGTAAATAACAAAATGACAATTATAATCAAACCTATGGATGTGAGGACATAAACTATGAAACTAAGACATTATTACTCAAGGACACGAAATAGTGAGCAATGAAATGAGAGAGGAATGAGTAGAGAGGGAGATGTGGAGGTGTGAGGAAGAGGGGGAGGGAAGAGGCGTAGGGGAGAGATGGAGGAGAGATGTGGAGGCAGAGGAGAAAGGAGAAGAGGGGAATGGAGCGAAAGGGCAACGCGAACAGAAGGGAAATAAATTAATCATTCTGAGCAAGCAATTTCTCCGTGGCGTGAGACGAATGAAAGAAAAGCATCGCGTGGAGGCTAAGAATATTGGGGAATGAAGAGAGAGGAGTGGAGAGGGAGAGTAGCGATAGAGAGTGGAGGGGGTGAGAAAGAGGGATGGGAGGAGAGCGACAGAATTAACAGAAGGGAGGGAGGAATAAGGGAGATTAGAGCGAAAGCGGAGAGGAAGAGGAGAAGCGATGAAAGACGACGCAGGCGGTCCTTGATAATCAGGCGAGAACAGTTATATGAATTGATAATTAGCCACGGCTAAAGACAAGCAAGGATCGTTATAACCGACTCTGTTAGAGTCATATTTGATAGAAAAGGCGTTGCATGTACGAAAAGCCATATGCCACAAAAAAGAGACAGCTTATATGACGAAAACTGGCAATAATAATCGAAGCGCTTAAATATCAGGTTACCTGATGGTAAAAAAATAATGAAGCTGATATTTCTCAATATTGTCCTTAAGAACAAAAATATTTTCTTTTTAAATTCTTTCTAAAATAACCATTCTACTCAAAGCTAATACACAGTTGATTGCACTGATCACCCGGCTAATATTTGAACCCTACAACAGAACGCAATAGATAGCTAATCATAGACATTTTTTGGGATGGCGGTGGTGGAGGGATAGAGCGTTGGCCTTCCACGCAGCGGTACCAGGTTTGAATCTGACGGAGGTCGAATTTTTCAACCTAGGATCGTCCCGTCCTCTACTTGTGTGGTTTGAGGAGACTGCGCAAATCAGCGCTCCATCCTTCGGAGGGGAAGTTAAGCAGTTGACTCTTCCTTAATAGTAGGCTAATGCCTGCACCAGGTTCCCCTCCTCCCCATTGAGTTTATCTTGTGTGAAAGGAGTTATGGCTATAATATTCCAAGAGGTTCATTGGCCAAAAATATACAAACAAACAATAGACATTTCACATGATCGGCTGTAAGTATTTCAAGATCGGAGAATTACATACGGAAAATCTATCGATTGGTTCCTCCTTTTAATAAATTTATAACGGAGCTCTATTTGAGATTGATTTCCAACTGTCATTCATTACAGACTCGATAAACGCTTAAAATTCCTTCTACAGAGATGTAAGAAGGTCATAAGAGACTTCGGCGAAAAATTTACAACAAACTCCTAAAGCTTCGCTCTTGAAATGTACATTAAGAATTAGAATCCTTTCTTAATTTCAGAAATGAATTAGAGATCTGTGCGATTGAATCTAAGTGCTTGTGTGCGTGTGTGCTTGAAAATAGTCTGTTTGGTCCCAGTCGTTGTCATAATACGCATAAATTATCAGACATTTTTTGAGATATCAAATCTCTAGCGTGAAAAATATTTTTTCCGTAAATTTGATCTATTTTTCTTTAGAGTATGAGTGTGTGTGTAGTTGTTTGAATTTAGTCTGTTTGGTCCCTGTCGTTGTCGTGAGATGTATAAACTACCAGACGTGTATGGGATATCAAATCCCTGGCGTAAAAAAAGATTCTTCCTTAAATTTGATGTATATTTTAATTGTTTATTTCTAAAACTTTTTTGAGATTTGAACGCTTTAAGAGTTTCATGTAATTTCTCATAAATCAAGAATGACAACGAATTTAGGGTATTACCCTGAGGAACACCAGCCGTGACTCAAACAGAAACGGAGATCTCTCTAGACCGTAGCGTAACAAGGGCAGGGCATAGCATAAAGTGGGTGCATGCATAAATTCCGTAAAAGGATTTTTTATTCGCGGCATATTTATCGCATTGTGTATTGTTTGCCTAGTTTTATAGAGATGGAATTAATGGATTATATAATCGTTATGCACAGTCATAATCGAGAATGATAGGAAATTAGGAAACAGAGGAAGACATCTGCTGTGACCGGGAGTCAAATCCGGGTCTTCCACTTGCTGGGCGGTTAATCAACCAGTAAACTACCGTAACAGAATAATTTTCCTGTTTCTAAACTGTTACATAATGATCATATGTACCATTTATTCCCTCTCTTTATAATTTGGCAGATATCTCCTCTTTCAACATTTCCCAACTTGCTAAGTTTTGTATAAAACAAGCATCAATACGTAAGGCTAGGCTGGCAATTAAAATAATCTGTTGGGCCCTATAAAGTGGCATTAAACGTGTTCCTTTTTCCTTAAATTTGTTTATTTCAGATGCAGAACCTATCACTCCAGTAGTTTCAATAACGCATGTCCGATGAACTATATAGAACGACAAAATTACATACTCATGTTTGCATCTGTTCACTTTCATGTAGATTCTTAGCAACTTAACCTATAAAAGTCCAGAAAGAAACTTAGAGCTTAGAAAGAAAGAAATCGTTTAAAGCAGCTATCATGGTGGCTCAAACGCACAACTAAAATCGAAGACATAACTGAAACTATGCATAATAATACAGTATTGCGGCGAACAGGGACAGCCATGTTCTGCAAGACCTCCGGGTGTTACCAATGTGCATTTCAGTTTTGTCAAAATACCAAAATGTGATGAAAACTTTGTCTATATTCAATCGAAAGTAAGTGAAGCATTTTGAGACCAATTATGACGGAAACGGAACTATTTAATTCGAAAATCAGTTATAACGTCATGTAATGGTAACTTCCGATCCGACTGGTTGGGATGTAATGAATGATAAAGTCAGGTGCCATTTTGTTAGCCAAATCCCAAATTTTGGCAAAGATGCTGATTTTCCGCTATTAGTGTGCTGACGAAAAACGGATTTCTCCCGATTAGTTTCGAAAAATATTGCCTAAACCTTATAAATTCAAGCGTGAGACGTTACTATACAAATAAAATCAGAAATAAAATCACAAATCCCACTTGTACTTTACGTATATGATGCTTAGGGAACTCTGTCATCAAATATTACATCCCAAAAAAGATTAAATGTTTGAAGGCATTTAAATCCACTTGTTTCTGGGAATGGAATATCTAAAAATATGTACGATATGAAAATGAAAGAATCATTCGATTTTGAAGATATTTATGGTAACACTGTAATGTTTTTCATACGTGGTAAGGGTAACTCTCTTCATACGCGGGACATGCGTTCCTAAAAATCGCCGCGTATATTGAATACGCGTAAAACGGGAGGCTTAAAGTTTGTAATAATTCAAATGCAGATGCTGCCCCCCTAGTTAACGGTACTCGGACATTATGCCGACGGACGTTATGCCAAACAGACGTGGTGCCGAACGAACAGTTTGCCGAATTGACGTTTATCGGAGTTTATTTTAGTACATTTTATTAGTTTTGGTAGTTTTCTACGTTTATTTTTCTTAAAATTCGAGGACTAATATCAACGTTTATATCAGTGTATTTTAACGATTTTTATCAATAAAAATAACATAAGTTGCATTCTTTTAATTAAATTTCAATAAAACATTATGTATAAAAATCTAATGGGACCACCATATAACATTCTCCATACCTGTAATTTTTCTAAAAATTCAATCGGTTACATAATAGTATATCGTATCTGGGAAGGAGCTTCACGGCACACATACAATGATAAAAGGTAACAAATATCCAAATGCCGTAGTACGGCATTTAGAAATTTGTTACCTTTTATCATGTTACATAATAATAAATATTTTAAGAAAGTCCGAGAAAATTGTATATATTACAAAGAACAGAAATAAACTCAAACCATAGCTTTCTGATATTGAATATAGCCACAAAGCTCCAACAATTAAGAAAAGAAGAAGAGGCGTTACTAAGACGTAACTAACCGTCAATTGTTAACAATAGTCGTCGGTAGGTGGCAGCTAAAAATATCTACATCTACTGTTTACCCTGCAAGGAACCGTAAGTTTGTGTGGCAGGGGGTGCATTAACACCAAGGGGAAAACTCCAAAATTAGGTCTGGGTTTACGCCCCTACGCGAGGTTGCTTTTGATCGCAAGTTTTATTCAGCTCAGCTATCGTTCTAGGGAAAAATGAGCCTTTGTATCTCTCCGTCCTACAGGCTATCTCTCTTATTTTACGGGGATGGTCCATTCTACCGATATAGGTGGGAGTTCTTATTATTTCTTCGACGTCTCTGGAGAAAGTACACGTTCTAAATCTCTCAAGAAGTTTTATCCTAGCACGTAATCGGCGCTCAGCTAGTGATTCCCATCCTAAGTCAAGCCTGTAATGCTTTTATTTCTATCATAACAACTTATGACAAATCTAGCAGCTTTTCGCTGCACTTTCTCTAACTCGGTGATCAATCCTTCCTCGTACGGATCCCATATGCTCGACGCATACTCGAGCAGCGGTCTAACTAAAGAAAAGTAACATGTCTCTTTGACTTTTTCTTCGCTTTTACCTACTATCCGTTTGATGAATCCTAGTTTCTGCTTAGCTTTCCCGGATATATTTCGTATGTGTGTGTCCCACGAGAGGTTACTTGTTAAAATGACACCTAAGTATTTGACGGATTCGGCTAATTTTAGAGGTATGCCTTCTATACTGTAATTCATCTCCTAAATTTCTTTGTTTCTCCAGAATCTCATGACGGAACAGTTACCTAAGTTCAGCTCTAACTGCCACTCCTTACATCACTCGAGAATTGCGTGTAGGTCGTTAGAAAGTAATGCTTGATCAGCAGTACTGTTAATCTCTCTGTAAACTACCGTATCATCCGCGAATAACTTGATTTTACTTGAAATAACATTATCTAAGTCATTTATGTATATAAGGAATAATAGGGGACCGATTACACTTCCCTGTGGGACGCCAGAGGCCACGCTGACCGAATCTGATTTAAATCTATCTATGACTACCATTTGTTCCCGATCATTGAGAAAGTCCCTGATACACTCCATTATCTTTCGATTTATTCCACAGGCTTGTAATTTTTTCAATAACTTGGTATGAGGGACTTTATCGAATGCCTTCTTGAAGTCAAGAAAAACCGCGTCTGTCTGAGTCTTTCGATCACCAGATCGTAGTATATCATGTGCAAACAGAGCGAGCTGAGTTTCACAAGATCTTGCCTTCCTAAAACCGTGCTGATATTTACTGAGCAAGTCCTGGCTATCTAAGAAGTCCATCACAGAACTAACGATGATGTGCTCTAGAATCTTGCGAGATATTGAGGTTAGCGAAATCGGCCAGTAGTTTTCTCGGTCGTTTTTTTCCCGCCTTTATGTAGCGGAGTTATAAACGCTAATTTCCATTCCTTAGGTATAACGCCATAACTAAGTGACTTCCTGAAAACTGTTTCGAGATAAGGTGCTATTTCTAACGCTAATTCCTTTGGTACTCTAGCTGGTATTTCTTCCGGTCCCGGGGATTTGTTTGCATTGATGATTTTGAGCTGTTCTGCTATCCCTTTCGCTGATATAAGTATATCGTTCATCATCTCTTCGCTTGGTTCGGGTGGATCGTCCTTCCCTTTCTTCACTTCGGTCGTAAATACGCTTTGAAAAAATTAGTTTAACAAGTTTCCTTTATCAATGCTATCGTAAACTACCTCTCCTTCGTCGCTTCTTAATGGTGTTACGGTTGGGCGTCGATCTTGAACTTCTCTAACAGAAGTCCAAAAGATTTTGGGATTTTAGTTTAAATGTTCACAGAGAATCCTTTTCTTGAAGTTCATTAATGCCTTGCGCATAATCTTTTTAGTCCAAGTCCTACAATTTCTGAACTTGTTTGAAATTGTATTTATTTCCTGTGACGTATTATTTTTGGCGCATTTAAGTTTCGAGTGAAGACTGGTAATCCTACTGAAACCATACATCTTAAGTAATCGTAACTCATTATTACGGATAGTCACAAATATAGTTTTTACTTTCTCCATATACGAAGTATACAGAAAGTATTGTTTTTTGAAAAATTTCAACGGAAATACATGTTTTAAGGTCCCTTGAACACGTTTTGACTATTTTCTCGATGATGTCTGTGTGTCTGTCTGTCAGTCTGTCTGCTTGTCTGTATGTGATAGATTTTTGTGGGCGCTCTAACTCAAAAACTATTAATCAGGTCAACGCAAAATTTTATATTTAACATTTTTGTAAAAATTAGAAGAATTAATTAGTTTTTGATAAAAATCGGTCGACCGAAAGTGGCTGTTTACTCTTGTCATTTATCCGTTATTTTGAAATATTTGCTTTAATATTTGATAAATGTAAAAATGTACCAGAATAATAGTTGTAGTACATTTTATTATATACGATCTTTGTTTGATAGATTTTTCCAAATAATGCATTGTTTAAGAGATATCTTATATTTTTAGCTGCCACCACCACGCCACCTACCGAAGACTATTGTTAACAATTGACGCTTAGTTACGTCTTAGTAACGTTCCTTTTTCTTTTATTAATTGTCAACTGGAAGTAAATATTGACAACGATCCCAGAGCTAACAACATGTAATTTTTCATATAAATATGGAGAAAGTAATGTGTTGCCCACATCAGTTTATTTTTCTAATTTAATTGCTTGTTGAAATTTACCGGCGAATATAGAAATGAATAATAAGAGCTGTAATTATTCAGTAAGAACCGGTATAAAATTCGCCAAAATAGATTCGGGAAAATTTATATTTCATTCTTGTTTTCTCCAATAATGAGCCCGTTGTCAAAATTCTATTAATGCCTACTTCTGTCCCTTTGTCACTTTGTCCCTTTGTGGCTCCGTCTGTTACGTTATAAAAATGCGAATAACTCATTAAAAGATAGAGATATATTTTTAAAATTTTGCAGAAATGCTACATTCGCATATTTTAAGGTGATAACGAAAAAATCTCCAAAAAGTCCTTGGTTCGACTCCAAGGAAGACATTTCTATTTCTCATAACATAACACGAAAAAATAGACATTTCGACGTGCAGGCTTTTATTCTTTTTGAGGTAAAAATTAGAAATAATTAATCTGCGATCTTAGGATCTGAACCATTTCAAAGAAATAACTATGAAGTTTCTTATTATGTGCATCTTTTTCCGTCTACATTTCGAAATTCCTCATGTTAAACGTTTCATTCACATATTTTGGGGAAATCTTTCCATTTTAACGGGATGTTGCCTTGCCAACCCATTACATTGTTAACCTAGAAAATATATTTCAGCAGGGTTCCATTGCCTTCGTATCTTAAATGTATCTGTGACGGATTCATATGTTTTCTACGGTTTACAGATGCTATAGACCGACGGAAAACCTTAAACATATTATGTCCAAAATAATTCCAATACAGTCGGTTTCTGATTTGAGACCTTATGTGCTTCCATCGGGAAATCTCGACATTTTCTCAAATAACAATTTCAAAAGGGAGCAGACTCTCGCAAGGCACACAATCAAGCGAATTCAACTCTCTCCTCCTTTTATCCTTCCTCACAATCCCACTCTCTCAGACGCACTGAAGATCTCATCACAGAATGATGGCCCATGTATTCTTTCTAGAAATGACAACACCGATAATACGCGTCCCATTTGCCTTCGCAAAACTTCTCTCTCGTCTGCATCGGTCATTCCGAAAAGACCCGTCCACTAGACTACCCTCGCAGTTGCGCTCCAAATGCGATAAAAACACGGGGGCGGGATGATGTGCTCATTTTATCGCTCACCATAAGCGAGCTCCCGTCCTCCTTGTGCTCCCTACACTCGGCCCCCCAAAAACCGCCCATTGCGTCCCATTCCGGGATCATTTCCCATCCTCACCACCTCTTCCTCTCACTCCACCTTCCCGCCTTCCCCCCTCCACATTCCTCTCCCCTCCTGCCTCTCTCCTCGGTAAAACACCCGCCCGAAACATCCGAAAGGCGAAAGTGCTGTCCAAGTTATTTTTATGCTCGCAGTACTATACTTCCTCCGACGATCTCCCTCACTCACTCACTCCGACAAACACTTTTTCCGCACAACCCTTAAAAACTCTTTTTATTTTGTTTACGTTGTTTGTTTCGTCTCGCTCTTCTCCCCAATCCCTTCGATCGTCTCCCCAGGGAATCCCCCTTCAATGCGCTCCCCTATTTCACCCCTCCCCCCCCTCTTCTCGTCCTTTGCGAGCTCTGTATTTTATATCTGTTGACGATTGGCCAACCTAGAATCTCCCTCTCTCTCTCACTTTTCTCCCCTCACCCTCTATATTCTCCACTGCTCTCTCTCTCTCTCCCCTTTGGCCCAAACATTCCTACCACACTCTGCTTTCTCGCCCACTACTCTCGCCTTACAAGCATCTGGACCTACATCTGTCCACTCCTCTCTTTCACTCGGTTTCCCCTTTCTCATACTCTTCTCCCTCTCCTTCTCCCTCTTTCACTCTCCCTTTTTACTTATTTATGACCGTCACTATGCCAGGAAAAGTCGAGTCATTTATCTATTCCCCGAACTTCTTTTCGCCCCGCTGACAAGACAGAATCCCGGAACTTTATCCCACCGCATCCGCCTCTCTTCATCTCCCCCTCCCAATCTCTCCACTCACTTCTTACACTCTCTCCCCATTTCCTCCTTTCTCTCCCTTCTCTCTCCCTTCTCTCTCCCTTCTCTCTCCCTTCTCTCTCCCTTCTCTCTCCATTCTATTCTCCTTCCACTCCCGATCTCTCCACTCACTTCTTACACTCTCTCCCTTATCTCTCCCTTCTCCTCTCTTTCCCCCACCAATCTCTCCACTCACTACTTACACTCTCTCCCCCTTTCCTCCTTTCTCTCTCCCTTCTCTCTCCCTTCTATTCTCCTTCCCCTCCCAATCTCTCCACTCACTTCTTACACTCTCTCCCTTCTCTCTCTCTTCTCCTCTCTTTCCCCACCCAATCTCTCCACTCACTTCTTACACTCTCTCCCCCTTTCCTCCTTTCTCTCCCTTCTCTCTCCCTTCTCTTCCCCTTTCCTTCCCTTCTCTCTCACAATCACACTCCAGCGGAATCCACTCGTCCCCGCTTGCCTTCATAATAAACGAATCTTCATCACCAGCATTCAAGAATAAAATTATTTTAAATTTGAGATAGTAAATTTATTTTTAAAATTTCTAATTGAATTTGAAGGATTTGTTTTTCGAAAAGTTAATACCTTGCGCAGAAGAGACTATATTATTAATTTTTCGTAGGCCAAAAACAATACGAGGAGTTAAATTTAGTATTTCACATTAAAAATATACTTTATATATATATATATATATATATATATATATAAAGAGATGCGTTCCTAAATGGATTAAAATCACGGGTAAGCACGAGAGCTATGTTCTTGAAAAGCATCTTGTTGCGCAAAATCGCGCTAAACGAATGCAAAAATCCCACTGAAAGCCATGTCAAAGGAAGGAGTGGAAAAGAGAAAGCGCGCGATATATATTACAAAGTATTTTGTACAATACTCTAATTATCATCAAAGTACAAATAAAATACAATGAATACACAAGGACTTTCAATCCCTTAGATAGGTGGTTTAAAATATCTTTACATAATTTCTACTTAACGAAAGGGCATTGCATAATTTTCAGGCAACGTCTCTACAATATAAAACGTGATTTACACTGCGTTGCTATCTTCCACTAAACATATGAACCAGAAGTTATAATGTTTGTTGATTCATTTGTAGAGAAAACGCTCCATTTATATCAGTGCATCACTTCGATTATGCCTCCCTAGCATCGTAGTTGTAAAAGAATTAGCCCCCTGAGCACTAGAGAAAGAGCACGACCTATAGCAGCGTCCCCTTGTCCACATTCAAAACGTTTTATTATATCCAATTTAATTAATGAATCAAGAGAAATACTTCACTTTAATTTTTTTGTTTGCGAAATTTCAAACTTAATAGTGTAAAAACTCGAGCATAAATACAATGTGTCACTACCACAGACTCGGACTTATAACTGGTTGTAGTCCACCGAAACACTACCTTGGACATAAAGAAACTCTTCGGTTACTTCTCCGGTGCAATATTGTATGTACATGACATGAATATAAAAACAGTGTAAAATATTTCGTACATAATAAAACAAAGTTGTTTTTCATTGATTGCATTGGGACCTTTCTAATGGGCAGAGAAAGGTTCTTGGTTCTCCAGGATTTGTAAGAGCGTATGTCCGAATCAAGCGAGCGTATCGAGAGGTAGAGTCAGAAAGTGTAATGAGCGTAAAGCCGAAGAAAGCGTATCGCGAGGTATTACTGTATTTATTTGAGCAATGGAATCCGTAGTTGATACATATTAAGACCGTTAAAAATTGGTTCAATATTTTAAACAAATGCAGTAATCTACAATGAATTCGGTCTTAGGATAAATCTCTCAAAAATGAGCCAATTCGAAGAAAGTTTTGGAGATAAATATTATCCGGAGAACCGGAAAGACTGTAGAGAGAGGAAGAGAGAGAGAAGAAGAGAGAGAGAAAGAGGAGAATAGAGGGCTCTCTTATCGCCAACGAGCGAGTGGAGTGAGCAGGAAGAGGGAAGATGTTCCGGAGGAGGGGAATTTAGGTGGGGGCGAAACACTGTTTGCGTTTCCCAGACGACTCCTGCAAACACGCGCGCACCACAGACAAATGGAAACACATCACGAGACGCAACGAGAGGAGGAGAGAAAGGGGGAAGTAGGCGAGTCAAGGGCGCCACCCTGCGGGCCAATCGTGATGGACCCTTAAGAGTTGTGAGGCGGTCGGAAAGCGGGGGAGAAAAAGAGAGGGTGAGAAAGGAGTGAGAGAGGGGGGAGAGAAAGGAGGAGAGAAGGGGGAGAGAGGTGGGAAAGGGGGGAGAGAGGGGGGGAGAGAGAGAGGTGAGGGGGAGAGAGGGGGAGAGAAGGGGGAGAGAAGGGGGAGAGAGGAGGAGAGAGGGGGAGAGGGGGGTAGAGAGGGGAGAGAGAGAGGGGGGAGAGGGGGAGAGAGATGTGGGAGAGAGGGGGAGAGAGGGGGAGAGAGGGGGGAGAGAGGGAGGAGAGAAAGGAGAGAAGGGGGAGAGGGGTGGGAGAGGGGGGAGAGAGGGGGACAGATAGGGGAGAGAGGGGGGAGAGAGAGGGGGAGGGAGGGGGGAGAGAGAGGGAGTGAGAGGGAGGGGAGAGTGAGAGAGGGAGAGTGAAAGAGGGAGAAAGACGCTTTAAGGAGTGGTGGTCCTACGATGGAGGTTGGGGCTGCACCCTCCCAGTGGTCCCCTCGCTCCCATTTATAGGTAATAGGTGTAAACAGAAGTATCAAAAAGCAAATACGAGAGAAGTGAAAGGGAAGTTTTCCGCTTTTTGTTTTTCCGTGGAAGAGAGTGCTGTGGGTATGGGGGAGAGCGAGGAGGGGCATGGGGAGGGGAACGGAAGAGTCCTGGGAAAGGGGGCGGAGACTACGATGCGGTTTTTCGGGAATTGGGATTGTTCGGAAATCGTTGCCTGCAGAGATGAGATTTCCGGTTTTATTCACATTTATTTTCTGTTTGTTTGCCCTTCCTCGGAATTGTAAACTTCAGGAGCAGATACCCAGTCCTTGATTACCAAATGTTATTGCCCAAACTGTGTACCCTTGTTATATGGCTCGTATTATTTCCCTCCGTAAAAATTTAAGGTTTTCGATGCAAAGAATTTTTTTATATTTTCCGATTGAGTTTTATTGCCTCAGCGACTGTCGCGAATAGAGCATAGAGTCGATCGACCTAACACATACACTCACACATATATAATCATCTCTCCGTGGCTGATGAAGGGTTTCAAAACAGAAAAAATTCGTAACCATCGCGCCTCAATTCGTGCTCCTTCCTCGCCCCCAGCGTCTCTCCGACATTCTGATTAGAATCTACCGTGCTTCGTCTAATATCTTGCTACTACCATGAACTCCCTTTAATATTTTACGATTGCATATATAAGCTAGGGTACAATTTCTAGAGAAATAGAGATCAGAAAGTTTTGCTGATGATGAACTCGGACGACTTGAGGCTCCCACTAATACTGAAAATCACTGCCGTAGTGATATTTTACATATGATATACTATAGCAGAGGTGTTCAAACTTTTTTCTCTGTGGCCTAATAAAATGAGAAAATATATGCTCCGGCCCACTAAGAGTTTTATTCATGAATTACTACATGTAAATTAATAATTAGTGAATCTGCTACACAAAATAGCGTAAATTAATTAAATCATTCGTACACTGTTCAAAAAAAATACTTCATACAAATAATATATGTGCGCTGCTTGTAAATCAGGAATGCAGAACTCCATTTGTTTACTCGTCTATGTTCAAGCCGAGTTTGGTAATAATCGTCTCCATGTCGACAATCAGATAAAATTAAAATTAAATTATTTAAAACGCTAGGTTTCTGTAGACATTCAAGAATATACGATCAATTATCTAAGTTCCTTTCCCTTTTGAACAGTACAAACCTCGCTTCGATATCACAATTTAAGATATTTTAATGTATTAAATAAAACATCTCTGTACAATGGATTTGAGAGTTCCTATGTGAAACAAGTAGCGAAAAACGTTCCCGGAATCGAACCCGGGACTTTAATCTTCGCCAAATAAAATATAGCCCGGAGGTGGGCCCTGGCAGCACAAGTCTCGTAATAAGTTTCATGAAAACCGGTACATTGATGAAAAAGTTGTTAGCAGGGAACGCGCACACACACACAGACACGACCATTTATGGTTATGTTTCCTTGGGAAACCACCCCAAAAATGAAATAAGTAGTCCTTTTCCAATTATAATTGGCACTGATTTCATTTGGAACTCATTAAATATTAGTAAAAAATATACTATTTTGCTGCCTATTTACCAAACTATTTACGCCAATAGGTTATCTTTAAAGCTGAGGCGCAAAAATATGCAAGAAATTTTCCTCAATATCTTGAAATTACTAGGATGATTGAAATAATCGATAACTCTCTGCAAAGTAAAATAACCCTAATGGTGCTAAAGAATATTTATTTAGATATTATTAATCAAAACAATATTTATGCAATGCTATTTGAAAAATTATTTATAAATTATGCAAGGAAAATAAAAATTTATCTTATCTGTGTAATTCTATCTCAACGTAGTGTTGAAAAATACATGACGGCGAAATTTATCTGGAAATATGGTAGAATATAAAAAAATTAACACTTGGATTTCAGATGCAGTATATGCGCGGATAGTTCTCCGTGCTTGTCATCAAAGGAAAAGATTTCACTGACAAATCACTTTACTTTCTATTTTCACCCGAGGAAGCAGCCGAAGATCTCCCAAAACAGAGCGATTTTAAGACTTTCGTTTTACAGTCGTAAGCGCAAAGAGACTGTGAAAGGCAATGCGGGAGCGGGGGATTAAAAGAGATGAACTAAAGATTGGTAATATTAAAAATAGAGAAACCTCCTAATAAGCATAAAAAGCAGTTCTGGAAAGAACTAATCCGCCTGCTTTTCTTTCAATACAATTTTAATATATAACAAGTAGGGGTGTACACAGGTTTCCCGTGGTACAGAAGTGCTTTTCGTCAAATTCTCCCTAGTATAATCGTATAATAATGTGTTTGCTTTGAAATCAGAAATTTATTTTTCCTTATATTGTGGTAGCCCTGATTTTCAGATTCGTTCAAAACATGTTCATTTCGTTTTTCCATTCTATACTCGCCCTACAAACGAAATTTCTTTTAAGTCCGTTCAGTCAATAGCTTACAAATTCATAGTTACAGAAAAATTCTAACCTTGATATTGTGGTAGTCCTGTTTAGTCAACCCAGTTGAAATACGAAATTTTTGTTATTTATTTAGATGAAGATTAAATGTACTATAATTGGTAAAATTCTATTATATCAGTTCTCTAGAAACACGTGTATAATAAATATTTTTTAACTGTTTACTGTGGTACTCCTGCTTTTTAGCTCCGCTTTAAACATCTTCATTCCATTATGGTATGTTACGCAAATTTTATATACAAAATTAAATTGAAATCTGTTTAGCCAATTCCCTCCAACTCCTTAATTACTGAAAGAGTTAAATTTGTAATTGTGGCACCCCTGTTTGACTGAGTCGGTTTAAATATTTTAATATGGTTTCATATATATATGTATATTATACATGTTAAATTTGGGTAAAATGGATGACGACAGTTCAACACAAATACGTGTAAAATTATTTTTATTATTCCTTGTATTGCGTCATCCCTGCTTTCTATATCTATACTAAACATCTTGAGTTTGTTATTATATGTTGTAGGCCTACTTCATACAAAATCTTGTTTAAATTGGTTCGACCAATTCCTTTCTAATTCCTAATTACCGAAAAGTTTCATTTTGTAATTGAGGTACCCCTACTGAGTCGATCCGGTCCAAATATGTCATTTTGGTCATTAATATATGTGCATATCTGATTTACCAAATTTAGTTTAAATGGGTTAATTCGTGAGGAAGATGTTAGAGTGACACACAAACGGACACTGAGGCGATCTCAAAAGATTACTTGCCATTTTTTGGAAAGTAGGCTAAAAGCAATAGAGGAAGTACCAACACGACGGTTTAGGGAAAATTGCTCGACGCCAGGGATCTAATACACACTCCGGATTCCAATTGGAAACTAATAGTGCGTTTTTCTTCAAAGAATTTCGTGAATAAATTGGCCAAAATAAGGTGATAGTGGGTTGGCTGTCTAATATTTGTAAAATTTTTATTGAATAGGTAAAATGTTTGTTCCAAGCAGAGTTTAGAAAGATTAATTTATTCAACGGATTTGTCGTGGGACACACCTATAATAGGGAGCCACTCTTCGAGAAAACAAAGTTTCGTATTTATTGTTACGCTAGGAAAAAGATACGTAACATCAAAAGAAACTAACACGTGGGAATCACTTAATATTCAAAAATCCAATTAGAGAAGATAAGTATGGGAATCAATACATGACACAATAGGTCTCACAGAAAATCTAGGTTATTGGACATAAAGTAAACAATATAATATTGAGACGATAGAGTTTGAAACAGTAATCTTATAACATAAGATATCCGAATTTTTAGGCAGAATTTTACTAAGAGGATTTCTTGTGAGAAGTGAGTAAGTTCCGCTTTCAAATTATTGTTCAACTTTATTAAAATAATCATACTGTTTCATGACAAGATGACAACGGAATTTCCTTTATAGGTTTTTAAATAAAAAGTGTTTTAATTTTAAAATATTGATGAGTTCGAAATCGGAACTGGGCAGGTGATTTATAGTGTTGTTTTTGTATTGTTTTATTTGTATGTTTTAAGCACCTCTTACGTGATTTTTGGTAGTACCGTTCAAGATTTTAATGGATAATTCAATGTTCCTTGTTAGGGAGACAAAAGTGAAGTTCTTCTCTCAAAAGGATGAGTTCCTGTTTAGTAAATGCTTATTGAGAAAAGTTATGGACAATATCGATGTCATCAAAGTCTTTCATGTGGTCACCTAAAGATTTTGTTTTGTGCGTGTGTGAGAAAAAGATGCCGTGGCGTGGAGTAGTTTCCCTTAAACCCGGAGTGTGTGTGAGATTGCGTGTGTTAGGTTCCTGGCGTGGAGTAATTTCTCCCAAACGGGAGTGTGTGCTTACTCTTTATTATTTGTATGGTTATTAGGACGTTTCTCCATTTGCCTTAGCTAATTAATTAACCATAGGCATCTGGTACAACTTTCTCTTTGAACTAATGATTATTTTCTGAAAATATACCTACAAGATAATTTATCCTCAGATATAAAATTTTCGTGAATAAAACTTAGGAAAACACGCTTTGCATTTTCCAGAGAAATAATTAGTGAGGCAGCAGATTTTGCTCCCTTGCTACGCTAGAGTGCTGCATTAGGTCAGTTTTTTATAAAGGTATAGGGCAATGATAAGTGCCGTAACAGCGGGAATGTGTGAGGATTTTGTAAAGAAAATATTCGGCTTATTTGGTAATAACTAGGGCTTCCAAACCGGTTTTACCGTACTCGGTTAACAGGTTATTTTCTAATTTTCTTATTATTTGTTAGCAGTTTAATTGTGTCAGATTAACCGAATGTTTTTGAAAGGAGAAAAATTCTTGCTATAATCAGTTTAAAAAAATCCGAGTGAAAAGTATTTGTTGGAATATATAAGTATTCTTAGAGTACCCCTCCAGGTTTATGTCATTTCACCATAAATTATTTATAACACCAGGATTTGTAAACTGTAAGAATAGATTTTTCGGGAAACAACAAAAAACTATTTTTAAGACCGTTTATTTGCTTATGGGTACATTACGTGACTGCTGGGTTAGTAGTGGGGTAGGAATAATCATGGTTAAGGCGTGCGCGGCGTTCTCCTCGCATCGACTTGTATCGCACAGCTTAAGTTTTGGCCATCACATATTTTGGACCTATTGTTTTGTGCCCGTTTGAATCATAAGGGTAGATTAAAAATTGCATGTCACATGATAGGGAATTGTATTGATTTGTCTTTGTCCATTGCTTTGATTATAAAATTTTCAATATATTATCCAAATATTATAGACTATGTAAGTTCTTAAAGATATGCAGTGCCCGAATGAATTATTACTTCTATAATGTTATTTTAATAGCATGGTTTTAACGGTCGGTCTCCAGTGGTCGCTGCTCATCAAAGCTTCCAGTTGACTTTCGGCTGTCAATTGGAGAACCTTTTTAACGCAATTGCAAGTATTCAGGCTACTTCCACAGACAGTCAACGAGTATTGTCAGTGACCAATAACCTTTCGACAAATATTCATGGTTCTATGAAATACGAAACACATTGTGCTCTGATATTCCTGAAATATGATTTTTTAAATAATAGTAAATATTTGCTCTTCTATTCTTTTGTGCTATTTTAAAAACAATATTTTTGTATATGCGAATAATTGAATGCCGTTCATTTATAAAGCTTCATTTTTAAATCACATAGAATAACTTGTTTTCCTTGTATGTATTCCGTTCTAAATTTTGTTATACCAAATATTGACTGAGCTTCAATAGTTAAAAAAATTATTTTCAGCAAAAAATAAGAATTTTTTTTGGTATTCCTAGGAAATTTGTCAAAATAAACAAGTCTGAAAATTAATTGTGGGTTTCTGTTTTAGCGGTTTATTACCGGTTAGCTGATGATCCTTGAACAAAAAATTGTTGGCAAACATGCCAGTTAATTGGAAGCCCTATTAATAACCATTTACCCATCGAAGCACTATATGCTTTGTAGACGAGGGCCGTGTGGCGCATTTCAAAATTTTGTGAACATCGTTGGGCCGCCGCCCATACTTTGAAAACCCGTGTACTATAGGGCGGAGCGATGCCGTTGTTCGTTTTTCCCCAGAGAGATCAAGGATCATAATTTATCATTTAAAATAAATTTAAGATTTTTGAGAAAGCCCGATGAACTGTAACCCTCTGCCACACACCTATCAAGTTATTTACAGAACATTATGTAAATAGTAGTTTAATTCCCGGTTAAAAATGACGGATATACATAAATAACGTATCAAGTTAAAATTAAAAAACTTTACATTCTCCTTCAGCTCTTCCTCCAAATTTATCCATCTGACCACTATTCTCCATCTTCCTCCTATTCTCTCTCTTTCTCCTATTCTCCATCCTCCTACTCTCCCTCTTCCTCCTATTCTCCCTCTTTCTGCTATTCTTCCTCTTCCTCCTATTCTCCCTCTTTCTACTATTCACCCTCTTCCTCCAATTCTCCCTCTTTCTCCAATTCCCCTTCATCTTATTCTCCCTCTTTCTCCTATTCTCCCTCCTCCTCCTACTCTCCCTCTTCCTCCTATTATCCCTCTTTCTGCTATTCTTCCTCTTCCTCCTATTCTCCCTCTTCCTACGATTCTCCTTCTTCTTCTTATTCTCCCTCTAAAGAAAAATTTAATCTAAAGCTCAAGGTTCAGATGGCATTCCTACTATCTTCGTCATAAAATTGATACATATTATTCTAATAATAATAATTAATATATTTAACTGCTCTCTATCTCAAGAAAAATTTCCAGTGCAAAGGAAACGCGCGTTCATAAGGCCATTACCAAAGAAATCGAAATCGACTGAAATCAACGATTTTTGGTAAATTAACTTTTTGCTTACCTTATGAAAAGCCTTAGAAAAATTAGCACAAGAACAAATCACCCTCTTTCTTAACGAAAATCAGTTAGGCTTTCGTAAATCTCATAGCACCACCACTACTCTTGTAAAAATCACCGAGGACATTCGCCACGCAATGGACAAAAGTGAGTTTACAATCCTAGTACTTCTGGATTTCAGTAAAGCTTCCGACATGTTAGCATGTTCTGCTGTCTAAACTTCTCGCAATGGATTTCTTGCTTTCGGCCACAATTTGGTTATTTTCTTATTTAAGCGATCGTTCCCAGCAAGTTATTTCCATGAATTCCTCATCTGATTGGCTTATCAATGGGAGAGGCGTCGAAAAGGGTTCAATTTTGGGTCCCCTGATATTTTCCTTGTACGTAAATGACTGATAACTGTCACTTAAATACTGCAATCATCATCTTTATGCAGATGACTTGCAAATATACTCAAGTTCTACAACAAACGATTTCGCGAGAATCGTACAATATATCAATAAGGACTTAGAAATGCTAGATAACTGGACCAATATAAACTTTCTTAGTATCAATCCAGAAAAATCACAGACTATCTTAATAGGTTATTCTAAGATATTAGCTACTATTAATCAATTCCAATGAATACGGATCAACATAACAAATTCAATATAACCATATTATGTGTGGCAAAGAATATATGATTGCTTATTGATAAAACCCTCTCTTGAACTCCGCATGATATAAATGTGTGTAGAACAGTATACTCATCTCTTCATCCACTTAGGAAGTTAAGTAGCAGTACTCCGTTTTTTTAACGAAGCATTTGGTAACTTCACTTATTATTCCGTATTTTGACTATGTTGATATAGCGTACCAAGATTTATCTCAAGAGTTGTCTTTAAAGATTCAGGGAACACATAACGCGTGATTTAGATATATTTTTAATCTGAAAAAATCATACGACATCTCTGATCCACTCATCAAACTAAACTGGATAAATTTGAAGTCCCTAAGACGCCTTGATTTCCTTACTATATCACTTATTTACTTCTAACAATCCACTTTATCTTGCCACAGAATTCAGGAGAAAAGACTGTACAAAAAACGTAATATAAGAAGGAGCCATAAACTGCTAATTCCTCAACACAAAACAGTAATATTCAACGAACCCTTCATTTTAACTGCTTGCAGACTATAGAAAGAACTTAAACAAACAATGAAAACATTGCAATCGCTGTCATCACAAATGACACTGATATCAATCTCTCTGAGACTTCCAAAGGAATATTTAAACACGGTTAATGCTTCAATGTTTCTTAAAGTTGATATTGACAAAACAATACATATAGTGCATGATTGTCTTCTTTTATTTTATCCATTTATTTGTTTTTTTCTGCTCTAGTTTGTTTAGTCATAACCAGGTTGTTATCTATTCATTTTTATATCTCCTTTCTATCAATGATCTATATGTATTGTGATAACCTAACCCTGATGCATAATTTTAAGTTTTTCTTGTATATATCTTTTGTTCTAAATTTCACTAATTGATGTCTTTCGTGAATTATAGTAGGTTTCGCAGATATTTCACTCGCCCCTTCCTGTGTGTGTGTTTTCCTGTAAGTGGGATTTTTATAGGATTTCCTTATGCAGCATTCCTTAACTTCTACAAAATTACATTTTTTCTCTTCCAATATTTTTATTTTTCTTGTTACGCGCATTTACATAATGTTCTTCGTATTATTATATGTATCATGACAAGAGGTTAGGTAGAAGATGGGACTTCTTAGTCTCAATCTCTCCCCAAATAAAGACCACATTATTCAATCAATCAATCTCCTATCCTCCCTCTTCCAACTATTCTTCCTTTTTCTCTTACTTTCCCTCTTCCTCCTATTCTCCGTCTTTCTTCTATTCTCCTTCTATTCCTCTCTTTCCTTTCTCCTTCTTCTTCCTATTTACCCTCATTCTCCTATTCACCTTCTTTAACTATACCTCCTCTCTCTCCTATTATCCCTCTTTCTCATTTCTCCTTCTTCCTCCTATTTTCCCTCTTTTTCCTACTCTCCCTTTTTCACCTACAATTCTTCTCTCTCCTATCCTCCATCTTTCTCCTATTACCCTTCTTCCTCTGATTCTCCCTCTTCCTCCTATTCTCCCTCTTTCTCCTGCTCTCCCTCTTCCACCTATTCTCACTCTCATTATTATCACTCTTCCTTCTATTCTCCTTTATCCTCTAATTCTACCTTTTTATACTATTATTTCTCTCTCTCTCAACTATTCTACCTCTTTCTCCTATTCACCTTCTTCCTGCTATTGTCCCGCTATCTCCTATTACCCTTCTTCCTCTAGACGTCCCTCTTCCTCCTATATTCTCTCTTTCTCCTTTTCACCCTCTTTCTTTTAATCTTCCTGTCTCTCTATTTCCCCCTTTCTCCTATACTAACTCTTCCTCCTTTATTCCTCTTTCTCCTATTCCTCTTCTTCCTATGATTCTCCCTCTTTCTCCTATTCTCCCTCTTCGTATTATTCTCCCTATTCTCCTATACTCATTCTTCCTCTGATTTCCATCTTCCGCCTATTCTCCCTCTTCGTATTATTCTCCCTATTCTCCTATACTCATTCTTCCTCTGATTTCCATCTTCCGCCTATTCTCTCTTGCTCCTATTATCCCTCTTTCTACATTCTACCTCTTCCAGCTGTTATCCCTTTTCTTCTCCCTCTTCCTTCTATTCTTCCTCTTTCTCCTATTCTCCTTCACTGTCTTATTCTCCTACTTTCTCTTATTTTCCTATTCTCCTTCTTCCTCTCATTCTCCTTTTTCTCTAATTTTCCCTCGTTCTCCTATTCTCCTTCTTCCTCTTATTCTCATTCTTTCACCTACTCTCCCTCTTTCTCGTATTCTACCTCGTCCTCCTATTCTCTCTCTCCCTGTTATTCTCACTTTTTCTTCTATTCTTCCTCTCTCTCCTATTATCTCTACCCCTCTTACCCTCTTCGTTTCTCCTATTCTCCTTCTTACTCTTATTCTCGTTCTTCCTAATATTCTCTCACTTTCTCCTTGTCTTTCTTTCTCTCCTATTCTCCCTCATGCTCATACTCTCCCTCTTTTTCCATTCTCCCTCTTTCTCCTATTCTTCCTATTTTTCACATTCCCCTTCTCCTTCTGAATCCCCATATTCCTTCTATTGTACTTCATTCTCCTATTCTCCTTCTTCCTCCTATTCCCCCTCTCCCGCTTTCTTCTATTATTCCCCTCTCCCCTATTCTCTCTCTCTCTCTGTTATTCTCCCTCACTCTTATACTCCTCCTTTCTCCGATTCTGCTTCTTCCTCTTATTCCCCCTTTTTCACCTATTCTGTCTCTCTCTCCTATTCCCCCTCTTTCTTTCATTCTCCCTCTTTCTCTTATTATCCCTTTTCCCCTATTCTCCCTCTTTCTCTTATTCTCCCTCTTCTTTATATTCTACTTATTCATCTTCATCTACTTCTTTCTTCAATTCTCCGTCTTTTTATTATTCTGCCTCTCTCTCCTATTCTCCCTCTTTTTTCTCTTGTCCCTCTTCCTCTTATTCTCCCTTTTTCCCTATTTTCCCTCTTCCTCCTATTTTACGTCTATCTCCTATTCTCCATCTTCTTCCTATTCTCCTTCTCTCTCTTATTATCCCTCTTCTTCCTATTCTCCCTCTCTCTTATTCTTCTCCTTTCTCCTATTCTCCTATGCCCCTTATTCCTCTTATTCTCCATCTTTCTCCTATTCTCCATCTTCCTCTTATTCTCTCTCTTCATCCTATTCCTCATCATCCTCCTATTCGTCCTCTTTTTCCTATTCTCCTTTTCTTTTTCTAATCTACCTCTCCCTCTTACTTGTATTCTGCCTCTTTCTCATATTCACCCTTCTCCTATTCTCCCCTTTTTCCTATTCCCCCTTTCAATCTCCCCTCACTACTGTAGTTACCTCTCCCAATGTGATAAACGTTCCCCTGGATCTTATGGCGACGGTGTCTCAGAAATTTACTGTGACGATATTACACGTAGCATAGCTCATAATGGGACGATATTTCGTCGGTTGTTGCCAACTGTGTCAGCTGGATAGAAATAGAGCTAAGTTTTATTTGGCTGCTAATATGTACTGCACTAGTTTTAGCTAATCTTATGATTGACTCGGATTTTTACGTACTAACTTCTTAAACCTGGATGTCGCATCTGCTTCTTACGAAAGGAATATTTCGAAGTGGACATCTGTAATGCTTCGGTCGTTAAATACGTATACTACCATTTATATTTGAGGCCGTACGTTTAAGAATAATGAATACAAGTTAAACCAGAAATACTCAAAAAAATTAACAACTACTATTGATGAACACACAGGATAACTCCAAACAGCCCGAGGATATCACTCACAACTGAGATCCACATGTATAGGTTAGGTTGGTAGTGTGGTGGAATCAAGAGATATAAGGGAGAGTTTAATGGTTTTAAAAATATCACCAATAAAACTGTATTCAATAATTTTGTTTTCTATTGATAGTCTCGCATATATTCTACCAGAATACTTCATCGAAATATGAGTTGCGGTTCAAATACAACTACAATTTTTAGAAACCTCCGGAGAACATAAGTTAGATAGCCTTGTAATAGAAGACAATCAGAAAGATTGTCTATAAAAGATAAGTTAATTTAGCGTATTAACATATGTTAATGTAGACTTAAAAGTATCCATAGTAAGTACACCTGACTAAGCCGATATTATGCAGAGGACGAACAATGGTTTTAATGCCTCTCCTCATCAGATTCCTTTCTGTAGTTATTCCTAGAGATTAAATTTAGTTATATTATGCAACACAATAATTGAAACCATCCGGTTTTGGATTTTAAATATGGTCGAGGTTCAGAATTGCGAATGAATGTCTTATGCGACAAATGGTCAATCGACAAATAAATTCGATAGATGATAAAAAGTGATGGGCCGAAGTTTCTGGATTCCTCAAAATATTTAGTGTTACATTATGTTTCTTCTATTATAACGATGTAAGAAATTTAAACATCTCCTACGGTAAAACAAAAAGCTCGTTTCCAAGCTCAAAAATCTTTTAGCTCAGCTGTTCCTTTTACAATAATGTAAACAGCAATATTGTTTTTAAAAGTTTGCTATTATTACCTCTCCAACTATATATCTTCAGATATAAAGTATTGATAATCTTGCTATTTTTTAAATTGTAACAGATACTCCACAAAATTAAATAAAATGATCCAAACGAAACTTATGCAGCCTACTTTGCATTTAATAATTTATTTAATACTTATATATATTGGCATTTATAGCTTTAATATTACCGCGGATATATTACTCTTTGTTTTCCCAAATTTCATAATTTAGCGTTATAAAATATTACAAGTACTTTCGAACTGAAGATTACATTGGTCACGCGTACTTGTGCGGCAAAATAACACACGTATGTATTAGAATATTTATCACGTACCCGAGACCAACAATAGTCGTTGCTATGGGAACACTCTCGTAATGGGTGATAAAAACTGATAAAACGCTTGTATTTACGCAAAATTCGAAGAAATACGATAGATAAGCAAAATTCTACGATAGAAATTAGAATCTTCATTACTTTTATCAGAGAATAGTACAAATCTTGCACCTATATTATAATTCTAAGATGTTTTAATGTGCTTGAGAAAATTATCCTGCACGATGGTTTTCAGATATTCCATGTAAATCAAACTGAAAGGATAATTCCTTCACAATCGCACCCGGGACTTTCAATATTCACAACAAAAACCATCTTCGGCAGCTCGGCTCCAGTGGCAGGAGATTTCCACAAAGTGTCACGGTCTATTGGTGCAAAAGTTAATAGGGGGGGTGGACACACAGACGGACAATGAGGCAGGCACAACGAAAAACTATAAGCTTATTTCCATTCTGGAAAGTAGGCTAAAAATATAAGAAACAACTTAAATGATATAAAATTGATAGCTATAACGTAGTCTGAATGTCAAAAAACATGGTTTGGGAGACAGTATCTGTATCATAGTGATGCATGATTAACCCGGGAGCAGGCGCACGGGGTGACTGAGTCACCCCACTAATGTTTACACTACACTCATTCACTCGGGAAGAATGTTTTTCCCTAAGATAATCAGTACCTTTCTTCCAAACCCGATTGAACATATTTATATCACTTTTAGGTTTCAATAGCATTTAGTCCGTGAAACAGCATTTCAAAACATTTTCTGGCGTGACTCAGTCACCCCACGCTCTTCCACGTTACATTTATTATTGCGAGTCATGGTAAGCTTTTTATTATAGCTAGCTGTAATCTTCATATATCGATGGAATCTTTTTACAGTTGACCAGTTTAATGTTTCTACCCTCTCATTCCCTCCCTAAGTACTGCATAACCTTACAGAGGTGGGAGGGTTTAAGTACTCGAACGAACCAAAGAGCTATGCCGGCGGGAGATAAATGTCCTGGTATGACCATCAAAGCCGGAAAGGTCTGAGGGGAAGAGTCAGACTAAGAAGCAGTCTTGGGGGTTTTACATCCCCCTGTGCAAGGGCAGCAGCTTGCACAGTACCTCTGTAGGTGGTGATCATGTGGATCTGAACAGCTACAGATGAGTAATCACTCTGTGAAACTGCGATGAGGAAAGCAAGGGGAAACTACCTCATTATATTTCCCATGATATGCTGAAAAGCTGCAAATGCTTCTATGGATCTTTCCGGGGTAAAATATTCCGGAGGTAAAATAGTCCCCCAATTGGATCTCCGGGTGGAGACTACCCTAGGGGATGCACAGAGGAAATGTAACAATAATAAGAAAGCAGGTAGTTAGAAATTAAGAATAGGCACATGGAATGTTAGGACTATGAATTCAGGGGGTAAACTAGAGAACTTAAAAAGGGAAATGAGAAGGAATAATGTAGGTATAGTGGGTCTTAGTGAAGTTTGGTGGGAAGGAGAAGGCGAATTTAAGATTATTTACTCGGGAGGAGAGAAAAAGGAAAGGGGAGTGGGGATTATAATGAGAAAAGGAATAGCTGAAAGAACTAGCAAGGTAGTGACAGTTAATGATAGATTAATAGCCATAAAACTTCAGATGGAGCCAGTGGAAATGCTTATATTTCAAGTGTATATGCCAACAATTAATGCTGGTGACGACGAAGTAGATGAAATGTATGAACAGATTATGGAGATATTGGAGGAGGAGGGAAAATGAAGGATCACCACCATAGTAATGGGAGACTGGAACAGTGTAGTCGGAGAGGGACAGGAAGATAACAAAGTGGGAAAATATGGACTAGGGAAGAGAAATGAAAGAGTGGGGAAACATGTGGATTTCTGCCATAGAAATAGGTTGATTGTAACTAATACATGGTTTAAGCATCACCAGCGGAGACTTTACACATGGAGAAGCCCAGGAGACCAGAGACGATACCAGATAGATTACGTACTAGTCAATGAAAGATTTAAAAATAGCATTAAAAATGTGAAAACACTACCAGAGGCAGATATCGATTCTGACCACAACCTTTTGGTGGCAAATACACAATGTAAACTAAAGAGCGTTAAGAGAAACATAAGAGTTAACAAGAAATGGAACATAGAGGAACTCCTTAAAAACAAGGAGGCTATCATGACTGAGCTGGAGGAAAGGTTGGAGGAGAGAGAGCTGAAGAAAATAGAAACAATGTAGATGAGGAGTAGAGATACATCCATAGCAACATTAAAGATGTAATGGAAAAGAAGGTAGGAAAGATAACGGGTGAAAGAAATAAAAAACCCTGGATCACAGCAGCCATGCTGAAAAAAATGGAAGATAGGAGAAAGTGGAAGACGATAAACACTGAAGAAGGCCTAAGAAAGCACAAGGAGTTAAATAATGCTTTAAGAAGGGAAACAGATAAAGCCAGAGAACAGTGGATAAATGAGAAATGCGAGGAGATTGCCGAATGTGAATGAATTTGTAGAACAGAACTCATGTATAGCAAAGCAAGGGAACTATTCAAGAAAAAGGCAAGAAAGATAGGACGTAAAGGAATAATGAACAAAAGTGGTAAAATAGTATCAGAGCCACACAATGTAAAGAATGTCTGGAAAGAATACATTGATGTGCTGTATGACAAAGAAGGAAAGCCAAGGAATATTGAATTAAATGAAAAAGAGGATGTGGAAAAAGATCAGCTAAAACCAAGTATTTTTGAGTCTGAAGTTAAAAGAGCAATTGATGACATGAAAAGAAGGAAGGCTGTTGAGAGTGATGATATACCCGTGGTCGTTATTAAGGTTTTGGGATCTAAAGCAGTTAAGCAACTAACAAAATTTTTAACCAAGTATATGATACTGGCATATGGCCTGAAGATTTTTTAGATGTTGTTATGGTACCACTGGAGAAAAAGAACAATGCAAAATGTTGTAAGGATTACAGAACTATTAGTTTAATTTCTCATACAGCTAACGTTCTAACCAGGATAATAACCAAAAGAATTGAAGGTAAAATAGAAAAGAGCTGCAAGGTAATCAGTTTGGTTTCAGAAGAGAAAGAGGGACTACAGATGCTATAGGATATATGAGGATGATGATAGAAAGAGCGCTAGAAGTCAATAAAGGTATGTATTTTTGTTTTGTAGTTTGGGAGAAAGATTTTGAGCGAGTAAAATGGGATAAAATGCTGGGTATTTTAAACAAAATTGGAATAGATTGGAAAGATAAAAGACTGCTTAAAAACCTTTACTTTGATCAAAAGATTAGAGTCAGGGTTGAAGGAGAAGAAACAGAAAGTACTTCAATAGGGAGGGGAGTAAGGCAGGGTTGTCCTATTTCACCAGCGATATTTAATATTTATGCAGAAACAAGAACAGAAGAAGCGTTGATGGAAGAGAAAGGATTTAAGATAGGAGGTGAAAGTATTACCACCATTAAATACGCAGATGATCAGGGCTTAATAGCAGAAGGCGAGAAAGAACTTCAGAGGATGACAGACAGACTAAGTGAGGTTGGCCAACAATATGGAATGAAGATCAATGCAGAAAAAACGAAAGTCATGGTGGTTTCAATGGAACATAAAGAATTAAATATAATGGTAAATGGCCAAAAATTGGAACAAGTAAGTAGTTTCAAATATCTTGGCAGTATTTTCGCAGGATGGAAGTAGTACACAGGACATCAGAAGTAGGATTGCAATGGCAAAAGCAGCATTTAACGAGAAGAAGGAGTTTTTCACAAGCAAGAAAATAAATTTAGAAACAAGGAAGAAATTAGCAAAATGCTACATATGGAGCATAGCTCTTTATGGTGCAGAGACGTGGACGGTAAGGAGAAAGGAGGAAAAATATTTACAAAGTTTTAAGATGTGGACATGGAGGATGATGAAAGTGAAATAGACAGAGAGGAAGAGGAACGAAGAGGTATTAGAACTGGTGGGAGAAGGATGCTAATAAAAACAATCAGGAAAAGAAAAGCAAATTGGATAGGGCACATATTGAGAAGACAGTGTTTACAAAGGACGATCTTAAAAGGATAAATTAGTGGAAGAAGACGAAGAGGGAGAAAAAGAATAGGAATATTAGATAATATAAAGCAGGGATATAATACTTATAGAGGTATAAAAGATGCTTCTAGGGAGAGAGAGAATTGGAAGCAGCAATTCAGTTAAAACCTGTCTTCGGACAGATGCATGATGATGATGATGACCCTCTCTTTACGTTTTATTAGGCAGGTGAACGCTTCGATTTACATCGCGACTTGGATAAAATCGGTGAAATTCTTCTCAATAGTTACGTAATATTTAATTATCCATATACAATAGGCTTACAGCAAGAGGCTCATTACAGAAGATCGATTTAACAATATAGAAATAAAAGTAACAATAACAACAAAGACAATCACAAACAACCATGACCAAGGCGGGACTAGAACCCAGGACCCTATCATTGGGCTAGGATTGGGAGCCAGACGCGCTAGCCACCCCCTGCCGAGGCAGTCAAATAACCCAAATACAGTGCTCAAAAGAAGTAGTTTCATAAAAATAACTCGGACAGGCCTTAGCCAAACTAGCAATCATTTCTCGGTTGCAACAGAAAATCTCACCAAAGTAACTAAGAGAATTGGGCCAAAAACCTGTACCCCCAAGAAAAGAAAATGCTTCTAGAGAGCCCGGTCCATCTAGACCTGAAAAATTACGATGTGTCGTATGCTCAAGCAATTAAGACACGAAAACAACTTCGTCCTGTTCTAAATGTGAGAGGTTGATGTGTATGAAACAAATGAAATACGTATGTTAGTACTGCCTTAACACCGAATATCACGAGAAGTGAACCAAGATAATTCTTATTATTATCATCTTATTCATAATATTATGTTAAAACAAAAAGTTACCATAATTACTACTATCTAAGTATAATTATTATTATTATGCACTAGTATTGTTATTATTATACAAGTTCTTTTGTATGCAAGTTAGCTAATCAGGAGTTTTGAACAATAAAGATATATTTAACAAGCGTAAATTATATGGGTTTAAAATTAATTTGAATTTTCCAAAGTATATTCTTACTAATGTAAGAATATAAAAATAAATAAAAATAAAAAATCATGAATAATTATGCTGAAAATGTAATTTAAAATGGGATGACTCCGTCACCCCGCGCGACCGTCTGTGCTCCAGAATTGAGCGCGCCTTCTGCCGGGTTAAGTGAGAGAAAAAAGACTTAAGAGTGATAGAGAAGCGGATAGATGGCCATCTAACTGAAAATCATTGTAAAAGAACAGAATCAATTCTCAAATATCTACCTCAGATTTCATCATTAGAATCATCGAAGACAGGATCAAATCTGAAATTTCTTTTCATGATGACTTAATAATCCTCGATTCGATAAACTTTTCATATTTGAATCAGTAGAGTAAGCCCAAAGCTACTGTTATTCCAAGTGAATTTTTTGTGCAATTCTGTCCACATCTGGTGCCAGATAATTAAAAAATGCCTCGATACATTTTGCAGGAAAATGGCTAGGACTGAAGAGAGTTATTATTATTAGTTTTAGCTAAAATAAAAGAGAAGCACGACCATAATTTTTCTGCTGATGAAAGTGACTGAAGAATTGAGGTTTTAGTATGTTCAGATAGCTGAAAGTGTCAGAACCTTGTGTTTTTATCTAGATTTTTTACGAGAGCGTAATTTATATAACTGTTCCTATCCAAACTAAGCTTAAGCTTATAATTATTTGTTGATCCTTTTAATCGCAAAAGCTTGCTGAAAGAGACAATTTTCTGAAATTTAATATATTTCTAATCGTTCGCGCAGCACCTTTAAGGTTTTTACAAACGAATAAAATTTAAACATACCATATAAAATAAAATTGCACTGAATAAAATTTGTGCATAATTCTTAGTAGGAATCCATTCCCTCACCACAGATGACAGGAACACACACATACCAACGCCCGCTCACAATCTGCCGCTGCTTCTAGACGAGCTGAAAAACGCAATAAAGAGGAGAAGGAATGGAAAAGATGCTAGAGTTGCTTGGAACATAGCGGGAATATTCAAGGTCATAAAATGAAATTCTTGCGTGCGGGGCATTTAAATGCCTCCATATTACCTGTCCCGGGCGAATTAAACGTACTCAATTTAAAATGTAGTTGGATTACATAAATCTTCATAACCTAGTTATTTATTTAAATTTCAAGTTGAAATCTTAATAAATACTCAACAACGATTTTAATACTTTTTTCTGGTGTGATAATACAGGAAGCATTTTCCCTTGTGCAACGGAAAACCACAGAATGAGCAAACATACCGCGTCTCTTTTCTCATGTTGTTTTCTGCGCACACTTTGCAAGCCCTGAAAGGATATTTTTTTCTTCCCCTTTCCTACAATCGGCTCTAGATGATGTTTGTTCAAGCTGTCTGAAGGTCTGTTTGGTTGAACCTTTCTCGCAGCGTGCTTTGTAGGCTTTTCAGTCTCCTCAACCTCGTCACTCGAAGACTCATTCAGTTCTTACCTACTACTCGCCCAATGTTTCTCAATCCCAAGTAAAACATATTGGAATCCAATTTTTCCTGAGTTATACAAAGTTTTATGCACTCTAAATGAATTGAAAAGAGCACAATTTATTAGCCATAACACAACCTTTTTGGACTATTTAATTGTTTTCCTCAAGATTGTATAATCGGACAAATACATGTCTGCCCTATCTACTCCTTTCATAGACTGAGTGTATCTTACAATGCACGTAGACTTCTTCACTGGCAGTCCTGTGAATCTCTTCTTCTTTTTGGTATCACTCAAATTAGCATTGTAAATCGTACTGATCATCCTATCCTCCCTTTTGTCCTTCCAAACAAGAAGTAAAACTTGACCTTTACGAAAAGAAGTTAATTCTCCCTTTTTTAATTTTTTTGCCTCATCCTTCAATGAGACATGAAGGCCCCTTTCGATCTAATTGTATGTTGGGCGCTCGAAGAGAGTGAACGTGTCCGCTAATAGCTCTCTGGGGTAGTGAAAGTGACCGTAAGAGAGCCAACGATATGGGGAAGGGAGGCGCATTCGAAGTGAAGTGCGTTGTATGCCGCAAAAAACTAAATAACGGTGTTCAGTGCGAAATATGCAATTGTTGGTGCCATTTTAAATGTTCTAAAAGTAAATTGGAGGAGTGTGATGAGGAGCATTGGAAGTGCAGCGACTGCGGAATCCGTAAGGGCCAGAGACTGTTGGAGGAGAAGGAAGGAGCTATCGCGAAGTTGCAGACAGAGTTAGAGGAGGCAAAGAGAAAAATTATTTCTCTTACTGAAGAAAATGAGAAGCTGAGAGGGAAGATACAAGACGGAAAACGGCATAGTGAGCAAATAAAGAAGAGAGGAGGAGGAAGGAGGGATGGCGGCTCTAATGGAAGTGAGACGGATTGGAGAGAAAACAGAACGGAGAAGGTGAAGAGGTCCTGCCCGGAGACAGCTGGAAGCGCTGAAAGTGAAAATTATTGGTGATTCCCTGATACGTTTTGCCGGTAATGCTTGCCCAATCGAAAGTGCCAATGTGCAGTGTTTTCCTGGAATAAGAACGGAGCAGCTGGAGAGGAAGATCACTGATATGAGTGGTGAAGGTGATGAAAGACTGGTGATAATTCACGTAGGAACAAACAATATCAAAAGTGCCAAATTAGGTGACCACATAACTGGGTATATATGGGATTCGTGCAGTGCTGCCAAAAAGAAGTTTAAACACGCGAAAATTGCTGTGAGTGGCATTATTCGTAGAAAAGATGTTAGCCACGAGTGAGTAGACTACGTAAACAAAGGAATCGAGTGGATGTGTTTAAAACAAGGAATACTTTTTGTAGATCCAAATTGCCGGGTTGGTGATAGGCACTTGGGACGTGACGGAATTCATTTGAACAGGGAAGGGACATTTATTTTAGCTAATCTGTTTCATGGTGTTGCCAAAAGCTCGGAGGGCAGGGAAACTAATAGTGGAACCTAGAGATGAATCTACATATAACGAAGAATGTGAGGGTAAGAGTTTAATAGTCCTCCAGGTCAACTGCAAAAGAATTTTAAACAAAAGTAGGGAATTTGGGACTTTATTGGAAGCATGTAAACCTGATATTGTAATAGACACAGAGTCTTGGCTTAATGAGAATATTACATCCAACGAAATATTCCCACCTAGCTTTACCGTTTTAATAAGAGACTGTGACGGTCGAGGAGAGGGAATATTTATTTGTGTAAATATCAACATCACGAGTGTATTGGAATGGACAAGGGTAGACTGTGAAATGATGTGCATAAAGTTACTTGGTGAAAATAAAAGGGAAAGCTTAAGCATAATTGCTATGTATAGGAGTCCAAACGAAGGATTGCACCCATTGGAAGTCCTTGCGGACGCTTGCTCGGAAAACCCTCATGGTCATACTCTCATAACCGGGGATTTAAACCTTTCGGGAATTCGGTGGTCTGGCGACACGGTAGGGGGCGGCAAGGCCCACAGCTGGTCAACCGACTCATAGACGAGGAGGGCTTTAAACAGGTAGTAAAACAGCCCACTCGAGGGGAAACTATTCTTGATGTATTTCTAGTGAGGTCACTCAACTGTGTGTGTAAAACTAGAATTGGACAGCCCACGTCGAGTGAATTCGGAAAAAATAAAGACGGTCTGGCATTACAAGCGAGGCGACAGAAAAGGGTTCCAGAGATTTTTAAGAGACAAGTTTCCAGAATGGGCGAGTAGGGAACAGAACGTGGAATAAATATGGAAGGAGTTTAAAGAGATAGTGTAGTACGGATAGTACGGATCCTGAATATTACAATCATACAATCAGGAAACTAAAGAAAAAAGTAAGGAGAGCACACGGAACAAGAAATTGGAGTAGGGCGTTGTTTCAGAGCTATAAGAAATTGGTTCGCGATTTAAATAGGGAAAAGAAGTAGGCGAAGGAAAAATTTCTTGTTAATGTCATTTCTAAGGCTAACGGAAACAAATTTTACAAATTTATTAGGAGAAGGAAAGATAACAGGATGGATATAGCGTCAGTTAAAAATAGTGAAGGGCTGTTAGTCATCAACGATTACAGTAAAGCTAATGCTTTTAATGAATGGTTTACAAGCGTACATAGAAAACAAGAAAGTAGTCGAGATAACATAAAAAATGCAGAGCTGATAAATGACTCCTTAAACTGGAAGATATGCAAAAATACCCATTATAGTCACGGATACAGACATTTTTTAAAAAATTAGGAAGTTGAGGGCAAATAAGTCAGTGGGACCGGATTTTATTGCAACTGACATACTGAAACTGGGTGCTACTGCCATGTCTCCCTACATAACTCACCTATTCAATGTAACGATGAATAATCATGCCTTACCTAAAGAATGGAAAATAGCACATATTATACCCTATTTTAAGAAAGGTGAAAAGACCGTAGTAAAGAACTATAGGCCGGTTAGCTTAACGTCTGTGGTTTGTAAACTAATGGAGAAGGTAATATCAGACTACATGCGGGATTGGTGGGTAAGGGATAAGTGGCTATTTAAAACTCAGCATGGGTTCAGGAAAGGGTATTCCTCTAAAACCCAATTAGTGGGTTTGTGTCAAGACATTGCTGACTCATTAGACGAAGGGAAAGAAGTTGATACTATAATCGTCGATTTCTCGACAGCATTTGACAGAGTGCCACACTATCTACTGCAGTTGAAGATGGAGCAATTACCAATCGACGTAAGGGTACTGAAGTGGGTTGCGAATTTTCTTACTGGAAGAACTCAAAGAGTGAAAATAGGTAACATGTATTCAGATGAGACGAATGCTATATCGGGGGTTCCACAAGGTAGCGTCTTAGGGTCGCTGCTCTTCTTAATTTACGTCAACGATCTTCAAGACAAAATGAACTCCGAGATAAGACTTTTTGCGGATGATTGCATAATTTATAGGCGGATCGAGAGTGAAAGCGACCGTGATACCCTCCAAAATGATATGGACAAACTTCCAGATTGGACCAATACCAACGGAATGGACATCAATGTAAGTAAAAATATGTACATGATATTCACTAATAGGAAACCAGTGTCAAATAGGGTGTATAATTTTTCGGGAAATCCTATACCAAAAAGTGATCATTGTAAATATTTAGGTGTCTATTTATCAAAAGATCTAGGATGGGGATTAAATGTCGATTTCAAAAAAGGAAAGCTTTCAAAATGCTGCACTGGGTTATGAGGAATCTAAAAAGAAGCAATCCAGCTACATAGGAGAAAGCATACAAATCTCTAGTTCGGCCGATATTGGAATATGTCTCCTTGGTATGGGATCCGCACGAAGAATGGCATATCAGGAAGCTGGATAAGGTTCAAAGAAAGGCGGCCAGATATGTATTGGGTAGGCACAGAAAAACAGATAGCGTGACGGAGATGCTAGAAATACTGGGCTGGGAGAGCTAATAAAGGAGAAGAAAACGGAGTAGACTCGGTGGTTTTTTAATGTAATAAATATGGAGGCAGCATGGAGTGAGCAACACAAAGGGGTGGAATAACCATATTTTAAAAGGAAAAATGTTCACAATTACGAATTTAAATGTAGAAAACAAAAAAAATATAAAAAACATTCATATTTAAACAGAACTATTGTTGAGTGGAATGAGTTGACTGCTGAGCTATTTGAGCCCTTCCCAAAGAGTGTAAATGTTTTTAGGAATAGATGTAAAGCTGTTTTGTGATTTTTCTGAGATTTTGTGATACTTTTGTGATTTTTTTATTATTTCTCCTTCCTTTTTGAAACTTTTGAATTTTCTAGTTTGCAGTGATATTTCTTATGGGTAATATTTTTGTTATGTCATTACTATAGATCTTTCTATTGCTGTCTTATTGTTTGTCTTTAGATTTCGTTGTTGGATGTGTGAGAGACCTACGAGGTTTCTTTATGTTACCACCTGGCAGATCGCCAACTTGTAGTACTAAGTTTTAAATAAATGAACAATCTCTTGTTTTCTGTTTAATTAGATTATCTGCTATTTTCACGCTATTGTAGTAGTTATCCTGATATATGTTATACCAATGATTTGATACTGGTTTCAAAATTTAGAAAATAGTGTCCTCTAATTTTCTCCCTTCTGCCGCGTATATTTACAAATTTGCAATATAGCCTGAATCACTTTCACATACCATGCGAACACCTAAGCTGTATTTCACCATTTTTCCGGGGTTATACGTCCTAAATTTGAGCCGTCCCCTCCAAGGTATCACCGCTTCATCAGGGGACAACTCCTGTTTTGGTTTATATACGTTTTGGAATTTTTTCAACGAATTAATAAACCACTGGCATTATTTTGAATAGTCTGTCTGTCGTGTCTGATAAAAAATCATTATTGTTGAAATGCCATGATCTCCATATCTGTTTTAACCTGTCTCTACTCATTATTTTTCCAAAAATGTGTCTGAATGAAAGGATCAGTGCTCCAATACTCTTTTAGGGTATCTTTCCTTACTTGGCCCATAAGGATTATTACAGAAAGGAACTTTTTCATTTCGGGAATTGTAATGTTCGACCCCTTCTTTGATTTGGAGGAATATTTGTGTTTATCTATATTTTGACTGTAATATAGGTTAGATTCATAAAAGAATTTTGAACAAGTCATCACCAAAAAAAAGTTTTACCACATCAGGGAGGCTTTCACAGTTTTCTGGTAAATGCTTTACCCCAGGCAAACGTAAAATTCCTCAAAGTTTATTTCCGCATAATTTTTTCTCCAAATGGTATCACCTGCGCTAGATAAATTTTCCTCAACTTTACTTATTTCAGATTCACTATCACTAATTATACGAGGTGCTTTTCTTTTTCTCACACTGAATAAAACACTATCATCACTTTCTTTCCCACTACTGTAAATTTCTTCATTGTCCTCACTCGGTACATCTGACAGATAGTCTGTATATAAATCATCCAAAGTTTCGTCTTCGTATATCTCTCCAGGTCCCGCCATGGGTAGTGAATAGCACGTAAATTTATAAGAAAAATTCAAAATTAATGCCTATTATTGTGTAAGATAATTCTACTACAATTTTTATGTGTACTATGCCTTCACTATGGCATATGATATAAAGTCACACACGATAACATAGAACACACAAAACATCCGAATGCTGAACAAACTATTCCAAAACTAATATTTTCTGCCGAACCATCTCCTCTCGTCATTACTGTTGACAAACCCCTGATTCTGAGGTTGTAAATGACGCAATCTGCTTTCTACGTCATAGAAGAATAAACAAACTCCTTCAAGTAAACATGATTCAAAAATGCAAGAGCGCGTTTTTATCTCAATGCTGCAGCTCAGAATGTTAGATGAAATGAAAATAATTTCATTACATGCATACAACCTTTATAATTGAATAATGTTTAAAAACGTTAAATATCGCAGTTAAAAAAAAGACAAAGGAGAAAAAAAATTACATGAACACAGAAACGGAGATTTTCGTGCCCCGTACGCTACCGTTAGCACGAAAAAACGGAAATCTCTGTGATGCGTACGCAACGTGTTAAAATTTCTGCAACTTGCTGAAGGAATAAGAAAATACCATCGCGGAAGCACGCAGACAATATTTGTATCCACTAAAAGGTTGTAGAAAGAATTATTGAGTCCACCTTACGGTTGAAACAAAATTTAAAAACTGTGTTCCACCAACAGTCATAGAAATGGTGGGAATAATTTTGAAATTAGAAAAAAGTCTGGTATGACCGGGAATCAACTTTTTTCTCGTTTCAAAATTATTCCCAACATTACAGCTTATGCGTGTTTGCATAGGATCTTCAGATCGCTTTATTCCATAGAAAGGGTGGAAAATCCCAATTCGCATTTTGGCTACTTACTAACTGTCATCAATGGTGATTCACTGTTAGTAATTTCTTAAATAGAACATGTGTGAAATTATATATACAGTTTTTGTAAGTAAACAAAAAGGAAAAAACATTTTTGTGGGTCGATGTCCGTTAATTGTGCGCGTACGGTTTTGGTGTTTGGATTTCAAAATGGAAGGTGTTCTGTTTGGCACTCCCTCTCTAGGGAAGAGGATAACATGATGAAATGTAAGATCAACTGTAGTAGAGAACGATTCTATCTTCCCTAGAACGATAAGAGATTGTAATAGGATATTCAAGCCTGAAATACATATTTTTTAGTGAATCTTTTCTGAAAAACACTTGCATTATGAGTCGCAATATACGGGGTAAATATAAGGCAAAAATGCGCATCCAGGCCCAGATTGATTCACCTTTTGTTTTTACGTTATGCGTTTATAATTGTAAAGCTTACAAGGTATTTACCATGTACAACTGCAGTGATTCCCTATCATTGACCCGCTCCAGATCCATTCCCAAATCATTTAAGCGATCTACACTGCAACGAAAGGTAGCGGATGAAAGGAATACTCCCATTGTAGAGCTCTGAGACCTAGGGTGAGATATAGCGAGGGCAAGATAGGGAGGGGGCGGGAGGATGAGGCGGGAGGAAGTGGCATGAGGAGGGGACGGATGGAGGGGGCGGTAGGATGAGGCGGGGGAGGAAAGAGGGTGGATTGAGATGGGTCCGAGGTGCAAAGGAGCCTGAGAGCTAATGGTTAATGGAGCGATGTCACGGCAGAGAAACACCGAGAGAAAGAAAGAGAGAGGGAGAGAAAGGGAGGCAGTCGAATCGGGCGGAAAGAGGCTCCCGAAGAATCTTCGTCATTCGTTTTATTTTTTATCGGCGACCTCTTTCGGGTTCTAGGTTTTCTATCATCGGGCTACATTGGCGAATGGAGACCACGAAGGGGAAAGTCTTCCAGGAGGACATAGAGTGGGTGAGACAGAGAGGGGTGTGGGAAAGTGGGAGAGGCATGGTGGGAAGGGAGAAGGAAGTGAAGGGATGGAGAGAAAGGAGGAAGTTAGGTAAGTAGAAAAGAAGAAAGGGAGGATGAGGAGGGATGGGGGAGTGAGTGAAATTGAGGGAGATTTAGTGGGATGGAGATAGAATGAGAGAGAGATTGTGTGGGATGGAGATTGAGTGGGAGATTGAGCGGGAGGGAGATTGAGGGGAGAGTGCATTTGGGAGTGAGAATAACGGAGAACTCGGTGTTTCACGGAGTCGTCCACCCCTCCACTACATTTTCTTTCCTTGGCCAATCTCCCAACACACCTCGACTTTCATTCTTGTCTTAAATAACCTACTTATACCTCATTCAGATACTGTTCTTCCTATCCGACATCAAACCTTATTCCTGAGGTTATTTACTTATACGTACCTCATCTGACCAGAGCACTCGATTGGTTTTCGATAGCTTAAAATTTGATGTGACCTTATTTTATTCTATATAGCATATAGTGAGGGCATCAATGATAAATGAAAAATGAAATGAATAGTCTTAACTGCTGTAGTCGTTTTTAAAGATATTATGATAATTTGCTTTTATTATGAGATACAAGAACGGATATGAATTTTGAAAATTAATTATAATCAAGAGCACATTTAATACGTAAAATTGTCAGAGTATCCGTAAACCTTAAAATAAATATCATCATCATCATCATGAGGTGTTCTGCCTCAAGGCAGGTCCCTGGCACCAGCGTTGTCTCCAATTTTTTCTGTTCCTTGACATTTCTTTCATTTCCTGATACCCTCCACTTTCTTTCAGGTCATCAAACATTTTTATTCTTCTACGTCCCCTTTTCCTTTCACCTTCTACTGATCCTTCCAACACCATCAATAGTAAACCTTCTCCTCTCAAGATATGCCCTAACCAGTTACTTTTCCTCCTATGAATTGTTTCAAGTAATCTTCTCTTCTCATTCACCCTTGTTAGTATTGCTTCATTCCTTATCCTATCCATCCACTTAACCTTCTCCATCCACCTCCACACCCACATTTCAAATGCCTCTAGCCTTTCTTTCTCTCTCCTCTTTAGCGTCCATGTTTCACGCTCATAAAGCAATAAACTCCAAACATAGCACTTCACAAGACGTTTCTTCAGATTTAAATCCATTTTACTACATAGTACCCGTTTTTTCCTATTAAATGTTTCTTTTGCCATTGCTATTCTTGTTCTTATTTCTTTTTCACTTCTCCAGTCTTCAGTTAGCATGCTTCCCAAATATCTATACTATTTTAATTGCTCCACTCTTCCATCCTTTATTGACACATTCATAATCTCTCTATCCCCTATTCTCATCACCTTTGTTTTCTTTATGTTTATTTTCATTCCATATTCCATCATCCTGTCTTCTAGCTTTGTAACCATTTCCTGAATATGCCTCGTTTCATCTGCCAAAATTGCCATGTCATCAGCAAACCTTATACAATTTATTATTCTACCCCCAATACTAATTCCTTTATCATTCCCTATTCCATTGTCAATCATTTCTTCACCATATATATAGAACAGGGTTGGCGATAAGCAGCACCCTTGTCTTACTCCTCTTCCTTGATCCTACCATTCGGTCTGTGCATCTTTTATCCTCATAGCTGCTTTCTGTTTCATATACAGCTCTTTAATTAACCTTCTATCTTTCCAGTCCATTTTTTTAGCTTTTAGTATTTCCATCAGTTTTTCCCAGTTCACTCGGTCGAATGTCTTCTCCATATCTATGAAGCACAGACTAATTCTATATATATACTATACTTTCTATATATATCTCTCCACTCATTCATATCAATCCTATTGCTTCTCTTGTACCTCTTCTCTTTCTAAATCCAAACTGTTCCTCTGCAATATTTTCTTCCATTTTGCTAATTAGTCTCCTGTTCATAACGCTAAGTAGAACCTTTGCTGCAGGTGTAATTAAAATTATTGTTCTGTGTTCACTGCATTTTCTTGTTCCTTGCTTTTTTCGGAATTGGAATCATAATTGTTTTGACGAAATCCTCTGGTCACATCCCCTTGTCATAGATTGCATTACACAACTTCACTATTTCTTCCAGTCCTTCCTCATTAAGACACTTAAATAATTCAATTGGTATCTCATCTACCCCCATTGCCTTCCCATTCTTCATATCTTTTATTGCTTGTAGCACCTCTATTTTCAATATCGAAACCCCTGTTTCATCTTCATTTATTTCATCCTGCTCTTCAATACGGAGATCCTTTGGTTTTTCATTTGATTTGTACAACTCCTCCGTGTATTCTCTCCATCTATTAAGAACCTCCTCTTCCTTATATAGAACTTTATCTTCTTTACTTGCAATCTCTTTCCCACATGCACTTGTTCTCCATCTATCCCACGTTACATTTTTTACTTTCTTATACATCAAGTCATACATTCATTTTCTCTCTAGATCTTCTATATCTGAGCATTCCTCCTCTAGCCCTCTCTCCCTTGCTTTTTGGGTTTCTCTTCTTAGTTCATTATTCAGTTTCCTGTATTTCCTTTTTCCATCTTCATCAGTCCTGCTTTTGTATTGCCTTCTTTCTTCCATCTTTTCTATCATTTCTTTTGTCTCCCATGGCTTTTTTATTCTTTTTCCTTTGAAAAACCCAATAGCCTGTTCTGTTGTTTTTCTTATAGCCTTCTTTATCCTATTCCATGCTTCATCCACATTTTCCTCCGACACGTTTTCTCTTTTGATTGCCTTAGCTAATTTTTCTCTTATTCTTTCTTTTCCTACTTGCTATATTCTCTAAGTCCCATTTCCTAACTATCTTAGCCTTCTTAACCTTCTTCAAGGCTACTTTTATTTCGGCCATGAGGAGCACATGATCACCGTCAAAGTCTGCTCTTGGAAGTCCATATGCATTTTTTACTCCATTTCTGTATCTTTCTTCCACTAAAATATAATCTATTAGATATCTGGCTCCATCTCCTGGTGATTTCCACGTGTATAGCCTTCTCTTATGATTTTCAAACCAAGTATTTGATATTAACATCCTCTTCTCTTTACAGAACTCGACAAGTCTTTCACCTCTTTCATTTCTTTTCCCTAGTCCAAATTTTCCTACTACTTGGTCTTCTCTTCCTTCTCCTACCACAGCGTTCCAATCGCCCATCACAATCTTGCAACAGTTTTTACCTTCCTCCTCCATAATATTTTCTATCTTTCCGTATATTTCTTCAACAGCCTCATCTTCATGTTGGCTGGTCGGCATATAAACTTGTATCAACAGTAGATCTTTTAGGTGCATTCCTATTCTAAGACCAATTGCTCTATCATTTACAAATATAACCCTCTGTACACAATTTGCTATTTCCTTATTCAGAATTACTCCTACTCCATTCATTCCTCCAGTACCTCCTGAATAGTACACCGTGGTATCATCACTTTTTATTTCCCCCTTCCTTCCCATCTCATTTCGCTTAAGCCAAACATGTCCATTCTGTTAATTTTCATCTCTCTTTAAATTTTCCAACTTACCTGCTCGTAGGAGTGTTCTTACATTCCACGTGCCAATTCTCAACTTCTTTCCAGCTTCCTTCCTTCCTTCCTTCCTTGTGTTAAACGGAACCCCTCGTGTTGCCCCCTCCGGAATATTTAACTAGAGAAGACTCCGTCATGATGCCTCTACATGGGATGTATTGTGGCGGTGGTTTCCCATTGCCTTCCGCCCATATATTCAGGCGCCCCTAACATGGGGAACAGACGCTGTTTGCAGCCGCCCCTAATATGGAGAACAGACGCTGCTGCCTGTTGGTCCGCGGGAGGTATTTTATTTCCCTCCTACCCTACATATCTGCAGAGCATTCCCCAATCCGCCACCCGGGGACGCGCCCTCTAGAGGTTACAGGCTCCTCCGAGGGAAAATTGATATACAAAAAGAAATTTGTATATTTTTGTTTTAATTAACAACAAAATAAAAAATAAACATCTTCTGAATGCTTGCAAGTTTCATTTAATTGAGATTACAAATTTCTCCATATATTTTATCATTAGCTAATAAAGTCTAATTTTGCGTTTAAATTCTGGAAGTATTTTCCATCGCAACTATAGGGATGAGTAAAACTCGAAGTTTTTATTTCTCAAGCTCGTTTGGTCTGTAATGGTAGACTTCTGTTTTCAAAATTCTTCAAAGATAAAACTTCGATGGGGTTAAATGTGAGGAACGAGACGTCAATTTTCCTATACCAATCCAACACCCAGGAAAGGTGTCATTTAAATATGTTATCACAAGGTTTGTTGTTTTTCAACGTTTATATTTCTTAAAATTCGACTATTAAAATTGACGTTTATTTTACTTAAAAATCAGCGATGAATATCGATGATTATTTTAGTACATATTATTATGCATGGTAGTTTTCAACGTTTATATTAAAAAAAGCGCCCACTAATATCTTTTTTCCTAAAAATCGAGGATGAATATCAATGTTTATATTTATACATTTTATCGTTTTTTATAAAACAAATTACATAAATTGGACTCTTCCAGTTAAATTTTACTAAAAATTTATATATAAATAAATAAGACTTATCGTATGCTGGATTTCATGTTTCTCTCTAAACTTTGGGGAATGTATTGCTGTTGGCTTCGTCCACCAATCCGACAAAGCTGTATAACTCGTTGAATCAAGCCTCTAATTCAAGACACCGTGATCTATCAATAACAAAATTAATGTGATGTTGATATAATGCACAATCAAATATATATATGAATATATATAAGAAAATGATTATACAGACTATCAGAAAGAGGAAGGCTAACTGGGTTGGACATTACCTGAGGAGAGAGAGTATGATTAAAGACGTGTTAGAAGGAAAACTAGATGGGAAAAGGGAAAGAGGTAGGAAAAGGTTTCAGCTGATAGACGATCTGAAAGGGAAAGAGAGTTATCAAGATATAAAGAGGACAGCGGAAAATAGGAGTATATGGAGAACCAGGTTTAACCATGAATAATCACGGACCTGTCTACGGACAGACTACCTATGATGATGATATAAGAAAAAATCATATGTTGTTGAGTATCAAACAGTGATGAGCGTACAAAAAGATCCAGAGTACGAACATTGAATGAAGGCGCAGTATTTCAAGAAAAATAATAATGGGACACATTCACTCAGAGAATATTGGGTATTGTTACCAATAATATAATTTTTATGACTGTTTATGAAAATACCATAGAGCAGGGTTTCAGAAATGTACACATAGTAGTATATTTTTAACCTAACCAACCACCAAATGATTTATGGGCGAGTGGATTTTTTCAAGCGGGGAGTAGGGTTTAGTTATAATTTCGAGACCTACTATTGGGATATTTGGTGATCAGCATTAAGTCAGTTTGGGAAAAATCTCTCTTTTCGCATCTTGGAAGTTGTCGGTAGAAGTCATAAGACTTTTGAGTAAATAGAATATGGATGCTGATCAATTGTGAAAATGGCCAAAGGTGCGTTGGGATTTTCAGATGTGTTCGAGATTAAGAACAGAGCGCAATAAACGGTTCATATTGTTTTGTCCCACACACGTGTCAGCTCAGGATGTGTCCTTAAGACATAAGGGATCATAGAAAGGGTATGTAATACCGGATGAAGTGTGACTGCCTGGTATGACAAATCCCGATTTCCTGTTTTATTTTGGATGTTTGGCGCTAAAATATATTACATTTTATTGTGGTAACGCAAATTTAAAAATCCTGACAAATAAGTTCATAGAAAATTTTGTAGCGAAAAATCGATTGTAAAATGTTTACGAATTCGATATTTATAGTTATTTATCGATTTAAATCGAATCCTACAAAGCCTATTTATAACATTTCGTGCAAAGTGCTCCATTCTGTTGGAAAATAGATTGTTGTGACAAGTGAGGATTTTCTTGCAATTGTGGAATTAAAAGGTACGAATTTCCGGTAAAAGTTCGCTCTTCGGTAAAATATGATAAAAATGGCAATAACACTGTCAACATAAAACAATAAAAAATCATGTTATAATAATTCAGTAATAATAATCTTATTATTATCAAAACTTGTATTCTTTGATAAGATATTTCACTTTTGTTGTTTTAATATCCATTACTTAAAAAGTTATATGGCTATCCTTTCATAAGTGTCCGACACACTCATGTACACGCGAGATTTGCAACGTAGTTCAAGAGAAAACGACAAGAAAATGTACCAGGTCTGTCTATTTTTTCCGAACTTCAGTCGTTCTCTTTCTTGTGTTCCACATATAAAACTACAATTGATGATTAGATTTAAGTATTAAAAGTTGGTATTATTTCGCGTTCTCTAGGTTATACCCAGATGGAATTTAAACTTAATTTTATTCAGCGTTGGTTTAGAAATTCCCAGAAAATTTCAACATATTTTGAATCTGAAGACTTAAAAATGTTATTCCCAGTTGTAATTAAAAGCTTCCCCCGGATTGGGTTGGGTTGGTTTGGTTAAAGGTAGGTTACGTATGGTATTGAGCTTTGACACAATTCTTGCCTGAAAATTACTAGCTCCACGTAGGGCATATTATCGACACTTTTGACGCCACTGATTCTGTTGGCACACTATGTAGGGTATTTGTGGAAAAATCCGTTATTCAATTTTAATTTTGGTATATTAATTAATGAAAACTCTGCATGTAATTTTCGGATTTGCATGGAAATATCATGATAAACTATTAACTGATGGTGAAGACATCAAAGAAGATATGATGACAACGGAGAATGACTGTTTATCTTAAATACCTAGTAAACGCTTGTGGGTCTCTTCCAGGTACCTTGTGAAGGAAAGGGCAATGGAAAAACATTTTATCATTATTCATTGTAGTGTGTTACATTAGGTTAAAAACAAATTAGGAAGGAATACATGGAGTCGAATGAATAAAAAATAAGCAAATACTTATGCTTAAGATGTTTATCTATCTATCAAGAAAATGCTATTTTTTTATTCACCCCAATTAAGCATTTGCTTAAAAAGTGAGAGAAATCTTAAGCATGAGCATTTGCTTATTTTTTATTCACTCGACCCATTATTAGGAACACTTGCTTCAGTAGGGAATATTTACATTCATTTAAAAATACACACTATGCAAAACTGTTTCTTCTATTCATTGTCAGCCCATACATATTAGTGAAGTTTTAGCCCTATGTGATATCCATGAAAAAAGGTTAAGCGAAGATAGGTTCATTCGGTATTTAAGAATCACATTTGCCTGTGTAATAGAGACAAAGAATATTTATATTCAAAAGGGAAATCTACTCTAAATTTGTATTACCTTTTAAATATAGCACTAATGAGAATATCCCTAAATTTACTTCACAAAAATATGAATGCCTGGAAGTTGCTTTTGAACTTGATTGAGCAGTAATCTTGTGCTAAACTTAAAGTGACCAGATTTTTAAAATCTCAATGCCTGAAAAAATGACCTTTAGCTCTTAAAGGTCTTTTAGCTGAACTTTATTCCACGTAAACAATAATCTTAACCATGCTCTAAATTTGTCACTTGTCCCTTCGACACATTTGCAATCATTTAGCTCTTCTCTCAGGATTTCTCGGAAAAAATAGCCGAAACCCTTTCTTCGTAGAATTAGTGCAATTGGGTGCACAGCAGCCTCCCATATCATTATGCAAATAATACTGAAAGTTCGTGTGTTATTTTTCAAAAACCTGCGCTCGCACACACTCCGCAACCGCGACAATGGTGTCCAATTGACTAAAAATGGCATATTGCTATGACTCGACTTAGTGAGTTACCGTGCGAGATATAAAAGACTCTGACCTATATAACTAGGACGTTAGAAAATGCTGTATTTGAACAATTCTTATATCCCCTAAGTAAAAAGTTTATAAATTTTATGGAAGAAATTAAAACTGCAAAGAATTTAAAAAAGTAGAGCTGAACATTTTAAATTAAAATAAGTAAATAATGAATAGATGCATCTAAATTTCGCACACATACCCCGTCAAAGAACAGTCGTATACAATAACTCTTTTGCAGTGGTAGGATTTCTAAAAAAACTAAATAGGGATTATAGAAATTTTATATTTTAAAATGTTTGGCAGTTAAAACTTCTTAAAATTTAAAGAAATATGTAAATGTTTAGATACAACAGGGCGAGTTAGAGAAGGGAAATTTTTTAAATTATTTAGAGGTTAGTCTATATAAACGAGTAAACATTTCATTGTATCCATGAAGATCTTATTGCGGCAGTTAAAAAATATTTAAATTTAAACAATTATATGAAAGTTATTTCACTTCTATATGTGCAACAAATTTAAAATTTAGCAGAAATGTGTAGCATTATTTACTCAATAGGGAAAAGGTATAATATTCCTAAAATTGAAACAATTAGTGATTGTTTTATTCCATTATTTTTCCATAATAAAAAAACCGGTCCAGAGGAGAAATCTTCAGAATTAAAGAAATATTTCTCATGGTAAAATATCCTTCTGAAAAATTAATGTTTTTCCAAGGTGACATGAAATGCTTGCAGTATGCAAGCACCTTCTACTAGTATAGAATATGTTATATGCTCCTCCTCTGAAAAAACGTCTATATACAATGACTAGTAGAAGGTGCTTGCATTCTGCAAGCATATAAGCTCTCCTTGAGAAAACATTCATTTTCAGATAGATATTTCATCATTACAAATATTTTTTTAATTCTCAAGATTTTACCTCCGCAGCGATTTTCGTTTATCCCTTATGTAAAAATAATTTATTAGAAAAAACCCCAAACTTTGAAATTTAATTGCGAAATTTTATCGGCCGCATTGTTGCAGTTTTTCGTTTTTTTTAGTCGGTTTTGCACAAAGTCCTGCCTAAGAAAAAAATTTCGAATCTCCAGCTTATCTGGAAGTGACTAAACATTAGTATCTTCATCCTATATGTTATCATTATGCATAGACGTTTCTTACAGAGGAAGAGGAGGATATAACATACTAGTAGAAGGTGCTTGCATTCTGCAAGCATATCATCTCACCTTGAAAAACATTTTTTTTTCAGACAGATATTTCATCAATGCAAATATTTCTTTAATTCTAAAGATTTCACCTCCGCAGAGATTTTCGCTTTTCCCTTCTGTAAAAATATAGTTAAAACAATACCCAAATTTTGCAATTTTAAGAATTTTATACTTTCTTGATTATGGGGTACTAATGGTACACACTTCTGCCAAATTTTAAAATTGTAGCACTTCTAAAAGTGAAATAATATTTTTTTAATTGTTTAAATTTTAAGCATTTTAAACGGCCGCCGCAATATATTTATGGAGAATTTCAAATGTTTGTTTTTGCAATTTCACTACATGGTAAAAAAAACTTTAGAATTTCAGCTTCGTAGCTCATCCCGTAGTACCTAAAAAGTTATCTATTTGTTAAAAATTTAAGAATTTTTAACGGCAAAACTAATTAAAATATCAAAATTTCTATAATCCCTAATTCACTATTTTACAAATCCTACATGTAAAAATAATTTCAGTTCCGTACCACATTCCAAAATACATAAACCTTGTAAATTTGTTTAAACGATTGCAAATTTTTAGCGGCCGCATTGTTGCACATTTTCAAAATTTTCGTTTTTTCTATTCGGGTTTGCACAAAATTCTACCTCAGAAAAAAATTTTGCTTTATCACGATTGTGTTAAGGAAGTAAACGGCAAAGTAGAAATTAAGTAGGATTTAAGGATTGCCTTTTATTTATTTATCATAAGACAATATCGAGAAATAATTGAATACTTATTGAAGCTAGAACTATAAACTAGATGTTTTTTCCAATCAGCACAACTACTTGCGAGTATTTTTGGAAGTAGGTATGACAGATGTGGTCATGCAAGGCCAAGTTCTTTGTAGACTAGTGGTCTTCAACGTGGGCGAGAGCGCACTCCAGTAGGCGTTATAGAGCTTTTAGTGGGCGTTAAATAACTCACCATGTGCCATTCTAATTTGTACACTGAAAAATAAAACCCTATAAGAAAGTTTAAAGACACGTACACATCCTCAAATGAGGATATGTGCGTATGGCGACATTGGAGTGCTGGTAACACCACTCTACTACCTCTGCTATCTAGCAGCAGACAGAATTTAGTAGGAGCGCTATTATTAGGCCATTGTCTTCTTTACCTTTCCGAATGACGGCAATTCAATCGTAGATCCACGTGCATTTGTGTTACTGCGCAAACTTTATTTGTGATAATTTGGTTATGTGTTCTATCGAAGTTTGATTTTCAATGATGTGATACAGATGTGTATTTTGTGGACGCTTTATACTTGTTTTCCTGCATTATTTGGGTGTGTTCGTACCGACGTAATGTTTGTTGATTTCGTGTGTAACTCCTTTTCAGATCTTTAAGCTGTTCAATTACTTTTTGTGATACTGAAATATCTCCAAATTTGAAAACTATGGCTCCAAAGAAAGAGTGTTGTCGTCAGTATTCATTAGACTACTTGGCATTTTGGTTCATCGAGTCCCCTACCAACAAGCATTTGCCATGCGTTTACTGTGCCAACAAACATTTTCAAATGAAGCTATGATACCTTCACGGCCTCGCGATCATCTTAACGCAAAACACCCAGACGAAATGTGTAAGCCATTGGAATATTTTATAAAACATCAAGAAAAAGATTTATAAACTAACGACTATAACTACAATATTAAAAAACAATGAAAATGTTAAATACGGACTTATTGCATCTTACAGAATATCCAAGCTAATTTCTAAGACTTGGTACACCACATCACGTCCGTGAAACGTTAATAATGCAATCTTTGCGGGAAGTTATCACCACGGTAATGCATCAGGATCCAGCAGATTTTTAGAAAGTCATACCAATTAGTGATACGACCATACCAAGGCGCATCGATGAAATGGCGCGAGAAGATATGTTGTTTGGAGAAAAACTTATAACCGACACGAAATATGAATCGATTTCTCCAACCCTATATTTTGAAAAATACGACATCCCATTGGTACACCTTATTGCATGCGCTATTGATGGTCGCTATCGAGGATTTATTGCAATAAAAAAGAAGCACTAAAAGTTTTTAGTATTCATTGTATAATTCATCGACAAAATTTTATTGTCAAAAGCTTAAGCCCAAGATTACATGCTTCACTTAAAACTGTGATAAATGCAATAAATACGATTAAAAGCAAATTCCAAGAATGATCGAATATTTCACCAGCTATGCCAAGATAAGCAGATAAGATGAGAAGTTTTTTCGCTTGTTACTACGTACCGAAGCTCGTTGGCTCTCGAAAGGGAATTTTTTGACAAGTTTTGCGGAATTATACAAGAGCGTGTTGTTATTTTACCTTAATGAAAACAAAATTGACATTCGTAATGATTTATAGTCTGTGAAACAGAATGCTTTTTACTGGGCTGGAATATATAAAAAAAAATCGATGATGTTAACTTAAGACCTCAACGAAAGCAAATGATTCTAATTGACTGCAAAAATGTTATTTCGGTATTCATCGACAAATTGGATTTACTCAAACAAATCATCCTGCAAAAAGAATTTGTCCAGTTTCTGAAACTATGTACCATCAAAGATGATATTACAGTTGAAGACATACAAGTTTGCAGATCACCTTTATGCCTTTAGAATTGATATGATGACTCGTTTTCGCGATGCAATAGACTTGAAAGTAGACGCATGGATGGTGACTCCAGTCATCACAAATGTGTGTGATGTGAATGTTGAATACCAAGAGGAGATAAAGGAATTACTTCATGATGAGGAGTTTAAAGCCAACTTCAACAACGGTGTATATGTGCAACTTTGGCAGAACCAGAAAATACCCACTATGTACCCACGCTTGTGGAAGAAAATACCGTTGCTCTTGTTCCCAACCTCATATCTAATCGGAAAGGGATTCAGTACAGTCAATAATCTCCTCTCCAAAAAAATAAATTACTTACAAATAACAGAAAGAGGAGATCTTCGAATGACCCTTACAGAGTTGAAGCCTGGCATTGATTCCCTGGTTTGTAGGCACCAAGCACAAAGTTCGCATTTAAATGTCAGCCTAATGTTTATTTTTAAATTGTGTTAGTGATTAATAAACATGGTTAAATTTAATGTGTTATTAAAAAATTTTTATATAAAATATTTTATTGTTAAGTTTATACGGAATGTGGGCGGTGAAATTTTTTCAAATGGCAATTATAGTAAGAATGTGTGGTGAATCAAAAAGGTGTAAGACCACTGTTGTAGACAATCACATATTGTATAGATATTCGGAAAAGACAAGTTTATATATCAAGAAGAACTTCACGCCATGTCATGTAATGTTTGGAAGGTAGACTTAGGAAAGTGTTGATGAGTATCTTAGAATTTCAAGCGGCCCGGGAGCTTCATCCATTGATCCAACGAAATTTACCGGTTAATCCTATAATTTTTTGTCACAGACTATATTTTGAAGCCTGAATATCAGATGTCCAAAATTCCTTTTTCTAAAGTAGCCACTGTAAACCTGTCCGAATTCAAAACTTCTTGCACCCAACCGTCTGGCACCCAATCGTCCGACTCTCAATCGGCGGTACCCTAATATCACGTACTTAATATGGAACCCGGTCGATGAGGGCCTGTCTAGGAACATTGAGATTATCCAGTGGCGAGTGACACGTTTTGTCTAGGGGGGTATATATACGACCCATTCCTATCTTATGAGTGACGTTATTTTGCAGACCATGTAGTCTAGAAGACTTTTGTTCATGCAGAACTTTCGAAATGCGTAAAAAATCCGAATTCATTGAGTATATGTATACGTAGCAGGGTTCGATTTGACCCAACATATTTAAATAGTTAGCAATTTAACTAAAGGAATATGGATTTTTAAAAAAATATTAATAATGAAATGGTTAAGAAATATTAGTGTTCCATAAATTTTTAAACATTATATTTGTTTATTGCACATTTTGGTAATTTGAATATAATGGTATGAAAATAACTACAAAATACAATTACAATTTTTATGTAACATTTTTTACACTTACCATATAATCTCCATAATTATACATGTATACTGTAGCTATTTAAAATTCTTACACTCAATACATATAATTAGTTTCTCACTGTGCTGTTCGCATATAAATTGATTGCATGCTGTACGCTTTATCTGCACTTTCCTATATCTTTTCCTGTCACACATCTTGCATCTTCCTCTCTTGGTTACTCTCACACTGTCTATCACATTTGATGCTATTTCAAACACCACACATTTCCATTGCTCTTCTAATGGATAGATGAAGATTTGGTATTGCATATGCTCGTTGTTTCATGCAAGGAATAACAAGTTCTTTTCCAAGTAGTTGTAAAAACTTTCTATGCTTACCATCCCAATGCTTGATCTACAAATTAAATCTTTTTCGGGCATGGTGTTTGAAGACATTGTTCAGGTAAGATAAGAACAACACATTGAAAGTAAAATACTTAGTATTTCATTTATAAAAATTATCAATTTATTGAAAATAATAGGTAGTAATAAATTTCTTCGTTCTATGGAGACAATAAATATTATTTATACGGAATGTGGGCGGTGAAATTTTTTCAAATGGCAATTATAGTAAAAGTGGGCGGTGAATCAAAAAAGGTTGAAGACACTGCTCTAACCTATCCCACTTTCTTCCCCCTCAATCCCTCTGCCACTACAACCCTCTGCCCTTTCCTACCTTCTGCCCCCTTCCACCCTCTGCTCCCTCCCACCCCCTGCCACTCCCATCCTCTCCCACTCCCACCCTAGGCCACTCCCACCCTCTGCCTCTCCCACCCTCTATTAATCTCACCCTCTGCCCCCTGCCACCGTCTGCCCCCTCCCACCCTCTGTCCTCTCCTGCCCTCTGCCCCCTTCCACCCTCTGCTCCCTCCCACACCCTGCCACTCCCATCCTCTCCCACTCCCACCCTCGGCCACTCACACCCTCTGCCACTCCCACCCTCTGTTACTCTCACCCTCTGCCCTCTGCCACCGTCTACCCCCTCCCAACCTCTGTCCTCTCCTACCCTCTGCCCCCTCCCACTCTCTGCCCCTTCCCTCCCACTGTCCCTTTCACACTCTTTCCTCTCCCACCCTCTTCCCCTTCTACCCTCTGCACCATCCTTCCCTCCCATCATTTGCACCCTCCCAACCATCTCCCCTTCTGACCCGGATGCTTCTCAGCCCCTTTCCCACCATGGACGCCCAATTTGAGCGGATACCTGACGCAGCAACTTTCGGTTCGAGGCGACCGCTGTGGTCCCCACAAGGGGAAGGGGTCCAAAGTGGGAGCACATAAAAAGAATGTGGGCCGCACAAGAGTCCAATATGATACCCGGATGGGCGGTTCGGTTCCAAGGGAGCGAGAGAAACCTGCAGGGACTAGGGAGAAGGGGATGAAGGGGTCCCTGTGTCCACTCTCGGTCGGTCACCATAGATTTGGAGGATTCCAATCGCTTTGTCACAACCGCTGTTTTTCAAAGCCCGTATTGAACGATCTTCAAACTCAAGTTCTGGTAATGTTGGTCGATTAGTTTAATCTATTACGACTACTACTACAATTTTACGGCTAATGTAGCGATTTTACCATTTTGAGACTACATATACGGCAGAGATGGTTGATTCTTATTGTATTAATATTTGATACCGTGTAAACAGTATTGGGAATATCTATCATCGGTGATGATATGAGAGACATTCAGAACTACCAGTTGTCACTATCACAATAGTTTCGTAACACTCGGAGTACAGCCACAATTGTATGGCTTTCTTTTCGCTTATTCGCATGATTTGATTGGAGCGGAGGAGACTGATGCATCTGGATCTCAACTGCGATATAAACCAATCTCAGTATTTATTCATGAGGTTCTGTCCTTGATCCTGGCAGAAAGAAATGTCCGCGTCGCATCGACGGTATTCATACTAATTGTTACACGATATTTAACTCTTTGGTTTAGACGGTCGCATGCCTTTAATTATGCTAGAAATCTTGATACACACGCTTACTCAATTTTCCTGTTCGAAAGATTTATCTGAGCTGCTTGATGAATGCAGTGGTATACAAGAACAAAGTAAAATTTTGATACATGCAACGCATCTCTACGGAGCATCAATTTTTATATTATATAGAACGTTATACTGATAATACCCGCAAGTAGTACAGCGGAGAGAAAAAAGTGAAGAAAATTATCATAATTCAACAGTACATTATTGTTTCATAAAATAATCTGAATTTTTTTGTTTCATATTTTCGTGGCGCTTAACATATTTTCCTAAATCGTAAAATGATTTAAAGTCTCTAGCATATCAACAGATTTCATATTAAATACCTGTAATTTCTCTAAACACTCCGATGCCATTAACGATGTCACTAATGAGGTCCTACTTGACTAAAACTCAATCTCGTCTTTAGAGCCACCCACTACTTATTTTCTCACCTGGTCCAATAATATTATCCAAATGACACCAACACCACCAAATTATTATCAACATCTGAAAATCCCTCAAACGTAAGTGAAGAATGAAGGTGAAGTTTTGAGGAGACAAATTTTCAAAGCTCTTTGGAGATACTGAAATACTCTTCACAAATTTAATCTGCAAGCCGATAATTTAAAATTTTATCTGAATCTATTAGTAAAAATACGAGACCCTCAGTTCTAAAATTTTCAGTTCGGAAAATCCCTTTTCGGATTTTGGCGGAGTTCCGCAGATCATTTCCTATTAAAGACAAAATGTCTTTTTAAAATTGGTGTAAATGGACTTGAAAGAGCAATAATTGGTCAGATATGTGTAAATAACGAATGAAATTACACGTTAAAACCACAAAAATATTTTTGCAGGAAATCTGAAATTCATACCAAGTATTGAAAAATACGCTATGTCGAAGTACGATATTTTGAAATATTTATGCAATATTTATGCTAAAGAATTGACTGGTACACAAAAAAATTAACCCCCGTCCACTTTGCTTGCTGTTTATTCGTTCCTACCACGTTACCTATAGGATTTAGATTATTTACCAGTGAATATGTTTTTATATGGAAATGAGCTATATGGCACAATCAAAATGGGAAAATGTAGAAATCTCAAAATGCCGTACCTAATCTAATGTTAAAAACTCCCTCAAAGAGATGGAAAGAGGGTGGTGGGGAAAATTCTAAAAAAATTAAAAATTTAAAAAAGAAAAAGAAAAACATATCTCACTCATTCACACAAACACTCAACCTCCATCGTTGTCGAAGGGCCGAAAACCGAAAATGTTTCGTGTTTTACGTGTGTCTCTTCGACGCTCCCAGCAGCTCGCCTACAAGTTCTTTAACTTGGTAAGTGTCCACTGGGCCTCCTTTAACACTTTTTGCCACCCTCATCACCATCTTTCCTTTTACTTTAGATATTATATGTATATATATATATATATATATATATATATATATATAACAACTTACGGAAAAGGAAAGGTAAAATGAATATATGGATGTCAACAAGGTGTTGGGATGAGGAAACCCAGTGAGCACTCACCAATCAGACGACTTCAGGTTGGCGAGGCTCCGGGGATGTCGAAGCGACACACGTAAAATAACACAAAAACACAGAAACATCACAAACGTAAAGCTTTCGGAACTACTCCTTCTTCAGCTACAGAGAGAGAAGAGGAGTTCTCTCTCTGTAGCTGAAGAAGGAGTAGTTCCGAAAGCTTTACGTTTGTGATGTTTCTGTGTTTTTGTGTTATTTTACGTGTGTCGCTTCGACATCCCCGGAGCCTCGCCAACCTGAAGTCGTCTGATTGGTGAGTGCTCACTGGGTTTCCTCATCCCAACACCTTGTTGACATCCATATATTCATTTTACCTTTCCTTTTCCGTAAGTTGTTATATATATATATATATATATATATATATATATATATATATATATATATATATATATATAGAACAGTACAACTCGGAAGAGTTCACGGTGAAAGGTGAAAGGGTACTTACGGTATGGTATGGTACTTATGAAAGATATGGTGAAAAGCGTGACAAAGTTAATAGCAACGAACAACTGAGTGATACCAATAAATCTAAATGCAGTCACAGTGGGCACGCTGATAATCAAAGAATATATGTCAACGTCAGCTCAAGGAGATGAAGAAATCAAGGAGATTTATCAGCAAATTAATGACATTTACGAAGAATATAAAAGAGGAAAGGTAAACTGCATAATAATGGGACGTTGGAACAGCATAATAGGAGGACAGGAAGAAATTGTTGTCGGGCAATACGGACATGGGAAGAATCACCAAGGAGGGGAAAACTGGTAGTATTCTGCATCGATAATGATCTTTTAGTGACTAATACATGGTTCAAAAACCATATACGAAGGTTATACACATGGAAAAGCCCAGGAGATAGAATGAGATGTCAAATAGATTATATCTTTGTAAAACAAAGATTCAGGAACTTCATAATGACCGCCAAGGCATTACCAGGAGCAGACAGTAATTCAGATCACAGCCTTCTAATAGTTGACGTAATTACAAACTTCAAACACAAAGAAACTAGAAGAGAATGACAGACTTGGGACCGAATAAACCTGAAAGACAGGCAGGATGTAGTCAGCATGAAGTTGGAAAATAACCTAAAAAATTTAGAAAAAAAACCAATGGACATGGATATGGAATGTGAAGAAAGAAAACCAGTATTAAGGGAACCTTGGATAAAGAGATTGGAAAACAAGAGAAGAAAATCAAAAAAACCTGAACCACAAAGGAAATGCTGAAAAAAAAGGATGAGAGACGAAAATGGAAAAAACGTTAACAGTGAAGAACGTAGAGGCAATTATAGACGTATAAACAATGAGTTGATAACAGTAACCAATAAAGATAGAGAAAATTGGATAAAAGAAAAATGTGATAAAATACAACAAATGGAGATGTACGGTATAATTTACGCTAGGGCACTAGAATTAGAAGATAAGAAGTCTAATGCAATTCGTGTTAAAGGAATTACTAATACGAATGGGAAAATAATCTCAGAAACAAAGGTTGTATCACAGGTATGGCAAGAATACGTTAAGGAACTATACAGCAGGCAGGCAAGATCGGCAAAAATAGAACTGGAAGATAAAGAAAACACCTAAGAAGGCAACTTAGGACTAAGTATAATGGAGAGCAAAGTAAAAAAAACGAGTGGATCTAAAGATAGGTAAAGCCACAGGCACCGATGGAATACCGACTGAGGTAAATAAAATCATGGGATAAGAAGTACTCAAAGCGATCGCGAAATTCACTAATAAGATTTATGACACGGGAGAGTGGCCTCGGGTTTTCCTAGAAGTAACAATGATCCCTCTAAAGAAGAAGCCAAGGGCAATGCAGTGTAAAGTCTACAGAACGATAAGCCTTCTCTCACAAACTTCAAAGATCATCACGTCGACTCTAAATAAAAGGCTGGAGTAAAATGCAGGCGAAATGCTAGGGGAAGAACAATTCGGGTTCAGAAAAGGACGAGAAACTAGATATGCGATAAAGGTAGCTAGAATATCATCAAAAAGGGCAATAGAGTACAGTCAATATATCTGCGTATGATTCGTAGACTAGCAGAAGGCCTTTGACAGTGTAAATTGGGTAATGTTGATGAAGATATTAAAGGATATAGGTGTAGACTGGAAAGACTGGAGACTGATCAGGAATCTGTATTTGAATCAAGTTGTAAAGGTCAGATTGGAGAATACGGACAAGTACGGAGTAAATATCGGTAAAGGAGTAAGACAGGGCTGCTGCCTATTGCCAACCCTAATCAATATATATAGACAAAGTCTAATGCAAGTAGTGTTATATGGCACAAGAGATTTCAAAATTGGAGGAAGAACAGTAAAATACGCGGATGATCAAGTACTTCTAGCAATAAAAGAAGAGGAACTGCAGAAAATGATAAATAGTCTAGTAATAACAGGGAGAGAATATGGTATGGAAATAAATACAGAAAAATCCTAGGTCATTCGAATATCGGGAAAAGAAGAGAATCTGAACATAAATAATGGAGGAAAGCCTTTTGAAGAAGTTTCAGACTATAAGTACCATGGAAGCATCAAAAAAAGAGAAACAAAATGTATGGATGAGATCAAAACTTGAATAGAAAAAGCAAAAGTTGCTTTCAGAAGAAAGAAACACCTACATACGGGGAATATAAGGGAAGATATCCGCAAGAAGTTCATAAAATGCTATGTCTGGAGTATAGTTTTGTACGGGGCAGAAACATGGACGATAAGGAAAAATGACATCAAATACATGGAAAGCATTAAAATGTGGACTTGTAAGAGAATGCTGAAGATAAAATGGATCTATTATAGGATTAAAGACGATGAAGTGCTACGAAGAGTAGAAGAGAAGCGAATAATTATACAGACCTTTAGAAAAAGGAAGGCAAACTGGGTTGGGCATTACCTGAGGAGAGAGAGTATGATTAAAGACGTGTTAGAAGGAAAACTAGATGGAAAAATGGAAAGAGGTAAGAACAGGTTTCAGCTGATATACGATTTGAAAGGGAAAGAGAGTTATCAAGATATAAAGAGGACAGCGGAAAATAGGAGTATATGGAGAACCAGGTATAACCATGAATAATCACGGACCTGTCTACGGACAGACTACCTATGATGATGATATATATATAGGCGCACGTCCCTCACGCAGCAACAATCTACAAAAAATATTCAATTTTATCTACCTCTGCCTTATCCGCATATTTTTTGGCCGGTTGACCTATCAGTCTGAGGCAAATGGAAAGTGGAAAGTCTCCATAATTAAGCGCAAATTCCGTGCATAATCCCTGAATTCGTTCATTTATTGATTCTTCTTTATGCGTAATGTCAGTAAAACTGTAATTCATTTTCATAGCATAGTACCTTAAGAATATAATGATGGTTACGATGGGCATCATGATTTCATCAGTTTGAAGATAAAAACTAAAAAAATATTTATAGCTAAAGTTGTCCTTTCGATCTTCCTAATATAGCATTTTCTTCTTTCTCTCTCTCTATTTATCTCTCTCTCTCAGAAGGTGTTGTAGAAAGAGCCTCAAGTTAACGCACGTGTATATCGATGAGGCAAATCTCTCTCACCAAAGAACGCGATCGGAAGATAGATGGCGGTTCAAGGGAGAGGGAGAAAAACGGAGGAATCGTTAGTGTAAAGAGAGCGATCCATTCGGTAGAGAGAGGATGTTTCCTCCGAGAAGTGTCATTTGTGCGCGAGGGATGCGGGGCGACGGCTGCGACGTCGGTGAATAATGGTGGCTTAAGGGGCGAGGGGAGGTCGGATTGCGGCAGGAGAAGAGGTGGAGGAGGGGAATAGGGGAAGGAGAGGGAGGTAGGGGTGAGGCTACCTCCAAAGGAGCCCCACGAGATGAGGCCTCGATGACGCCCACCCTCCTACCGATGTCGGGACCTGGTTGTGATACGGTAGGTCCTTTTTTATCAGTTTTTCCGCCCCCGACGCCCTTTGGCCGCCATCAGCCCTCAACGCCCCTTTTCGTTGCCCCTGATCGCCCCTGCTCCGAGACAAATCTTCCCCCTTAATGTTCCACCTTCCTCCGTGTACTTGGGCCGCTCAACTCCTTCGCAATTCCAGATGTTTCTGAGAGGGTGGTACTCTTACCATTGTGGCTCCCTCTGCGTTACAACACAACTATAAATTGTTAAAATTTCTGAATATGCTAAACCACGATCGATAAAAGAAGCAGAAATGCCCAGTCGTCCACCGCAGCGCGCACTGCTTTCTCTCCTTTCACAACTGATAGGCTTTCTCTTCCATGTTCCCAACCGTCCTCTTCCCTTCATCCACCCTCCATTTCAGAAATTCTCTTTCTTTGCTCTCATTCGCAATCCCTGCCCAAATCATTTTCAACTGATAAGCGAAGTTTTCTCTTCGGAAGTTCGGTTGACATAATCGGAATTTAAGATTCATCTGTCTTTTAAGACGCGTCAATAAAAGCATTGACAACAATTGGAATGAAAGTTGCAGCTAACAAAAGTATCTTTCGTTTAGCGCGGTACATATGTTTCCGGAAAAAGGAACACCAATTTCAATATAGGAATTCATGTAATAATGGAAAGAAGTGTTCCGGAACTATAATATTTAAACTTCAGACAGATATATCGTCAAATTAAATAATCCCAGAGCTAACAGTCGAAAATTAATGAAAAAATAACTTCGTAGTTTCCACAAATTTTAATTTAAACACGGCCGGTTTCACTATGATCGTAGCATAATCAGGTGATGAGTAAATTCCACCTAGTTGAGCCTGACCTCATTACTTATATAGTCGAAAAATAATTAATTTTATTTTTTCCCAATCTTTTTAATAATCTTGATAATGCTATTTTTGATCGTTAAAATTACGCAGAGAATTTTGATTATATTAAATTTCGTTTATCATAAAATATGCTTTTGTTACACTGTTCGATATATATTTTCCCCTGATTTAAAGTCGAATCGACTAATTCCAACGAAAAATGCAAAATGCAATTCCATTGTTTATAAAATATATATACCGAAAATTAACAAAAAAATGCGCGTTGGCCTGCAGAAAGAGTGAAATTTTCTTTAAACACCAATGAAAGTTGAGACTAGTGTAGCAAAGGTGATTATTATTATGCGCTTACTGTGACGTAAGTGAATTGAGAAAGAGAGAGTTATGCATCTCTTCTAGTGGCTAAACACAAACTCAAAAACAAGTAAGGGAAGCATTGGAAAGGAAATGCCACATTTTTTCTTGTTTTGGGATTATAACGTTATTATAAGATTACATCATTGGTTAATAACAACGGCCATGTGATAATTTCTAATGGTTCCCTTATAAAAGCATTATATCAATTCTATCTAATAATATATTTCTCATTTAAAAGTAGTGAACTCGTTTTAATGCAGATTTATTTCTTATAATTAAAAATCGGAAACATTCCTTTTTTGGATTAAAAACTATCGTGTGCTCTCATTATACAGGGATTTTAGTTTTCCTTTTTTAATACAAACCTCGAACTTTCTGTTACAGAAGTGTTCATATCTCGAGTTCATATCATAAATAGATTAAAACATACTAGTTGTACACGCAAAAGGTTCTGTGAAGTCAGTCAATAATCCGCATGTAAGTAATGAGAGCCTATTTTTCCTTATAAAATTAGACAACTGATATTTTTTATTTCGTTTGTTTTTATATTTTATATGTGCAAATTTAATTGCTTTTCCCTTATAAAAAAGGTGAAATAAAAGAAGAATATTTTTTATTTTGGTCGATCGTTAAATTTCCCATTCCAAGCGCATTTTACTTAATAATAATAATCTGCAATTATTAACGTTGCAATCTATTAAGATTGAAGTTGCTACAACTATAATTTCGATGCTTCAGGAAAAGCGCGAAGAGAATAATGCAATTCTTTCGTCTATTTTAATGCTTAATAGGCACTAATTCAATCAGTGGCAACAATGCGGGTCACCTTGGCAACACCAGGAAACAGTACGAAAATTCATATAATTTCGCAACGAAACGCTCGTTGCTGGCCACCTCTTCAGTGTAACATCTAATCATTGCAAGAATAAGACATTTTGTAGTTTTAGCCGTCGAATATAGAAAAACTGAGAAATTCGGCCTATATTTGCGTATTTTAATGAATGAAGGAAAAAACCTTGCACTATGAAGAATTCTAACTGCTGTGTAAACATATGGGGAAATATAATTGCCTCCTGGAGTCGAACCTGAGAGACCTCTGTAAACGAAAATAGTTGTCCCGGAGTCTCCTAGACAACATTGCATTACATGATAAACTGTTCAAGAGAAAAAAGTGGGAACGGGCAGACAGACAGAGAGACAGGCGGAGTTATATACAGACATACGGACATACAGACGGACGGACAGAGAGACGGATAGACAGGCAGACAGACGGGCAGACAGACGGACATACCGACATTGAATAATTATCTATAAAAGATGATTGAATAAATTACAAAATTAAAATATTGTAATAATAGAAATTATCCAAAAATATCTAGGAAAAAGCCGAATTTTTAGCAGTTGTATCACTAAATTTATCATTTCGAGCACGATATTTTTAGCTTACATGTATATGTAATTTGTTAATACGAAATTTTGAATCCTACAGTCATTTGAAACTTCAGTTCCGCCACGCATCTCCAGATTTTGAGAAGGGTATAAGCGCAGTGGTTTCACTCAAGTTAATTACCAACGAAAGGAATTCTCGTCTCGTGCGCAAATCAAAAAAGCCTCAACCCTTTCTAAGGAGCGCTCTATTCCTCTCTTAACCATTGTCTAGCCCATTTACCCTCCCTCCCTCTCACACCCTCTGTAAGCCCAAACCTTCTCCTCCATTATCTCCCCCTCATTCCCCCTCACCATCCCTCTCTTCCCCACATTTTCTCACTCCTCCACTTCCTCCCTCCGCGTTCCCACTCTCCATCTATCTCTCCCCCTCACTCACCTCTCACTTCCCGCTCTTAGAATTAAGTGTAAGAAGGGACTATGTAATCTCAATTTTGTCCTCAAAAAAGTAGTTTTTCTGTCTATCTGTCTCTCCCCCTATACAACCTCCCTTCCCTTTCTCTCCCCACTCTCTCTTCCTCCTTCCCTCCCTATTCCCATTCCCCTATCCCCCTTTAATTCTCCTTCCCTCCCCCTCTCTCACCCTCTCTCTCTCCCCTCAAATGCCCTCCCTCCAACCTCCCATTAGCTCATCCATTAACCTCGCTGCCTAAACCTCTGCTAATCCAATCCCTTTTGCACACCATTCTCATACCTACACCAACTCACATTCAACCACCATCTCCACTTTGCGAGTTCTAGATCACGTCCAAATACGGTGCAGATTCCGCGAAACTCAATTTAACGATCCATCGAAGACGGATAAATCCGTATAAGTCTTCCAAATCGAAAAAAGATCGTTCTCATGGAAATCACTTTCCTATATTTCATCTCTCACCACCCTTTCTTTCCCACCTCTATGAGTGCACCCTTCTTACCGGTCCAATAGTTTTTCTTTAGTTTTTAATGCGTCCGTTTTTATTCCCCTTTAGACGCAACCGCACGCAGGAGCAAAATAAAGTTAAAGACTTCTGATTTGTGTGGAGAAAAACAGGAAAGGGGATTAGTGGAAAAAAGAATGTATAGGATTCCAAGAAGGGGAAAAGTTGCGGAAGACGTGCGGAGGGAAAAGAATGAAGGAGCGCAAATAAAGGGAGAGGGAGCGGAATGAAAATGGGACGGGTGCAGGGTCAGAGAAACGGGTGGTTAGCGGGAGAGAGGATAGTAGGGTAAAAGTTAAAAAGGTGAGAATATGAGAGTTCGCAATAGAAAAGATGAAGGAAATGGGAAGTATTATAGTGAGCAAAGTGTAGAGCTAAAAATCTATGCTATAATTTTACTCAAAGTGAAGTAAGCGAATGCTCATTTAAACTTTAAACGGGCAAGCGGGGTCATATTTCACCCCACTCAGTTGCTTTGCTTATTATTGTGAAAAGTTTTACTTGATGCAAGTTCTCGATTTTTGTATGTGTTTATTTACTACGAAACTCCTTCTATGAGAATAAAAATAATTAAAATTTGATTCATATATTAAGATAAATAATAAATGCAGGATTGGGGTCATTATTGACCCCATTTGCCTGGTAAGGTAACCAAAAACCCACATAAGTTCTTTGTAATTTATTAAGTATATATGATGCAAATAACACTTATATTCGTAGGATAAATAATAATATTGAGGTATTTTATTTTTTTAGCGATTCCGTGAATGAAATTGTGTATTCGAAATTTTATCATGTCATTTTAGTGGTATTTTTGTAATTGATGCTAGAGTTTGTAATTCTTTGATTTTCTTTGATCAGAAAGAAATATAAATAATAATTATTGTCTGTATAGAACGAAGAAATTTATTGCTACTTATTATTTTCAATAAATTGATAATTTTTAAAAATGAAATACTAAGTATTTTACTTTCAATGCGTTGTTCTTATCTTACCTGAACAATGTCTTCAAACACTATGCCCGAAAAAGATTTAATTTGTAGATCAAGCATTGGGATGGTAAGCATAGAAAGTTTTTACAACTACTTGGAAAAGAACTTGTTATTCCTTGCATGAAACAACGAGCATATGCAATACCAAATCTTCATCTATCCATTAGAAGAGCAATGGAAATGTGTGGTGTTTGAAATAGCATCAAATGTGATAGACAGTGTGAGAGTAACCAAGAGAGGAAGATGCAAGATGTGTGACAGGAAAAGATATAGGAAAGTGCAGATAAAGCGTACAGCATGCAATCAATTTATATGCGAACAGCACAGTGAGAAACTAATTATATGTATTGAGTGTAAGAATTTTAAATAGCTACAGTATACATGTATAATTATGGAGATTATATGGTAAGTGTAAAAAATGTTACATAAAAATTGTAATTGTATTTTGTAGTTATTTTCATACCATTATATTCAAACTTGCATCATTGTAAGGAAGTAAATGAATTACCAAAATGTGCAATAAACAAATATAATGTTTAAAATTTTATGGAACAGTAATATTTCTTAACCATTTCATTATTAATATTTTTTTAATCCATACTCCTTAAGTTAAATTGCTAACTATTTAAATATATTGGGTCAACCCTACTTGCCCTGTTATGTTACAACTTAAGCTTGCCCGTTTAAAGTTTAATTATAGGCATAAAAGTATCAATAAAAAGAAACGGCTACCGGTTAGTAATTATTTTGTAACTTAAATTTTAAGAGTAAATAGCTCGATACTTTCTTGTTGTTTGCCTAAACTCCAATTAAAATCTCAATTGGAAGGTCTCATCACAACTATGAAAGTTTATTTGTTAGATTATAGCAATTGTAATATATTTTCCTCTACAGCGTGTTCCATACCATATCTATTTTAATACGCACCTGTTGGGCAACCCTGCAACGTATACATATACTCAATGTATTCGGAGTTATTACGCATTTCGAAAGTTCTGCATGAACAAATGTCTTCTAGACCAGTGTTTCTCAACCGGTGGGACGCGTCCCACTGGTGGGACTCGAAAGCCTTTTAAGGGGAACTCGAGCGGTTTGAAGATATATTGGTGGCCCAATCGTCTATGGGTAACCTGGGAGTAAATTGTTATCCCTAAAAAGGATCGAAGAAAATGTTTCAGAGAAGCAATTTGAAAACAAATGACAGGGGCCATTGATATGAGGTAAATCCGATCATAAAACTCAATCTAGAGATTTCATTTTCGGTCCTTCTGCGAATGTCAGCCGCTGGCTCTCGAAACCTCCAGACTCGAACAGGCATGTACACTGTACTGCAGGAAGTTCGGTAATCCCCCTGCTGTACAATGTACAGCAGGGGGGCTTCCGAACTTCCTTTGGAAAAATGCGTTTCTTGGTGCTTTATCTTTTTTACTAGCTTCCTATTTCTTTTTCTGGGAAAAGTTCAAAATGCATAAGCATCATGGGAAATATATTTTGCGTATTGAGGTCTTTTCCTCCTAGCCCTCTGCTGCATTCTCATTTAGTAATGTGAATGATCTTAGTGAACATTGTCGTATTGTCGAATGGTCGTAGTATGCAGACATACTTGAGTAACTGCCTCGTCACTTGATCATTTTGCCTTCTCTTTCAATCCTTGGAAAGTTAACGTGAAGCTAGTGGGATATCCACTGCAGCGTTTGGTTCTTAGATATTACATCCTCAAAACACAGCACGTAGCCTACGCAATGCCAAACGATTATGCTAAATGTGACCATGCTGTGAAGCGCGACCTGAGCTCTCTTTCATGTAGTTACTTTAAAGATCTCTTTCATCCCTCCTTCCAATCGGAATCCAAAGATGGTCTAAAGATGGTGAATGACCTCCTGAAGACCTGGATATGTGAAACCTGCCTGAATAAGGTCCAATCTGCACGCACCGATCATACACCTATCACATCGGCTCATGTTGACTCAAATACCGATTGTGTAAGTGTAATGTTGCGTGAACTGCTACAACGTTTCAATGAAATATACGAGGAGCAGTGTGCATTGAGAACATTTATCGCAACATAGCAAGATTCGATTAACAAACAGGCAAAGTGTATTCCACTAATTAACACTACGCTATCTAAAATGAGCGATAAGCTCAATGAACTTTTCAGTGAAGAAGTTTACCTTAATACTCGATTTACCGACGTTAAAGCCCGCCTAAATCGTATTGAGCAAGAACGACTCAGGAAGGTGGTCGAGATTCATTGTATTCCTCTTATTCCTCTTAAGGAAGGAGAATTTGTTGACCCTTTAGTCTGTAAAACGGGGCTTTTCGTTGGTCTTATATTCGACAATAATGATATAAACTACCCATTTAGAGTCGGATCGCACCTATCCTCAGTCTCCAATAGAATCACTAGGCCCCTTCCAATCGTCGTCCGTTTTGTTATATCTTACTCTTCGGCTTATTTAGTACAACCTCGACGGACAAAAAGAAACTTTTCCTCCGAGCTATTATTACTGAGCAAGGTCCGCATAATCCCCCATTTATGTTAATTAGTCTCTGAATCAAAGAAATAATAAATTATACTCATTGGCAAGGAGACTAAAGAAGGAGGGAAAAGTTCTTTTGGGTTCGGAATGATGGAGTTTACGCAAGAAAATGTGAATGTTGTGAACGCACTTCCATTGTTTTCAAGGATGATCTAAACTAAACAACCAACGCGATAAAATTCGAATTTCACTTGTAAACTGTCAATACTTGCTTTGCATTATAAATTATTTCCGATTTTTCTTCTCCACTCAAGCTGTTGACATCATATGTATGACTGAATCCTGTCTTAAGCCAAATGTCCCCGATGAGATGGTCAAGCTAACAGATTTCAACCTAATAAGACATGATATGATTAGTAAATTGGTGGTGGTTTTGGCGTTTTCATCCACCGTCGATTGAATTTCGGTTCTGGATTTTTCTCCTTCAATTAATTGTTCACTGCCTGAATTCGTTTCTATGGAAATTTCCTGGTTAAAATCCTCTAAGTTATTATTGTCTGTTGTTTATCGCCCACCTAAAGTCGGCTTTGTTTCTGACTTTGAGAATACTTTCGTGAACTTCAGTCCGACTTATAAAAAGATTATTATCCTCGGCGATTTTAATGTGGATATATTTTGAGTTAGTTTTGATAGTACCTATCTGAGAAATTTCTTTTATTACAGCAACCTCCACTTAGTTCCATCTGACGAAACTCATCTTACATCAAAAAGCCACACTCTATTTTATCTCTTTGTTGTCAACGACCTTGAGAATGTTTCCTCTTATTCTCAATCTTCTGTCCCCCTCTCTGCTCATGATCAAATATTCATTTCATATAATTTCAATTTCTCCCACTCCTCGCCATCTCTTTTATTTACCGAGACTTGAGAAACTTCGATGTTGCAAGTTTTTCAAAGGACCTGTCAGTTTTGGACTGGTCAGATGCTTTTAGCTCTACATCAATAGACTCTAAAATACATATATTTAATTATTGCCTCATGCAATGCATTAATTCTCATGCCTCAAAACGTTCCTGTAAACCCATAATGCCCTCCTGTTCCGTGGTTAACTAATGATATTAGACAGCGTATAAAGAAAAGAAACAGACTACGTCGTGCCTTCATTCGCACGATAAATCATGCCATTTACTAACTTTTTAGAAAACCTAGGAACCATGTTCAAATGTTGGTTACTGAATCAAAGCGTCATCACTTTTATAACACCTTCTCACGTATGACTGAGCCCAATCAGATATGGCGTAAACTAAGGCATCTCAGACTTGTTTCACAGAGAGACAATTCAATTGCACAAAATTTGACAGTTGAACACCTAAATAATTATTTTATTTAATCCTCTATTACTTCCAATAGTTTTGCCTCACTCTTTATTACTGCTATCGGTCCGATAACACTCTTCAAGCTTTTACTTCCAATATATCACTCCTGATATTTTAAATAAATTCCTATTTCACTCAAAATCTAATGCCATGAGTATTGATGATATCTCCATTGATTTCATAAAAAATCACTCCTTATAACATTTCCGGTCATTCTAGAAATCTTCACTCACTCACTATCGTCCCTCTGAGTACTCCATTATTTGGAAATCATCATCAGTTGGACCTATAAAACAGGTGAAAACCCTCTCTTTCACTGCTGACTATTGTCCCATCTCAATTCTACGCAAAATTTTTAAAAACTTAGAGCGTATTGTTTACCAAAATGTTACTGACTACCTCTCTCTTACAAATAAATTTGACTTCTTTCAATCCGGCTTTCGTAAAGATTATTCGCATGCAGTCCGCCTTGCTGAAAGTAACGGATGAAATCCGTTATGCCATTGATAATAGAATGGTCACCTTTCTAGTGTTGTCCGATTTTAGTAAAGCGTTTGACCGGGTGAACCATTCCAACCTTCTTCAAAATATGAAAATATTAAACTTTCCTTCTTCTGCGTTAAATTGGTTTCACTCGTACTTGGATGGCAGTCTTCAAGCCGTTAAGGACTCAAATGGAAATTTATCACCTTGGGTCTCAGTTCGACACGGTGTTCCCCAGAGCTCCGTCCTTGGCCAACATCTGTTTTCTCTGTATATTCTCGACCTCCCAAAATGCCTCAAACATTGCAAATATATGTTGTATTCTGACGACCTCCAAATCTACTGCCATTGTCTTCCCTGTGAGACCCAGGAAACTATTGTAAGCGTTAATGAAGATGTAGCTGCTATTTATAAATGGGCCAATAAAAACGTTCTTGCCCTCAATTGCAGTAAAACCAAAGCAGTCATAATAGGTTACCCAATGTTATTAAATTAAATAAACCTTGGCACTATTCCAAACGTTAAACTTGATGACACTGTCATATCATACTCAAACACTATTCGGAATTTAAGTGTCACATTAAGTAGCAACCTAACATGGAATTATCATATTAATTATATATCAAACAGAATTAGCATGAAGTTATATAAACTTAAATTCAACAAAAATCTTCTGCTAGTAACTTCTCTTATATTTTCTTGTTTTGATTACTGTTGTCTTGTTTATAACGACCTCTCCAAAGAACTTAATATAAAGCTTCAGCGACTTTTAAATTCATGCAACCGCTTCATCTTCAATCTCCGTAAAGATGAACATTTATCACCCTACTGGGAAATATTAAGTTGGCTTAACACAAATTCCCGACGGAAATATTTACTTGGAATATTTTTACTAACCACTTTAAGATATAAACAACCCGGGTATACTTTGGACATGTTGCCGGCAAGACCGCCCCAAAGAGTCCTGGCTACGATAATAGCTCCTAGTAATCTGAACTTTCCCAGTCACGGAATTATCACTTACCAAAAATTGTTTGTCGTCCCAAAACTTGAGAATTCTTTGCCTGGTTATATATAGTGTTCCTCTTAATTGTATATTTTTCAAATGAATCTCTTCAACCAATAACTACATGACATGTATTGTCCGTCCATCCCGCTTCCTGTTCTCAAAATTATGTATGATATATTAGTAATATTAATGCTAGCAAGTCATTGTATCACATTCTTTGGATTTGGATATTTTTCTTTCATTAATCGTTCCCAATATTATATAATGCACTCATATGCTACCTTTACTTTGTATTAATATGTAACAAATGTGTAAAATTTCCATATACATATATGTTATAATTTGTTTTGTTTTTGCACTCAGTACTGAGATGCGAGTATACTCAAATTATGTACCGCACCTCTTACGATATTTAATGGGACCCGGAACAATAAAATTAAATCATTCATTCATTCATTTATTCTTCTATTTTTCCCTCTTTCTCGCTTTCTTTCTCTCTCTCGCTCTCTCTCTCAACTATACTTTATTGTAAAGTGGTAAAAAATCTAGGATTGCTTATAGAGGAAACCCTCTCTTGGTCCCCATATGTTATAAATGTGTGTAAAACAGTAAACTCGTCTTTTCACTCACTTAGGAATTTAAGCAGTAGTACTCCGGTTTCTTTAAAGAAGCATCTGATAACTTCACCCATTATTCTGCATTTTGACTAGCGTACCAAGATTTATCCCAAGAGTTGTCTTTAAAGATTCAGAGAACACATAACTTGTGCGTTAGATATATTTTTAATCTGAAGAAATCAGACCACATTTCTGATTCACTCGTGAAACTAAACTGGTTAAATTTGGAGTCCCGAAGACTTGCTTTCCTTACTATACCAATTACTTATTTCTAACAATCCACATTATCTTTCCACGGAATTCAGGAGTATAGACACGTGACATAACCGTAATATCAGAGGGAGCCATAAACTCCTTATTCCTCATCACAGAACAGTAATTTTCAATAAGTCCTTCATTGTAACCGCTTGCAGACCATTTAACGAACTTCCCCCAACAATAAAAAAGTTGCACTCGCTCTCATCATTCAAACGACACTGCTATCAATCTCTCTTATCCTTTCAAAGGAACAGTTATACACACTTGATGAATCAATGTTTTTTAATCTTGATTTTGACAAAACAATATTTATTACGCTTGATATATACTTTGTTATTTTATTCATTTATTTGTAATTTTATTATATTCATTTATTCGTTATTTCATTTTATTCAATAATTTTTTATTTTTTTTATTCATTTGTTTGTTATTTTATTTTACTCATTTAATTTTTTCTTCTCTATCTTGTTTAGTCATAAAAATGTTAATATATATTCATTTTGTCATTTTTATATGTTCATTCCATCAATGATCTATTCGTATTGTGCCAAATTTTCCCTGATGCATAGTTTTATGCGTTTCATGTATTTATCTTTTGTTCTAAATGTCATTTATTGAAGTCTTTAGTTAATCTAAGTAGGTTTCGCAGGTTTTTCACACACCCCTTCTTGTGTGGATGTTTTCCTGTAGTGGGATTTTTATATGGATTTCATTATTCAGCAATCATATTTTTTCACACAAAATACATCTTTTCTTTTCCAATACATGTATTATTTGTATTTACATTATGTTATATGTATTATTGTATATGTTTCATGACGAGGGGTTAGGTGGGAGATGGGACATTTTAGTCTCAATATCGCCCCAAATAAAGACCAAATAAATCAATCAATCTCTCCCCCTTTCTTTCTTATTCTCTCTCTACCTCTGCCGTTCTTTCTCTCTCTCTCTTTCTCCCTCTCTTTCTTCCTTTCTTTCTCCCTCTCTCTCTCTCTTCCATAGCCTTTTTCTACCACTCAGACGAAGACCCTCGACAACTGATAAGCCCAACGCCGCAATTCAATCAGGAGGCAAAATGGAAAAAGGTCCTGTTAGGGATCAATATGGGTCACAGTTTTCCATCAAACTTTAACAGACAATAAAATCTCCAGAATTCGTCATCGAATGATCTAGAACTTTGCAGGATTTCGGAATATCTCTGGCGATAGAAGTTTAAAAACCTTAGAATTATCTTACTTAACGAATTCCGTGCCGTTAAAATTGACCAATATACAATAAATAACTATGAAATATGAAATAATAAATAATTATGATTATGTAATTACATTTATCACTTGTACATATTTATCAAAATAAAATTCACCTTTCTCTATCCAGAGTGACAAGTTTAGGGAAGAAGGATACTGTGAATTTACTTTTTCAAAGATGAGGTCCGGATAATTTGTTATTTGAGGTGACTGAAATAAAAGAAAAAGGACACTTTAAAACATAAGAAGGACATGGTTCAGGGCTGTATTTTGAAAACAAACAATCTTCAGAATGCCAAGTATTGATTTACTTACAATTACAAAGTACGCCTCAGCTTTCGAGGCTTACAATAACCATAAGCTTCTAATAGCAATTCTAAGATTTTTAATTATACTTAAAAGCTTAATTTTATATTTTGGAGTTCTCAACTCAAACTATTAGATTACCTAAGTTTTTACTATTAAATTTTATTTTCCAATTTCACATTCATTGTAGCCACTCGCGCTAATTCTAGTTCCATAGACTTTGTCATCCTATCTGTCATTTGAAGAACAGTATAAGATAAATAATTATCCTCCCATTTCCCCCTCTCCTTCTCTGTGGAGCATGTGAGCCCTCAATTAATTAATCATGATGCCACATTGAAAGCGACAACTCTTCAAGAACGACCATAACTTTAAGGAAGGCCAAATAGAAACTCGCAGGAGAATGTCCTCGTCTTATTGATTCCGAAGTGAAAGAAATTAGCGACCCATATCCATTGGAGATGATCTCGTATCCTCTGCCACTTCCAAATTTCCCCTCCTTCGCCCCAATCCCATAATCCCGAGCGTCCCACCCTCAGCCGGTCTCACTCAATCCATCCCCGCCCACTCACAATTCTAATCAATAAAGAGTAGAGTAAGGGTGAATGTCGGAGGGGGAGAGAGAAGGGAGAAAAGAATGGAGAAAGAGGGAAGGGAGAAAAGAATGGAGAAAGAGGGAAGGGAGAAAAGAATGGAGAAAGAGGGGAGGGAGGAGAAAATAAAAAGAAAGGAGTGGAACAAGTGGGAGGGGGGAGAATAAATAGAGAAGAGTGGAGAAAGTACTAAGGGAGGAGAAAGGGGACAGGAGAAAGGGGGAAAGGAGTAAAGAGAGAGGGAGAGGAGAAGAAAAAATGATAGAGGACTGGAAATTAGGTAGGAGAAAGGGAGAGGAGAGTGGAGAGAGAAGAGAAAGGGATAGAGGACTGGAGAAGGAAGGAAGGGAGAAGAAATATAGCGAGGACTATAAAAAGATGGAGAAGGGAAGAAAAAGCAAGAGAGGAAGATTTTTACAAAATTCGCGCGAACGGGCATTCATTTGACCTTCTTTATCCTTGTATTTCTTGTTCTAAAATAGTTTCGCGTTTCTCCAAGAATATTTCTCGCTTGCTATTCATCAGACCGAGTCCTCGCCCCTCTTCCGCGCCCTCACCACTTCTCTTCTCCTCGCCACTATCTCTCTCTCTCGTGACAATGCCTCCCTTGCACCATCCATCGGAAGCGGCCATCTCCCTCCCATTTCCTCCTTCCCTCTCTCCGCAAACTCCGAAAAGTCGCGATAAAAACAAAGGCGACGCGGAATTACAAAGAGTTGTTTAAAAAAAGGTCCGCGTCGTTGAGAGGGAATTGAAAACATTCCGTCAAAGTTCAGCGTCTCCTACTCCTCCTCCTTTTATTATTGCAAAGCATAATGTATACATTAGCCATGCATTTATTTTTTAGTTTCGCGTCCAGCTCCACAATGACCCATCCTTTCCCTATCTCCCGAAAATACTCCTCATTCCACTTTCTCTCATTCTCTCCACTTCCTCTCATTCTCTCAACTTCCTCTCTCCCCACTTCTTCTCTCCACTTCCCCTCTCCTCCAACTCCCTCGCCTCTATCCTTCGCTCCCCTCTCCCGTTCTCCTCTCTCCCTTTTTCCCCTCTCTCTCTTCCTCTCTCATTCCAGCTCTCATCCCTTATAACTTCCGCTCCACCTCATCTCTTCCTTATCTCACCATTTTCATCCGTTTTGCATTCCTTCTCCTTTTTGCTTTGCGTGCATTTCTCTTTTCCTCTCTTTTCATTTACTTCTAATGGCCGCCGTCCCATCAGACGGCTGCTCCAAAACATTTAATTACGATTCTCACACCAACGGCCACTTATCCCACCCCAACGTCCCTTGTGGAATCAAAAAGAAATAAAAGACCCGTTCATTTTTTCTTACCAAACTAAAAGTTTATTTTTGTGCTTGACTTATCCTCTTTTCTATTAACGTTGTTATAGGACTATTCTATATTTTTAGCAATTACCTACGAGATGAATGAAGATTCATGATACACGCCTATTCGCAGAGCGAAAAGAGCAACCGATTACTGTCGTAGTTTTTTATAAATCAATGGATAGTAATTATTAATAAAGTAGTTCCTTTAAACTAATTTACCACTAATCACTGGAAAGATCTCTTTAATCTTATTTGTATAAAATTTCTTAACATTTTACCGTTAATGATTTAGTATCAGTTAAATTTCACAAGATTAAAAATATACAGAAAACTGGTTGAGTTCCATGTAATTATTTGTCTTTCTAGATTACGTATCGTTTAGGATTGAATATATAATAGACGAGAAAAAGAGAACGTTATATTTATTCTTTGAACAACGACGCGAATCTTTCCCCAGGCGTCCCGTTGTGAAAAATAAGACACGACATGAAGAACCTTCGGAATCACATGCTGGCCACTGAGGAGTGAGAGACGAGACACTTCCGACCTCTGAGGTCACTTCGGTAAGAGCAAGTGAAGAGAAATCCAAAGAATAAGAGAGAGCGTAGAGAATAAAACCCGAAATGAAAGAGAAAAGAGATGTAGAAGGCGGTAGACTTAAGAAGGCTCACCGAGTGGGACGATGGGATGAGCGCAAGGGTGGCGAAGTGGGACGAAAGAGGGCGAAAGGTACAAAGGGGGTGAAGTTGGGCGAAGGAGGGCGGGATGGGCGAAGGGGGCGGGAAGGGCGAAGGGGGTCGAAGACGAAGTGTGGCGAGGGATGGAGAGAGGTAAAGGGGAAGGGAGAGAGGAAAGAGAGGGGCGAATGACACAGCGAACAAAGAAAGTGAAGAAGCGTATCTAGTTAAGGTTTGAGGTTCGGTCGGATAAGTTTTCAGGAAATGCATATTTATGTTTAGAGAGGAGTTTCCTTTGGAGTCATTCCTTTTCGGAGAAGATGGAAAGTTTTCGAATCTTGCGCGAATCCATCCGGAGGATTAAATTTCATTATTCAGACAAACTTAAAGCGGAAGAATTCCATACTATTGGATATTTTTTGAATTTCTAATATAATTTGATAAAGGAATAGATAATTATGTTAATTTTGCCATATCCAAACGTATACATTAGTATTAATTAAAGATTTTCTTTGCTTAATTCCTTTGGTAACGTAATCCAGCAATTCAAACTTTCAAATGAGAAAAGGACGCCAAATTGAGAAAACACTTGCTTTAAATTAAGATTTACGTTCATGAAATATTTTAATTTTGGATTGACACTTATAGTCTTGCTTTTGGCATAATAACTAATTCAAAATCCTACTAATGAGATAAATATTCTAATTTATAATATATACTTGAATATAACTTCACAACATCATTAATGCAACTATTATGATTAAAACTGATAATAATTTTGTGACAATGCTTGTGATATAGATTATATTGAGCGGTTCATAAGAGTTATTATTCCGATTGACTTCCCAGTGGTGCCCCATTCGCTACCATTTAAACGATGAAACCCAATCTATTCTTAAAAAAATTCCTCTCATCCTCTTACGGTCTTTTGCTCCCACTTAACCCACAATGGAGAAATAGTATGGAGAAGGACAAGTAAAGCAAAGCGGATTTCACGAGAGAGAAAAGGTTTACTGAATTGTTTAATATTCTCGAGGTTGAAGCATAAACAGAATTACAAACTTCACTATCTATCCAGCCTGTAGCTGTCTCTGTCCACTCTACCCCACTTCACTTCCATCTCTCCTCCTCTATTCCTCTTTGTCTCAATCTATCCCAGCATTACTGTCGTTTCGTGAGGCACTATTCTTTCCAGCGTGGCCACTTCAAAGAGGATTGCCCTTCGCATCCTATCCTTTTTTGCCCTCCCTTCTACCCTCTCTCTCTCCTCCTTCCTCCCTATCTCCCCCTTAATTCCTCTCCTTCCCTACCTCTCTCTTCCTTCCGCCATCTGTCTGTACCTTACTCCCTCCCTCACTACCTTCTCCTTCCATCTCTCCCCTTCCTCCCCCTCTGCTCCCTCTCTTCTTCCTCTCCCACTATCATCTTTCTCTGCGTTTCCCACTCCTCCTCTTTCAGAAGCCCAGAAAATTTCAATCCGAAGAGATTTGTTTATGCAAAATACCCTCCTCTCCCTTGTTGACCCTGCTGAAAGCCAGAGTTAATAGCGGTCTGAAAAAGAACCTACTTAGAGTTCTCTTTCAACACCTATCCTCCTCTGCCACCCTCTACCATTCTCCGTACTCTCTCACTCCTCCACTCTCCCTCTTACGTCATTAAAAATATTCCCTCTTAAACGGGAGAACTCCAGCAGATAAAAGGCCTGCTATTTTGTCATCCTTAAGGGTTATTTCATCCTGAGAGAGGAAAAGAGGTAGGGAGTGAAGGGGCAGAAGTCGAGGATCTTATCTTTTGCCACTAACCTCGTCGCATTTTTACGCAATCTTCCCTCGGAGGAAAAAAGGGAATAGTTGCCCCCAACGGCCTCTACTTCCCCTTATTATGTCCTCCTGCTTATTTTTTCCTCATTTTTAACCCCGGGAAGACATGAGATCACTACCTCCCCTACTCAATCCTCACCTCCTCCTCCCCAACTCTCTCCTCCCCTCCTCACTCCTCGCCCCCTTCTTCGCCTCCCCACTCCTAGCCTCCTCAAACTTCCCTCCTCGTCTCCTCACTGTTCTTCTCCCCATATTCGGCTCCTCACACATACCCTCCTCCCCCTTCACCTCACCACTCCTAGCCTCCTCCCTCTTTGCCTCCCCCTCTTCGCTTCCTCTCTCGTGGCCTTCTCCCTCCTATCCTTCCCACTCTCTCACTCACAACACTCCGCTTGCATAATGAAGAGTCTTAGCGGGTTTTAGTGGCTAATCCTCGACTGCGTAAAAATTGCACCACGAAGAATATAAAAGACGGAGTGGGAGAGGAATGTAAGGAGAGGGTTTCGAGGGGAAAGCTAGGAAGTGGAGAGGATGGGGCGCCAAGTGCAGAGGACATGGTTATAAGGAAGCACCAACCCTTTTCGTACAAGGTCCGGGCAGCGATTCGCACTTGGGCATGGAGCAAGAATTCCCACAGCCAGAAAGAGAGAAATGAGAGAGAGGAAGGGAAGATAGGAAGGAGGAAAGGGTGCAGGAAATGGAGAAAATAACAATATATGCATAATAAATGTACACTCACCAATAACAAACAGGAAATGGAGTGTCAGTAAATCTTACAATTTATGCAAAAATGAATAAACAGGAAGTAATGAGTAAGAATAATGGATAGGGAGTGTAAGAGGATGATTAACGATTGGTTGGATGTTTTAGGAGAGGAGTGAGACAGGTGCGTTTGAAAGAGTAAAAAGAGGGAGATATTTTAAAACTCTAATCTAAGTTATTCCATAGTAGGCAACCGGAGACTTGAAAGGATTAATTGTAGATGATAGTCCTGTGATGAGGGATAAGAGGTTAATTTTGCCTCTAATATCACGATTGTGCTCAGTAAGAACAAAGATTTAGGTTTCGAATATAAAATAGATGAAATGAGTATTCGACAAGCTGAGTATGTAAAATATTTAGGAGTAACCATTTGTCGAGATCTTTCGTGGGACATGCACATTCGTCGAGTTATAGGCGCGGCCAACAAGAAACTGGCATTCATAGGTAGAATAGTACGGAACACTACAGAGAAAGTACGCGAAACATGCTAGTTATCACTGGTAAGACCACAAGTGGAATACGCAGCGAGCATATGGGATCCGTACGAGAAGGGACATAATTCAACTAGAAAGAGTACAGCGCAGAGCAGCCAGATTTGTAAAACAAAAGTACGAACATAAGGAAAGCGTCACCTCTTTATTGAGCGATTTGAACTGGGTATCACTGGAGGACCGTAGATTGCACTCAAGGTTGAAACTTCTAGAGAAATATAGGTCAGAATGTCTAAAAGAGGAGGTAGTGGGAATAATTGTGGCACCGACGTATATTGGTAGAAATGATCGAGACGATAAAATACGTGAGATCGATTGTAGGACGGAGCGTTATCTAGGCTCGTTCTTTCCGAGGACAATAAGAGATCACAATAGGAAATTTCGAATTGCGTTAGACAATCTTTAGGTAGGATTTGGTGCATTGCACCCCCTGCCACCCACCAACTTGGTGAATTGCAGGGTAACTTGTAGATGTAGATGTAGATGTAGAGTATTGATTTCATTGATGAGGGAAGAGAGGTGGTAAGGCTTGTTATAAGTAAGGATTTTATTCATTAGATTAAGAATATATAAGATCTTTTAAGTTTCAAGTTTGAACCATGACAGTTGATTGTAATGTTCGCTTATGTGGTCACTCATTTTAAGGTCACCGATAAATCTCATGCAGGAGTTTTGTATACGTTGTAGTTTTAATGCCAGTTCACAGGAGAGATCATTATAAATAACATCACAGTAGTCAAAGTGAGGAAATAGGAATCTAGTCATTAAGAGTTTACGCAAGGAATTAGGTAATCTCTTTGATTCGCTTGAGAGAATGAAAAGAGGAGTTAACGGTACTACAGATTTTATTGGTATTAGGAGCCCAGGATAGAGTTTCATTTACTATGGCACCAAGGCTGACTATTGATTTTTTAAAATGCAATGTAGAGCCCTCTAGCGATAGAAGTGCATATCTACATGTTACCCTGCAATTCACCTAATTGGTGGGTGGCAGGGGATGCAATGAACCAAAACCTACCTAATGATTGTCTATCGTAGGTTGAAATTTTCTATTGTGATCTCGTATTGCCCTCGGAAAGAAAGAGCCTAAATATCGTTCCGTCCTACAATCCATCTCACGTACCATATCGTCACGGTCATTCCTACCTATACACGTTGGTGCTTTAATTATTCCTACAACCTCGTCTTTTAAACATTTCGATCTATATTTCGCCAGAAGCTGCAATCTTGAGTTCAATCAACGATCCTCCACTGGTACCCAGTTCAAATCCCTCAATAATGAGGTGACGCTTTCCTTATGTTCGTACTTTTGTTTTACGTATCTGGCTGCTCTGCGCTGTACTCTTTCTAATTGAATTATGTGTCCTTTCTCGTACAGATCCCATATGCATGAGGCGTATTCCACTTGTGGTCTAAGTGCAGATTCACTCTGATTTATGGAGGCCAGTAATTTGGGGTAACCGATAACAATATACTGACATTTTGCGGGGTTAATCTTCAGAAAGATATTAGCACACCAAAGAGAGAGTGAAGCTAGATCTAAGTTTATTTTAGTGATAGTATCCGGAAATTCAGGTACACGCGAGTGGTATTAGATTTGGAGATCGTCAGTGTATAGGTGACAATTTTAGAGAGTTAGAGCATTTGAGATATGTATTAAATGTACAAAGAGAAAGCAGGGGCCATGAATACATCCTTGCGGAACGCCTCTATTTACATTTAAGGAACGAGATGATGAATCATGAGTAATAACCATTTGATAGCGGCCATTTAGATATGAGTAAAACCAGTCTCGAGAAGAGTGAGAAGTACAAAAGTTTGAATTTGCAAAGGAGGGTGTCATTGTCGATGGAGTCAAAGACTTTTCTGAAATCCAATAGAGCTAGAGTGGTGATTTTTCTCTGGTCCATTGCTTTTCGGATGTCGTCCGTTATTTTAAAAAATATGGTAGCTGTGCTATGCGATTTACGAAAGCCAGATTAAAAGGGGTCGATATTATTATTTTCTGAAAGGAAGTGAGTTATTTGCTCGTGTGCTAATCTTTCAAACGCCTCAGAGAGGACAGAAACAAGACTACATAATTGGTTTGAAATCAGCGTATTTGTGGGAATTGTTTTTCTTAGGAATGGAATGAACAAGACCTGATTTAAGTGAAGTCGGGTATTTAGACTGAGGAAGAGATCAGTTAAAGATATGAGTGATTGTGGGAAGAATGATAGGAAATAATTTACTTATTATTATTATGGATACACCGTCATCTTCTATTGCAGTTCACTTGATTGCACGAAATGATTTAGTTGGAGGAGAGGGTAAGATAGATTTTTGAATCGTCATTATGCCGTTTTGCAAGCAATCGTACACCAAGTAGCATTTTAATTTGAATTTTGATAGCCATAACATAAACTAGGCACCTTCAAATTTTAAAGTACAAGACCAGCAGTCTTATTCCATAGTGATAATGTGTTTTATTACCTCCGATGTTCATTGAAACCGTTTGCAATTTATCCTACGGATTCCAAAATATTTTGAAGAGCGATTATCGCTTGGATAAGAGGTAATTCCTTCATTCGAAAATAGGCTCATGAGAAACTCGAATAAATACATAAATATGGATTCATGGATATGCATCCTTTTATTTTTAGGAAACGAAAAAAAGCAGAATATTCGTTGTATGCTAAATAGAGAATTTTCTTTTAAAAATTAATAACTTTGGGTTATCATTCTTTCAAAAATATCGTTTTTTTCTCAGTTTGAGTTATCCGTTCAAGCCAAGTTTGATACCCTGCATTCTTGTAACAAACAAACTCAGTGACTCGAGTGAATCCGATGGAAGTATGAAAAGAAGCCCTCCGGCATACTCTGCGACGCCAACAACCACTGCTGCAGATACCTTCAGCACCGTCATAAGCGGTCTCTTCACATCCCACGCTCTCCCACCTCCCAACACCTACCTCCTCCCACACCCTCTCTCCTCCCACACCCTCTCCCCTCCCACATCCTCTCTCCTTCCACACCCTCTATCTTCCCACACCCTCACCCCTCCCACACATGCTCTCCACCTACCACCTCTCTCCTCCCACATCCTCTCTCCTCCCACACCCTCTCTCCTCCCACACCCTCACTCCTCCCACACACGCTCTCCACCTACCACCTCTCTTCACCCACAGCCTCTCTCCTCCCACACCCTCTCTCCTTCCACACCCACTCTCCTCCCACACCCTCACCCCCCCCACACCCTCTCTCGTCCCACACTCTCTCTTCTCCCACACCCTCTCTTCTCCCACATCCTCACTTCTCCCACACACGCTCTCCACCTACCACCTCTCTTCCCCCACAGCCTCCCTCCTCCCACACCCTCTCTTCTCCTACACTCTTTCTCCACCTACACCCTCTCTCCTCCCACACCATCTTTCCTCCCACACCCTCTCCCCTCCCACACTCTTTCTCCTTCCACTCACTCTCTCCTCCCACACCTTCTTTCCTCCCACATTCTCTCTCCTCCCACACCTTCTTTCCTCCCACATTCTCTCTCCTCCCACACTCTGTCTCTTCCCAAATCCTGCCTCCTCCCACGCCGTCACCCCTCCCACTATGTATGCCGCTCCCATTTCCACTACCACGTCCACACTCCTCTACTCCTCCTAAGAGAACCGATCTCGGGCATAAAATCAGAATCACCCTCGAATGACCGATTTTCTCGGACTGATGCATTTCGTGAAATCGCAAAGAAAATAAATCCAAGGCATTGAATTAAGCAACCAAAGAACAAAAGAGAGAAGGAGAGAAGGTGAAAGAGGGGATATTGGAGACAGGACCGGTTTAAGACATTAATATAATAGGTGACAAAAATATTAAAATTGAAGAAACAAATTAGACGTGCAATTTATTTCCTACCATGGTGTTCTCTTCACATAATGAGAAAATAATAAAATAATTTTCATTGCCTTATATTTGAATACGTAATTAGACTAATAATTTTAAATATGCAGCAGTTAACCTGTTAGACTTCTATGATTTACATAATAGACATGATTTGTGTTTTAATTATCCCTCTTAAATAAATATTCATATATGTTATTTTACGAATGGAAAAATAATAGTATTGTTTGTTTCATGTTAAACAGATGAGTGAAAATTATATTTAACAAATGGATCCTGATAATATATATGAATTACAACTACACCTTTTCTTATTGGCAAACAGACTGATACTTGTTAAAGTACTATTTTTCTTGATTTTGTTTTACAAATGTTGCGACCAGTTTCTCAGTGTCCAAAGCGCAAGCAATATCACCTTCAATTGAAATTATTTCTAGTCTAGTCAACCGTTCTTGACCCATTGTAGACCTTAAATAGCTTTTTATAAGTTTTAGTTTATAATAACTCCACTCTGCTGAAACTACAGAAACAGGTATGCTCAGGAAATTTCTGAAAGAGATGGTCACATTTGGAATTGTACCTTCCAACTTTTTATCGTAAATGCGCTTAAATACCAAGACAGCTGTTCACTTCTTCAGGCAACATGCCTGGTACAATTTTCAATTATTCTGCCAATTCAGGTCTATACATATCTGATGAGGGAGTTGCATTTTGGCCTGAAAGAACACTTGCCAGTCTTTCATAGCCATCCTTCATTTTCCGCCTATTTAATGTTTTGTATTCATTAAAATTACTGGCAACACTGAAAATGTTCGAGCATTCATACATCTGATTGAACTTTTCATTTTGTGTAAATACAGCTGCATCCACAGCTTAATGAATAAAATTTATCCTAAAATAATCTCCGGCATTGACAATTCCTTCGTCCTTGCACTCATAAGAAAACTGATGTTTAACAATTCACCCTATCTTTTCTTCAAAATTCACCTCTATATCCATATCATTTGCCAATTTCCTTGTTTACTTCTGCAAAACCATCTACGTGATATCTTTCAATGATTGATGCCACAGATTTAAATAGCTTCACCACCACATCAAGCTGCATGCCCTAATATAATTTACTAACTCCATGTATTTCTTTCAAGGTATCATTACATATTACAATGCATAACAGGAATTTGTATTGATTCAATTCCTTTATCAAACTAGTATCCTCACAATGGCATACTGGATCATTCATTGCATTTTCTTTAGGCTCTTCCAGGGCATATTTTATCTCAGAAGGTTGAAGTTTTACAGCTTTCACACTTTCGAGTTTAGCTTCCCACCTGGTCTCACATAAAGGTTTTAAAGATATTCTGACTTGTTTTTTTAAAATTCTCCATTGCTTTATAGAAGCAGCAAAAGGTGCATACATCCTTTGAAATACACCAAAAAATATCAATGCAATAATTGATGATTTTGCAGAATCACTGACAACTCAGTTAAAGTAGTGTGCACAACAGGAAATATATCGTGCACGTGGATTTTATCGAATAATTCGAGCTTGTGTACCACTATTCTTTCCTTTCACGTTGCAGCCATAGTCATACGATTGTCCACGACAATTTGACAATAACATAAAAAGGTTAGCCAATATTTTAAATAATATTCCTGTCAAACCTTTGCTTGTAACAGTTGTACACGTGTTTAAATTCCAGTAAGTTAACCGATTGCTTAAAAAAAAACAGAAACGCCAGTGTTGCGCATATGTACATGAGTGACTTAAGAGACGACTCGGATTACGCGTATCTCAACTTTAGTATATATTTAGTACATAAGAATTTACATACAAAATATGTTGGGCACAAAATCTGAAATACAACCATCCTATTCTGTGCCCCCGAACGGCGGGGCCCCATGCAGCCGTATAGATGGCGATAGCCTTAAACCGGCCCTGATTGGGGGCAGAGGCCGGAAGAGGGTCGGAGGGGAAATAGCGGGTGAGGGAGAGATGGGTTAGAGGGAGCGTGATGGCGACCGATCATCCTCCTCCAAGGGCGCCCACCCACTTTCCCAATCTGCCACATCTTAATCACTCCTCCCCTTTACCTTTTCATCCCACTCTCCCCTTCCACTAATGCAAACAAACATTTATCTTTGTTGTTAGGGTCTAAGTAAATCAAATATCGAAATTAAAATAATTGATACCTCTGCCGATTCTTCTAAGAGTTCGTGAATTGCCAGTGAATAGATGTTACCACAAATGCACATATGCTCCGGGAGAAAGACGTCTGTCCACGTCCACCATTCCACCTCTTGTTCTCCTTTCCTCCATTTCCCCCCATTTCCCCACCCATCCCTACTCTTCCAAAAACCCCTTCCCGAATTTCCTCGTTCTCATTATTCCTCTTGTTATCCATCTTTCCGCCACCCTTCCGGAACATCCGCCTTTTCGCCTTGCCCCACGGCATTCCTTTAACACTCCCGCCCTAAAACAGCCCACACGCACAAATCCACTCATCCCAAGTGTGCTAACGAGATTTATCATCCAGCAGTTAACTCTCTCGAGTTTATCAGTGTTTTGCATCAGACGCTTATGGAAAGTGGCTGGAGAGAGTTTGGAGGAAGAGGATGCGAGCCTGAAAGCAGAAAGGGAAGGAGGAGTCGTGAAAATGGGACGGTTGCAGGTAAGAGAGAATGGTAAGGGGATGTGTGACGCGGAATAGAAACCCATTGGTCCAAGTGAGAGATAGGGGTAACGACAATAAAATAAGTGTGATAAATCTGACTCGGAAAAAAAGATTTCTTTTGATGCATAGCTAATAGGCTTCGTAGACATATTAACAAGGAAAAGACGTTTACTGTAATTCAGGTAACAATAACAACACATCTACATAAAAGTGATCGTATGTTTTCTACCGGCCTACTCCTCCCACACTATTTGACAAATCTCCAAACTTGTCATGATTACTCCTACGGTTCCCAGAAGTAACATGAAGAGGTCAACATTTCCGCCAAATTTCCTGCAAAAACGTTATCTTAGATTTTCGTCTTTATTCATTTAATAGTACTAATAGCAGTTTTACGGCGGGAAATTTAAAGAAACTTCAAAAAAAATTTAAAATAAAAGAAGAATGAACAGATAAGAAGAATCAAACGTCGGAGAGAGTGGCCAAACGAGGAACAAACAAATAAGAACAAAGATAAAATCGTGAAGAGCAAAAACGATGAAAGCCGTAAGAAACGAAGAGCAAAGAGAAAAAGAATAGTCAAACGTTGATAGTGTGACAAACCATTTAGTTACAATGCCTTACAACAAATAAATACATTTTCCACCTCTCCTTGTTTTCTCCCTCTCTCTCTACATTCCTCCCGTTCTCTCTCACCCCCTCTCTCTCCCTTCCTCCCATTTTCTCTTCCACTCTCTTCCTTACTCCCATTCTCAATACCTCTCTCTCTTCCTCCCGTTGTCTCTTCCCCTCTCTCTCCCTATCTCCCATTCTCTCTCCCTCTCCCTCTTCCTTCACCCCATTATCCATCCCTCTCTCTCTTCCTTCCCATTGCTAGTCTTTTAGTATTTGAATTACTGAAGAAATAGCTTGATATGCCGTTCGTCTCTCCATTGACCTTGAGCTTACGATATAGAGTTTGGCAACAACATCGGTCTCCATGGAAAGGAAAACTTTTTATTTAATAAAACGCGACATTATGTAGTTTAAAATTCAATTTTGGAAAAATTCGATCGTATTTGAAATTTCACCGTCGGAAAATAAAACTTCATTATTTTCTTCATCCTCGAGTTAAAGTCCTGACGTTTTACGATGATTCTTATCAATTTCAATGTACAAATGATAAAATATTACAGTCATCTGTGTTTTTATATGGGAAAAATTAAAACTGAAAATATTAAAAATATAAATTGATTGAATGAAATCGTTTAAAAACCTACCTAACACCCTACACACTTTAATGCAGTTAAAATGATACATTCCGCTTGTCTCTAAGTTATGTAGTTTTTGAGTTATAGATACATACTTATACTTGACCGGGCACCGCCTCAGACATAAAATTATTTTTATGTATAGTATGATTATGCACCATCTGATCGTGAGTTGAACGTTCTTTAGTTACCTCAACCCGACCACCAAATCCGCAAAATTTGGTACTGCTTTGATATTCCTTTCAAGCTAAAAGGCAACGAGGGTTTCATTTTTCTCCGATTTATCAGGAATCAGGTCTAGGTGCAATTTTTCCTTCGTTTACAGGTTTACAGTATAGGGAAATTCTCGAATCTCCCTGACTAAATGTATTATTTGCTACATAACAATTCTTAAAATACCCAGGGGGAGGAAAATGTTTTAATAACGCTCAACAAAATGTATTCTCATCAACCGATGTAAAAAAAATACAAAATGAAATGTTTGCAACTTGCTCAAATTTTTTATCTACAAAACCATAAGTTATAATATTATGTGCTCTAGCTGGGCTTTTTGTGGCAAATATTGTACTCTCCGAATAAATCTTCTAATCGGTGATTTACAGATCACATAAAAGATTTCATTTATATATATGAAAAAATAATATGTCGTAGAAAGAGCAATGATTCTTACCTCACTTGAATATTTATGCATCCATGCAATTCGCAAAGAGACAAGCAATGGCAAAAGGACGGAAGAAAAAAATAGGAGCGGAAGGAGTGAGGGAGAGGTAGAAAAAGAGAAGAGGTGCAAACATTTAGGGAAGAACAGAAAGTTAGGAAGAGAGAGCAATGGGAAAGGTGTTGGAATAGCAAGGAAAGAGGAAGGATGGGATATATGGGAAAGAGGGAAATGGAGAGGAGACGGAAAGGAGGAAGAAGTAGATGGTGTGAACAGCAATCCGTTTGCGGAATAACGAAGTCGCTAAAGGTGAGAAGAAAGTGTAAATCTTCAAGCCAAAGAATCCTATGATTTTCTCCCTCCTCCTTACTTCACACACCTACGCCTCCTCCACCCCTTACATCTCTCACCGCCCCTCGACCCATTCCAGTCCACCTGCCCCCCACCGCCGCCCCCGACATAATATTTCCTTTGTTCTCGAAGAGGACACCACCTCCCCGACACTACCTCCCTTCTCTTATGCCCCTTCTCCTTCTCTCCCAACTCCCTTCCACTACCACGTTTTATTCCCTGAACACGCTTCTCCCCACCCTTTCCTCGGTCTCGTTTTGTGGCAATCACACAAAAGCTTATTTGCATGCATACCGACACCGGTGCCTCCAGCCACCCCAAAAGTTCATTCTCTCACTTTCTCTCTCTCACCACTTCACCCCCTTCGCACCTTCTTCCTCCCTTTCTCTCCATCCTCCCCTCTCTCCTTCCCCCCTCGCTCTTTCCTCCCTTCCTCACCCTCTCTCCTTCCTCCCCCTCTCTCATTCTTTCCCCTCTCTCCTTCCTCTCCCTCTCTCATTCCTCCCTCTTTCTCCTTCCTTCACCTTTCTCCTTCCTCCCCCTCTCTCCACTTCACCCCCTTCGTACCTTATTCCTCCCCCTCTCTCCAGCCTTCCCCTTTCTCCTTCCTCCCCCTCTTTCAGGTTGTCAGAAGGATGCGCTTATTAGGCATCAATTTATAATTTTATATTACTTTATTTTCCAGTATCATAATTAATATGTAACCACCTAAGCATATCTTACCCTAGAGTCCCTATTTCCCTATCCCCCACTCCCTTATGGATATATGGATATTAATGTTTGCATTTATAAATAATTTTTTCTCTCTTTCTCAAATTATTATTGTTTTTTCTTCTCTGAATTATTCAGAAATTTTTCGCTGTTTTTACACCTCTCCTCTCTTCGTAGGTGCTTTCCGCATTTGAAAATATTTCTGTGTTAAATACTCTGTGATCTTTTAACCAATATATAATTAACTTGTAATTTGTATATATTTTATTGTAATTTTTATTTAATTAATTTTCTTTTATATGTAAAGCATTGTAACTACTTATATGACGTAAGGGATAAATGTAAGAAGGGAAGTTACAGTCTACATTTCGCCCTAAATAAAGACGTTTGTCTGTATGTCTGTTTGTCTCTCTCCTTCCTCTCCCTCCTTCGTCCCCCTCCCTCCTCTCCCTCCTCCCTCCTTCCTCCCCCTCCCTCCTCACCCCCCCTCTCTCCTTCCTCCCCCACACCTCCCTTCCCCTCTCTCCTTCCTCATCCTCTCTCCGTCATCCTCTCTCCTTCCTCCCCCTCTCTCCTTCTTCTCCCTCCCTCCTTCCTCCCCCTCCCTCCTTCCTCCCCCTCCCTCCTTCCTCCCCCTCTCCTCCCTTCCCCTCTCTCCTTCCTCATCCTCTCTCCTTCCTCCCCCTATCTCCATCCTCCCACTCTCCCCTTCCACCCAGTCTCTCCTTCCTCCCCATCTCTCCAACCTCCCCCTCTCTTCTTTACCCCCTCTCCTTCCTCCCCCTCTCTCCTTTTCTCCCTCTCTCCTTCTCACTCTCTCTTTCCTCCCCCTCTCTCTTTCCTCTCCTCTCTCCTTCCTCCCACCTCTCCTTTCTCCCCCTCTCTCCTTCCTCCCCCTCTCTCCATCCTCCCCCTCTCTTCTTCACCCCCCTCTCCTTCCTCCCCCTCTCTTCATCCCCCCCTCTCTCCATCCTCCCCCTCTCCCCTTTTCTCCCTCTCTCTTTCCTCTCCTCTCTCCTTCCTCCTCCCCTCTCCTTCCTCCTCCCTCTCCTTCCTCCCACTCTCTCCTCCCTCCTCCCCTCTCCTTCCTCCCTCTCTCTCCTTCCTCCCTCTCTCTCCTTTCTCCCCCTCTCTCCATCCTCCCCCTTTCTCCATCCTCCCCCACTCTTCTTCACCCCCTCTCCTTCCTACCCCTCTCTCCTTTTCTCCCTCTCTCCTTCCCACTTTCTCTTTCCTCCCCCTCTCTCCTTTCTCCCCCTCTCTCCTTCCTCCCCCTTCTCCTTCCTCCCCCTCTCTCCATCCTCCCCCTCTCTTCTTCACCATCCCTCTCCTTCCTCTCCCTCTATCCTTTTCTCCCTCTCTCCTTCCCACTCTCTCTTTCCTCCCCCTCTTTCCTTCCTCCCCCTGTCTCCTTTATCCCCCTCTCTCCTTCCTCCCCATCTCTCCTTCCCCACCTCTCTCCTTCCTCCTCCATTCTCCTTCCTCCGCCTCTCTCCTTCATCCCCCTCTCTCCTTCCTTTCCCACTCTTCTTCCTCCTCTCTAATTGCCCCCCCCCTCTTCTTCTTAACCCTATCTCCTTCCTAGCCTTCTCGAGCTGGAAGGTATTCCATCTTTGGCGCCATCCAAACCCTACATCCCAATGAGACACCACAGTCCACCTTACAAGGATCTCAAACGGTTCTCCCCTCCCTTTCTTCTATCTTTTCCTCCGTTTCCTCCCGACCTCCTCCCTCTTTCTACCTCCATCCACATCCTCCAACCTTCCCCCTCTCCACGACTTTAACCGCTGGACCTCAAAAGTAGAAATTTGTATGTACCAACCCAACCCATCCGAGCATCGCTCTTTCTTTCTTTTCTTCTTAGGTTTTTTCGTCACTTCCTCTCGCCTCTTTCCTCTTCCCGTATTCGTATTCCATCTTCTCTGGCTCCATCCGTCTTTCCTTTTAGATATCTCTCGAATTCAAAGAGACGACCAATCATACTAAATAGACCTTAGAGGTTCTTTATATGTTTGTAAGACATCGAACAATTTTGGTAATGATAAACTTTTGCACAGCGGCGAATTGAATCATGACTGTCATTCGGATGACATTTGACAGCATTCTCCAATGCATTGCCTCCAGATCTCGGCTCTATACCTAATCCCACCATTCCTTCTCCTTCACTTCCATACCATCTCCCTCACTCCTATACCATCTCTATCCCATTCCTTCTTTATCCCATTCCTTCTCCCTCCCATTCCCTCACTCTTCCTCCCATGCCATTTACCTTCATTCTATACCCTCTGCTTGCCTCTCATACCCTCTCCCTTCCTCCCTTGCCCTCTCTCTCTCTCTTCCTCTCTCCCTTTTATCTCATTCCACTACGCAACTCCCCCTACCTGCTCCCCAACGGTCTTCTCCAGCCACCGAGCAACGGGGGATTTAATCACGTCACTGCCGCATTATTATGTAAATACACGGAGTAAGAAAACGGAGGAAGGAAGCATAGAGCCTAATCTAACCTTCTACTACCTCAATCAACCCGCCGCCTCCGAGATCTGCCGTCTTCCTCCTTCCACCCTCCCCCCTCCCTTTCCTCTTCTGCGAATTTCTCTCTTTCTCTCCGATCCAAAGTATCGCCGGTTGCCCTTATTCCGCTTTTGTGCAGTCCTCTTTCCGCCGTCCTCCCTCAAACCCCTCCAACTTTCTCCCTCATCCCACCCCTACCTACCTCCAATTCTCCCTCCCTCCACCCTCTCCCCAATCCATCCTCTCCCCTTCCTCCCTCTCTCTCTCGTCCGGGTTCCTCCTCGGCTTCTTTGTCTCCCTTGAATTTCACCGAATGAAATTCTTCTCATTCGGAGATTTTATTCTTTCTTGAGTCAATCAAAAATTCCTCTTTAAATTTTATTTGCAAATCGTCATTTCTTAATATATTTTGGAGTTTTTTCATTTGCATATTTTTCGATCCTATGCCTATTCCTTTTGATTTAAACCAAAAATGCCGTATAAAATTTTTTAAACTGAAAAAGTCATAATAAAATCTACGGAGATTAATTTTTCAATTGTTTACGGAGATTCTATAATTAAAACATCGTTGCACAAAACGGTGATATACTCGTACTATAAAATACGGCAATATTGCGTCTGAAATATATTATAAACTTATCCGATCATCATTGAAATTTTTCGTAATTATCCTTTAGTGGAAAACTTATATCTTTATAAATATTTTGGATTCTATGCAAAAATTTGATAAGATTTCAAGTAATCAACCTGATTATTTCTTTATAAACCTTTCATCTTGCAAAGGCATAATTTTCAGGATCTTTTCTGCACGCATTTATAATACCTTCCGTACTTCGTTTGGCCTATTAATGCAATTTTCCTCTCAGCGCTCCCCCTCCCTCCCTCCATCCCTCCCTCTCTGTCTCTCCCTTCTCTCTCGCTACCTCCCCCTTCAATCCTCTCTCTCTCTTTCGGTGTCTGGCATTTTATTCCCCCTCAATCATTCTCCTCCACTTGTCCCATTCTTTTAGCTCTCTGCCATCCCATCCCTCTCTCCTCCCTCTCTTTGTACCCTATCCTCCCTCCCTCTCCTCCCATTTCCATCACCCTCTTAAAACCCTCCTCTCTCCCTTAATTTTTCTCTCTTCTCTTCGGTCATTCTCAGCTCATTTTTTTCAACCTCACTCCCCCTTCCCCTGTCTCCCTCTCCTCACCCTCTCTCCCTCTCCGACCGCTCTTCCTACCCACCTCCTCTTCTGCTCACCCCTCTTTCCACCCGCAGCCTCCTACTCTTTTTTATTCATGACCTGTGATTCCCCCAGTATTCCCACCCTTCCTTTCCCTCTGTATATCTGCCAAAAGTGTGCGCTGCGGAACGAGAGTGGCGGGGGATGGGGCGCGGTAGGAGAAGAGGTGGGGGGAAGAGACTCCCCATCCTCCACACTTCCTCCTCCCTTTCCTCAAAGCACACTCCATTGCCATTGGTTCTGGGAAGGAGCAGCGAATTGTGTGCCCTCTCCCGGGAGTTTCGGAAGGCAAACGGAGGTGGAAGAGGTGGAGGGATCGGTGGGTAAGGAATAACTGGATGTATGGATGCGAGTCGCACCCGATCTGGCGCGCGAGGAATCCTCAATTGAGAGTAAATACTTTGGCACGTAGCCCCCCCTCTTTCTATCTCTCCCCTCCCCTCTCTCCCTCTTTCTTCCCCTCCCCCTCTCTCCGGATATCTCCCTCTTCTCCCGGGCGATTAATGCGAGCGAACGCCATTTCAGGAAGCTGCAAGAAACTAACATCCGGAGGCGAAAAAATATAACTATTTTATTTTCTGCGATCGCATTTGTGAGATATTATGTGCTACGAATTCCGAATGAGGGAGTTCCAGAATACGACGCGATCTCCACTCCTCATTCCTTCTCCGCGTTCTGCTACCATTTCCCCATCCATGGTTTGTTATACGATGTACTGTGTTCAAATAACAATTCAAATGCAATAAAATAATTATGCGACGAATTTTAATGGTTTGAGATGATTTACTCTATGCAACGCAATAACTAGATAATTACAATTTTTTAAATTGCATTTATATAAAGTAAATATTCATCGATTATTTTAGAGAGGACCGCCTCAGGCGCCACTTTTCCACAGGCGGATCCGTGTCATCGTCATTGCATATCTTCACCTTCATGTAATGGCCGGGGCGGTATTTTGCATTTTTACATCAGGCGGCAGATTTCCACGCAGCGGCTCTGCGCTCGTGTAAGGTGTAAAGAGCCAGAGGCTTAGTGACGAGCAGAAGGGCCCGCTGCTAAATATTATTCATAGCCCCTCTCTCCTTTACCTTTCAACCAACAAATATACATGTTCAATTAAAACTAAAACCCATTGTAAATCCTATCAAGTTGCTCTTATTAATCAATTGTCACGAATAATCTGAAAAGGTTAGGATTTTTAAATTACTCTGTCCAAAAGTCATCATTTTCAGGATTCGTACCCGATGACTTTTTCAAGCATCGGGCGAGTAGCAGCCAGCGTGTTAACCACTACACCACCGGCACCCCCGTAGTTTGTAGTTAGTGATGATCAATTTTCAATTTCCTATATATACAACGCTCCGCATCGTACCGAGCATTTTAATTTTTACTTAAATTGAATAGAATAGCTAACCTATAACGCATAACGTTTATTGCTAAAACACTCCTCTCTCAAAATTTTTGCTTCAAAGGAATGCAACGGTTTGTAATAATATCATAAATGATTAATGATAAGATTAAAAATATTGAAAAGAGAAATAACGACAATATATAGAGAGATAGATAATATAGTAGAGAGTATCCTTTGAAACGAGCTGCGTTTTTCCTATGATCGCGAGGAGCCATCTCTCAACCCGTTCCAGCCACTATTCATGCTCCCACCTCCCTGGATGAGATGCCCCAAATATAAGCAAAAAATCATTCATAATCTATAAATTTGTTTTTACACGATAAGCTGAAAATGCGAAAAATTTCATAATTAGTACACTTAGACTTCCGATTGTGGAGTTTGTATCTAAATTAAATGGGAAAAAGTAGAAAATTCCGATATACATTGCTGATCATATGTGACAACTTTGAAATATTCCACGGCACACATAATGGGCCAATAGTGTGCGTATGCATTTTATAGAAACTTAAAGACACATAATTCAATATTGTGTATATTTTTAATGAAAAATTATAGTTAAATTGAAATAATTGCAAAAATTCATATTGTTCGAATATCTATGTTATTCCATGATTGATGCAGAATGAAAGTTATGAGAGGGTTGCACTTTTCGAACAGGAGGGCTTCATGAAGCCGGAAACGGCGTATTAGCCATCCATGTTCAATAACTGAATTTAAAATAGGTAATAATATTTAATATAAAATATTTGACAAAGTCATATAAAGATTTACACATAATCTAAACTTAAGATAGGGCAAAAGAAATTCCAGGAATCTATTCAAAGAAAATATTGACAGTAATATGAAACTGAGGATTGTTGAAACACATAACTGATTGTACCATTTTACGTTCGATAGATAATTCCATTTTATCACATTGAAATATTTTTCAATAAGGTATGGTATATGAAGAAAAAAACATCTAAAATATTATCATTATTATAATAAAATGTCCAATCATAACAAGTAAGAGTAATTCACGTATAATCGCAGCATGTATCTAATCGAATTTGATTAACTTCTTTCTATCAGGGAATTTCATTTTATTTCCGGTAATATGGGAGCACTACACGAGTGATGTAGCTCAAGTGCACCAATTTAAACGGGTATTTTAGAAGTGAAAAAATAGAGGCATTACTGAGTTAAATGACATATATATGACGCTTTTCTCATAGATTCCAATAAAAACTCCAAATACTCTCAATCAAATTATATATATATATATATGTATATATATATATATATATATATATATATATATATATATAGAGAGAGAGAGAGTCAGAGAGAGAGAGAGATTCTGATGAATAAGCTAGTTTCAGTTGCCCGAGTCTCAACAATTGTTTTGCAATATCGCCTGCCAGCAATAGACAGTCTCAAATAGGTCGTTTGTTTGCGACTTCAATGGCTAAACGGTTTGACGGAATCTGATGTATTCTTTTATCCATGTTGGATATTACGCGTAATAGAAAACTTGTTGAAATGCACAAAATTGCGCATTAACGGAAGGTAGATTATTCTTGTTGGTTCCAAAAAAATTTCATTTATGACCTACAGTCTCATCAGTTATACTGTAAAAACCATATGTCTCAATGGATTATATAGCGTGCAGTGACGTTGTAAAATTACATACTCAGCCTTCACCGAGCTCTCTCAGTTACAACAGCAGCTGCTGCGTTGTCGCTACGAGTCAAACAGTCAG